>PPJO02000002.1:0-600000 GCA_003707555.2 Kluyveromyces aestuarii
GAACTCGTTTTACATTCAAACCAGCAGGAGGGGGAAGATGTTATAGGGTAACTGGAACTCCCTATCTAGCCACCGCACGTGTAGCTCACGTGAATATCAGTGGAAGTCAGAGAAGTCAGATTTAACCAGGGAATCAACGACAGCGTCAATGAATGAATATTAATTGAGTAAGAATCTAATTAATCAGCAGGCTCTCTAGCTAGATGTTAATTAGATTCCAAGTTAAGATCTAAGAACCAAGTTAAACCTGGGTCTCCAGAAAAACGTATAAAAGCTCGTCGAGAAACGTCTTTTATCCAACTTCAAGATTGCCATCTTAATTATATTTAGTCACGTGTTTATACATAAGAAGTAAGGATTAATATACGTAAGAACAGTATAATAAGGACTAACGAGAAGTTAGATTGAGTTATCCTTCGATTGAGTATTTAGATAGGCTGAGAGTTAGGATACCTATACATCGAGTTACATTACAACATCTTACAGTTACTGGCAACATGGCCGAGCGGTTAAGGCGAAAGATTAGAAATCTTTTGGGCTCTGCCCGCGCAGGTTCGAGTCCTGCTGTTGTCGTTATTTTTTCAAATTAATTTTTGCACTTTGAATCGTTGTTATAGCAGTGGCTGTCATAATTGCAAGTTATATGGTTTTTTAGAATGAATTCTCATTGATTGTTCAGTGTGCTTACGGGATCCAGTCTCAGTATAAATACGTACATACATATATAATTTTTTGGTAAAATATATGAAATTTTCAATAGTGTTCATTGTTTCTATTTCGCGTCATATTATTTGATACTGAATTGGACATCATAACTGGGGCTGTGCGTGCATTACTTGAATAGGAGCTTTCAAAGTTGGAGGTAACTCTGGTCTGGCTGCGAGCAGAATTGACGGTCGATTGGTAGTCTAAATGTGCCGAAGACACATGGCTTTCAGGTGATTGCAACAAGGATTGTGATTCAGCATCTTGAGAAGCACGACGAGATTGAACTCTCTGTGTTTTCTGCTGACTTGAAGTGACAATAATACAAAGTAAAAGAGAAAATAGGAATAAAATCCCCAAAAGTATTCCCAATGCGAAAGAAACTCCAGGTAGGAGAATTCTATATCTCTCCCTATTCAACCATTTGAGTGAAAAAGGACGATCAATTAGGAAAATACATGAAAGATTATTGTTAGAAGTACATCCCTTCTTTAAAATTCTCACCTCCTTATCTAATCCATCTTCCACGCTCAATAAGAAGATACCCTCCGAAGCTTCTCTACATCGAAGTGATTCACCCAAAGTGGTACCGATGGTATCCTCACAGTTGATTAGAGCAGTGGTCTGATTTTGGGGAATAATGTGGAGCTTAAGAAATTGTTCTAATTTAGTGTAATTTAGGTCAATACCCTCCAACAATAAAGATCTGGGCGTAGGTACGAGGATAGAATATGGAGCTGAACCGTTCAGTATTTCCTGAAATTCTTCAAATTTTTCTAGAAACAATAGGAACTCAACAGTTCCTATTGTTTCTATCAAGTTTTCAAGGGTAATATTCAAACGTTTTGGAAAAAATACTTCTTTTAAAGGATGTACTACTCCTTGAGAAAAAACCATATCTAGATGCTCCTCCAGGAAAATGGTTTCGTCAAAGGTAGATAAACTAAGCGGCAAAACCTCATCCTCATCATATGGTTTGTCGGTATTGGCAATGACACTTGAGCCGTAAAGATCAGTAGTGTCAAGCGTTAAGTTAAAACTGTCGGAGTAAATTAATCCATTGAGAATAAAGCTTTTCATCAAAAGGTTCATAGCAGAGATATTACCATGAAGATAATCAACATTGAGTTCCATGGAATCCCAAGAATCGAAACAAGGTAACATTAATGTGTAACCATTGTCGTTGGGTCTCAAATCTAGTAGATTTAGTTGCTGCATAAAATTCAAAGACGTCGAACAATGGTAAAAGGGGTTTATTGAAGGAATAAGATCACCTGGAAGAGTGACATCATCTTCTATCATGTATATGAATGTACCATCCACTTTAACAGGATCCGCGCTAATGAATCTATACTTTTCGTTGATATAATAATAGTCGTTAAACTTGGAAATTTTTATTCTTTGGCAATTACCTCCTAGCCTTTTATTTGAGGAACAAAACATGGAATCATAGAGTCTTGTGTGCCATACTTTGTTAAAAAAATCATCTTTCAAATCTACAGGTTTCTCAATAAAATGGTACAACAGTTGGCTTCTAGAAAGACCAAAAATCTCTGAACTACTAACAGTAGAATCCGAGGAATCGGAGGAAATAAAAATGGTTTGCTGAATTGAATGAGATTGAATTAAGTGCTCCAAATTTCTAAAATGTAATTCTTGAACAACAGACGAAGCATTCATCCCAATAACGTATTTTTCAGCATTGAAAACAATGTCCGATTTTATCAATGGTAATTTAGAGACGAAATGAACAATTCCTTTGTCATATAGCATATTACTATTAAGCGCAATAGATCCATTTAAAACGATATCTTTACCTCTATTCCTTGAAAACAAATTAAAAACTTCATGATTCATATTTGTAACGTTTAAAGAATTTTCGTAGATAACTCCTCCGATGATTCCATTTGATATCATTTTCTTCATCATCAACCGAAAGTCCATCTCATGGTCACCTATTTGGTAGATAGCATCACTCAAATCAAATAAGTAGTTCAATTCGATATCGTTGAAGTGTTCCTTCAGGGCTTTATCTGTTGGGAGGAAAAGAGTCTTATTGAAAAAACCATTCTCCTCATCATTCAAGAAGAGGGAAGTGAGATGTTCACTCTGAAAAATATGAGATATTATGCTAAATTCTCCAAATTCTTCGTTTTGGCCCTCAACCAATTCCGAAAGCGTTAATGGTTTTTTTACCAACGAATCAACCCCCTGAATTGTGGCATTTTGGGAGTTGGGGGACAAATTAGGTTCCACTATTTCTATTTTATGATCGATGGCACATCTTCCGTCACCACCCTTGATCAAAAGAATAGGATACGAATTTGTGCGGAGTAAATGTGTTCCGGGAACTAGATCAACTGTATCCAGCACTAGATTTGATATAATATAGTCTTGCAACTCTAACTTAATGGCAGCAATATTCTCTTCATTTTCTTCCTCTTTATACTCATAAATAAATGCAGAATTTACAGGTGCTAGAAGGGTAAAGTTTGATATCGAATTCAAGTATGGTATGTGGCCTTGCACTTGTAAAATTCGTAGAAATACTGAAAACTCTGGGTTTTGTGAAAGTAAGTCTATAACTGTAGTGAATGGAAAATCATCTTCATAATCATTCAAATCACCGGTTTTCCTCTCCGAAAACGCCAAGTCAGTTGATTCTGCAATACACAAACGTGAAAATCGCAGAAGGCCTACGAATACACATAAAAGGCTCATCAACCGCATCATGTCTAATTAGAACGAGCGGTAGGCGTGAAAACTTCTCTTGGATCCCTTAAAACTTCGGTGATATAATTTCTTCGAGATTACAAGAGTGAATAGAACAAAGGATATCAATCGTCAATAAAGACGTTCCACTTAGCTTTACAGCTTTTTAAGTATTACTTCTTCCTTAAAGGGTCGATGGAGAAGTCCCCCAACTTGTTTTTTTCGAGTATTTAATCAATATTAAGGAATTTAATTTCGACCATGTGAGAGATAATTCACGAAGACCCCCTCAATGCATTTCTAGGCGTGAATTTTCTGCACGAACAGTAAAACTACAACAACCTTATTCTTGGCAAGTGTAAATAAATTATATTTCGAATTTCGTGGAAAGTGGTGTTGATTGAATTTTGACATGGCTTCTTATCTTGTGCTCACTTGTATTTAGTTGGGCATTAAACTTAATTGGCTGCTAAGAGTCCTGACGGAATTCTGACCAATTATATATATGAAATATGTAGATCATCGCTTCACAAATGAGGGTAGTTGAGAGCTCATCAAAGATTTCAATATATGTGCTACATGCAGTTAAGTCAAGGGAGTATTATAAGATAAAAATATTAAAGATGTTCTTATCGTCTTCCTTATCCATCACCTGTGGTGATTTGATCGAAGTTCTGAAAAGTAAAAACGGAACATAAAATCTCAAATAGGCAAAACTTGTTCGGGAATGAACAAAGAAGTTCTCCCTAGAGGAGTGAGAACCAAACATTTAGCCATAGCGCGAGTAATCGGTTTGTATTTTAGTGGCTGATATCGTTTTAGACTTAGAGTTGAAGTCACTTCATCTTCAGTAACTTTGGGTCTCGATTCTTGGCTGATCAAAAGCACGGGGGTTACAAGAGTTTGTTTTTATAGAAGGTTTGAGGATATCGTGCGTCGTTTAAGTCGTAGGCGTGGTGTTGCTTGCGTTTTTTTAAATAAAGTACTGAACGATAGCTATTCGGTTTATCTGAAGGATTTTTTGATTTATTGGAGGAACAGAGGAACATGTCAAACGAATTTGATCAAGAGAGACAATCATTGAAGACTGGGGCTAGTAGCCCACAGATTCATTATGTATCAATTCCTATAAACAAGGGCAGGGAAAGGGCAAGTACCGAATTTGGGGGATCATCTAATGGAGGTAGAAATCATGATGAAGGCTTAACACCACATACGTTTGGTCATAATGTTCAGAGAAGAGCTTCTATATTGGACCAACCAATCGGTTCTTTTAAAGGTGTTAACTCTTTGAGTAGATTTGCCACATCCTTCCAAAGGGCCAATTCTTTCATGGCAATCGAAATTGCACCAGATAGGGAGAGATCTTATATTGGTAATGATGGAGATGAAACCTATGATCCAGACACGTTGGCACCTTCGTTTGACGGTAGGAAATTATCCTTAGCGATAACTGGCCCGGGAACCGTGGCAATAAGGCCATCGGCAAACGATTTATACGGAGCTATTTCTAGGAGGGCTAGTGCCGCGCATCCAAATATTCCCGCTGCTATGGAGTCAGCCGTCGAAGACTATGACGGCTCCCAGAGTATTTTTTCGTATGATTCTATGGTTCCATTTCCCCTTCGTGACTATTCATTCCATGACTCAGGGAAAGCACTGGGCCCTGATGCTGATTCAGTTGTGTTGAAACAGGTTGAAACAACCGATGGTAAGGTTATCACTGTTCTTGCAGGGCAATCTACTGCTCCTCAAACAATCTTCAACTCTGTTAATGTTCTAATCGGTATAGGTCTTTTATCCTTGCCGTTAGGTCTGAAGTATGCCGGGTGGGCACTAGGTATTCCATTGTTGGTTATTTTTGCGTTCGCAACATATGTGACCGCCGGTTTATTGTCACGTTGTCTTGACACTGATCCATCGATTGCGACATATGGTGATCTAGCTTTTGCAGCATTCGGGAGTAATGGCCGTGCATTGATTTCCATACTTTTCACATTAGATTTGCTAGCCTGCGGTGTTGCATTAATTATTCTTTTCGGGGATTCATTAAATGCTTTGTTCCCACAATTTTCGGTGACATTCTTCAAACTAGTAGCATTCTTCGCAGTAACGCCCCCAATATTTTTGCCATTAAACGTCTTATCAAACATCTCCTTATTAGGTATACTTTCAACAATCGGAACGGTGGTAGCTGTCATATTTTGTGGTTTATACAAACAAAATGCCCCCGGTTCTTTGATCCAGCCTGAACCAACTCTTATGTGGCCAAATTCTTTTAAGGAGTTTTGTTTATCTATCGGTCTTCTAAGTGCATGTTGGGGTGGACACGCTGTTTTCCCTAACCTAAAAAACGACATGAGACATCCCGAAAAATTTAAACAATGTTTGAAGACTACCTATTGTATCACAATCCTGACTGATTTTGGTATTGCTATTGTTGGGTTTCTCATGTTTGGTCAATTGATTCTAAATGAAGTTACCAAGAGTGTTCTTTTAACACCTGGCTACCCAAAGTTCTTTTATGGCTTAATATCCGTTTTGCTTTCCCTGATTCCTATAGCAAAGACTCCATTGAATGCAAGACCTATCGTTTCAATTCTCGATTCTTCTCTGGGTGTTTCTCACGTTGATACATCGGCACCAGTCTCTGTGCAATGGTACACCAAAATGTTGAGAATTCTTAACAGAATTGCTGTGAATGCTATCTTTGTTTTTGTTGCCATAATCTTTCCGGAGTTTGACAAATTGATTGCCTTCCTTGGGGCTGCATTATGTTTCTTGATCTGCTTCATTTTGCCCTGTCTCTTTTATTTACGGATCTGTCATAAGGTCGTCAAGCCATGGGAAAGACTTGCATGCAATATTACAATTTTTGTCAGCGTGATCCTTGGATCTCTCGGTGTATATGCAGCTTTCACATTCTAATTTTCAATCAGTAACACAACTAACTGATGTTCATATAAAGCTCATATAATATATCACACAATTCATGTTAGCTGTATTAACTAGGCACTTTCATTACCCGCATATAATACTCGTAGGAAGTTTATATTTTTTTTCTTTTTTCTAGTTTGGGTCCACAAAGAAAAAATCTTTGTCCATCTCATCGCTCGATCATGTACAAACTTGTGGCATTGTGGTTGGAAAGTTAAGCACAGTATAGTTGCTAACTTCTCTAGGGTTTTCATCCAATTTCTTAAAATTTGAAATGACTCAATTCTCAGATGTTTTGAAGGCAGACCCGATCTCTCTACTTTCGCAAAAGAATATTGAGTCAAGGGAATCTTTAGAGGCTGTCAAAAAATATTTCGATGGAATAATACAACTGCAAAAGAAAGACAAGACCTTCAATGGTGTTCTTGAAGAAATTGTAATATCAGGACTTGATGCTAACCAAGTATGGTGGCAATCTAAAATGATTTTGGACAATGTTCAAGGTAATTTGATGGAAAGAATCTCCCAATTATCTGCAGCTCTACAAGAAATAGATAGTGAAGAAGAGGAAGAGGAAGAAGAGGAAGAGGAAGAGGAAGAAGAGGAAGAGGAAGAGGAAGAAGAAGAAGAGGAAGAAGAAGAAGAGGAAGAAGAAGAAGAGGAAGAAGAAGAAGAGGAAGAAGAAGAAGAGCAAGAGGGAAATAAAAGTGAGGAATACGATGACGATAAACCTGTGGAAAAAATTGACGCAATAGAGCTAAAGGAAACTATAAACGAATCAGAAGCACATGAAAGCTCATTTTCTGCATCGTCCGAAGAGGAATTCGAGGAAGCCAGAGAAACCCCAGACGAAACAGATGATAATAACGGAGTCAACGATAGATTTTTCAACTTAGACGAATTCAATAAACAAACATTAGATGTGGAAAATGAAGAAAATGAAGAAGATGAAGATGAAGAAGAGGTAGACTATTTCGCAGATATTCCTTCCGAAGAAGATGAAGAGGTTTTATACTATGATGATTTTTTCGACAAACCAAAAAATCTGAAAGAATCAGGCAGAAGGAATATCAATCGTCAGCGTGAAGAAGCTGCGGAGGAGGGATATTCTTTCAATGAAGAGGAATATGATAATGCTATGGATGAGGCAAAGCTCGACCTATTTGCAGAAGAAGAAGAAAATGTTTCAGAAAATTCTGACCGAGAAGAATCAACCGATAAGCTATCCACTTTCCAACGCCAGCAACTCGATATACAAAAACAAATTGCACAACTTGAGAAAGAGGCCGTTGCAGAGAAAAAATGGGCCCTCAAGGGTGAGGTAAAAGCTCGTGATCGTCCAGAAGATGCACTCTTAACTGAAGACTTGGAATTTGACAGAACCGCGAAGCCCGTGCCTGTTATCACAAACGAGGTAACTGAGTCACTTGAAGAAATGATTAGGAGAAGAATCAAGGAAGAGAATTTTGATGACTTACAAAGGAGGATCATGTCTGATTTTAGAGAATCGCGCTATAAATCCTCCTTCGAGCTTAGCGACGTTAAGTCATCTAAATCCTTGGCGGAATTGTATGAAGATGACTATAGAAATGTCTCAGAGGATACAGAAATCTCTGAAGAACTCCAAAAATCACATGATGAAATCTCAGATCTTTTCAAGGACTTGGTATATAAGCTAGATGCTCTTTCATCCGCTCACTTCATTCCAAAACCCGTGAAGAAGGACCTAGAAGTCAAAGTACAGGGAGCTGCAATTTCGATGGAGGATGCTCAACCACTTACATTGTCCAACGCCTCTACATTGGCACCTCAAGAAATATATAAGGTTGGAAAATCTGACAACCAAAACGAAATTGCATTGAAGAGCGGTCTGGTGATGTCAAAGGATGAACTGAGTAGAGAAGATAAAAACAGGCTACGCAGAGCGGCCAAAAGAAAGAGATCAAAGGTATTATCTAATAGGACAGAACATCAAAGAAAGAAGAGTAAGAAGGAGGATGCTATAGAGACATTGAAGAAATCTAAGAATGTCACCGTGATAGACAGAAAGGGAGAAAAGAGGGACGTTAAAGGTAATCTCAAAAAGGACGACAATTCCAGTACTACAAATCTGAAACTATAATTTCCATTATTCCACTGTGAAAAACTTTTCAAATACACACAAATTCTGAGACCAGAATAAAAATGTTTTAATAATTTTGCGAATTATATAATGCATCTATAAGTTTAGTATCTTACTGTCTACTTTCTCGAGACCCATAGAAGAGTGACCTTCCACCTTTGGAAACTATAGGGCTATAGTGCTTCAGAAGCGTAGCGGTTTCCCAAATTACAGCAGCCTCTGGATTACTTCTGGCAGGAAGAGATGCATCCATGTAGAAATCGCCGTTACCAATTCTATCATCAGTCGAATACAATCCACGAATTTCAGGATACCTAGTTGAAAGTTTTTCCAAGAATTTCAGTAATGCAATAGATGTTTTCTCTGGGGTATGCAACATGGCCATGTAAATCCGTTTTGTAAAGGCTGACGCTCTCTGTTTTGTTCCAGATTTTGTTCTGAAGAAAATATGATCTAAAGCCTTGAGTAATAGTTCGGCTTTAGTCGAGACATTCACTGAAGGCTTCACTAACTCTGCATTCAATGGATCAGTAAGTCTCAATGATTTATGCGAAAACTCAACATCTGGATCTAAAGATAGATATGGAAGTAGTGCATATAAAGCATCAACAAAGGCAGACAAGTCGACTGAAATCCTCATGTGTGTGTGGTTAGTGACTAATGAGAAAGCAGTAACAATACAAAGCAAGACTTTTCTGACTTCTGCTGGAGAAAGGTCATCTAATTCCGCGTCTGCAATTAGTTCTTTCATAACTTCTAGAAAATCCCCTAGTAAATCAAAGTTAGCCATATGTCCAAACTTTGATAGACCTTCTAAAACGGCACCAACTAGGTGGGTAACATTTGCCCTCAAAATATTCAAATACAACGCTAAAACAAGCTTTAGGATATCTGCCTGGTTTCTTTCTCTTTCTTCTGCAGACACGGCCTGCTCTGCTTTGCGCATCTCTTCTTCGATTTCTTTCATCTCCTTCCTTCTTTTCCTTTCATTCTTAGATAGATGAACTCTGTCTTTCTTCTTCAACTTCAGCTTGGTGGAACCTTCCTCCCTTGTGTTGGAATCATAATCATGAAGAATCTCTAAGGAGAGTAGAATGTTGAGTACCGATTCGTCAACATTATAATTTCTAGTTTTCAATGTTTTAGATAATATTCTTACTATTTCAACAGAAACGGAACCCTCGTCATCTTTGCTCATCAGCTCCTCAAGGGCTTTAATAGCCTTATGATACGTAGGGTCAACTGAAGGGTTTGGTTTTGATATTCTTCTGATTATTATAGTAAGGATTTCTGAATTGAAGTTGAAATGTGAAAACCGAGATACTAGTTCTATGGCGGCTGTAGAGGCTAAATTCCCCAAGTTGATCTTTAAAGGAGTATCACTATTCGGCGTCCTGGCAAGCTCTCCAATAATATCAATATACAATTTGTAATTCATGACCAAATTCTGCTCGAAATTTCTTAATTTAGCAACTTCTTTGGAAACTTTCTCTCTCTTTTCTACCTCCGTCAAGGGTCTGATCCGATAACCGGGAATAATACTTTTAAATACCGTCACTAGCGCCAACATGGAAAATTTGGATGTATTTGGATTTTTTGATCCTACCATTTTACGTAATCTTGTCAATGCAGATGTATTTTCCTCAGGTTCCTCCATTATCTTTTCAACCAATTCCGCAATCAGCTCCTTCAATTCAAGGATTTTTTCTTCCGTGTCTGGTTCTTCCTGTTCATCTTCACTAGATGAAGAATCATTATCAGAGTTTCCCGTACCTTTTTCCACATCCTCTTCAACATCTTCTTTGTTATCTTTCAATTTTTTCCCTTCAATCTTTATCATGTTCCTCTCAACCTTACCATTAATTTTAATAGGGAGACCTTCAATCGCCTCAGAGTCAGTACCCTTCAAAATTCTTGGTATCAATTCATAATCTTGCTCCTCATCCTCCCAAGATCTTTTAGTTGGCATGTTATCGTCCAAATCGCTAACGTCATTCTGAAATATACCAGTTTCAAGAGCAGCATCTGCGTCTCTTCTTCTCTTCGCAGCTCTCTCTCTAACTTCCTTTTGCGACCTTTTTCTACCCATTTAAGCGATCTTAAAAACTGAAGCAGTCTGATTAGGCAACCTTTTGACTTCTGGTTGATGCCAATACTGACTGTCTAAAAATATTTCTTCTTGTGGGGTGGTAGCATGCGATGAGCTTCATTTCTTAAAATTTTTCAGCAGTAATTATTAAATTTCTTTTTCTGAACGAAAGAACCGAAGAACGTAAATCGTCGGATACCTTAACTCAATAACTGCTTTACAGTGTACTCGAAGAACGCAATACAAAAAAGAGCAACTCAGAGCCTATCGTTACCTTTTACCTTTCAATTCATACAACAGTCAATATACAAACGAGAAAAAGTATTAAGGTTTGTATTTTCCCTATGCGGTTGGTATTTGAGAGTAGAAACCAATTAAATATGGAATCGAGGCCAAGAAGTAAAGTACGATTCAAGAGGATTGATCATGGGAACTACATCGAGGAACTTGGCACCCAAACGGACAGTCGTCTGAAAAATACATTTATGATGATTATGCAGGATTGCAAGAACGGTCATGTTACTAGGGCACCAGAAATGACAATTCATAATACTATTTCACAGTATAACGAAGGAGTTTCATTCATCTCTGATATATGCACAAAGAAGAATTCGGCGATAGCATGCTCAAATGCAGAAGAGAAAAATATAGCGAAACGAAAACCACTAGAAAAGGTTACACCTCTGAATCATAAAGTGAGTTCTTCTGAGAAAGAAACTATACCTGATGAGTCGGATCCTTGCAAACTGGTGTTTAAATATTATAACGGAGCACACTGTTCTAGCGCTCAATTCTCAAAGAAAAAGCTACGATTTGTTCATGTTAAAGTCGAGAGAAAGCTGAACAAGGGAAACGAGAAAGTGAATCTAGACTATGAGGGAAGAATTTCAAAAAAGCCGACTTTTAAAATAAAAAGGCCTCCTACACTGGAACAGCAAAGGTTAGAACAAAGTCAATTCATGGGTTTATTAGAGACTCAACATATAAAAAAATGGTAGCAAGTATTATGATTTTGTACAAAGTTTAGCACCAGTACGTACGTAATGAATGAATGCATGATAAATTTTATATTTAATGAGCTTGTTGTAATTTTGGACAATACGGTTGGTTATAAGAATGAGTTAAATACATGTTTGAAAAAAGGCAGAAAATATTACCTACAGGGTCTTAAAAATGCGTTCTATTTCCCTATCCATAATTTCGGTAAAATTTTCTTCTTCTATGCTTTCACCGTAGAGAGTAAAAATGGTTTTAACTCTCTTGATGGCAGTAGGACCATCAACAATTTTCTCCCTAGCAGCACCTTCGAAGACCACGTGAGCGAAGTCGCGATCTTTATTGCGCAAGTGGGCCATAATTAGGGCCTCACAAAGTAGAGCTGCATCTGATGTTCCGGTCACAGGACTTTTTTCTCGGCTTAATTCCTTCATATTACTGTTAAAGATTTCCAAACAACTGTCCAAATTAAACTTGGAATTTACCAGTATGAGGGCCCGTAAAATACTTAATTTGTTTCCAGCGGTTGTGCCCGAAGGAATTAATGTCTCTGCAACGTTTAGCAATCTGTCATTTGAATTAACGAATGCTTGATTTACAAATGAGAGGAATAATTCATACATCAATTCATCAGAATGCGAAGGATGCGACATCAAAGAATTATGATAGGATTCCATCGCCCTCTTTATATCTCCTTTATGAAGACCAAGATATCTAATAAGCATTTTGGCATATGACAAGTCCTTCTTATCAAGCTCATTCAGTTCCACGAAATCAATTAATCTTTCGAAGGAATCTTGAGTTTTTATAACGGTTGGAACACTCGCAGGCTCTCCCAAGCCAAAATGTTGATGTAAATGTCCCAATTCTTTAATAACCGACTGGTATACATCATTTTCCCTTTCAGAAAGCGTTATTGAATCCTCAGTCCCCACTAATGCAAAGAATTTTACGAATTTATCTTTATCTTCATAAAAAAGGTTTTTCAAGTCTCCTGAACCCAAGAGATAGTAGAGCTGAAATTTGCTCAGAACATCAACTTCAAATGAATTGGAACTTCTCGAGAATTCTAGGACTTTAGGTAAAAACACTGAGGCTTCACTGCTGATAATATCATTTTTTAACTTGTTCCAAATATTCTCTGGAATGGAGCCTTTGTTTTTTATAAAATCCAGCAGAAAGATTGAACGAGCTATGTCAATACTATTCATGGCAGCTTTCCCATCTCTGAGTTCAGCATCATCAAAAGTGACTAATTTTTCCAAAACAAGAATCATCGGTTCATCAAATCCTTTGACCATTTCAAAATTTTCAACAAAAATCTCCCATGATGTCTTGACCCTACCTGGATTATATTTGATTAGTTCAATAAAAGCCGGTATCGTAACAGATCCAGATAATTTCTGCAATTCTTTTAAATGTATTGTAGCCACAGCAAAGTCATGCTTTGTTAATTCTTCGATCAAAAGATTATGAATTTTAACCCTTTCTTCAACTGAAATTTCAGAATTTTCCGATAAAGACTGTTTAATGATGCTTGAGAACTCGTATGGTTCCAAAGCGTGGGAAGCAGTTGCTAGTGCTGAGTTCTTGAACGGATCAACTGATAAAACCTTCTCAAACGAGGAAATCCAAGGCTTGGAGACAGCAGAAGAAACATATCTTCTTGAAAGTATATACAAACTTCTCATAGAAACCTAGATCAATATATGAGACTTGATTTGCAAATTGCCTTCAAATAATATCGTCACTACTTTTTCTGAAACGTTCACGTTGTGCCAACATAAGGTATATTTCTCTTCCATATTATTTAATTTCAGCCATTCTTACTATAAATTACCCGGATAGCCAAACGAATAAGGACAGCAATAGATCAAGACCAAGACATCAGAATATATACATCAAAACTTAAACTGGAAAGCCCTTATGTAGGTCAAGAAGGCCAGCTTAAGTTACAGTGAAAAAAAGACAAAGATGCTTTTAAAAGTTTGTTCTTTGCAACGAGAATTATGTAACTATAAACATGAAAATGCCAATATTGGAATAAATCCTGTTTTAAATTAGGAGACGGGTTATTTGTTAATGAGTAAAGTGTCCAAAGAGCCATTAAACGTGGAAGATTATGATTTAAGAGGACGATTTGAATCTGGTTCCTAATTCTAGCACATCCAAATTAACATCATTGAATGCTCTCATTTTTTTTTTTTTGAGGTAGAATCCGGCTACCCCGGATTTTATTTCATAGTGCTGGTCTGACATCGTAACGTGATTGTGGAGAGTCATGTGTATGGAAAGGCTTCAATAAATAGAACTGCAAAGGGTAAGGCAGAGTGGTGATGGAGCAGAATGAATCCTACCTGCTCTTGTTCTAATTTATAAGCTCCTTATGCCCAGAAAAGTAACGAAACTATTCCTTCTCCTGGAGTTTTCGGGATCAAAATAATAACCAAGAACAGCCAAAAATGAAAAAAAAAGGATATCTGGAGCATATTAACAACAGCTTACTCTGCGAGGTGACAGCTTTCGCTATTACTGTTTTTATCTTCAGAGTCTTGCTCGTAGTTTTGCAGCTGTTTTTGGAACTCCGCTTCCAAGGCGTAGTAACTTGTTAATTTTTCCAAAGAATTCGATTTCGTAACTAGCTCAACATGTTTTACGAGATCTCTGGCATCGGCATTATCAGCAGAATAGTTGTCCATAATCGGGACTTGCTTTTTTTGCTGCCATGGCTTCATTCTCGGTTGCAAAGTCGCTTCACTAACTAAGGACTGATCTAAAACGATGTCCGGTACGTCGAT
Organism: Kluyveromyces aestuarii; assembly: GCA_003707555.2. Taxonomy (NCBI): domain Eukaryota; kingdom Fungi; phylum Ascomycota; class Saccharomycetes; order Saccharomycetales; family Saccharomycetaceae; genus Kluyveromyces; species Kluyveromyces aestuarii. The sequence goes on from PPJO02000002.1 coordinate 14,360, forward strand.
CACATTAGGAACTGTCTTGTTGTTGACAATAATATCCATCAACTCATCATAAGAAAGTTCTTCCTGATTATGTTGAGTACTCATTTTTTGCTCGTCTTGACAACGCTGAGTAGTCGTGACTGGGTATGTGCAATGATTTGAATCTTGATCTTATACAAGACAATGTTGCGTCCGTAATTGATGAATTTTCCAATCTTTTTTTTTATTTTGTTTTATTTTCAATTCTTTGAATGGAATAAGTGAACATATCTCTGATGTTTCGGTTAAATGCAATTAAATTCCATTGGAGATAACGATACCGACTGCAAGATATATTGTATTTCATTATTTTAACCTGGCGAAGCTTTTCTCCATAGCCATTTATACCAAAACGAAACAAAACTAATAATTTGCATTTTTAATGGACAAAGGAATATTTTACCTTATATTTTTAGGTTTAATACTACGACTTGGCTTTTTCAGCTATGGAATATACCAAGACTTGCATTTTGAGGTCAAATATACTGATATTGATTACTTTGTATTTAATGACGCGGCGGGATATGTGTTCGAAGACGCTTCTCCATACTTGAGGGACACTTATAGATACACGCCTTTACTCAGTTGGTTGCTCTTGCCCAATTTCTATTCGCAATGGATTCACTTTGGGAAGATACTGTTTGTGCTTTTTGACTTGCTCACTGGAATAATTATTACAAAGATACTAAAAACATGGTGTAGTGGGTCTAGGTTATTGATTCTTTCTTCTATCTGGCTTTTGAACCCAATGGTGATTACGATAAGCACTAGAGGTAATGCTGAGTCTGTATTATGTTTTCTAATAATGTGTTCGTTGTATTATCTTCAAAAAGAGAAGTTCATTATCTCCGGATTGTTGTTCGGTCTTTCTATTCATTTCAAGATCTATCCCATAATCCATGCTTTACCCATCAGCGTATATATATTCCAAGGTTACCAAAAAAGAGGTTGGTTTTATAAGTTGGTGAAGATTGGATATTCTGCAATAATTGGTCTATTAGTACCAACGTACCTTATGCATCAGCTTTACGGTTTCGAATATTTGGAGCATGCGTATTTCTATCATTTTAGCAGAACTGACCATAGGCATAATTTTTCTGTATGGAACCTCCTGTTATTATTGAATAGCGCTGAGATTAAGTCTTTTAATGGGATTGACTTTGCAAAATTTGCATTCATTCCACAATTATTAGTTTGCACCATGGTAGTATACCTTCAAACCAGAAACCCGTCTTTTCAATCCATGCTAGATGTTTTATTTTTGCAGACTTTTTCGTTCGTCACTTACAACAAGGTTTGTACATCGCAGTACTTTATCTGGTACTTGGTCCTTTTACCTTCCTTTCTTTCCAACACTGTCCTGACTGTCAAAGAAGGGATAAAATACATTGTCATTTGGATACTTTCTCAGGCTATTTGGCTATCACAGGCATATCTACTAGAATTTAAGGGTATGAATGTTTTTTTCCCTAATCTTTTCATCGGGAACCTTGTCTTCTTCATGGGAAATATCTACATCTTGAGCGTCTTCATATCTGACGTTAAGAAAAGAAAAATCATCTCTGTAGCCAAGAAGTACAAATAAGCGAAATATATGTCTTGAAATAATTATCAAATTACATAGTGAACTCATCTGGCAGGTAAATCAGATGCTGATTGATTCGAACGATGTTATCAATCTTAATCAAATCGTGATTGCGGCCCTCGTTTTTTTTTTTTTGTAAGGAAAATTTATGGAAAAAAAAAATCTAGCTTGATATTTGAATGGCTTTTCTCATCATCGATAGTATAGAACGTTATATCTGTCATCTTTGACTCCCTAGAAGGACTTAAGTTTACTGGCTTACCAATCAGAATGTCGAGTTTTGAAATTTATTCGCCGGAAGGTCTTAGAATTGACGGGCGTCGTTGGAATGAGTTGCGTAGCTTCAATTGTGGTATTAACACGCATCCAATGGCTTCTGATGGATCATCCTATCTAGAGCAAGGAAACAACAAAATCATCACACTAGTGAAAGGACCTCAAGAACCTAGTTTACGTTCTCAAGTTAATCCAAAGAAAGCTTCTTTAAACATTTCAATAAATTTAACTAAGTTCGCAAAAATGGAAAGAAGCAAATCAAGCCATAAAAATGAAAGACGTACCCTTGAGTGGCAGACTTCACTGATTAGAACTTTTGAAAAAAATCTCATGTTACACTTATACCCTCGTACTGCGATAGACATCGAGATCTACGTTTTACAACAAGATGGTGGGATACTTGGAGCGATGATAAATGGTGTAACGTTGGCTTTGGTGGATGCAGGCATTGCAATGTATGATCTGGTTAGTGGTGTTTCAGTCGGCTTATATGATACAACACCTTTATTAGATTTAAACTTGCTAGAAGAATTTTCTATTAGTAGTGTTACGCTTGGTGTGGTAGGGAAATCGGAAAAGCTCTCACTACTATTGGTTGAGGATAAAGTTCCTTTGGACAGGCTCGAGAGTGTGATGGCAATAGGAATAGCAGGCGCACACAGAGTTCGTGACTTGATGGAGAGGGAGCTTAGGACGCACGGGAAAAAGAGGATAGAGAACTCTTGATTTGGAAAGTGATCATATTTGCATCGATATAAAATGACTTAGAAACCTTAATAAAACCATATATAAAATCACAATTTTTTACCGATAGATGAAAAGAGTCCTTTTGATTTTTCACGCATGCTGCTGGAAAACATTTTCTTTTTCAAGTGCGAGACGTTTTGGTTAACCGTATTTGCAACACTATTCTTTTTGCTCAACGAGTCTGCTTGTGCATAAGCATCTTGAACGTGCTTGTTGACCTTGTAATCCTTGAAAATAAAATCTCTATCAGGAATGTCCGACGATTTTAGGGTATATTGTATCCAACTTTGTAATCCGCTGTCATAATCTGTTAATTGTTGTTTATAATCATTCAATTTCTGTAGCTTGGTAGAGTGAGATTCCGAACTTGCAAGTAAATTGTTCACATCAAAACTTGGAATTCCTGACTTTTTGATGATCGATGTCGCATCCATGTGTGAGGTGTATATAACCTCGCCCAACTTAGAATCAAAGTGGGGAGGTTTTCCTTCAATATGCTTTAAAATAGTGTCATTGCTAGAAACAAACTCGCTGTCACTAGATATACCATGTTTCGGCAGAGCTGGAGCTGATGCATTATTAGCAAGTACTGCAGGGACATTATATATGGTTTGGTTGTCATAAATTGTCTTCGTATCGGCAATAGTATGAAGGTCGTCATCATTTCCCGTTTCTTGCGGGAAGGCATTCCATGAATTTTCAGAACCAGTAGACATAGTATCCGAATCATCCGAAGAGTTTTCTGGATTTCTTGCTCCAACTATTTCCCCCTTCTCGTTGACTTCATAACCCTCAGGTGTTGAAATATCATCAATCGGCTCCTTAACGAAACCTGACCTGAAGTTTTCTATGTCTGGTTTCCATTTCCCTAGATTTATGGACTCTCTAGAAGAAGGAATCTTCTCATCATGATCGACATCGTCATCAAACTCTTCATCTCCTGTTGTAACCTTTTCATCTTCTTCGTTTGTACCTGAATTAATCGTTTTCGTAAAAGATACTTGACTTAAACTTTTTGTTAGACTATCGACAATCGAATTAGAATCGCTATCTTGGATTATAGTAGATGCTTCGCCAGATGAGAGGCTGTTTAAGTCTGAATTCGATTCAGAAGATGGCCTGACAACGCTCTTGCTCGAAGCTTGGTCTATATCCACTTTTTTATTCTCTTGCTCTATCATGTCAGCAAAGTATCCCCTGCGAGAGACCTCAAATTCTCCATCATTCGAAGAGTCAGACTCTTCATCGCTGGTATCAAGAAGAGAATCTCTAACTCTGTTTCTAAACTTGAACGAATCATCTGATTTATTAGAAGTTTGACCATTACTGCCGTTATCGGACGGTTGTTCTCGCAGATCTTCAAAGGAAATGTCAGAAGAATAAGCATCTTGATAAGAAAGATCCGTTTTCGAAGTCTGCCTGAGAACAAGATGATCAGTTTCCCCATCAGTAGCATTTCGACTATCTCTTGAATTGTAGCCATTAATCAAAGAGTTTTCATCAGAAAAATGGCTATCGTCATTCGCTAAAGAATTTTGAGATTCCTGTTCCTCATTTTTCTTTGAAAGGTATTCTGGAGTACTTAGCATTATCTCGCTTGCATTACCTGACTTTATAGTACCATCAGATGAGTGCAATTCTACGACGCCTTCGAGCTCTAATTCATGTTCCTCATTGATGGAATGTTCCTTCGTATTCATTTCTGTCGAACTGCTGTCACAACATTCGTTTGGGTCATTTTTTGATTCATCTGATTCCAAAAAACTACTAGGTTTTGGATCTTCAACAGCTAGGTCATTTTGTTCTTCATCTGTATCTTCGTAATCTGCTAAAACAGCATCAGCTTTAACTAATAGAGATTCTTGAGTACCATCCGTTTGTGATATCTGATCAGCGTATTTAAATTCTACATTTTCGCTTTCCACCATTTCTGGAACTTCCAATGGGTTTAGAGCATCGGCTACGGCTTGTACACCATCTACTGTAGCTTCATTTTGTTTATCAACTGCCACTGATCCATTGTTGGTATCTTTTAGATAATTCGCGAAATAACCAGTTTTTGAAACGATTAAATCCGCCTCATCATCATCATCATCATCATCAGCAGCACAATCTATACTTTGGCTCAATTCCTCTGTATCACTGTTCACATCATGTTTTGCGAACTTAGGGGTTATTTCCTTGGAAATTTCATGCATAAGCGAGTCTAGGTCATCATTGACAGATTTTCCAGTTGATTTGATGGACATACTCTGGGATGGTATTCTCATAGAGCCAGAGGACAGTGGAGAGGTAGCCTCTGCAGCTTCATCGCCTGTAGAGCTATCCGCAGGTAAAATATTCAGTTTGGGTAGAGCAGGTAATTTGGTGGTTGGTTCTTCACCTTCTGAATTTGAAGAATATGATTCCCAATCTCCTCCATCATAGCTTGTCTTGGAAGCGCTGGTCCATCTTTGGGACTTTTTTCTACCAATATTCTCACTCATAAATAATTGACAGGCCCTGCAGAGCTAAAATTATCTTACAAGCCTCCTTATTCATGGACTCAAGCAAAACCTACAAATTAAATTCTTGATAGGTTAATTATTGTATACATTTTTTTTTTTATTTTTTTTTTAGAAACATGAAACTAAACAATCGAAGGAAGCTTTCACAAAACCGAATATAATTGACGAGAAAACGCAAACATATTGCGCCATAACCAACTTGTTTCCATAAATACAAGTAGGAAATTTGTTGATATTTACCATCGAATAATAATTTTTTCGTTTTACCATTTCTATGGTTGAGAATAGTAAAAGACGCATATCTTATTCAATAGTTAATTACTTTTTTTTAATCATGTATCTATTTAATTCCAAATGCACCTAGAATTAAGAAATTAAGAGCAATTATATGCAGAGCTTCATAGATGAACATCCTGACCTGAAGAAAATGAGATCAACAAATAGAAATTTAATCCTGAGATAAAAATCCAAACAATTATTGCGAATATTGTAGTCAAAAGCCCATTACTCATGTCTTTGTATAGTGGTGGAGGATTTGGATCGAGCATATCCTCGTGAGCACCTGAAGTCGGGTCATTGTTGGTGATAGAAAACTCTCTTAAAGAAAAATCTTCTAATGAAAAACTGTTAGACTCCTGTTGTGAGCAATTTATAGTTAATGGTACCCTCATAATTTTTGAGCTGCTGGTGAAATAAATTAAGGGAGCACTGACAAAAGGTAACAACAACGAAAGAACAACTTGAGAAGCGTTCAATGCACCAGACAAGCCATTTCTGCCAGCAACAAGAACCAAAATTAAACATGGTGTAATGGCAACGACACGCGTCAAAGCACGTCTCAATGCAGGTGAGACTGACCAATTTAAAAACCCTTCTGATACCATCTGACCGCTTAAGGTACACACAATACCAGCAGATTGACCAGAAAATAATAATGCAAGTATAAAAATAGTTCCTGCAGTTTTCGATAAAGTCTCACATAGCAAGTTATAAATGGAAAAAAGATCAGCTTCTTGAGAGCCATTTGAAGTAACTCCGTACAACGTAGCTCCCGAAACGATTAGAATGGAACAATTGACAAAAAGTGCTACTGTGAATAATGAAACCAACAACTCCGCCATGGTGAAGTTTAAGGCATCATTAATTGCATCTATCGAAGGTTTATAATTTTCATGATTACTATCCTCATCAAATTGGGAAGGTGTATAATGGCCTTGTTTAATATCATAATCTCTCAGTCTCGGCTGAACCACGCCTGAACCTAAATACAAGCTATGAGGCATCACGGTAGCTCCTAGAATGGCCAAACTCAAATACAAACCATCGCTTTCAAACACGGCTTTCGATGGTAAAAACCCTTCGAATACATCTTTCACAGATTCGATCTCAACCGAGAATAATTCAATCGTAAAACAAACCACCGTCCCTATCACAAGAAGTGACACAAACGCCTCAAACCACCGAACTAACTTAAGAGACTTGTTAGGCTTGTATGCCATCAATACCACTAAAACATCAATCACCGTCAATATTACTCCAAAAGCTAAAGGAATTCCAAATAAAATATTAAGCGATATTGCCGTACCAACCACCTCTGCAAGATCCGTGGCTATAATTGCAACTTCCGCTAATACATACAACACCAAATTCAGTCCTGGTGGGAAATGTCTTCGACAATTTTGTGCTAAATCTAGTCCCGTTACTGCCCCTAACTTCGCACATAAACATTGCCAGAAAGCAGCCAGTAAGTTTGATACCAAAACAGAAAATAGTAATTTGTATTGATGCGCAGATCCTGCTGCCACTGCCGTACTATAGTTACCTGGATCCATATATGAAACTGAAACCATCAACCCCGGCCCAATAAATCTTGCATATTTTCGAAGAACTCCTATTATAACCGATATACCTCTTCTACCATTTTGTATCTCTGCATCTTCGTCTTCTTCATTTTGCCGTATCATTATTCCATGATTAGGGCTTGAACCCACGGGCCTGTAACCCCTCAAATTGTTTCCGTTATCCATCCCTTTTATCTAAAATTATCTCTATAACCTCAGCTTTCAACTAAAATAAAATTAAAAAACCAAGCTTTTCAAACCTATTCTATCCTGACTTCTACCAATTACTTTATATCCTGCCAAACTTTTTCTCTTTGGCTAGGTCAATAAACCAAAGTTGTTCAACCTTCGAACAAGTGTATTCATATATAGTTCACATTAATGGAGGTGCAACAAAGGTCAAAAACATTATAGGTGGGAATTGACCAAGAGAAGCAAGTACTGTTGAAATATTGTGAGAGAGTTGAACTCACACAGAAATGCCAGCACCAATTCAAGAGACGGAAAAAGGCACGAAAAATCATCTTGAAGGAATTGAAAAAAATAAAAACCCGTGCCTATTAAATGTATCACGTGCTCCGTCACGTGTCAGTGCCTATTACCCTGGTTATTAATGTGGAATGTTCTAGAAATTATCCGGGTAACAGGACACGTAAGCATTTTGTTATTTTTTTGTCTCTTTTTTCAGGTGCGATCTGGAAACTGCCAGATAGCTTTTTTATTTGAACACGGTGTAACAAATCGTGTAATATGGCTTGTCAGAGAGTAAGCTGTAAGAAATCACAGCTAGTTTCTTATAGTAGACTCATACGTAGTGCCGTGGCACTGATTCGATATATAGTTTTGTAATTGTCTCATGTATCGTGGTAACTCAATTAATTAAAGAAAAAAAAAAAAAGTTGGGCGGTTGTTGTCGAAAAAAGTATAAAAGCAGAGTGGTGGAAAATTTAAGGAAATATTGCATAATTTGCCACTTTGCAACAAGATCAATAAGTCGAAGAAAAGAAATATTGACCTGAAGAGTGGTCGAGAAGAACCATAACTTTAAGGTAACAAGATGTTTGGTAGAAAAAGTGTTTCTACAGGATGGACTGTATCGCTTGTTGCGATCATGTATATTTTATTTGCGGTGATTATGCCTATTGGTCTAAATGGATCTAAATCGTCGGTTTCGATGGTACGTGGTTCAGACGAGGTTGAAAATTATGGTACTGTTATTGGTATCGATTTGGGTACCACATATTCATGTGTGGCAGTTATGAAGAACGGTAAGACGGAAATCTTGGCCAATGAACAGGGTAACAGAATCACACCTTCATATGTTGCATTCACTGACGAAGAAAGATTAATTGGTGATGCGGCCAAGAATCAGGCCCCATCTAACCCAAAGAATACAGTTTTCGATATTAAGAGACTCATTGGTTTGAAATATGACGATAAGACAGTTCAAAAAGATATTCAACATCTACCATACAATATAGTTAATAAAGGTGGTAAGCCAGTTGTCCAGGTGACTGTCAAGGGTGAAGAGAAATTCTTCACACCAGAAGAAATTTCTGGTATGATTTTAGGTAAGATGAAACAAATCGCGGAAGATTATTTGGGTAAGAAGGTTACGCATGCGGTTGTCACTGTTCCAGCTTATTTCAACGATGCTCAAAGACAGGCCACTAAAGATGCTGGTACCATTGCTGGTTTGAATATTTTGAGAATTGTGAATGAACCAACTGCTGCTGCAATTGCCTATGGTCTAGACAAAACTGAAGATGAACACCAAATTATTGTTTATGATTTGGGTGGTGGTACATTTGATGTTTCTTTATTATCCATTGAAAATGGTGTCTTTGAAGTTCAAGCTACCGCAGGTGATACACATTTAGGTGGTGAAGATTTCGATTATAAGTTGGTGCGTCATTTCACTAGATTATTTGAAAAGAAACAAGGTATTGAAATTTCAAACAATGATAAAGCTCTGTCCAAGTTAAAGAGAGAAGCTGAAAAAGCAAAGCGTTCTTTGTCTAGTCAAATGTCTACACGTGTTGAAATTGATTCATTTGTTGATGGTATTGATTTCTCAGAAACTTTGACTAGGGCTAAATTTGAAGAATTGAATTTAGCATTATTTAAGAAGACATTGAAACCAGTTGAAAAAGTTTTACAAGATTCTGGTTTACAAAAAGAGGATATCGATGATATTGTGTTAGTTGGTGGTTCAACTAGAATTCCAAAAGTTCAAGAATTATTGGAAACATTTTTCAATGGTAAGAAAGCTTCTAAGGGTATTAATCCAGATGAAGCTGTTGCCTATGGTGCAGCTGTTCAAGCCGGTGTTCTTTCTGGTGAAGAAGGTGTCGAAGATATTGTTTTATTAGATGTTAACGCTTTGACCATGGGTATTGAAACAACTGGTGGTGTCATGACCCCATTGATCAAGAGAAACACGGCTATTCCAACTAAAAAATCACAAATTTTCTCTACTGCAGTTGATAATCAACAAGCTGTTATGATTCAAGTTTATGAAGGTGAAAGAGCTATGGCTAAGGATAACAACTTGTTAGGAAAATTCGAATTAACTGGTATTCCACCAGCTCCAAGAGGTATTCCTCAAATTGAAGTCACTTTTGGTCTTGATGCTAATGGTATCTTAAAGGTTTCAGCTACTGATAAAGGTACAGGTAAATCAGAATCTATTACAATCACAAATGATAAAGGCAGATTAACTCAAGATGAAATCGAAAGAATGGTTGAAGAAGCTGAAAAATATGCTGCTGAAGATGCAAAGATCAAAGCTAAGATTGAATCTCGTAATAAACTTGAAAACTATGCTCATTCCTTAAAGAATATGGTTAATGGTGAATTGAGCGAGAAACTAGAAGATGAAGACAAGGACACAATCTTAGATGCTGTTAACGACGTCTTAGAATGGATTGAAGACAACATGGATGTTGCAGAAGCTGAAGAATACGATGAAAAATTCGAATCCTTATCTCAAGTTGCTTACCCAATAACTTCTAAATTGTATGGTGGTCCATCTGGTGATTCATATGGTGAAGAAGATGAAGATGATTATGATGATTACTTTGATGATGAATTGTAATCCTTTGCACTTTTTGTAATAGTTCTACTTATAATGGGGGACAATACGGTAAAAAATGAGAACTATGAAATATGAAATAGTAAAAGGCAGCAACAACAACAACAACAACAACAACAACAACAACAACAAAAAATGAAATTACCTGCAAATATTAGCCTTCATTTTTTACTTTGACAGTTGCCATAATAAAGCATAATACTACTGCCACTACTTGAAATGAACGTTGAGTCTATCTGGTCATTCAAAACAATTTTGTACATTATTCCCTTAAGATTCCATTTTAATTAGATGCTCATCAACTCATACAAGGATAAGAAACAGAGAAAAAAGAATAAATAAATAAAACCAACTTGCCTTCAGCATATAATTCTGAAGTATATAAGAGGTATTTCCTCAATAAAGGCTTAAAAAATTTTTTGAATTTAGTTGTTTTCGTGAAATGAACCATAATCCTTTACCAATTCTAAAAATTCAATGATATGTTTATATAGGCACGTACATTCAAACAATTAGAAAAACGATCTCAAAGTCCGTATCCTCTGGTTCTTCTGAAACATGAATAATGTCACCGCTTTGCAACTCAATATATCTCGCACTGGGTATGACCTCGTCGTTAAGGCTGGTACCGTTGGAAGAGTCTAGATCTATCAAGTATGGAACCAACCTCTCTTCGACTAATCTAAACTGTATTGCACAATGTTCTTTTGAACACAATTCTTCAGGTACCGTTATATCTGCAATAACCACTTCTTCTTCTTCTTCTTCTTCTTCTTCTTCTTCTTCTTCTTCTTCTTCTTCTTCTTCTTCTTCTACTACTAATACTCGCTCCTCCTCATCTTCGTGTTTGATAGTTCTCTCTGTCTTCGCTCCCATTTTTCTACCGATTACATAACAACTCTTTTCACTTAAGGTGATCTTTGCAATCTCACCTTTTACACCCTTCCTATAAACAAGCACTTCATAACGTTGTCTCTCCCATTTGGGTATTTTACGGTCGGTATAGTATTTAAAGGGAACAATAGCATCATTAGGCTCTACATGCTTCAATTGAACGCCGTTTTTTTGATTGCTTTCCAACTCTAGTAGTCCAGATGGTTCAAAAACAGGCAAAACTGGACGATGATTTGCACCTTCAAACCGGCTTTTTTTCGAGGACCGATCATATCTATATCTATTTTGCGGTCTTTTAAAGTTCATCTTCAAATACGCTCCAAAATCAACCGTTAATCTCTTGTTATGCTGTAAGCTGATCTCTTCATGCACATTTAGGTCCACTTTTAAGGTTAAATACCACTACAAATACTATAATCCAAAAAAAAAAAAAAAAAAAAATTAATAAAAAAAATTAAAAAGAAATCAATAGAAAATTTTTGTAGTTCTTAGCTCATCTCATCGACGTAAAGAGATCCTTCGAAGAAACAAAGTAGCACGAGAATCCATCTCTATTTGAACTTACTGGTGGCTAACAAACCTATAAGTTTTAATCGTAATGGCCAGAAAGCAAAAGCTAAATACGTCCCAGCGTAAACACCTGCGTCAAAAGGAAAATGAATTCATTAAAGAGCTTGAAAATAGGATTGAGGAGTACGATGTAAAACTATCAAAACATACAATGTTCAAGGATCTACCTATCAGTGAAGGAACTCTTAAAGGTTTAAAAGAGTCAGCTTTCCTTAAAATGACTGAGATTCAGCGGGATTCGATTCCAATTTCTTTAAAGGGCCATGATGTGTTAGGTGCAGCAAAAACGGGTTCTGGTAAGACATTAGCGTTCTTAATTCCAGTTCTGGAAAAACTTTATAGGGAAAAATGGACAGATCTTGATGGATTGGGTGCACTGATCATTTCACCTACGAGAGAATTAGCCATGCAAATTTATGAAGTTTTAGGTAAGATCGGAAGGCATACATCTTTCTCCGCAGGTCTGGTGATAGGTGGTAAAGATGTTAGCTTTGAACTAGAAAGAATTTCAAAGATCAATATTTTGATTGGTACCCCAGGCAGAATTTTGCAACATATGGACCAAGCTGTTGGGTTTGACTGTTCTAGTTTACAGATGTTAGTATTAGATGAGGCAGATAGGTGCCTTGATATGGGGTTCAAGAAAACCTTAGATGCGATTGTAAGTAATCTGCCACCATCCAGGCAGACACTGCTTTTCTCTGCAACGCAATCGCAGAGTTTAAACGATTTGGCAAGGTTGTCATTGACGGATTATAAAATGATAGGAACTATGGATGTCTTGAACGCAAAGAATGGACCAGCAACTCCAGAATCATTGCAGCAGTCATTTGTACATGTTCCTCTGCCAGAAAAATTGGATACACTTTTCAGCTTTATCAAATCTCACTTAAAATCAAAGACTATTGTATTCCTTTCCAGTTCAAAACAAGTCCATTTTGTTTATGAGACTTTTAGGAAACTTCAGCCAGGTATATCGTTACTGCATTTACATGGGAGACAAAAGCAAACGGCAAGAACGGAGACTTTGGACAAATTTAGTAGGGCTCAACATGCTTGCCTTTTTTCAACAGATGTGGTTGCAAGAGGTATAGATTTCCCCTCAGTGGACTGGGTTGTTCAAGTGGACTGTCCTGAAGATGTTGACACCTATATTCACAGAGTGGGAAGATGTGCTCGTTACGGTAAGGAAGGTAAGTCATTGATCATGCTTACACCAGAAGAGGAGGATGGCTTCCTTAAGAGGCTGAAAACAAGAGAAATAGAGCCAAATAGATTGAACATCAAACAATCTAAGAAGAAGTCTATTAAGCCACAATTACAATCCATTTTGTTTAAAGATCCTGAGTTGAAATATTTGGGCCAAAAGGCATTCATTTCATATGTTAGGTCTATTTTCATACAGAAAGATAAGGAAGTTTTCCACTTTGACAAATTACCACTGGACGAGTTTGCTAATTCTTTGGGGCTACCTGGTGCACCAAAAATCAAAATGAAAGGTACGAAATCCATAGATAGAGCAAAAGAATTGAAAAATACATCTAGACAGCTACTGTCTTTAGCAAAGGCTAACGAAGATGGTGAGCTAGAAAAGGCTAAGAAGACTGAGGTAAGGACTAAGTATGATAAAATGTTTGAGCGTAAGAATCAAACGGTCTTGAGTGAGCATTATCTAAACATCACCAAAGCTCAAGCGAAACAAGATGAAGATGAAGATTTCATGACTGTTAAACGCCATGACCATGAGTTGCATGAAGAAGCACTTCCTGAGTTGATTGCACCCACCTCTAAAAGGGGACAGAAAAAAGCGCTATCCAAAAAGGCTTCGCTATCAACGAAGGGGAATCCATCTAAACTTAAATTTGATGATGATGGAACGGCGCATCCTATTTATGAATTAGAGGGTGAAGAAGAATTCCATAAAAAGGGCGATGCAGAATCTCAAAAGCAGCAATTTTTGGACAGAGAATCCCAATTTATGGCTAAGGTGGATGTAGAGGATAAACAAGTTGCTAAGGAGAAAAAACAGGAAAAGAAAAGACGTAAATTGGAAATGATCAGAAGAGAAATGGAGGCTGAAATGGCTGTGGATGGCGATGATGATGAAGATGAGCAAGTAGTCGCCTACCTGGGCACAGGAAACTTGAGCGATGATCTTGAGTCGGATTACGAAGAAAGCCACCCTAGAAAAAAGAGCAGATATCATGACGATGAAAGCGACAGCCACTATGATGAAGAAGGCGATAGCGCTAGGGTCATTGAAGTTGAAGAACCTCAAACTTTAGAAGATTTGGAATCTTTAACAGCTAAATTGATCGAATCTTGATCCAACTTGAAAGCATAGAAATTATTGAAAAGTTTCCGTTCAAGTTCAGGCATTATTATATAAACTTATATTAGCATCAATTCTTTGGATAGAAAGAAGAAGGAAAAATAAAGAATGAAATAAGAATTAATTTTATAACAAAGCGTTCTATCAGACGAGAGTGGAGTCTGACTATTGTCAAGATTTGCTGACCGTGATACTGATCACTTTCGTAAATTGCTGAGAGTTTAAACACGTTTAACATGATATCAGTTAAGTAGTGAAGAAAAAAAAAATAGGTCTATTAAGTTACATCGCATCATCTCCGCCCATCTAGATATTAGACATATCGAGAGCTGCAACAGGTATATTCTGCTTAGATTGAACTCATTAATAGGCTTCATGTCAGTTCAAAGTGATTTGGTGCTCTCTAGGCCGTACTTGACGAAAGCTCAGTTACAAAAGGCTCATAGGCATACGATTCCTGATCGTCGAACATACAATCAAAAGAGACTAACGGTTTTCAAATATCTCTGTCAGGTATGCGTTCAATTGAAATTACCCAGAAAGACATTAGAAACAGCCATGTATTTCTTTCATAGGTATCATGTCTTCAATAAATTCGAAACAGAGATGTGTCATGACATAGGGACTAGTTGTCTTTTTTTAAGCTGCAAGCAAGTGGAAACGTTTAAAAGGATAGGAGAGGTATGTAGTGTTGCATTGAAATTACGCAATGTTCCACGAGTTACTCCTGAAGTACTAGAAGGATTTAAGAAAAGAGTTATCCAGATGGAACTAAGAGTTTTAGAAACTTGTTCGTTCGATTACAGAATCAACAACGAAGTGCATACAGATGAATATATCGTGAAAATAGGAAGAGAGCTTTCGCTTGGGCGTGAAGTATGTCAGTTGGCGTGGCTGATTGCTTTTGATGTGCTCAAACTAGAACTGTTAGTTGTTGTACCCCCGCATACGATTGCGCTAGCCATTTTAAAAGTGGCGAGTGAATTGACGAAGACGTGTAAATGGCCAAACGTACGGTACAACCTATTTGAAACCGACGCAGCATCATTTAATGAAGCATACTTTGATATACTAAATTTCTACATCAACGTTTTTGATGTATGTGATCTAAAAAACCAGAATTCAACGATCGATTTACAATTGAGCATAGAAACATTTATAGAATTGAAGAAGAAAGCAGGACTCGAATCAGGATTAGCAACCGATGAGTCTCTTCTCGATCAAGACGATTATGTGGTTAACGAAAGGAATTTTGGTGCGAAAGAACGAAGGTATGTTTTAAATAAGGATTCAATCAAACAGGAGACAACATCAGGTAAGAAAAGAACCATAAGTGAAGTGCAATAAAATTTGTTTTATATATTTAAAAAAAAAAAGAAACTAGAGGGAAGCTAGTTGATATAAATATCGATTCTTTCGTAATGGATCTATTTGCACCAATTCTTCAAGGTAGGATCTAGACTTTTCTTCCACTGATTCATTTAACTGGTTTTTCTGAATAGCTTCAATTACAATTAAAGTCTTTAGGCACCAAACATTAGCTTTACCACAGAAACTGATTTCATCCTGGTTTATAATCACAATATCTTCTACAAGTTTCTTCAAGATCGAGCTATACTGATCGGGACTCATATGATCGATCAAGTCTTTATTCGTGATAAACCACTTGATATACATCCAAACGGATTGGTCTTCTGCATCAGTGAACATGGCGTTTTGTATGTACTCAATTTCCTGTTTTATAAACTCCTGTAGATTTTTTATGGCACCACTATCGATCATTTTTGGGATAAGCGTTGTTCTCTGGAACCACGCACTGAAGTTCGAAATATTCTGATTAATTTTTGACGTCGTAAAATCAAACTCATCTTTGTTCATGTCACACCCACGTATTTTCTCAACCATTCCTACAATGAACCTCCTATAATTCCATCCATTAAAATTTCTAGAGTCCATTTCTAAAAGCTTCTCTACGATTGCAAGTTCCCTAAGCCAAATTTTCATCGGTGAACCAGGATAGTTGTGAAGACACCATACTCGATGATTCCAGATCCAATAGACCTTTGGACGAAATTTAAGTCTTTCCATTGTGAATTCAAGCTCTCCGTCCCAAAAGTTACAATCTAATTGTTGACTGAGTTCTTTGATTATGTCCCTTCGGTAGTTCCATATTGTGTTGAATTCGGGGTTTATAATTAACAACTTAGTAGTCTTTTGAAGCGCTTTATTACTGTATTCATGTTTATTTCTCAGTTGAAGTAGTTCCTCAGTTAGTCGGCGGTAATCAATAATCTGCTGTTTCTCTTCTTCTCTTTTTTGTTTTAGCAACTCCTTTGTCCATTCTCTTCTTTTGACGCCATGCTACATAATGTATCAGTTAGTATAATGGGTCGGGTAAAAAAAGGAACCAAACTAGGTGGTTTGTATCTATGAATAAGGGGGCTCTAATTAGGCACATACCATCTTAAACCAATAATGTGACTATTGATGAGTTCGCCCTTTGACTTTCCGTTTTGAAACTAATTAGCAACATTTGTTCAAAAATCAACTTTTGGATTTTAAGACAAATTGAAGACAAAGAAGGTATCGCCAAGAATGGCAAACACGATATCATTGAAAGGTTCGACAAGAATTGTTACGGAATTCTTTGAATACAGTCTCAATTCCATACTTTACCAGAGAGCTGTATATCCTGCAGAAGACTTTTCTACCGTGAAGAAATATGATTTGAATCTTTTAAAAACAAATGACACGGAGTTAAGGCAATATATAAGAAAGATTCTTCAACAAGTGCATAGATGGTTGCTTGGTGGCAAATGCCACCGCTTAGTTCTCTGTATAGTGGATAAAGATGATGGAGAAACTGTAGAAAGATGGGACTTTAATGTGAATGCTATTCAAACATCAGAAGACTCAGATCATGAACTAACTACCAAGACCACACAAAATCAGATCAGGGCTGTTTTAAGACAGATAACAGCAAGCGTTACATTTTTACCTGAGCTGGTAAATGAAGGAAATTATACATTCAATGTTCTAGCATACACTGATGGAAACGCTAAGGTTCCTATGGAATGGACGGATTCCGATGCCAAAGAAATTGTCGGTGGAGAATCCGTGCAATTTAAAAGTTTCGGCACAAATAATTATGAGGTTGGAGCTCAAGTCACGTACAAGTTCTGATATTTAGTTCTTTTTTTTTCATTCGATGACCTAGATTTAGCTAGGTATTAGCCTCCGTTCTTATTACTATATTACCTCAGACATACAAAAAAGAAGATCGAAACTATGTGGTTGTGTGCCGGCAATGTGGATTAGAAATACCTCAACTCCAAAAAAATATCATCATTATCATTATGAATTATATTGATACATTCTATATGGATTGTCTACACGGATCGTTTCAAAAATTTTTTTTATCAATTTGTATCCACACAAAAAAGAGAAAGCATGAAGCCACTGAAAAAAGCCACCGCATTTAGTCTGAAAAAACATTTTGAGAGTTACCGTGCACCAAGTTATCTGGAAGATCTAATTCCTTTCCGCTGACGTTGTACCTCTTCCAAACTTCAACCCAAAGTTTGATATGCTCTGCTAACTTCTCCCGAAATAGCGTCTCGCATTCTGTCTGCATATAGGGAAATAGTTTTGCCAATAGACATGTTTTGAATAGCTTGAATTTGGAAGAAGAGTTTATGTCTGCTTTAATTTCCTTTTTAATCAAAAGTAAGGCTCTGAGATCCAAAAAATTTTTCTCCTTTGAAGCTACCTCTGCTATGTCCTGAATTATATGTACTTCCCTTTTTGCATCTATTTCAAATTTGTCTTCTATTTCAAATTTTAGGAAAAGTAGTCTATCATTAATAGGTTCAGCAACTATGTCCGGAAAAAGAACTGGCTTTAATTCAGAAAATTCATGGTGTATCTTGCTTAATTCTTCAATGTTTTCGTATAACCTTCTTATGTCGAAGGATTCCTCGAAATTTGCACGAGTTAATTCAATCGCAAACATTGATGTGAAATGATTAGGTTCATCATATGGTATTAGATCTTTCAGTAGGCTATACTCATCTCTTGTTATTGCGGCAGAACATAAGCAAATATAAAGGCATATAAATAAAGCAAATAATGACATTTTGCTTTAAAAAAGTTTTGATCAGCCTTATGTTCAAAATTGTCAGCAAGCATGAAGAAGATCGACGCTACTTAAATCTTTTTGCAATTTGGAGAAAGAACACACTTATAATTCACAATTTCATTTTTTCCGTCCACAGAAGCAATCTTATTTGTTTGTCCTCTTCCTTATGTCAGAGTTTCTCAACCACTAAAAAAAAAAACTTGTTTAGCTGACGCGGATTTAGAAACCTAGCCTACTTCTTAAAAAAACTCGAATTGGATACCAGGTTTTTCAAGTTTTCGCTGATTTTGTGTCCTGATGCCTTGTTATGGGCTAGAGGTTGTGGGCTTGGCGAAGACTGGGTGCTCATTGAAGCTTGAGATATTGTTGATTTGAAAGTTATCTTTAGCTCCTGCTCTATAAACTTCTTCCATGCAGGATCTGTAATTCTGGACAAATTGGTAATAAAGTTACTAACTTCTTTCACATTGAAAATTAGATTACTAAATTTTTCAGGATTTGCAAGATAACCTGAGCCTTCAAACTCTGACCAAACCCTTTTCCACAGAGCAAGTTCCCAGGGAGCGCCCTTTAATCCTAAAATAAATGCCCATAGATTTGGATCAATTTCTTTGCTCTCCAAAATTGTAGTATATGTTTCAAAATATGTCGAATCTGAATCAAGTGGCGTCACTAAAAGTTTCAAAAAATGTGATAAACGTTCCGTGTTCCTATTAACGTGTTTTGCAATCCTTTTACCAGAGTTATCTTGTGTAGATAGATTTTCTGGAAGCGATTGCAAGATCTGTTTCATTAGCTCAAGATCCAAAAGTAGTTGTTCTCCAATGCTTATCACCTGTTTCATTTCGAATTGCCGCTTAGAATTTAAGGTGCCATACGGTAATGATGGTTTTAAAAGCTTAATAATCTGGGCTTCGAAACCGAATGTCAAATGGTCTATCGTTTTGTCGAGGAAATTCCATGCGTAGACATCTCTATTAAACTGTGTCACTATTGTTTTCAAAGTCGTTCTCTCTGAAGAGCCAGGATCTAGTACCGTTCGCAATGTAGTCATATATCTGCTATAGTCCTCTACTACAGTTCCTGACCAATTCATATTAGAGAATTCTCGCCAGACAAATTCGAAATCTTTATCAAGAATTCTGTAAAGTAACAAATTAATTCCACTGGCAATTAATCTGGTGTAATTTTGTTTTACATTTTGCAAAGCTGTTGTTATCTCGTCTCCGCATTTATCTCCATCAGCAAGATATTCCAAAAGTTTATCTTCCAATTGATCAATTGTTACAGAACAATAATCTGCTGTATTTACCAAAAGCACAGTATATGTGATAACATCGGACTTATTCTCGATTTTTTCTGTTTCGGGTAGAAGCAGAGGTTCTAGTATCTTGGTCGAATATTCCTTTAACCACTTAGCAAAGAAGAGAGCTAGTTCTAGCATCATCGATGACTTTTCAGCACCTTCCATCAAAGCCAATGCCTGCGACAATATGGATCTATAAGTGCGGAACAAATCAGCACTGGACGGTACAACCAGGGAATCAGTTGCAGGTGGCAATTTTGTTTCATTCAAATAGTTTAGCATTTTGTCCCTCAACGTAGAATCTTGATGTTTAACCCACAACTTAAGATATGGTTCGAACCAAGTTGATATTTTGCCTTGAAATTTGTGAGAAAATTTCACGGATATATACTTTTCAAATTCCAAAGTCTCTTGGAGTGATTTCATAAACAAATCTATCGAGCCTTTCGTCCCTATTTCTCGATTTAGAAGGATCTTTAGGTCAGAAGAAGTGATGGAATAAAACCGCTCTGTCAATTTCAAAGGAATTGACCACTCATTTGGGAAATACTCGCTTAAGTTGGATTGAAAATTGTTCAAAACCCGCTTGAAAAAGATGTATCTCCGTGGAAGATTCTCAAGAGAACCGGCCTCGTCGTCAACTTGAAATATCTCCTTGATCTCATACAATAACGTATCTAAGCATAGTGTCAGTATCTTTTTCTTGAACTGTGTGTTGCTTTCAGCAAGACCACATATCCCTTTTTTGATAGTTTCTGCATTGTATTTGCTATTCAAACCTTGCTTGAGAAATTCTCTGCATACGTTTTCGCAAGCTAATGCTGTACTATTTTCTAACACATTGATGCTATTCAAGAACTTGTTGAATTCCTCTAAGGATTTATATTCTTGAAATGAATTTGCCAACGAATGCATTACCTTGTAAGGCCCTGACATTTCAACATAATTTTCTGCAACAAGGCACTTTTTGCATGTAACGTATGACTCGCTAAGAATCCGTATATTTTCAAACCAAGTCATTGATGATGTTATATTCCTCTTTGCATTATCTAGATGGGAAATATCATGTGTTAGTTTTGCAATGGTCGCCTCAGTGGTCCGTGATAGTTCTTTTGTTGTTTTCACTTCCTCAAACAATAAATCAAAGCGGGAAATTTCAGTTTCATTATCATTTTTCATGCTTTCACTAGTATCTGCATCTCTTATTTGCTGTTCCAACTGAATCTTGTAGGCATTTGTGGCCTCTATCAAATCCGTTATTTTAGTGATTGAGTCTTCTGCTGAAAAGACCTTCATAAGATCATCAAAGCAATCGTAGTCTAACGAGTCAGAAATCATTTTCAATGAGAATATAAACTCAATTCAATTCTGACAGTGTTTCAGGAGATTAAAACCCAGATACAATTCACTTTGACCTTTATAAGGTTATGTATTGAGGTAGTGCTGACAGGTTGAGGGAAGCGCAGTTGATGTGGAACCAAAATTGAAAATTAAAAAAAAAAAAAATTGGATTTGGTGAGATAAAAATGCTCCAGGGGAGGTTCGAACTCTCGACCTTCAGATTATGAGACTGACGCTCTTCCGACTGAGCTACTGAAGCAACTTGTTGAATGTGTATAAGGGTAACTGGACCTTGTGCTCGAGATGCCACACGTATAGTTCACGTGAATATCAGTTGAAGTCAGAGAAGTCAGATTTAACTAGAAAATCAACGACAGCGTCAATAAATGAACATTAGTTGAGTAAGAATCTAATTAAGCAGCAGGCTCTCTAGCTAAGTGTTAATTAGATTTCAAGTTAAGATCTAAGAACCAAGTTAAACCTGGGTATCCAGAAAAACGTATAAAAGCTCGTCGAGAAACGTCTTTTATCCAACTTCAAGACTAGGTACGATCTTGATTATATTTAGTCACGTGTTTATATATAAGAATTAAGGATTAGTATACGTAAGAACAGTATAATAGGAACTAACAAGAAGTTAGAGTCAGTTGTCCTTCAAATCGGTTATTTAAATAGTTAGGGAGCTAACATACCTATACGTCGACTTATCTTATAGCAATGGATACTATGTATCTTTCTGGTTTTACCTGTTTGAAGCGTCACATTGCTGACACCTCAAATGAATTAATCCATGAACACAAGATACTTTTCTGAAACTAATATATCAAACTTCTATACTCTTTAAATGACTGTTATAGTTCATAATACGGCCTAAACGCTACCATGGACCCAGCAACACCGCGTATTTCGTTTATATATAAACGTGTAGTTTTGATCACCTTCAAAGATGTAAGAACTAATGGTGGTGTAAAAAAGTTATGAAACCCATATTCGATAACTCTCTGACATAATAATAAGGTCACATTCCAACTCTAACCAAAATCAGCCTTCTTTTCACAGTAAAGGCACTCTATTCTGAGCTCAATTTGATTCTGTGCAGCTGTCTGAATTTAAGAAAATACCATGAATGCCAACCATGTTATCTGCACATTGAACTGTCAGCTATGTATTAGGCTATGGAATATTGTCTTGAAATCGTATCATCCATCGATCCTCACGGTATTCCAATTGATCTGAGAATCAAAGTTTCTAGAAAAACAAGAGCGTTGGAAAGGAAATAGGAAAAAATTTATGGCTTTCAGAGAAACTAAGTGTCGTTACAGTGCTACTGAGGGTTCCGCAACTATGTTAAACATTTGTGGCTTGCAATTATTGTAGAACTGTTACTACCTTTTTTTTTTAATTATATGCAACTCTTGTTCTTGACCAAAACAAAAAAAAAAACTTATAATTCTATCATGAGAAAGTTCTTTTAAACAGTTGGTGGCAAAGAAGCTCTATCGGAAGAGAAGCCAATCCAAGCAGTACGTTTCACAGTAATAATGTCTTTGAAACTTCCTCAAAACCCAAATGCAGGTCTGTTTAAGCAGGGCTATAATTCATACTCTAACGCCGATGGACAGATCAACAAATCTATCGCAGCAATTAGAGAGATTCATCAAATGTGTTTAACATCAATGGGCCCATGTGGTAGAAACAAGATTATCATTAACCATTTAGGTAAGCACATTATCACAAACGATGCGGCCACTATGTTGAGAGAGCTAGAAATTGTTCATCCAGCTGTAAAGGTCTTAGTGATGGCATCTGAGCAACAGAAAATCGATATGGGTGATGGTACAAACCTTGTGATGGTTTTGGCCGGTGAATTGTTGAATGTGAGTGAAAAATTGATTGCATTAGGTTTGTCACCTGTTGAAATTATTCAAGGCTACACCATGGCTAAAAATTTCACGCTAGCTGAACTGGATAAAATGTGTGTTAGCGAAATTTCTGACAAACACGATAAAAACGAACTGGTAAAAGTAATCAAGCCCGTCATCGCAGCCAAACAATACGGTTATGAAGACATTCTAAGTGAACTGGTTTCTGATGCAGTTTCTCATGTTCTGCCAGCAAAGTCCGATTTCTTTAACGTCGACTCAATCAGGGTTGTAAAGATTATGGGTGGTTCTTTATCAAACTCCTCAGTTATAAAAGGTATGGTTTTCAATCGTGAACCAGAAGGTCATTTAAAATCTTTGCCAAAGGGAGAAAAACATAAAGTTGCCGTCTTCACTTGTCCGATTGATACCGCCAATACAGAAACCAAAGGAACTGTCCTCTTGCACAATGCCCAAGAAATGTTGGACTTTACAAAGGGAGAGGAAGAGCAATTAGACCAAATGATGAAAGAAATCGCAGACGCTGGTGTTAGCTGTGTCATTGCCGGTGCAGGTGTTGGTGAGCTTGCATTGCATTACTTGAACAGATACAACATTCTAGTCCTCAAGGTCCCAAGTAAGTTCGAACTAAGAAGAATCTGCCGTGTATGTGGAGCAACACCTATGCCAAGGTTGGGTGCACCAACACCAGAAGAACTTGGTCTCGTTGAAATTGTAAAGACAACTGAAATTGGTGGCGATAGGGTAACGATCTTCTCGCAGGAAGATGATGAAATCACTAGAACCGCCACCATCATTCTAAGAGGTGCAACCCAAAACAATTTGGATGACATTGAACGTGCGATCGATGATGGTGTTGCTGCAGTCAAGGGTTTGATGAAGCCAGATGGTGGTAAGCTGCTTCCGGGTGCTGGTGCAACCGAAATTGATTTGGTGTCCAGAATCACGAATTTCGGTGAGAAAACACCAGGCTTGTTACAACTAGCCATCAAACAATTTGCCGTTGCATTTGAGGTCGTCCCTAGAACTTTGGCTGAAACAGCAGGTTTGAACGTGAATGAAGTCTTACCAAACTTGTACTCTGCTCACTCTGTTAAGGATTCATCTGAAGAAAATAGCAATAGTATCTTCCAAGGTGTTGACATCGATGGCACTACAAGTGAAGGTCTTAAGGATATCAGAGAGGAGAACATTTATGACTTACTATCGGCCAAGAAATTTGCTATCAACGTCGCAACGGAAGCTGCAACTACTGTCTTATCCATTGATCAAATCATCATGGCAAAGAGAGCTGGTGGTCCAGTCATGCCAAAGGGTCCAAAGCCTGGTAACTGGGATCAAGATGATTAATACCACTAATTTTTGATAAGATATGTGTATATTATTCCAAATAATTTGTTAGTCAATCTGCAAGAATAACCTTTCCTTCCTAATGTAATAGTATGTTATTGCGTTGTGAATCACGTGATGAGTAAAAAGAAACTTTTTTTCAACCTAACACTTAGTCTGAAAAAAAAATGGTAGATGTGATGAGATGAGCATTGCTTCAGATTACATACGAATCTGTAGTAAAGACCCTTAGGACTTGCAGCTAGTATAATTGCTTTCAATTTTCAAACCATTTGAATAAATTATCCTATTCAACATGGCTAGAGTTAGAGGTAGAAGACTTCTTAACAGCTCAAAGAAGGATGAGTTCAGACCAGTGGAAGATGATGAACACGTTGATCACGATGATCATGAACACAATACACTGATTGAGAATAATGGTGAGAGTAACGATTCTCCCAACACATTTTTTGGTGTATTAGATACTCAAGAGTTAGAATATTTTAAGCAAGCAGAATCAACTTTGACAATCGACACATTCGAAGATGCTGATGAGAAGTATCAGTTTATCAATAGTGTGATAGAAGAAACAAAGGGGAAAGAGCTGAAATTAGCTACGTCTCAGATTTGCTCTAAATTAATGGAGCGTATAATTATGGAGAGTGATGAAACCCAGTTGAAGGGCATATTTAAGGCATTTAATGGATTTTACTTCAATCTAGCATGTCATAAATACTCTTCGCACGTTTTGGAAACTCTTCTTGTTAGAGGGACAGCACAAGTGGAAAAGGAACTTCTAACGCCAGATTTTGCAACAGCAGAGGATGAAGAATTTGTCACCATGGAATCCTTGTTTTTATTCCTTATAAATGAACTGGAGCCAAATTTCAAATTTATGGTTAAACATCAATATGCCTCCCACGTTCTAAGAATCTTGATTTTAATTCTTTCCTCAAAGAACTTGCCAAGCACGACCCAAAACAATTCCAGCCTTCGTTCAAAGAAGTCTAAGATTGCGCGTAAAATGATCGACATTAAGGACAATGAAAATTATAATAAGGTTTATAAGACACCTGATTCATTCAAAGTCGCTCTACGTTCAATGGTGGCAAAAATATATCAAGAGTTTACTCATGGTGTTGAGCAGGGATCTCAAAACTTCTCTAATGTCTCTCCTACCGATGTGACCAAGTTTAGGGAATTGTGTGTCGACAAAATTGGATCACCGGTGATTCAATTGATAATCCAAGTTGAAGGTATTTTTGATAGAGATAGGTCCTTTTGGAACTTAATATTTTCTAATACTGAAGAAAAGAATTCTAAGGAGGAGTCATTTGTTGAATTCTTATTGTCAGATCCTGTTGGTTCGCATTTCTTGCAAAATGTTATCTCCATCACCAGAGTCAAGTATGCTGAAAGAATATATAGATTATATGTGAAGGACAGAACTTCAAAACTAGCAAAGAGAGACACTACGGCTGCCTTTGTTTTGCAGTCATTTTTGAAGCATTTGAATGCTAAAGAGGTCAAAGAAATTCTTTCTGCATTGGTTCCTGAATTGAGCATTTTGATAAATTCTAACATGGATTTTGGCACTGAAATTATTGAATCCTCTATCCGTCATGGTAATTATTTGAGGGAAGAAATTATTGAGCAACTTATGAAGAAATACTATCCAGATGATGCTGATAACAAAAATATTTTAGAGAGCTGTTTGTTGTTGAGTTCCTCGACTCTAGGTAATACTCGTGACGATTGGCCCACAGCTGATGAAAGGAGGCGAGCTCTATTCTTGGAAAAATTGATTGATTACGATAATTGTTTCCTTAACTGCACTATTGAGAGTATGTTGAACTTACCAACCGAAAGATTTTTGCAAATGCCATACCATGGGGTCTTCTCTCATGTGGTGGAGCATGTCCTTCAAGTCAAAAGGGTTGACACAATAAAGAGAAAGTTGCTATTAAACGTACTGTCTCAAGATGTTGTTAACATGTCATGCAATGCATATGCCTCCCATATCATTGATAAATTGTGGGTATTTACTGCAAAACTTGCCATGTATAAGGAGCGTATCGCAGATTCACTTTGTGCCGAATCACAAAAGGTTAAAAACAGTGTTTATGGAAGACAAGTATGGAAAAATTGGTCCCTAGAACTGTTCGTGAGAAAAAGATTTGACTGGAAGCGTATCATCAAAGAACAGGAACTTGAGATCTTCCCAGATGCTAAACCTCTTCAACCAAAACCTAGCAAGCGTATTCATGATGAGAGAAGCCCCCAAAATGAAAATGCGCATAGAAAAAAGGCCAAGTTTAATCATAAGTAAGAATAAATTAAATCCAGGAAAGATATTTTGTATAATAGTAACTTGGTATAAAAAAGCCTATAGAGTTCATCATCGATTCTAGCTATTTATAGCTCCTAATTTAAAGAGTAGATGATGAGTTGAAAGCCATTGTTGTGCTACTTTTAAATTATCTACCATGTGTTAGGTATTCTTCTCATTTTCAACCCCAAGTATCTAGCCACAGTATCGAAAATCACATCTTTTTCCTCCTTTGTATACTTTGCTAGCTGAACAACTGCTGTGGCATCCGTGAAAGAAGGTATTGATGTTTCCAAGTTTTTACTTAGTTTGTCTGTTATATCTTCCAAATCCGACTGAGGAAATGGCAAAATACCATAAAATTCTGCCACTTTACAAAGGGCCAAATCATCGATCATTACAAATTCTTTTACAGTGTTTGGAAGAGGAATGGCATAATCGACCGGTAGGTCACCATCTGCATTTGGCAAAGGAGCAATTACATCCGAAGAATCCATTTTCACGTTGTTTGCAACCCTTCTAATAGAGCGTTCCTCATAATAATCTAGTTGTCCCTGTAATTCCTCAACTAACTGTTCTATGTCACCACTGGTTGCAAATTCAGATGTATCTATGGCTCCTTGTTCCAAAGGAGAGCTCACTTTTTCGCCTAATTCCAACTGGGTGATGTCCGTCTTTTGCTGTGCAATTTGTAGTTCTAAGACTGAATGACCTGTCTTAGCTAAAATTACACCTTGTTTTTTGACAAGTCTCTCTAATTGATAGAGCTGTTCTCTTAGCTTTGCTACCTCCTCACTCATGACCTTGGTTATATTTATGGTACTTTCTTTGCTTTGTTTCTTCATGGGGAGCGATATATTAGATGAATCCTTTTTTTTTTATTTTCATAGGAAATATTTCAAGAATGGCCAACATCCATTTACTTTCACCATGGAAAATAATAATCAAGCAAGAAATGTCAATACGTAATCATTAACATTTCTATACATGCGATAGGAGCTAACATGTGCCTCGAATAATGGTAACCGTTAGAATTTTGTTACAGTTTTTTAATCTATAATATACAAGCATATGCGATATTCGACATATCTAAAACTTCAAGCTACTTAGACTATTAGTGATGCCGTTCATGGAATTCTTTTTCTCTTGCTCTCTTTTTCTTCTCATAGATAATTTACCCTTGCTAACCTCATCAGCAGCGTTTTTGAGCCTTTGAACTTCTTCATTCTTCTTAACAAGTTTCCTACCACCACTGCCTAATTCATAATTATCAAGGAAATCATCCAACATACCCTCGAAATCAGGGCGTTCCTTCGACATATCGAATGGCTCATAATCTTCTTCCTCCTCTTCCTGATGTTCCTCATAATTTTCGTAGCCCTCAATAATTTGGTCGTATTTATCATCGAGGATTGTCATAACTTCTGTCCTTGCAATGGCGCTGGAACTCATAGAGAACCCAGAAACATCCGACATAGCACCTTTTTTGTGACGGCTCTTGCGCGACTTTTTCCCTTTCTTGGATGCGTTCGCAAAAGTTGGTAAATCAGCTAGAACATCGCCTTCCTCCTCGTCGAGGTTTTCCGAACCATATGCTACCGAGCCGTCCTCGTTAAAGTCATCATCAGAGTCCCAATCATTACCAACCTTCTTTTGCTGCAGTTTGAACCTTCTCACATCAGCAGATATATCTATTGCTTGTAAATCTTCCAAATTGTCAATCTTGTCAAATTTGGACATTTCTTCTTTGTAATGCTCATCCTCGTACTCTTCTAGGTTCTCCATATCCCATTCGTCAAATTTCTCTTCAAACTTTTCAAGGCCATCTGCTTTACCACTAGCCAAAAGTTCGGCAAATATGTCATCGTCTCCATCTTCGGAATTATCCCCATCAACATCGCGACTTTTCTTCTTTGATTCAACGACGATATCGTCATTCACAACGTATGCTTCATCCTCCAAAGCTTCTAACACTTCTCTCAACGCAGGATTTATACCAGGCTTGAAACCTGCCAATTCTTCAGGAATATTTTGCATTTGTTCCAAATATTCCGATTTAGCAACCCCTCTCACGAACATTGGGTCGTTCGTGCTGTTTTCCACATCACGATACGATGGTTCCACAAACAAATCTTCAGGGTTTTTTAGCTTTTTCTTCTTCTCATCTGCAACTCCTTTACCCTTTGCTGGTATGAAGATAGAGTTCGCAGGATCTAAACCCATAGGCTTTAAATGCTGAGTATAATCGTATTTCGAATCATCGAATGTAATACCATACAGCATGGCTTCCCCGGCATGTTTGTTCACTTTTGGAGCAACAGAAGATTCTACTTTTGGCTTAGGTTTCGGTAATTCTCTTTTTGCATTAGGATTGCGAATAGGAACCAAAACATGTTCAGAGGCTTCTGTATCATGGAAGTTGGGATCGTCATGGGGTCTGTGAACCAAGGCGAATTTCGTGGAATTCTTCTTGTCAAATCTCGCTCTACCTGACATATTTCAACGGATATAATAAGTTTACCACTTGAATATATGTAAATATGCTGTCAAACTGATAACAGACTATTGAAAAGACTACCGTGGATACAGTCGAGGTTAAGCTCATCTCATCTCATTCCATGTCATGATTAGGACTAACATTTTTATTTTTTCAAAGGAAAAGAAACGATCAGCACGTGATTTACTTACTTTTTAATATAAACGTAAAGCTCTGCACTAAAACTTTGCTTGACAACTATAATAGACGATAATCTATCAATTGAGTATAATAAGCTACATACGCATGTCCAAAACTGCTCTTCTATTATCCATTTGCTTGTCTTCCAAAATAAAAACATTTATTAATATCGACATGAATTTTGTATGGTCTAAAATTTTTTAGAAAAACATGCTCATCTCATCAAATAATACAATCAATTAAGAAAGAGAAACCACATTGTAGGCCTTTGGCACGGCTTTAAGATGTTTATATTGACTAGAATTCAAGATTTGGTCAGGATTCCACCAGATCAATTTAAGAGAGATACAATTTCATCTATTGCGCATGAATTGAACAACAAATATGCAAATAAGATCATACCACATGTTGGATTGTGCCTCACGGTATATGATATTCTTGATGCTGATGAAGGTCAATTAAAACCTGGAGATGGTGGAGCCTTCATTAATGTTACATTTAGGGGGTTGGTTTTTAAACCTTTTGTTGGAGAGATTATTACCGGATGGATATCACAATGTACTGGGGAAGGTATCAAAGTATCGCTTCTTGGATTATTCGAAGATATCTTTATCCCCAAAAACATGTTATTCGAAGGTTGCTACTTTTCAATAGATGAAAATGCATGGGTTTGGCCTATGGACGAGGACACAAAACTTTACCTTGACGTTAATGAGAAGATTAGGTTAAGAGTAGAGCAAGAGATCTTTGTTGATGTGAAGCCCAAATCCCCAAGAGAAAAAGAGCTTGAGGAGCAGCTGCGTTTGAAAACAGAACTAACTGATGAAGAGAAAAAAATATTAGAAAAGCCTCCTGCGTATGCGCTTCTGGGTAGTTGTCAAACAGATGGTATGGGTTTAGTTAGTTGGTGGGAATGATGTTTTGTGCAGCATATTGAGAATTTAGATAGTATCTACATTAAGACGCAAAATAAAAGGAACACATTAGTGAAGGAGTGCATATTTGTGCCACTGATCGGATGAAGGGTAATATATAATATAATAGAATGTAATATAAAATAGAAAATATATGCCTGGTCAGTTCTATTACTATTTAAAACCTCTAAAATGAAAGAAGAAAAACAAAAATCAGGATAACGTAATGGTAATACTAGGGATAAGAATAAGAATACTCGACTAATTAACTCTTTTTTCTTTTTTTTTTTTCCTGTAAATGTCATGACGCACCAAATCTAAGAGTTTTGAAATGAAGGACCTTAATTGTATTGCATGTAACGAGAAGTTGAAGAGAATTTCTTATAACCATTGATGACCTTATCGACGGCCTTTAAAAAGTCCTTTTCAGTTGCAACTTTCCTCCTTGCTCTGATGGCAAACATACCTGCTTCCGTACAAACAGATCTTAATTCTGCACCTGTTGAGTTCGGACACAATCTAGAAATCAATTCCCATCTAATACCACGCTCTACACTCATGGATTTAGAATGAATACGGAAGATATTTGCTCTACCTTCCAAATCGGGTAGAGAAAATTCAACTTTACGATCTATTCTTCCTGGTCTCAACAATGCTGGATCTAAGGTATTAGGTCTGTTAGTTGCAAACATAACTTTAATATTACCTCTTGGATCAAAACCGTCTAATTGTGTAATCAATTCTAACATTGTTCTTTGAACTTCATTATCACCACCAGCACCGTCATCAAAACGGGCACCACCTATAGCATCCACTTCATCAAAGAAAATTATACATGCTTTCTTGGTACGAGCCATCTCAAACAATTCTCTGACCATACGCGCACCCTCACCAACGTACTTTTGAACCAATTCTGAACCAATAACTCTGATAAAAGTGGCATCAGTTCTGTTGGCCACCGCACGAGCACACAATGTCTTACCCGTACCTGGGGGGCCATAGAGTAGAATACCCTTTGGAGGATCTATACCTAACGTGGCAAATCTTTCCGGCGAAAGTAGAGGTAACTCCACGACTTCTCTCAGCTTCTCTATTTGTTCTTTACAACCACCAACATCTGAATAAGTTACATCTGGCTTTTCTTCAACAGTCATCATCGTGACGGTAGGATCAATTCTTGGTGGTAAAGGTAGTTCAATATGATATTTCGATCTGTCCACACCCACTCTCATGCCTTCTTCAATATCGGTCGGTGAAACACGTTCTCCTAGTCCTACCACAAACTTTGCTATTTGTTTCAAATTAATCACATACTTGGAATCGTCGTCATCTTCATCTTCCTCCTCTAAATTTGCTGAAGCCGCTCCTTCCGTCCCACTACCACTAGTCGTGCCTGGTAGTGATCTTGTTCTTTCTGGCTTTTCCGATTTGATAATCTTGGTACATCTTGCCACCTGTAATGGATGTTCTTCACCTAACCTCTGTCTGTCTCCCACAATATCCCACAAGTGCGAAGGTGCTAACCCAGTGTCACTTTCTTTTACACCAGCCTTTTCCTTGATTCTCTTCTCAATATCTTTGAGATCATTTTCAATGGTCTTTAACTTACTTGCATAAGGCGCTGCTCCATAAGTCTTTAAAACTTGAATATCCCCTTCAGATAATGGAACCACTTTCTTTTCCTCACTTGGTTTTTCTTCCTCAACAGGGGCTTTATATTTTTCCCAATCTTCTTTTGGAGGCATTGAATATTTTATAAACTAGTATATCTAGCTTGAATTGTTTCCTAAGACTTCTACCACGGTTGTATGTCGTTTAACCGGTTACAAAACCCTATAGACTTGTTTGCCACCCTTCCAAATAATGTCTAATAAATACATTTGATTTTTTTAAAATTCATATTCTTCAAATTCGAATTTTTTTTTAAAGGATATTTAAATGCACGTGATTAATATATAACTTAATTATCCATTGATTCTCATTATGTCTGCATGCTACAACAAGAACAGATTACGAGTCAATGCCAAGGTACTAGGCATCAATCAAACCAAAGCAACAAAGTTTGCCATGAAGTGTATATCATTACTGATATACCAAAAGTTAAAAGGGCAAGGTCAACAGTACGATGAAGTTTATTGTCTTGAAAGACTTTATAATGGAATAGAGGTGGATAGATATAGATCAATGGGATACATGCAAATGAACCAATGAGGGCAACAAATTTATCCAAATCATATGCACCCAACCATGCGACAAGTGCAGTTATGAGCACGATGAAACAACGGAAATAGTTTTTTAACCATTTTACCCTAGGATTGTGTTTTCCAGAAGGATGTCTTTTAAACAACTTATTTTCGAGGATCTTGATAGCTGGAAACAATTGTAACGGTGTAGAAAGAAGGATTGCTATAGCATAGATAAACTGGACAGAGTTTGAAAAGATGCTATCGGAGGGGAAATTCAATAGAATAACAGTTTCCACCTCTGAACCGAAGGCAAAGTAGCATATCAAACCACATGAAATGAACACGACAGTGACTAATACCAAAACACCACGCAAGGCTGGCTTGAAATGCTCAGGTTTTTCCATGGATTCGTGAATAGGGATCAAAAGCCCGACACCTTCAAACGTGAAAATCGCTGTTCCGATGAATAAGGTCCAATCTACATTGTTAAAACTTTGAATCGAATCGTATGCAATTCCCTCCGAGGCTAGATAAGCCGACGTGTAATAGTAAACGTAGACGAGCCCCATCAAGATAAACAGATCGGCTAGTAACGCAGTAGCACTGAGTCTAGCAATATTTCTTGTCAACGATAAGGGCAGGTAGAAAACTAACTGAATCACGATCCATATTGGTAAACTCCAATTATACTTGAAAACATGATAGAAAAACGACTGTAGATTCGTCGCTGTGAAAACCGTATACGCAGCTGCAAATCCTATCTGCGACAAAACAATAGATGCAAGTACCGTATTCTTCAAAGTAGAATTAAAAAGATACGCCCCTAACTCACCATACCCATCAACACGCACCTCTGTCTTCGTATCAATCAATAGTATAAAACAATAGTACGATACAACTGCAAAAAACAATAGCGACACACTGCTGAACATCCACCCCCCGTTCTGGAACCCCTTAGGCAAAAACAACACTCCCGTGCCTACAAAAGATTTCAGCAACAACAAAATTGCCTTCTTCGTAGAACTTTTCCTCTTGGAACCTCCGGATAACGAATCCATCCCTCCTCCTTTTTTACCTCTTCGTCCAACACTCATATACCCTTCCGTACCCGTATTTACAACTAACTGCTGTCTTTCTTCATCGTTTTCAATCACCCACTCATTGTACTCCTCTTCACCCTCATCGTCCTCCTCATCGTCCTCATCCTCTGACAAGTCTTCACCTGCAAAGTGCCCATACAAATTGAAAAACTCCTCAAAGTTACGACGAAGAAAATCTGTCCTACCTTTGTGCTTGACAATTTTTCTGTGCAATAAAAATGATCTTCTAAACCCATTTGGCATCATCATTTCTTGTGAAGACATTTCTAAAGGATTTGCTGTTCCATTTGATTGTCTCGATGCCATCGATCCGCAGAATGACATGGATCGTCGTCTGCCCTGTACTGGCGATCCAACCACGCCCAACTGCCCATCTACACGGTAAGCATCTCCGCTCTGTAATGACATAATTCTTGATATGAAATCTTTTCCTATGTCAGTATTGATGCATCTGTCTAACTCTTCATCGATGATTAAATCTATATATATGCATTAACGAAAAAGCTGCTCTAAGCACTCGGTAGGGCCAAGAACTACACAGAGAAGGCCCTGTAGAGGTCCACATATATCCATATATGTACATATATGGATATATGCGAGTCACATGCTATCCACATGACCTCGCCCGGCGAGGTCATGTGACTATCCGAGGACGGAACCGCGCGCGCTCTTTACAGTACCGGTGTACGGATGCCACTGGGCGGTTCCCGGTCATGCCTGGAACTCCGACCTCTTCCGACCGCCCGGTTTTTCGCTCGCTCGCACAAATTTTTTTCGCAACCTCTCCCCATATAAGAACAAAGACCCCCTCTTAAATTTTCAAACATCCTATTAATGCTTTCGATTGCCTACGTTTATTAAATTTGATTAGCAGATCTCGCTATCATTCATTCTTCAAAGTTTGCTAGCTTAAGCCCCATCATCAAGAATGCTAGGCTTGAGAAGTTCATTGCTAGAAAAAAGGGCTGTTACCCTATGTAAGAGACAATTCTCCCGTTCTACCGCGTTAAGACGCGCTTACGCTATTAACAACGATGTTGATGGTCAACAAAGCGGCTCCGCGTCGCACAACTACAACGTGGTTGACCACGAATACGACTGTGTGGTTGTTGGTGCGGGTGGTGCAGGTCTCCGTGCTGCTTTCGGTCTAGCTGAAGCTGGTTACAAGACAGCATGTATCTCTAAGTTGTTCCCAACAAGATCGCATACAGTTGCAGCTCAAGGTGGTATCAATGCAGCACTTGGTAACATGCATGAAGACAACTGGAAATGGCACATGTACGATACTGTTAAGGGTTCAGATTGGCTTGGTGATCAAGATTCTATTCATTATATGACCAGAGAAGCTCCAAAGTCTATTATTGAATTGGAACACTTTGGTTTACCATTCTCTAGAACAGAAGAGGGCCGTATTTACCAACGTGCTTTCGGTGGTCAAAGTAAGGAATTTGGTAAAGGTGGTCAAGCTTACCGTACTTGCGCGGTTGCAGACAGAACTGGTCACGCACTATTGCACACTTTATACGGTCAAGCTTTGAGACATAACACACACTTTTTCATCGAATACTTTGCCATGGATCTTTTGACCCACAATGGTGAAGTTGTTGGTGTTATGGCTTACAACCAAGAAGATGGTACTCTACATCGTTTCCGTGCTCACAAGACTATTATTGCTACAGGTGGTTATGGTAGAGCTTACTTCTCTTGTACTTCAGCTCACACCTGTACAGGTGATGGTTATGCCATGGTGTCACGTGCTGGGTTCCCATTGCAAGATTTAGAATTTGTCCAATTCCACCCAAGTGGTATCTACGGTTCCGGTTGTTTAATCACTGAAGGTGCTCGTGGTGAAGGTGGTTTCTTGGTTAACTCTGAAGGTGAACGTTTCATGGAACGTTACGCCCCAACCGCCAAGGATTTGGCTTCAAGAGACGTTGTTTCCCGTGCTATTACCATGGAAATCCGTGAAGGTAGAGGTGTTGGTAAGGAAAAGGACCACATGTTCTTGCAATTGTCTCACTTGCCTCCAGCCGTCTTGCAAGAACGTTTACCAGGTATTTCTGAAACCGCTGGTATCTTTGCAGGTGTTGATGTCACCAAGGAACCAATTCCAATTCTACCTACCGTCCATTACAACATGGGTGGTATTCCAACCAAATGGAACGGTGAAGCTTTGACTATCGATGCTGAAACTGGTGAAGACAAGGTCATCCCAGGTTTGATGGCATGTGGTGAATCTGCTTGTGTTTCCGTTCACGGTGCTAACCGTTTGGGTGCCAACTCTTTGTTGGATTTGGTCGTCTTTGGTCGTGCCGTTGCTCACACTGTTGCTGACACTTTGCAACCAGGCTTGCCACACAAGCCTCTACCTGCTGACTTGGGTAAGGAATCCATTGAAAACTTGGAAAAGATGAGAACCGCATCTGGTTCCAAGGCAACTGCTGACATCAGATTAGCAATGCAAAAGACTATGCAAAAAGATGTTTCCGTCTTTAGAACTCAAGAATCCCTAGATGAAGGTGTCACAAACATTAACGCTGTTGACAAAACATTCGCCGATGTTAAGACCACCGATAGATCCATGATTTGGAACTCCGATTTGGTTGAAACTTTGGAATTGCAAAACTTGTTGACTTGTGCTACACAAACCGCAAAGAGTGCCGCAGAAAGAAAGGAATCCCGTGGTGCTCACGCCAGAGAAGATTACCCAACCAGAGACGATGTTAACTGGATGAAACATACTTTGTCCTGGCAAGAAAACAGTGGTGACGACGTTGTCTTGAAGTACAGAAACGTCATCTCCACTACTTTGGACGAATCCGAATGTAAATCTGTCCCACCTGCTATCAGATCTTACTAGGCTTGCAAAAAAAAATGCATACGACTATATGATTTCTATTTATTCATCTATTTATTTATCAGTTAACTGACTATGTACGAATTAATCAAACACGAAATATTCCAAACTTCTCTTGAAATGAAAAAGGAAAACAAAAAAACACAACAATTATTTCATCCACCTATTATTCCTAATCCCGATATCTAGAGTTCCCTTCCCCCATTCCTGATCCAATTATTACCTATCCTTTTCATAATATATAAATTAACAGTAAATTAAATTTATATAAAAGTAAAATTATAATCGTTCTCATCAAAACAAAAAAAATCCATCAATCAATCAACACTAAACATGCCCGTCAAAGTAGCCATACAAGGCTGCGCCCATGGCCAACTTTCCCGCATATACGCTTCTCTCGCCCGATTACCCGCACAACCCGACGTCCTCCTCATCCTTGGTGACTTTCAATCTCTACTTTCTCCAAACGATTTCCGAACTTGCGCTGTCCCACGCAAATACGCTCGTTTAGGAGATTTCCATCTATACCATTCTGGCAAACGCCGTGCCCCAATCTTTACAATTTTTATCGGCGGCAATCATGAAAACATGGGCCAACTTCTACAACTCCCGTATGGCGGATTCGTTGCTCCGAATATATACTACATGGGTATATCCAACGTCATCCATTTTCTTGGTCTCCGCATAGCCGGCATCAGTGGCATCTATAACGCATACGATCATTTACTACCAAGACCTTCTAATTCAACAACGGTCGATTGGCATACGGATAAGCGTTCTGTATACCATGTTCGTGATAACGATCTAATCCCACTTGCAATGTTATCAGGAAAACTAGATATCGTCATGTCCCATGATTGGCCAAATGGCATTGCCAAATATGGAGATATGGAACAACTATTACGTCGTAAACCTTATTTCGAGAAGGACTTAAAAAGAGGAGAACTTGGTTCTCCTCTCAGTTGGTATTTGCTACGAACGTTGCGTCCACATTGGTGGACTAGTGCTCACCTGCACGTTAGGTACACTGCTGAATACAATCACTCTCTATTGGAGTCGAGTCGCAATACGGACGAAATCGATCTCGATCTCGACGTCGGCGGCAACAGCAAGAGCCGGGATACCCCGGAAAAAAACGAAACTACCAAGTTTCTTGCTCTAGATAAATGTAAGAGCATTCAAGATACGACAAATCATCTTACCATGATTGTAGTTGAGGCGGACGAATCACACCCAAGCTTTTCAGATCGCGGGACCATCTACTTGGACCCGGAATTTATGGCTAACCTAAGCTATTGCCATTCAAACGACTACACTGGTCAACCGCTATCATCTATAGACATTAATGCTGCGCGTCGCGCAGCACAGTACCCGGATCACGTAGAATGGGACGATTACAGGATAATTGCTCCCTCGTCTTTCCGATCTCTTTGCGCGCAGACTGCCACGATCGAACAAAAGTTCTTTCAACAAATGAAATAGGATTGAACGTTGTCTGTAGATTTGTCTGTACGTACAATTTTATTTATATATATAGAAAATGGCGCCAAAATCACTCAGAACTTAAACACGTTGTCCTTGGTGAAACCTAATTCGGCAAGAATACCAGTGACTTCACCTTGGTCCTTTGGAGAAACCTTAGCACCAGAGTAAGCCTTCATGAAACCTGGTGGACCGCAAACAAAGACTTGATTCTTGGTAGAAGCGACTGGAGCGTTCTTTTGCAAGAATTCTTTGGTGATGAAACCCTTTTCTCCAGAAAATGCAGCAGCACCCTTAACGTCATCGACAAAGTAGGTAATCTTAACTTGTTCTGGGTGCTTCTTTTGCAAATCATCCAATTCTTTCTTTAATAAGATATCTTGAGGAGTCTTGTTACCATAGTACAAATGAATCTTAGTGTTGTCCTTTGGATTCTCAGCAATGTGATGAACCAATTGGTACAAAGGAGTAATACCAGTACCAGCACCCAACAAAGTGATTGAGTCGTAGGAGTTTGGTTTCCAGCCCCACTTTAGGATTGGACCCTTGAAGGAAACGGTGTCATTTTCCTTCAATCCGAACAAATGGGTTGTCATCTTACCACCATCGTAGTGTTTGATAACCAATTCCATTTCACCCTTGGTGTCAATGTCACTTGTTGGAGTGTATGGTCTGACAACGTTAGAACCCTTTGGAGTGACGAACTTGGTTAACACACAAGAAGCAGTTTGCAAACCGGAAACTTGATCTTCAGAGGGCAATGCGAATGTGAATCTCTTGGTGTCATGGCTGAGCTGTTCAATATGTTTAATTGGCAAATCGATCCATTCGTCGGAACCAGTGAAAGCTTTGTTAGTCATGTTGCTAATAGTATAAGATCTGGTTAGGTATAGGCTGGTAGCAATGGCGAATGCTCCTGCGCCCAAAGCGTATGAAAGATGAGATTTTGATCTAGTGATTCTGCAAAGCATCGTAATGATGATGGTGGTGTAAGGGAGGGGTTTAAATATGTGAAGAACAAAAACGTTGAGAAGTACCTTTAATATTGATGGTAAGATAGGGTTATTACGCTAATCGACACGTTATGTGTAAGGTACTTATATATTTGATTTTATTTCATGTGCAAACAGGCGCGAGTTTCTTCGGAAATGCCTCGCCTCGAGGTATGTCGGCCAATGGGGTGGCCATGATTTCAGTAGCAAAGCCGGGTTGCTAGTAACTATTTGTATTCGTCATCACGGTCACGTGCACACGTGACCGTAACCTCTTTTCGCTATGCGACTTCATGGGTGGAAGTCCTAACTCCCTTCGTTAATTCCGGCAGTCGCACGCAATTGTGCGATTTCGCAAAAAAAAAAAAATTAACTAGAAGCATGACAGCTATTACTGACTGGATTGTCGCTATATATGCTCAGCGTTGCGCGCGATCTGCTGCTGTTCCTCTCCATCCCCTTTCTGCCACGTATTGCAGGGTAACATTGGCGTAGAATCAGCAGCAGCAGCAGCAGCGGCAGACAGACGTCATTCATCCAACACAGCAGCACATGTTTAAATTATCAGAGCTGGCTCATCGAGAGTTGATACACGCCAGCAGAAGCTGTATTCCTCGCCTAACACCGCAATTGTACAAGGGTCAGTGTGGTAAGATCTGCATTGTCGGCGGTTGTGAGGAATACACGGGTGCGCCC
Organism: Kluyveromyces aestuarii; assembly: GCA_003707555.2. Lineage (NCBI taxonomy): Eukaryota > Fungi > Ascomycota > Saccharomycetes > Saccharomycetales > Saccharomycetaceae > Kluyveromyces > Kluyveromyces aestuarii. The sequence goes on from PPJO02000002.1 coordinate 53,454, forward strand.
TATTTCAGTGCAAACGCTGCTTCACTCTTTGGCAGTGATCTAGTGTACTTAATATGCGAGCGTAAAGCGGGTACTGCTATCAAGTCTTACAGCCCTAATTTAATGGTAAGTCCATATTTGAGCGATAAGAGAAGCATTGACGACCAGTTGTATACGCGCAGTCGAAATATCGAGATGTTGGTAGAAAGGTGTCACGTGCTAGTGGTTGGTCCTGGGCTCGGTAGAGACCAGGACATACTGGAAGCAGTGGTGAAAATTGTGGAGTACGGAGCACGTGACCCGGAGCGGTGCCTTGTACTTGATGCAGATGGATTGTTTTTACTAGCTGATTCAAAACACACAGCACGTATGCAAGAGGCAATTGGAGAGTATGGCAAGAATCGTGTGGTTCTAACACCAAATGCAGTGGAATTAAAGAGAATTATGGACACGCTTGGCGTGTCAAGTGTAGAAGATGTGAGCAAGCGGCTTGGTTGTGTAACGGTAGCCAAGGGTGGCTCGGATCGAATTGTATGTGCTGCAGGCAATCTGCTTGAGAACAGAGTGCAAGGGTCTATGCGGCGGTGCGGTGGACAGGGTGACACGTTGTCCGGAGTGATTGCAGCGATGCTTGGGTTTTCGCGGGCGGTATACGACTTTAGACTTGCGCCGTTGACGCCGTTGACGCCGTTGGCGTCAACGGCGCCACTTACGTGGCTCGAAATGGTTATGCTTAGTTGCTACGTGGGAACAACAGTAACACGGATGTGTAGCGCATACGCGTATGAACGCATGGGGAGATCAATGCAGACTACAGATCTCAATGATCATGTTGGTACTGTGTTTGAGGAGCTATACACAGAAAATACGAAAAACCCGCCACGTGCTTAGCACGTGGCCGGACGGCGACGATCTTTAGTCTCACAGTACGCGGTGGTGGCGATTTGTTTTAATTTTTTTTTTTTTCCGTTTATTTTTTCTTTCCTAATCTCATCGTGCGACTGGAATACGAGGGACAGGGACAAACCGGAAGCTGGAGCTTCTCCTCCCGGCGTCTCGTTGTGCGCATGCGGTGCGGTGCGGTAGCGTGCGTGAGTGGGCATGCGAGAGACGACAAAGGAGCTTCGCAGCTTCGTGTATGGGTGCGTGTGGGCTGGTCAAGGTGCCGGCTTCTTATGTATGTTCGTTATATATATATATATAGTTTGTTTGATTCGATTTTTAACATGGCAGATAGGAGTGTAGAGAGAAATTTAAAGGTTACTTATTCTAATTTTTGGTTTCGCATTTGTTACTGAATCATTTCTATTATAGATTGGTTTTTATTTTCGAATTTCCATATTAAAACACCTTCAAGGCAGTTTTAGGAGTTAAGTAAGGAACAAACCAAACCCACACCAAACCACCCTTGAACAAAAAGCGACGAGGACACAAGAATAAGAAGAAGATAGATATAATGCCAAAGCTAGTTTTAGTCAGACACGGTCAATCCGAATGGAACGAGAAGAACCTATTCACAGGTTGGGTGGATGTCAAGTTGTCACCAAAGGGTGAAGAAGAAGCTGCAAGAGCTGGTGAGTTGTTGAAAGAAAACCAAGTAAACCCAGACATCTTGTTCACTTCCAAGTTGTCAAGAGCTATTCAAACAGCCAACATTGCTTTGACCAAGGCAGACAGATTGTGGATTCCAGTTGTTAGATCATGGAGATTGAACGAAAGACACTATGGTGCTTTACAAGGTAAGGATAAGGCTCAAACTTTGGAAACTTATGGTGACGAACAGTTCACTATCTGGAGAAGATCGTTTGACGTTCCTCCACCAGTTATCGAGGATGACTCTCCATACTCTCAAAAGGGTGATGAACGTTATGCTGACGTTGATCCTAGCGTTTTGCCACAAACTGAATCCTTGGCTTTGGTCATTGACAGATTGTTGCCATACTGGCAAGATACCATTGCAAAGGAATTGTTGGATGGCAAGACCGTTATGATTACAGCTCATGGTAACTCTTTGAGAGCTTTGGTTAAGCATTTGGAAGGTATTTCTGATGCTGACATTGCTAAGTTGAACATTCCAACTGGTATTCCATTGGTGTTTGAGTTGGACGAAAACTTGAAGCCAACCAAGCCATCTTATTACTTGGACCCAGAGGCAGCAGCAGCTGGTGCTGCAGCCGTTGCCGCTCAAGGTAAGAAATAAGCGGGCTCACTTTTAGAGTGATGATTGGTACGTAGTGCTACATAGAAATTTAACGACGAAGTGATAACCGTTTCACATCATTTGGTGGTAATTGAGGTTTTCAAATCAAAGATAATAATAATACTCATAATAAAAAACAACAGAGGAAATCAAAACAATTTATTTGTTCCATTGTTGTTTCAATTTTAACGTTGACTTTTCAGCCTCCATGCTACCCTTTTCTTGAGCCTCGATTGCATTCTCAATCTATTTATGTCAATGTCCTTATTTTCACGATACCACTCGGGATTGCACTTTGCCAATATAGCACTCTCAAGGTTATCGTACACACCATCGATCCATTCTTTCTCACCACGTATAAATGCAACCAAATCCCTCGAAGAATGCACTAATTCTTGCGCGGAAATCCGTAGCCCAGGATAGTGCAAAAGACATTGCAACAATTCCGGTTGATCTAATGATAAAAACAGTTCCGGACCAATATTTAACAACATTACTATCACAATCCCACTGAAAAATTGTTCCCGTCCCCATTGAGTCTTCTCCTCAAACAATGCTGTCCATACAATAATGCACTCTGAGAAGCCTAGCTCCCTCAGCAGTAGCAACCTGCACCATTTTACACACCATACCGCTGTTTCAATCCCATTTCTTTCCATGACTGCCTTCAATTTCCCACTCACTTGCCATAACATGGGTTCAAACACTTCAGAAATCCATTTGTTAACGCTTTCATCCTCATAAAACATCTCATACAGCCATTTCATCACACTGCTAAACCATTTCATCGTTTTCATTTCATTCTTCCCACTTTTGACGTATAAAGCATGGCAAATTTCGTGCATACCTTGTCTATACCTTAATTCGTTCATTTTCACCCACAGCCTTAATACATTGCTAATAGCTTTCTCATCTTCTACACTCATACCTTCCTGTCCCAACCTCCGAACATCCATCTCGATCAATTCTCGATTATCTGTTAATGTGACCCCATCGATCATTGCCAAAGGATGTTCCATTTCCACATCATGACCTTCTCTCATGATCTTCACCATCCGCACTTCTTCTTTCTCTTCCAAATCCAACAGACCGTCCCACTTTAAATCCATTACTTTTCTCTTTGGTTCTCAATTAATTGGCATTCCGTGGCTCCATAGTCGTCATTTGGGTTCTTCTCCCTCTAGGATTCTAACACCTTTCCGTTCGTGCCTTTATGTGTAGTAAAACCCGCATTCTACTGCCAATTAAAAGGGAAAAAAAAAATTAAAAATAAGAGAAGTACATATTTACAGAAGTCACAATACGATTTATCATTAACCTACAATTATTGCAAGTTTGCATTTAAGTTAATGATACCGGAACACCCTACAGAACTTTAATCATATAAATTTGTTTCAACAAACCAAAGTGGTGATACTTTTGAGATCATAGTCAACGATGCGATGCCAATTTCACACGCTTTTTTTTTTTTTGTCTCTCGAAAGATTTAAATCGTCTAAATAAATAGGCAATGAAAAAAAAAATGGCAGACTTATTTTATTAAGATTAAAGCCGACAGAAGATTCATTGATAATATTCAACAAGAGTGAGAAAACCGTACAATAGTGTATTAACATTAGTATTTAAATTTAAAGGAAATACTGTGTTTGATATGAATATAGTGGATAATGATGGTATAGATATCGGATGGGTACTAAGAACTAATGAGAAAGCAAAACATACGGGGGAAAAAGGGGATAATCAGGGAGGAAGCAAATCAAAAGATAAAAAGAAGGGTACTGATGGGAATCAAGGCTTGGATTTAATTAAAAATAGACAGGGAACTCCTTCCCCACGGTCTTCAATGCTAGAAGTAAAAGAATTGGACGCGAAAAACCCTCATGTAATCACACATGTTGAAGTGATAGGACCAAATAGAATAGTTAAACAAAGACGGGATTCAAAGACTGAGGGAGACCCTGGGGCAATTCATTTACCCAATCCATTTGGTTACGACCTTAATGAAACTGAGTTTATTAGAAAAGCTGAGAAGGGTGGAAATGATACCTCATTACGTAGGACACAATCGCTGTCTCTACCGAGTAGTTCGCAGAAGAGGAAGTCCGGGTTTTTCAAGAATTTGTTTAGGAGGAAGAGCGTGAGTTCTGATGGAGGAAAGAATGGGACTGAAGGGGGAGATGTTCCGAGAAGAGCGTCATCAGTGAGTTCTGGGCCTTCGAGTGTTGGTATAAGCAAGGCACCAGTCAACAACTCTAAAGATGCGACAGCAAAGGGTAGTAAAGCAGAAGGTCGGGTTGAAAGTAAGAAAGAAGGCATTTCGGTGGATAGTAGTAAAGTCAATGGGCATGAAAACAATAATTGTGAGGATTATATGCCGTTAAGTAGGGTAAAGACCGAGTCATATGCATCTAGTCAGGCATTAGATCCAAGGTTGGAGGAATTCATCAAGTATTATAGAGACCATGGATTTCCTAAGTTTAGTGAAATAAAGAGAAATCAGAAACCACTGAAAACGGTGCCTACATTTTCTGTCTCTATAGACGACAGTTTGGGCGAGCATACTTCCAGGTTGGACAAAAAAGGTAGACCGATCCCATCACATCCATCTAAATCTTCTTTCCCATCGGCATTAAAAGTCAAAGTGGATACTCTGCATTCTGTATCGCATGATCAATCACATAAGGGAGCGGCACCATCAGGTAAATTTGGATCGTTCCTAAAGAGAGTTACTTCCTATGCCGATGATTCTCATAGTTCTTCTCACCCGCCATCGTTATCATCCTCATCTGCATCATTACAGATGGATGGTGATAGTACCTCTCTTGATTCCATTGAAAATGATTTGAAATCGGCAACAATACCAGGGTTGGAAAATATTAAGCCCTTAAAAAGAGTTTCTTTTGCAACTAATACATATTTCAATGATCCTCCGCAACAAATCTGCTCTAGAAATCCTAGAAAGGGTGAAGTAGAGGTGAAAAATGACGGCTCGGTTGTGATACATCGCTTGACTCCGGAGGAGAAGAAACACATCATGGAAAATTCAAGTTGTGGTATCGTTGTGGGTGGGTCAGGACAATTAAAACTCATCAATAATGACCACGCAGAAAAAATCGAAACCGTTAGAGGAGATGTCTTAGTTTCTGATGATGAAGCTGATGAAGGCCCAGCCAAAACTTTACGTAATTTGGAATTAGCGGCGGCAGAAGCGGCAGCAGAAGCTAGAGCCATAAATGCACCACTAGATTTGCAAAGGACCATTACAAATAATGAGGAGGAAGTCTCTGTCAACAGTTCAGTTCAAAAGGTTACTATTGATAAACCTATGGTCTCTAGAAGAGAAAAAAGCTCTAGCACTTCATTATCATCAATGATGTCATCAGATTCCATTCTTACACCTTCAGAAGATGAAAATGATTTATTACCTCCTAAAAATTTGAAAATACCTCATGATGTTGTATATTCAAGATGCTGTCATTTGAGGGAAATCTTGCCCATTCCTGCAACTATGAAACAGTTGAAGAAAGGCTCTACTGATCCAATCCCATTACTGCAACTTAGAAATCCAAAACCTTCTAAGATAGAAGTGTTATCTTTCAGCGATTTTTTGAGTGTTGCACCTGTATTATGTTTATCTTTAGATGGTGTTTCTCTCAGTGTAGATATGTTAAGAACTATATTAAGTTCTATTTCTTCCAGAGGCAACTTTGAAAAATTATCACTAAGAAACACTCCTTTAGATGCTGGTGGTTGGAAAGTACTATGTTATTTTGTTTCAAGGTGTAAAAGTTTAAATTCCTTGGACCTCACTATGGTTCCAGATTTACCGCTGAACGTGCAAAAGCCTTCTAAATCTTCTGCGAATTCAACAGTTGTTAGAATGGTTTGTAACATGGAGGACCGATCAGATATGAATTGGAGCTTACTGAGCGCAGCCGTGGCAACGAGGGGTGGTTTAGAAGAAATGTATTTGAATGGTGCCTGTATGTCGTTGCATCAATTCCGAACTTTTATTGATATTGCATGGAATAAAACCATTCGATTAGGCCTTGCATATAACAAGCTTACAAAGGAGCAATGTGAGTTACTCTCCTCATGGTTTAAGACCTCAAAAACCACAGGTATAGACATTGGATATAACGACTTAAATGGAAAACTTCGTCCCTTCATAGATGCAGTGATGCAAAAGGTTAAAGTTGGTAAGAATGTGATGAAATATTTGTCCTTGAATTCAACAAACTTGATTGCTACAGAAGGCGCTACCGTTGATAATAACGATGTTTTAAGCTTGTTGAGTGTTCTGTGCTATTGCGATAACCTTAAATTCCTAGATCTTTCGAATAATAAGGGCTTGTTTCCCCACGGGATAAGCGCACTTACTTCTACACTGCCTGTCTTTGTTAACCTTGTGCGTTTAAATTTGGATTCAAACGAAATACCTCCAATGGGCGTCGTTCAACTAGCAGAAGTTTTACCTTTTTGCAAGAGGCTAATTCACGTATCGCTTCTAGGAACCCAATTAGACTTTATTGCCGCTAATGCTTTGGCCACTGCAGTGAAAAATTCTGACTCCATTCTTACTTTAGACATTGATCTTGACAACGTACCTGATCGAATCAAGGAAAAGATATCAGTTTATACTATGAGAAACACCCAGAAAGAATTGAAGCATTTCGCTCCAGGAGATACAAAATCCAAAAAATCCAGTGATAAGTTATCCTCAATTCAGGATCAACTTTCATCGTTGTTGACAGAAGATATATCTAATAGACACGACTATCATAGCGTTGCGTCAAATTTGCTGAAGCGAATTCAATCAATGCGCTCAAAATTGCACCAGGCTACAGAAGAATTATTCAAGTTAAGAGTTAATGGTGAATTGAGCACCGAGGGTAAAGAGACCCTAATCAGGTTTTGTTGTATTGACGCAAGTTTAGAGAAGGGACTAAGTCTATTGGTGAAGAAAAACAGTGAAAATCGGGGGAAACTGCAAAGTGCCCCTCTCTTAAGATCCGACTCACAGGTGTCAACTTCCAGTAGCAGCGCAATGATGTACTCTACAGAGTTTACCAAGAATGGACGTGGTGCCCTTTTACCCTTCCATCAGCCTTCAGTCGAATCATACGACCCTGCAGATGAAGAAGTGCCTATAACCGACGAGACTAGAGAAGTGCAGAAAGAAGTTACTAGCCAACTTAAAGAGGAAGGAAGCGTGCTTAGAAAGACACGGGATTTGGTCGATGGACTCCGTGATACTGCTGATAAAGCCGGGAAAGAGTTGAATACAGAACTTTTAAAAAAGATCAGTGAAAACTACAATGGCGAGGACATCAAAAATTTGCTCCTCAATAAGGACATATCGAGTATTCTACGTGTATTGGATGAACTTTCCAAACAAGGTGTCGGTATTGATGATATATTTAAGAAGAAGCAAGACGACAAGAAAGCTTCTTCCCCTCCAACGGTTCCTGAGTCAACTTCAAATATAGTCATTGGTGTAGAGGCCAATCTGAGGGACAGTAAAACGGACGATTATTCTGATAGCGATTACACTACGGATGAAGATGAAGATGAAGAGAGGATGGATCGTGCTTATGATGAAGTTCTTGATTCTTTGCAACATTCTAGGTCCACACCTGGCAACATAGAAACCTGAAATCCCTGAGTATTGGAACGGCTTATTCTCCTTCCATAATTATATTCGAACCTGAAATTGTTTTATTTGCGCTAGAATTCAACAATGTACGTCTAGAACATTCCTAAACACCTGTGTAACTACTATTTACTTGTATACTCACTTATTATAATAATATTCTTGACATGAAAGAATTGATTTCGTTACCCTGTCTGATAGTTTTTTTTTTTAAATTCACGATACTTGAAGAATTAAGAAGCTAACAATCTTTGCATCTTTACTGAGATGAGATAAAGAGTAGAAAAAGAGCCAAAACGGAACAAATAGAGGAGAATGAATTCCAATCCTGCACCTGCCTTTGGTTTTGGCAATATGCAGGGTAATTCTGGTGACTCGAACAAGTCTTCTAGTCCTTTCGCAGGGTTTGGCACGGCTGCGGCACCTAACGGTAACAACAATAATAATGAAAATAACAATTCAATGTTTACAGGATTCAACAATACTTCGTCTTCTTCCGCAAAACCTTTCGGAGGATTTGGTTCGACAAGCACAGCTGCAGGTATGGAGGTAGGCGCCACTGGAACCGGTAGTAATAGTGCGTTTGGTGGTTTTGGAAGTGCAAAGACTAGCGGTACAAATGCTTTTGGCACTGGATCAAACAACGCTTTTAATTTTGGACAAAATAGTGGAGCTGCTGCGTCAGGTTCCACGCCATTGTTTGGGGCAAAGGGAACTGAGTCAACGAAACCAACTTTTGGTGGAAGTGGAGCGTTTGCAAACACTAATTTAGAAACCAAAACCGAGGCACCTAAGACAACTGCTTTTGGATCGATGAACACACAGTCTACCTTAGGAGGTTCTGGTTTCGGTAATCTTTCAATGGGTCAAACCGCGGGAAATGACACAAGCAAACCAGCTTTTAGTGGAGTCAGCTCAGTAGCGACTGGGGGAACATCCTTATTTGGAAGTGGCGCCCAAAGTAAACCAGCGGAATTAGGAGGGAAGCCAGCATTTTCTTTTGGCAGCACCGATGCAAACAAAGATACATCGGATTCGAAACCAACATTCGGTTTTACAGGCTCTGCGGCTGGTTCAAACTTGGGTACTGGCACGGGGTTGTCATTTGGTAGCAAACTGACGGACAATAGTGACAAGACCAAAACATCGATTGTACCAGGAGGCCAACTTGGAGCTCAAAAAGAGGAAAATAAATCTCCATTTTCTTTCGGTGCAAAATCACAAGGAGTTCAGGCAACAGCCACACCACCATTGACTTTTGGTAATAAATTAGAGGAAAAAACGGATTCAAGTAAGTTGGCACTTTCCTTTGCTAATGCCAGTTCCAAACAGGGACCTGATAAACCCTCTTTTAGTCTAAGCGCTGCAGTGACAGATAAAAAGGATGAGAACAAACCCGCAGCTTTCGCTTTCGGAACAAAACCTGAAGAGAAGAAAGATGAGAAGCCTGCGTTTAGCTTTGGCAAGAAACCTGAAGAGAAGGAAGTTGAAAATACACCTGCATTTTCTTTCGGAACAAAAGCTGAAGAGAAGAAAGATGAGACCAAACCCGCAGCTTTCGCTTTCGGAACAAAATCTGAAGAGAAGAAGGATGAGAAGCCTGCGTTTAGCTTTGGCAAGAAACCTGAAGAGAAGAAGGATGAGAAGCCTGCGTTTAGCTTTGGCAAAAAATCTGAAGAGAAGAAGGATGAGAAGCCTGCATTTAGCTTTGGCAAGAAATCTGACGAGAAGAAAGATGAAAATACACTTGCATTTTCTTTTGGAACAAAAGCTGAAAAAGGAGCTGAAACGCCCAAGAGCAAGCCAATGCTCTCATTTGGCTCAGCACAAGAGAGCACACATGCTGCCGTTCCTAAAGCAGGCTCAGCTCTCAGCGGTACCTCGAGTACTGTAGAATCCAAGCCTGCGTTTTCATTTGGAGCCAAGGCTGGAGATAAGAAAGAGGAAGAAAAAGCAACTTTATCCTTTGGGTCCACATCTACTAAGGATGCCAGTGCTACGAAGAAATCTGCCCCAAGTTTCACCCTAGGGACAAAAACTGAGGAAAAAAAACCCGAAGCGTCGTTAGAGGGCTCTGGACCTGATGCAAACGCCGCTAAAACAGCCTCTAATGTGGATAAAAACGTCAAATCTGTCTCGATTGAACCAGTGTCATTAGAAAACAAAACTCTAGACGATTTAGTTTCAAAATGGACTGCACAATTGTCAGGATCTGTAAATCACTTCCAAGCTTACTCGAAAAAAGTTAACGAATGGGACAAGGTTTTGACGCATGGTGGTGAACAAATTAGCCAGCTCTATTCTGATACTTTGACAGCAGAACAATCTCAGAACAGAGTAGATCAATCCTTGGCATATATTGAAAGGCAGCAAACAGAACTTGAAACATTCTTAGACTCTTATGAAAAGAAGGCCGAAGGCTTGCTATCTGAAGTTCTATCGACTAGCGCGTCGAATAACAACAGTAAGACAAATGATCAAAAGAGACAACAAGCTTACCGTACAGTTGAAATGCTCGATGATAACCTAAATTCCTTGTCATTAAATCTTACTTCTTTGATTACAGAAGTCAATGACGTGAGTGAAACTTTTAACAAGGCTACCAATTCGAGTTTCTCAAATAAGGAAGAGAATGCACAATTGATTCAACTTCTAAATTCTCATTTGGATGCCTTAAAATCATTAGAAATCAACTCGCAGGTATTGGATGATAAGATAAAAGATTTTTCAAAAAAGAAGTGATATATATAAGTTGCAGAATGGTATTATAAATGCAAGTAACAGGTAGTTATATTAGATATTTAGAGGTATACACTAAGCCTAGAAAAGAAATTGGGCATCTGCATGGTTAAGCTTCTATTATACGGCATCTTCTCCATCGTAACCAGTAAAGGTACAAACCAACACAATCAGTTTAGTAAACTTATCAAGGCCTTCAGGCTTAATAGCGTTTGAATCTTTCTCAAGTAAGGCGTCTCTTTTAAGAGTTCCCCTAATTAATTGCTTGAAATGGGCGAGGACCTTCTTTGCCTCCTTGAATACAGGTCTATTCGCAGCTCCTGAACTTAGAAGGATTGAAGCAATTAACTGGAAAACCGGAATTACAATCTCAAAGAGTGAAACACCGTTACCAGTTGAAGAAATGCCTAGTGGATTATGCATGTCTAAGTTAGCCCGCACTCTTTTAGTATTTCTAAAGTCATATTCCTCTAATAAGAATTGAAAACCTAAATCGGGATCAACTTGCAGAAACTTGCATGATGAAATAGTCTGGAAAATTTCATTCTGAACAAGCGCATGTGCACCGGCTTTAGTCTGAGAGATTTTGGTCAAAAAGTGCAAAATACACTTGAAAAGAGTCAACTCATACAATACGTTATATGAGCTCATAGAATCATTCCCTGCCTGCAAAACTTCGTCGACAGTTTTTATCGACCGAATAATTAAAAGGAGCATGTTATCTTTGATAAGTGATTCCAAGACAAAATTCACTTTACTCAGACTTGCAAGTTGGTTAAGCACATCCAAAAATAGAATACCTGTAATTTGATTAGCTCCTTGGCCCAAAATGGCATCATTGCATACTGTTTCTATCAATTTTTCATTCGAAAATTTAAGCCACTGTAAAACTTCCTTAGCAAGACTTTCTTCTTGCAAGACTCGTGTCAGATATTTTGCGCCCAATATGTAAAAGTCAGATCTCAAAGTAGATGAGGAAGTTGATATACCGTGTATGCAAGTCTTAAACATCACATGTAGTCTGCTGTCGACAGTTTTTTCGTTATCGATCAAAATTCTATCTTCATGATAAAGCTCATAAAGAAATACTGCCAGGGAAACAAGTTCTTCCGAATACGAAACGCGAACATTGATATAATCGGAAACTTTTGGCACAATGGATTCGAAAACTTCCAAAATTAGATTCGAACGTAAGATTGGGTTTAGCTTCCCATCAACAACAATAATTTGAACTAATTGAACCCATGAGTGAAGAGCAGATAATTGCAATTTGCTGAACTCATGGTGGGACAAATAATTGCTGATTGATTTTGTAATGATTCTAGTTTCTTCATCTGCGACCTCAATCGCTGATTCTTCGTTGACCAAGGTATTTCCGAGCAGCATTTGAGATCTTTTCTTAAGATCAATAAGTGAAAGCACACTGCCAAAGTCATATATACAGCCGGTTACTGATGAATTTTTCTCAACCTTGCTTAAATTCAAGTCTATTCCTGAGAGGAATGAAATTTTTTTCAATGGATCTAAAGTTGGGGCACTGGCCACCAAGCCAAGAATATCCAGAAAGCTGAAAATCGTCGCAGAATGATAGGAGGTGGAAACCAAGGCTTCAATTATTTCCAGGCACTTAGCAGACTGCCCTGAATTCGAAAGGAAATGTAGACTGAGACTCAAATATTGCAAAAACTGGCCTCTGTACTTTAAGAAAAATAAAACAGCACCAATGGGGGAAGAACTCATAAATTGTGAATTCAAATTATTGAAGGCACCCTCAAAATGAAAATCTGACCATTTTGTAAGATTGGATATCTTGAGGTCTAATTCTAAAAGCGTCTTTTCTAGACCCAAAGAGCTCAAGTAGTCTAAAGTAAGTTTTGATGTAAGAGGATTACGACATAATTTGGCAATGATTTCCATGAATTCTGACGAAAGTCTCATAGCAGCGTAATCGATATTTTGCGCATTCAAGGAGGCCAATGAATCTTTCAATAAAGTGACGATAGTATGGAGTAACGAGGAACCAGATTTTATAAACGTATCCAAGTTAGGTCCCAAAGATAAAGTATTTGAGACTTGATAGCCCAGGAGGAAATGCGAAACAGTTGGATCTTGCTCAACGTGAGGTAAATTCGAACTAATAAACTGAAGAATCTCAATCTTCAATGCTAAAGAACTATCATTTTCAATTGGTCTGGTTAATTGATCCATGAAATTTTGTTTAATCCTGGCAGAGTCATCAACTGCATCGAGTACTGTAAGAAGCATATTTTTTTGCATATCTTGAGCATTTGTGCTAAACTTGATTGCAAGTCTTTTAAGTATACTAATCGAGCTTGAAACTATTTCATTGTCATTTGAGCCAACGTACAAACCAAAATGAGCGATAAGTTTTAAATCGAAAAATATTGCGTCATAAAATGAACGTAACCCACGGACGCGAAGAGTTTTTGGAATAAAGACAGACGGATCTGGTTGCCTTTTGATAATGGGATAAAATTCCTCAGTATACGTGCCTTCATGCATGAACATCAAATCAATGATATACAAAGAATCTGCTACCAACTGTGTTTTAGGCTTATTTGTATCATTCCATTCTGCTTCTAATGAATCTGAACCAACAGAAGCGATCATAAAAATGGTTGAAAATATTTTTTCATCATACAAATAATTCATAGTTGCAGAGGCATTGGACTGTTGAACGAATGAAAAAAAATCTGCTCCAGGCACAAAGGCATCAAGGTTAGAGCCCGTGATGACAGAATTAATAATAACACTATAATCAAAGGAGAGAAGGGAAGATTTCACAATTCGCAAAATTAGACCATAAATATATTGCCTTTGCGTCTCGTTTTGAATCTTTTTTGCATTCAGCAGTACACTATTAAGGATGTACTCATAATAAGGCCAAATACCGATTTTTCTGTACCCTGATCCAAGATTTATTGGGAAACTCAATTTACCGAATTTCATATACAGGTCATTATGGTTCTTGGTTCCTATTTTCACTAGTCTCGAAAATAGTTGCAAGAAACCAGATACTTCCGAGAATGCGGTGAAAACCGAATCGAATGCAGAAACATACGAACTATCGGAGAAATCAAGGTGGTATGATTGAAATATTAATCTATCAAGTCTCGTCCAGAATGTATACCTTGAAGTTTCATCTTGAGGAACTAAATTACTTAGTACTTTTAGTGCCGCACCAAATAAGGGCGTTCTGACCTTTGGTAATTCAAACAAGACATCCATAAAAGCGTCAGAAAGCAGTTTTTTAATATCCTCGTCGACATCATGTGCAACAGATTGAATAAGAGTCATATAAGAAGACAATAGTATGATGGTCTCTTCATTTAGACCGCTTTGGATCGCAACATTATTGATTTCATTCTTTTCTGCACCATTCTGTTGGAGTTCATGGATTTTTTTTTCCAACGCAGAAATATTCTGCACACTATTGGCAATGTCAACTGCAATCCGTTTCCAAGAAATATTTTGGTTGTTGCCAATATAATGGAAAACGTCAGTTGAACCCTCCGATCCATAAGAGAGACTCGAAACCATGAGATAAAAACATGATTTCATTATTATGTCGCTACACTTAGCAGCCCATTCTATAAATCCATAAAGATTTGATTCCTTGTCGGACCAAAATGCTTGTGAGAGTTCCGGCCTGGAAGCATAGAAGAAGTACACGGTGATAAAAAATCTTTCCAAGTCCGCTTTAGCAGAAATATCATCCAAATATAAATCTTCTCCGGACAGCAGAGAATCTTCTTCAGCGTTTTTTATTTTGGTTAATAAAAATGCACAGTCCGTTATAAATGCTTGGAGGAATTCATGGAAGGAAGAGAGAAAAATTGGAAGAGAATAGTTGAAGATAGATAAATTTGTGTATTCTGAGGTAAAAATTGGTTCTGCTTTGTTTCCGATACCTGACGAGTATTCTGGATTGAGGAGTCTTTTTGAAGTAAGTCTGGGTAAATGCTTTTCCAGCAATGATCTTATATCAAAAAAGAGTTCCATACTGGTGTCTGACTCAACAATGGACGTATCTGCAGCGTACACCATAAGCTGTTCAATTGCACCAAGTTCTACAGCGGTAGTCATTGGGATATCAACTGCGATGGTGAAATCGAACTTTTTCGCTCTCTTTGTTGGGTTTCCTTTACACCAGCCGATGAAAAAAGTCAAAAATATGAATATGGTTACTACTTTTATTGGTTTGGAATAAATTGCTTCGCTGTGTAAGTCTTTGATGAAATTTGAATGCAAAAGTTCGACATCAGACTCGCTAAACTTTTCTAGGTTACCTAGCGTAGATAGCAATGCCGGTAGATAAAATACAACAAAAAAGTCTCCGGAGTCCAATGACGACGCCTGCATTATAACCTTATTAAGTGCATCTTTATTCGATAATATTCCATTTTTTGCTAAACCGTACAAGATAGTTGCCAGTATATCATATTCTTTTACTAAAAAGTCCCTCCTCACTTTGACCCGTTGTTGAAACAAAACATCGAAGTTATCTAGGATCTGTGCTTTATTCACTAAAGTATTAATTTCATCTAGTTCTTGATGAATTGAGTTGAAACCTTCTATCACATCATCAATTAAAATTTCATTGGTTCCAAGCAACTTTTTGAACAGGTTATCGGAAGGCCTCAGAGAATTAATAACATATGAAACAATTTGAAGGATATATTGTCTTCTTAAATAATAGAACAAAATCCCTTTGTTGAATAAACACAGATTTTGATCTATATTGGCGGACGAATCCTCTGAAGTTAAAATAATTTCTGCGCAAACAATTTCATCTAAATCAAGTTCATCTGAAACTTTAAGCATATCAATAGTAAAAGCTTGATTTAGCTTGTAAGAATTTCCATCTGATAATTCAATATCTCCTGACTCGAGTTTTTGTCTCTTAGATGGATTTCTTCTCCATTTTCTATTAAGATTCAATAGTTTTAAATCTTCTAATAACTCATCGAATAATGCATTGTCAAGCTCTCCAACTTCTATTGACTCATAAAGAGATATGAAAGGAGAAATACTCCACATGACTGGCTTTGAAGGAGAACCAATTTACTTTCCCGGTTTCTTTGAAGTGTAATTCGTCCTTCCCAAGGCACTTAATGTTTGGATTGTTTACTTCAAATTTTTCAATTTCGTAAAATCCATCAAAGCAGGGTAATGTAAAAATGGAAAGACCACAAATAATCTGGTGCAAATCAAACAGGAATAAATGGTTTCGTTATTAACGAAAAGGAAAGGCTTGTTAAGAATCATCTCTGACCCTAGTTACAAGCCTTCCACATCAAATTCTTTTAAGAAGGAGAGTTAACAATTACAGTTGTTGAAGAAAAGGAATGCTCAGAAAATTTTTAAAAAAAAGCACTCACGGTGGGGGTCGAACCCACAATCTTCTGATTAGAAGTCAGACGCGTTGCCATTACGCCACGCGAGCTTTCTGTTGAGGACTTTGATAACCGGGTAGTATACACCACACACCGAAAGTCACAGCCCAACCTCCGTTGTCTCCTCAAAGAAAGTTAGTATTTGTTGGACCTTCATGATATCCAAAAAGGTGATTGCGACAAAAGATAGTATAACAGTCCATCAAGTTAGTGCTTTTGGGATACCAGTTGTAGCTGTGCTATGCTACGTATCTTGAGATCGTACCACTTAACCCGTGAATTTTTGACCGGGCTGTGTCTGTTTCAGAATGAAAACAATTGGATGCATCGTGGCGATGTTCTTTTATTACTGCATTTGGATTATTTTGCCCATATTTAACTTGGATCAAGAAGTCATTGCCTTTCCGCTACCTAGTAAGATTGCCGTGTCAATTCCGATAATTCTTTTGTTGATCGGCACAGTTATTGTAGGTTCAACTTTATCCCTGATCTTACTGAATGATAGATCGATGGCTTCAAAGGAGAAACGGTAAGGATATACCTATTTCCTAAATAACAGCATGCATATTATCATTTATGTAGTCTTTTAGTTAACGAATTAATTCATTGCACGTTCATCGATCCAGCATTCCCACTTGTCAATGTTTTCTTTCAACACGCTTCCGTCAAGAGCGTCTACATTACCATCCATACGGTCAAATGTAAAACGGGTCGAGTATTGAGTATGTAGTAGCGGGGCATCATCATCAACGTCGTCATCATCGCTGGAATCATGGGTAGATGTTGATTTCAAACTTTTAATCTTTCTGGCGATTATCTCTTGGATCTCATTCTCAAGCGCGGTCTTCACCTTCAGAGGTGGTCTTGCCGTGAAAGATTCTGATTTGTTGCATGCTAACAAGATATCGACACCATCAGGTCTTCTTTCAGTGACATTGATAAGTTCATACAAAAGTTCTGCAACTTCAGTCATGTTTTTTGGATTAGTCGTAGAATCAACCACAAATAGCAATCCTTTTAATTGTGGCGATTCCCTAATTAAGGATAGTAGTTCAGAACGGAACTTGAAGTGGCCAGGGAAATCAACGAGTTTAAAGCGAAAGTTTCTATGACTGGAGGGTAGCATGTAGTCATCGGCCACGTTAGATTCCTGTGACATAACTGTTGGTTTCACCGCATCCAGAGTCAACAAATTGAATAGGGAGGTCTTGCCACTATTGGACAGACCCGCTATAATAAAAGTAGGCGCCCGATTGATATTTGTTGACGAACCTGGTACGATGCTTCCGCTCGTCTTTTGAAGAATAAGCAAAAATGCGGTTGCCACCATCACTAAGATACATGCCAGCAAAATAGGTGTGGACAACATAATTTAATTACAGTACGACTAGCTTTTAACAAACTTTTTTATGGCTATATTACCGAAAGGAATCACAAGTTACTTCTTTGTTCTCACAATCAACTATTGAAAACTATATCACTTCACCATAAAACTAATTTTTTAAAAAAAAAAAGTCATGAATTCAAAGTTCATAAACTATAGATGAGATGCTCGACAAGTCTTCAACGACTAATAACAAGCTTTCAGAACCACCATGTTGAATTGTAGGACTATGGTCAGGCATGTGCTTTTTAAGCATAACGCCGTCTGTCGATATTCCAAATATGAAAGGTTTTTCGATGATGTTGATCAGATGGATTCGTCATCCAGGTTTTCCAAGGCCAAAAATACACTTGGAGTTCCAGTCGATGACATCAAGAATGACAATGAAATTGTCATTGATCGAGAAAGATTAATCAAAAATGACGTTGAAAATGCGTACAGAGGAGAGGATGGAAGACCAATTTTGGGTGAAAATGCATCCGATGCAAGACTCTTACCCCAAACTCTCGAGGGACGAGTGCTAAGGGACCAAATAAAGATCGATTCTGCCATATCGAAAGCTATTCAAAATAATATCATGTCTTTACATATTCCAAACAACGTCCGGAGAGTTGCAGCACAATATTTCGTTGAGTTGTACGAAAAGAAAGTACACCGTCCAACATCAACAACTATGGAGGTTGATGCTCACATCGCTTCAGTATTTGTCCAAAACTATGCTGCGATTTTCCAATCATTAAGTGAGTTGAAGAAGAGAGTGGGAGAAAGTTTTAATCCTCAGAAAATCCTTGATGTGGGATACGGTCCTGCTACAGGTATCGTAGCGCTTAACGAATTAATGGGAAATCAGTATAGACCAGCATTGAAAGAAGCATGCATTTTAGGTCATATCGACATGCAGAAGCGTGCAAAGATCATTTTGAGTAGACAATTGAATGAAGTGCCAGAGACTGCTATTCACGATGATAAAAATGAACAAGATGAAGGTGCTGAGGACAATATTAACGAGGAAGATGATTTGGTTGGTGAGGTGATGACAAAGAGGATCAATATCAACACTAAATTACGGAAGGATGTTCCTGGATCTGGTGCGTTTGATTTAATCATTTTAACACACCAGCTCTTGAGGCACGAAGAGCGCTTCCCTGTCCAAATCGATCAGAATCTAGATCACTATTTAAAGCTTCTTGCACCCGGTGGTCACCTAGTCCTAATTGAGCGCGGTAACCCAATGGGCTTTGAAATCATTGCGAGAGCAAGGCAGTTTATGATAAGACCTGAGAATTACCCTGAGGAGCATGGCAAGATACCAAGACCTTGGAAAAGAGGTGACAAAATTAGAGGAGTTAGATATCGTTCTATTCCAATTGAGAATGAAATACACTTGTCTAATCAACAACCGGATCAAGAAGAATATGAGAAGTTCATGGAAACTTTAAATGAGAAGTTCGGGGAAGTTACCGAGGAGGATTTGGAATTTGAGCCGGAGTTAGTCTCCGCAATCGAAGCTTCTAAACATGGAAATAATTCTGAAGAGGAAGACTATTTTTTGAAAGTACTTGCACCATGTCCTCACCATAGGAAGTGTCCTTTGCAGCTCGGAAAGCCGCAGTATTATGAATTAAAAGAAGGTTCAAATTTGAAGCATTGTAACTTCCAAAAGACCGTATTTAGGCCGAGATTTACCATTGAATTAAAGAAGGGAAAGATATTGGCCACTCCATGGCAGACACCCACAGATGGTATTGGTATTAAGGGAAAAGCCTCCGTTGGTTCAGGGAGAGCAAACGGTAAAGACTACGAAATTTTGAGTTATTCTTATTTGATTGTTGAAAGATCGCTTCATGATTCCAAATCGATTGCCAAAATAAGAAATGAAAGGGCGAAGAATAAACAAAGGTTTGAGATCGGAAACCTAGGTACAACCTGGGAGACGTGGCCTAGAATTATTAGACAGCCAACAAAACGTAAGGGTCATGTGGTTATAGACTTATGTGCACCATCTGGTAGTTTTGAAAAATGGACTGTTCCAAGATCTTTCGACAAGGGGATATACCACGATGCGAGAAAAGCACAAAAGGGTGACTTATGGGGATTAGATGCGAAAACCAAAATTAAAGGAGCAGGCGATCTCAATGTAGCCAAGTTTGAAAAGTTGAATAAGGAAAGAATAAAAAAACTGAAAGATGCAGTTAAGCAAAAGTCAAGAGAAATCGCACAAATTGCAAATGAACTAGACGCCGAAAAAGAACATCTAGATCCTGAATCTGCGGTGGATGCAATCTCAAGATTCCATGGTAATGACTTTAATCTTTCAAATGCCAAAAAGGAAAAAAAGTATCGAAACAGGAAGCTCAATGTTGATGAGTTTTAAGTCTAGTTATATGATTGCATTAAAAGATAAAAGGATTTACATGGTTATAAGGAACCAATGCTCAACTATAAATACCTCTTGTAAATAAATCATTTTCCCGATAGCATTTATTGTAAAATTCATTAGTTACAGTTTGTTAACTTCTATTAAATATTCTTTTTTCTGGCACGACATGTTTGTCATATTCCAACTGCCATGCAATTTGTCAGAAGTTTTGAAGGGATAATAAAACCTTTAAACTTCAATGAAGTAAATTGACGTAAATAATTGTTTTAATTATTAAAACGATTTAGCTTATTTATGATAGGTACAATGATAAATTGATTCAAACCGTGCTGAAGATAATTTACTTTCTTCTGAAAGAGGTACCTTCAGACAACTTAGCCTTACCACCAGTTGGGGTACACAAGACGGTAGAACAGGATTCACAAGTGACAGCAGTTTGTGCGTGAGAGAACACAGTAGTGATGTTCAAACAACCTGGGCACTTAACATCCAAGAAGTGAGATCTTGGAGATTGAACCAAAGTCTTCAACTTGTGCTTTCTAGCTTCAGAAGCAGCAGTTGGGTGCAACAAATCTTGAACTAAAACCTGTAAAAAATTCTGTTAGTAATCTAGCTGAAGCGCAAACTACTCATGACAGAATCATGAATAGCTCATAGGTGAAGATAGACCACAAAAACGCTTGATTCATCCAAAAAGAGACCGCCCTAACCAAAGGTGACATAAACGAGTAATCGTAATTAATCGTCCGAGCATAACTAGAGCTGACTTCTATATTCTTAGTCGTCGAATTTGTTTGGTGAACGTACACATATTCCCTCCGGAAAGCCATAATTTTTGAACTTATTTTAGCAAAATAAACAGAGCCCATTATTTAACTTTCCAATGCCCTTGCTCATTTATTTGTGAATCATTAAAAATGATCTATTATCAACTCAAGAAATCCCTAATTCACTCCATACTTCGATTTTAAAGAGGTCTTCAAACACTTTTTTTACGTTTAATGATAAATCTTCCCCTGTTTGTTCTCATACTACCCACATACCATCTTTGACTTTTGCTTTTCTTTGCTCTATCTAATTGATCCTATGCCAAAATGATATACAAGTTTTAAATATGAGAGATAGTAATGATGAAAAATGGGAGGCGTCGTTTGTCGCTGCTTCGGCATCGAATACCTCTACTGTGGAAAATTTTTAGATCAAGACCAAAAAAAGAAAAGCGCTTAAATTTTACCCGAACTATTTTTCTGTTCAACATCGAGTACAGATGGTAGGTATGGGTGGTACAATGTAAATGGAAATGGTGTACAGATGCTTGGTCAAACAGTCCCAGTTACATAACGAAGTGTAAATAACGTCGGTAGCAGGCAGCAGAATCGTTCAATCTTTGGATATAGGACTTGGCACATGCAATTTTCTTTATAGCCGTACATTTAAGGCTTGTTATGGACATATATAAGGTATTGCTTTCATCTTGAACTACTAAAATTTAATCGAATGCGATCTTTTAGAAAGGAATATAAATTCATGGGGTCTCTATCAAAATTCTATAAAAAATAGTCTATTTACATCATGCACTTAATATATTTGTGGATACTTTAAGAATAATCCTAAAATGTTAAGAATTAAAAATGGTGGTATTCAAAACCAAATTCCGCCTGGAATCCAGTGTCTGAACTTAGCCAACTCATTTATTTAATGCTCCAACTTCCTCCCGTTATGAAATGATGCAACAAGGAGTGTGTTTCTTTTGTTTAGTTTTTGATGAGCCATTTTTTTCATGGTTTGGTGTTAAAGATCTCATCTCAAAAGTACGAGAGCCATGTTCAACCTTTGATTTCCTTGAGGATGTCTCTCTATTCGTCTCAGTGGTTGAAATCTGGTCCCCGATGTTGGAACTTGCAATTGGAACAATATCGTCGGCAAAACCGGCTATCTTCGGACTACCTCTGCCGAGCACGACAGTGGCTGGATTTGATACAGTGTCTCGCAAATAATTTTGCAACTCGTCGTTTGTTTCATTTTGCATATTCTTCGTCTGCTTTTGTCTCAAGCCAGGATTTTCTCTTTCCTCTTGGATCAATTTTAAAAGAGTGTAAAATGCCTCATTTACATTGTCATTTTCCATGGCAGACGTTTCAAAATGATGAGCGCTATAATCTATACCCATTTCCTCGCAAAAATTCATGGCCATCTCTTGTGAAATTTTCCGCTCCACTAAATGATCCGATTTATTTCCACAGACAATTATAGGCACAAAATCGCCCTTGAGCCTTGTTATCATTCTTTGGTATAATATTAAATTTTCTAATGACTCTGGATCTGTCAAGCTATAGCAAAGAACGAATCCGTCTGCCTGCGCCAGCTGTAAATTCCGTATCTCAGAGTAAGCGGTTACATCTAGGTCAGTTATGTCCATGACCTGCGCACTCACACGCCTTCCAGCAGTAGCCTCGTGATCCTCCCCAAGCTCGTCATGGTTTCTACTATGCAAATCTGTGCCGTCGAAATTAATATCCCCTGCAACAATGCTATGGTATTCCTTACACGTTTTTGACACTTCCATGGCATCGTATTCTATTTCCTTCTTATACATGTCTTCCACATGGAGCTCTGTCTCAACAGCTTGATGTAGAGCTGATTCTCCCTTAATCCAGCGAACAACAAGGCATGTCTTTCCAACGTTAGGATCTCCAATAATAGCGATCCTGTATGGTTTCAGATCATCTTCGTTATTTTCTCTGCGTTCACTGTCTATCCCGTCCTCAAAGAGGATTATGTTTGACATCATCATTATCTTATTAGTTTCCTCTATTGCAATATCTACTATATTTTAATTCTTACACCAACTCTACCAAAATCAATCATATACTACCCTTTTGAACCTCGTACTTGCTTCTTTCCTGCCTCACTTTAATTAGTTGTAGTTTTGAACTCTCTTTCCTCTATATATAACTTTGAAGGTGTCAGAAATCGTCCGAGCCTTCTTTACTCGACCTAGCAGCAATAAGGAAATTTTCCCAATCTAGAAATCTCAGTAGGAAAAAATAAGCTTTTTTTCACTCCCAATAATTACCGTGCGGATACATTTCAAAAATACATAGCTAAGAATGACCCCTGCAGATTCTGATATTCATTTCTCCTCTTACAATTTAACTAAGCACAACAAGTTGACCATTTTGCCTCCACACTTCCAGCGTAGATACGAAAACGAGAATTTTTGTTTGAAGCTCCACGAAAAATAGAAATTCTCGAAGAAATTGATGTAACTAGAACCATTATCAGTTATAACGGCGATCCACACTTTTCAACTATTGCTTCTTTTAATGATGACACCTCTGCGGGATTGGGTGCTGAAAGTGTGTAGCAGGTTAAAAAGAAAAAGTAAAATTGTCTCGAACAGAGTTATCCGCGGAAAACTTTGGAACTTTAACCCTCCATGTTTTGCGAAAGACGGCTACTTATCTTATCCCTTTCATTTGTCTTTGCCTAAAAGCTACCGCTTTTCTATAGGATTCGACGTGAAAAAGTTGACTGCGCTCGGTGTTGGCTTCCTATGAACTGATGTGCATAGAAGCCAGGCACAGAAAAATGGGACACAGCGTGCGTGCTGCCAACCAGATAAGGAAAAAGAAACGATTGCTTTTAACTGATGCGACGCAGGGTCTCAACGGAGAGCCAACACATATTTTCACCTAGGATGTATCAAGCGCGATCAGGATCGCGAAATGCTTAGCGTAGTGTATTAAGCAAGGGAAAAGTTAGCGCTATTAGGATATTGGCATGAGATACATATGCTTTGTTAAGGTCAATAAAAAAAGTAAAAATTAAAAACGCCTGTAAGATGGCACAGTTACGGGGTTAAAAATCTCCATCCGAGACAATAACGCGAGTCTGGTCAAAAAACCAAGCATCTAATGTATCGGGATGTGGGACCAGGTGACCAGGTTGGTTACGGTGAAATAGGCATTTGTCGATCATAATGAACTGTAGATTTTTATTGAGGTGAGATAGATTTGTTGCAACATGAATGACACGGTACCAATCGTCCATGATTCCGTCATGTACAGTTTGTAAGCCCATATGTGGTGGCCCTCCAGATTTTTTCCCATGGAGACATAGGTATGTTAGACTCGGGAATTTGTTCAATAAATAAATACCATTGGGCTGCAAAGAGTCTCCATTGATGCGTAGACTCTTGAGGTAGATACAATCAGTAAGCATAAATAGTATATTTTCAGGAAGGGAAATAGGAAGGCGGTAGTATGATAGATCTTCTTGGGCATCTAACGAGAGCTTTGATAGCGTGTTCTTATGCTTGCAGATGCTCCTCGCGTAATTCTGCATCAAGGTATGCCAGTCTGTTACAGTTGCCAGCTTTTCTTTTGACCAATGAATTGTGATATCTATTTCCTCGAGGGAAACTCCAGCGTCAGCAAGTGTACTTAAGAACCGTGGGATACTGTCTCTACATGGTTCACGGTAGTTTAATCTGACTCTCTTCAACAGTTTTAGATGAGGGGCAATCATCAATAGGAAAGGTGGGTGAAACTCTTGCAACACAAGGCTAGTGAAATCTGTCACCAAAAAGTCAACAGCATTCAACCATTGCATTTCATTTACATTATTCAAAGATAAAGTTTCAAGTTGTGAAAGATCGATGGCACTTAATACCTTATGAGAATCAGTGCTTAAAAAATTTATGCCATCAACATCCAGAACACGTAATGAGGTGAAAATCTGATTAGTCTCGAGGAAAGGGTCCAAAAACCCCCAAAAATGACAGTCTAGTAGGGCATGATTTAAAAATTTATCGCTTTCGTCAGAATCTGGACTTCGCAGTTGGTTTTCGATCATAAAATTAGTTACGATTAATGACTGTCCTTGATTCATATTTTTTGATATCTGACGCATGGTTGGTAATTGCCGTTTCAATTGCAATACTTTAATGTTATAAGCAACATATTCTTTAGAAATTTGAGACATGAAATTGGTGAGGTTTTCAGAATTGACAAATGGTGCTATCGAAAATTTCTCTAATTGCGGGAACCTCATTGAATTTCCTTCATATTTTGATAGGTCTAAGTTAACTGCCAAGGATACTAGTTCTTTTTTGTTGGGCAAATATTCTAACGTATCCGGGGGGAGTTTACGCGATCCACTCTCCCAATATAGGCATGATAAACGGCTCAATGATCTGATGGATTTATGAACAAATTCTGCTATCTCAATATTTGATACACCATCTGGTAATCTAATAATTTTTAAGCTCTTGACCAAGATACCCAGAGGGTACGCAGTTTTTATGCTATCTTGGGACAAAACCCGCATGAACTTCTTCAAATTATATTTCGTTTTGATATATGTGCATTTTTCAACCTTACTGATGCCAAGTGTATCGTTCAAAATCGAAAAAGATGAATCCACAACTACTGTCTCATATAATGAGAACATAGCAGCATCATAAAAATACTTAGAAACCGAAGCTAATTTCACCAAGTCATGTTGGTTTAAATTGTTGGTGATCCTAACTTTGACTTCAATCGGCAAATGTGAAACCTTTTCAGAATAAACGGACTTTTTTTGTTTCTTCTTTAAAAGTGAGCCTAAACCAGAAGAATTTTGTCCCGACCATTTTAATGTTTCGAAATTCGTCTGACTCGTCGGAGCTGATAGCTGAATGCCTGAAATTGAAACAGGCGGAACCATCTCAAAATACTGAGACATAATGTCGCGTCTGCTTGTTTCTACATAGTGGTTCATATTTCTCTAAACTTGAAACTCAGTGTTGGTGTAATGGATTAATACCTTCCTTTCTATGTTGCACAATATACCTTACAGATGGGAAAGGGTATTCTTCATCACCTTCGGAAATGTATGATGATAGACAGTGAACGAGAAAACTAGAGTCAAAGTAAGCTTATCCAATACAGATAAGAAACACAACCTTTATTTATGGTGTAGACATGAACCGTTTTTATTGCAACAAGCAGTACTTGCGACTGCTCATGATGTATGGATCGAACTAATCCTCCTAATTAATAGGGTGCGTTAAGAAAGATTATTTTACACATCAATTGTGACGAAAGTTTCACGTGTAATAGTGCTAAAATTTAGATCGACGGGGAAGACTAGTCAATTTATTTCTTGCAAAAGGCCGACCATCGTCCATAGTATTACCTCACTTAATTTATCGACGACTCTTTCCCTGACGCATCGATGTAGTCATCAATGCATATCTTCTCAATGAAGAAGCTTCTAATGTAAAAGAAATGTGAAAGTGGTAAATATCAAGTCACGTGCCAAATGTATTTTGTAAACACGGTTGTTTTGTAAACAAAACGATATAAGTGAAAACGGTGCGGATCAAGATTTAAGTTCTCTTAAAACTCTTTAGAGACCTGGATAACAAATCCGTTCTTAAGAGATAGGAACAGTAGAAATGGCTGAGACTCACAGCCAGAGCAAATATGTGTGGGTTCCTGATGAAAAAGAAGTTTTTGTTCAAGGGAAATTTGTAGAAGAGAGAGTAATTAGAAATAAGCAGAACAAGGACGAACAACTGGTCGTCGTTAATATCAAAGGAAAGGATGTTGAGTTTTCTGCTGAAGATGTGGCACCCGTCAATCCTTCAACTTTTGATAAGGTCGACGACTTATCCGAATTGACACACCTGAATGAGGCATCGGTGTTGTTTAATTTAGAAAACAGATACAGGGATGACTTGATGTATACCTATTCAGGGCTCTTTTTGGTTGCAATCAATCCTTATACAAATTTGAAAATTTATTCTAACGATTACATCAAGTTATATCATGGTTCACCCAAGGAAGACAATAAACCTCACGTATTTGCTGTAGCAGAACAAGCATATCAGAACCTATTACAACAGAGACAGAATCAATCCATCTTGGTTACCGGTGAATCTGGTGCAGGTAAGACTGAGAATACAAAGAAGATTTTACAGTATTTGGCTTCAATCACCACTGATGACAAAATTTTGTTAAATCAGGGCCACGACTCTTTTGAGACGAAAATTCTACAATCCAATCCTATACTGGAATCCTTTGGTAACGCACAAACAGTTCGGAATAACAATTCCTCTCGGTTTGGTAAATTCATTAAAATCGATTTTGATGAATATGGCAAAATTAATGGGGCACACATCGAATGGTACCTCCTTGAAAAATCAAGGGTCGTTTTCCAACATTTACGTGAACGGAACTATCATGTATTCTACCAATTGTTATCAGGTATGACCAAGGCAGAATTACGAAGCATTGAGTTGGAATCGAATTCAATACTCGATTTTGCCTACCTTAAAGATTCGAATCCTTCCATACCTGGCGTTGACGATTCTCAAAATTACCAAGCGTTGCTTAAGGCCTTTAATACAGTTGGTTTTTCCACGGATGAAGTGCAATCCATTTTCAAATGCATCGCCATAATTCTACATATCGGTAATATTCAATTTGTTTCAGAAAAGGCAGAGCAAGCATCTATCAAAAATGATATAAGGTCTCTTTGTAAGCTCCTTGGCGTTGAAGATAGTGAATTTAGAGCCTCTATCTTGAAACCCAAATCAAAAGCTGGAAAGGAATGGGTTTCACAATCAAAAAATGCTTCTCAGGCTAGATTTATTTTGAACTCACTTTCAAGGTCTCTATACGAGAAACTCTTTGAATTTATCGTCAACAGAATTAATAAAAGCCTAGAACACGGGTGCTTGACTGAATACTCTATTGGACTCTTGGATATAGCAGGTTTTGAGATATTTAAACACAATTCTTTTGAGCAGCTCTGCATTAATTACACGAATGAAAAACTACAGCAATTCTTTAATCACCATATGTTTGTTTTGGAACAAAATGAATATCAGAAAGAAAATATCCAGTGGAATTTCGTAGATTATGGGAAAGATCTGCAAGCAACCATTGACTTGATTGAGGATAAATCAAAGAATCCTGGCATACTCCCAATTTTAGATGAAGAATCAATATTGCCGAAATCGACAGATGAATCTTTTTATTCAAAATTAATCACATCGTGGGAACAAAAATCACCAAAATTCAAAAGATCAAAACTAGGGAATTGCTTCATTCTAAGACACTATGCAGGAGATGTTGAATACAATATCGAAGGATGGCTCTTAAAAAATAAGGATCCATTGAATGAAAACCTGCTAACGGTCTTGAAACAGTCGAATAATAGTTTCATATCAGATTTCTTCAATGAGCAAATACGAGGTGGGTCCTTCAGAACTGCCTCTAACAGACACCGAGAACAACTTAAATTTCTGATCGAGGAACTTGAAAATACAGACCCTCACTTCGTGCGTTGTATTATTCCAAATAATAAGAAAAAGGCCAGAGATTTTGATAGAAGCCTAATTTTGGACCAACTAAGGTGCAATGGTGTTTTAGAAGGGATAAGAATAGCAAGAGATGGATACCCTAATAGAATTTTCTTCAAGGAATTCTTCCAGCGTTATAGAATTCTATCGGATGAATATAGATTTACCAACTCATCCAAAAAAAACTGCGAGATTCTTTTATCATCCCTACATTTGGAACCTACATTATACAAAGTCGGAAATACAAAGCTATTTTTTAAGTCTGGTGTCCTCGCAAATTTTGAATCTTTAAAAGAACAAAAGATCACCAATTCAATCACCAAGTTTAATGCGATAGTTACAAGCAATGCGGTAAGAAGGGAAGTAAGTTTGCATTTAAAAAAACTTCAGGCCGCAAAAGTATTGAAAGTAACGTTCGAAACCTATTCCCGTCTAATGGAAAATCCTTGGTATAATTTGTATGTGAAGATTATGCCATTACTTGATGTTTCAGATGATATTGTAAAAAGCAAGAAGGTGGCAGAAAAACTTAAAGATTTACAAGAGAAGCTCTTAGAAAGTGAGCAGGAGAGAAATGCAGCTAATGATTCAAAAATACAACTAGAACGAGAATTATTCAATCTCAGAGCACAATTATCGGAAGAAACCAAAAAATTAACAAAATCTGAAGATATTTTGGCAGGAACCCAGTTGAAACAGAAGGAATTGGAAAGTAAATGGGAAGAACTTCTGGCCATAAAGGAAAATTTGGAAGATCAAAATAATGATGTTGCTCAGAAATTTGAGAATGCATCTCTCGAGCTTACGAAACTAAAAGTGTTATCTGACCACAAGCAAGGCGAAATTGATTTACTTACCGATGAAAAGAAGAAAACAGAAAATTCTCTGAAAGATTTGATGGTATCAATCGATGGCTTGAAAAAGGATGAAGTTTCGTTTTCTGCAGAAAAAAATCAATATTTAAATGAAATCGAATCATTAAGGAAAGATATAACAAAAAAGGAAAGTCAGATCAAGCAATTAGAGGAAAAGTTGAGTGAATCGGATTTGGCCATTGATGTTAAGCTTAAATCACTTGAAAAGCACTTGGCAACAACAGGAAAAAGAATGCAAACTTTTGTCGAGGATAATAAAGAATTAGCATTGGAATTGGATTCAACCAAGAAGGAATTAGCGACCAAGACACGCCTTCTTGAAAGTAGAATTACTGAAGTTAAAACGCTCAACCAAAAGCTAAGTGAGCAACATCTTGAATTTGCAAATATGGCGAACGGAAGAGACCAGCTTTCTTCGAATTTGGATAATATAATGAGAGAACTGAAGCGTGCTGAAAGCGAAAATCAGGAACTTAGAACAAATTATCGTAACTTGCGGCAAGAGTATGACAATCTGGTCACAGATGCTAAGGCCTCACTGAATACTAATGGTAGCGAAGAATTAGAGGACCTTAAAGGTGCATTGCTTAAGGAAAAATCGATGAATAAATTCTTAAATGAACGGCTTATTTCCTCTGTTCGCTCTGGTATAAGGATTGATGGGTTCTCTAATTCTCTTGGTACTGAAGATGTTCGCCAAGAATTTGATATGCTATCCGTCAAGTATAAAGAAATGGAAATGAATCTAGAAAAAGAAATCGAGGAAAGAAAGACTGCAATTTCAAGGTTGAGGTTTGCAGAGGCTAGACTTGCATCTGCAGCATTTGACAATCAGACGCTGGGTGCTCAGTTAAAAAAGATAAAAGAATTAACAAAGAATACACTTTCTTCGACACAGATTAGCAAAGAATTTGAAAATATTGACAACCTTGGCTCAAATCAAGAGAAATTGCTGCTTGAGATTGACTTCTTGAAAAGACAGTTATCAAAAGAAAAGGAGGCACGTACGAACGCAGAAAATGTCGCAGGTCTTCTGCATCAAAAAGTTGGACAAATCACACGTTCTGACTCTACTGCAGATATTTACAAGTTAAGATATGAGGCAAATGAGGATTATGTGAAATCATTAGAATCTAGGTTGAGCAGCACGCCTTTAAAAGATCGAACAAATGTTATTAACGGAGATTTATTCAAGCATCGTGAATCTTTTGAGAAATATGAAGAAGAGCTGAAACAGCATCGAGTTGAAACCTTTCACATGCAGGAAAAACTTGCCGAATACGAGTCAAAATTGAATCAGCTCACGTTGATATACAACAAAAGTCAACTTTCTGAGGCTGCTCTAAAAGAAGAAATCCAACAAATTAATGTCGAACTGAAGACTGTCGAAAACCAGAAAAATCATATGCAGTCAAGCGTTAAGAGGTATCAGTTACAATATGAAAACTCTCAGAAAGACTTACATTCCGTTGAAACAGAGATTCGTGCAGTGAAACATGGTTTGAGACAAGCAGAGAAAGACATTGAAAGCATGACTCAGATGATCCAAAAATTAAGGGCTCAAAATAAGCAAAAAGAACAGGACAGCTGGAAGCAGGAGGCAAGAATCACAGATCTAGAGTCCCAATTGGATGAACGTGCTATCGAAGTTGAGAAATACAGTTCAAGGAACAAAGTTTTGATGGATGAATTGCAGCATTTCAAGGAAAGGGTACGTGTCTCAGATAGTAACACATCTCATCTCGCTGAGATTGATAATCTAAAAGGAGAGTTGGATGGCCAATTGAGACTTCAAACTGAATTAAAAAAGGAAATATCTAACCTAGGGTTTCAATTAGAAACATTGAAACTAGACTCAGAGAGTAAAATTGAGGACTTGCTAAAACAAACTCAGCACTATGAGGCAACCTTGAATGAGATTGGAAGCCAAAAGGACAATTTGGAAGCTGACAAAAAGACCTTAGAAACTGCAGCAAAAACATCTGCCTTGAGAGTCCAAAACCTGGAAGAAAATTTAGATTCCCTCAATAAAAAGTTCGAACAGCTTGTACTAGAGCGAAACAGTTTGAAATCAAAGTTAGAAAGTACCAACGATAATTTCTCAAAATCAATTCAGGAAAGAGAAAAGTACTCTCATGATGTTCAATTTTTGGAGGAGTCCTTAGCATTGCAAAAACAACAGTCAGAACGAGACGAGGGACTCATTAAACAGTTAAAAGCTGAATTAGAATCCTTGAAAAAAGATTGGGCTTATGAGAAAGATCAAAACTCCAATATTCACAATGAAAACGAGTCCCTTGGAAAAGCTAATGATAATTTGAGAAAGCAGCTCCTTGTTGCACAAAACCAACTGGCTGATACCTCCGAAAAGGATGCTTGGATTGACAAAATTCAGAAACTTGAGCAACTGTTGGAACAGGAAAGTGTTCAGAAATTTGATGAAATAAAGAAGACGAAAAGATTAGAAAGAATAATTGAAGAACTTCAGAGGAAGAATGATGAGCAAGCCAACATTATTGAGCTAGCAAATACGGATAAAGTTGGGTCCAAAAAGGAAGTATCATTGCTGGGAGAAAAAATCCTTGAGCTGGAGGCCCTCAATGATTCCAAGGATGCTTCCATGACGAAGCTGGAACGAGAAAATGCCTATTATTCTGAAAAAATCCAGGGGCTCGAGAAGGAGATTGAGTCCTGGCAGTTTAGGTACGAAAAACTTTCTGAGAGGCGTCAGTCAATAGCACAGACAACAGAAGGTGTTTTCATATAGTAAAAAAGTACTTCTATTTAATTTTTAATAATTTTAATCATATATTTCTACAAGATAAGTACATGGCGTTTAATTTACAAGTTTGTGGTGTAATGCTTAGAACCAACCCTTCTTCTTAGGCTTCGGAATTTCAAGCTTAGGGTAATTTCCTAAACCATAATATCTTAGAATTGTTTCAACGTCGCCAAATGATTCCCTCTTCCCTTGCATTACAACAGTAGCCTTTCCTGTACCTTCACCCGCGTTCTTCACTTTACCAGTAAAGACATTTTCAGCCACACGGATAATGTCACCTACCGTCAACTTTTCGATGTTCGCAATCATTTCCTCAATTGGAATTTTGCGGCCATGCATTATGATCTGCCTACCTAAATCTTCCAACTCAACTATCTTTGATTCTAAGTTCATCAGTAAGGAGGATTTTAGTTGATTTTTAGCCCTAGAGACTTCCTCCTCAGAAAGCTTTAACTTCTCGTTAGCAAATGTATTTGAAAGAGTTTGGGCAATAATTTCTGCAGCATATGGGGCTGCCTGAGGAATGCAAGAAATCGAAACACCGAACAAGCCTGAATCGCTGTAAGAATGATTGAAAGACACACAATTTTCCACATAATAATACTGGTTCAAAACGTGTGTGTACAGTCTCGAGTACATACCTTTACCTGGTCCACCAGCACTGAAAGATCCACCACCACCTAAAAGCGTTTGTAGAGTAGCCAGTGCATATATATCTGGATGGTCTATCGGTAAACCTTCGAAGGCAATTTGCATATGATACAATTCTGGCAGACCCCCGAAAACAGGACCTGGAGCAATGCATTGCTCTCCACCAGTATAATGAGCAGTCTTTTTTGTCAAGGGCGGATGCTTTTCTTTCATATCTGCAAGGTACTTTTCAGTCAAACGGACAGCTTCATCGTGAGGAACACTGATAAAAGCTGCTACAACATTTCTTGGATTGTAAAATTTGTTTCTATAATCGTTCAAATAATAGCGCGAGATTGATGGAATTAATTCCTGAGGACATAGCAATGGTGAGCCTAGAGTTTCCCCAGAATATGCAGTTTGGTGTAGCAACTCAGGTAAGATCAATTCAGGCTTTTGCCAAACACCTTCGATTTCGTAAAGTGCAGTTTCTTTTTGCTCTTCCAGTTCTTCCTCAGTAACCTTGGGGAATCTAACAGTCTCTGACATTAGATAGAGCATTTTTTCTACATCAGGATTGAATACAGATGACTGATACATCATAGTTTCTCTGGATGATGAGCACTGGTAGTTATCACCCAGCAACTCAAGAGTCTCTGTCATGTCTCTTCCCGAAATATGTTCCGTTGATTTAAATGCCAAACGATCCATGATATGTGTATATCCTTTTAAGTTCCTGTCCTCATATCTGGAGCCTGCGTCGAGATAAAGGCCTAGTGCTGAGAAATGACCAGGAACGTTTGAAGTTGCGACTCTCACACCATTATCCAAGGTAGTTAATTGGTAATTATCTGACTTTCGTAAGGCAGAATATAATCTTCTTTGAATACCAAGGGCACCAAAACTTTTACGACCAATCGAATGAAGCATATTATTCCGTTAGTGTCTATAGAAATGCGTTTATAGTGGCGCTTCCTCTTGTCGTGTGTATGAAGAGGCCATAACTACATCATAGTTTTTATACAACTATTTTTATAGTACATAGAGATGTGTTGAAGACACAGACAACTGGAAACAAAGACTAGATTCTAAAGATGGTGCCAAAGTCGTGTCCTATTTGATACACAGAATACGACAAGTGGCCTGAACAAATCAAGTTTGGCAGAGGTGATGATCCTTTTCTGGACACTACTGAGCTATTCAACGCATAGTTTGTCCATTAAGCAAATATTGCGATCCGGGTAACTTTGTGCGTGACTCAGATTGAAAAAAAAAGATCAACATGACAATGGGCTTCGTTTACGCTGGGAATCATAATATTGTTTAAACATATAACTGCATTAAAAATCATATACTATCCAGACTTCAGAATACCTTCGAATAGTTTTAGAAGTTGAACCGATTCATCTCTTTTGGCCAGCAAAAATTTTGATTTTATTGTGAAGCTTTAATATTTGAAAAATGGGTCGTCATTTCAAAATCAGTGTCCCTGCCTCAAGTGCCAACATTGGCCCAGGTTATGATGTTTTGGGTATTGGGTTAGCTTTATATTTAACTTTAGACGTTGTTATTGATCCTAAAGATGCGGAATTGACAAATGCAGACAGAAATAACTGTAAGCTTACCTACACAGAGGATAGCGAAGGAGCCACCAATGTTCCATTAAAATCAGACGAAAACTTGATAACCAGAACCGCATTGTATGTTCTACGTTGCAATGGGATTCGTAGTTTCCCATCTGGTACGCAGATTTTAGTTGACAATCCAATTCCATTAGGTCGTGGTCTAGGGTCATCGGGTGCAGCAGTTGTTGCTGGTGTTATTCTAGCAAATGAAGTTGGTCAGTTAGGCTTCACAAAGCAGAGAATGCTGGATTATTGTTTAATGATCGAGCGCCATCCAGATAACATCACTGCGGCTATGATGGGTGGATTTGTAGGCTCATTCTTGCGTGATTTGACAGCACAAGAAGTAGAAAGAAGAGAAATCCCTCTAAGTGAAGTGTTACCGGAACCAAGTGGTGGTGAAGATACTGGTTTAGTTCCACCTTTACCACCAACAGACATTGGTCGTCATGTTAAATATACTTGGAACGAAAAGATCAAGTGTATTGCTATCATTCCTAACTTTGAACTTTCCACAGCAGATTCTCGTGGGGTTTTACCTCAAGCATATACCACGAAGGATTTAGTTTTCAACTTGCAAAGACTGGCTGTTTTGACTACAGCCTTGACATTAGATCCTCCAAATCCAGATTTAATCTACCCTGCCATGCAAGACAGAGTACACCAACCATACAGAAAAACCTTAATTCCAGGGTTGACCGAAATTTTGTCAAGCGTTACTCCAAAGACTCACCCAGGCTTACTAGGTATCTGTTTATCTGGTGCTGGTCCAACGATCTTGGCACTAGCTGTTGAGAATTTTGATGACATTGCGTCCGAAATTATCAACAGATTCGCCAAAAATAATGTCACTTGTACTTGGAAGTTGTTAGACTTGGCCTACAGTGGTGCTGAAGTTACTAAGTAGACTGTTGTTACTAATCGTTCATCCAATTTGCGAGGTTGTTATGTAGATATACTGTAGTAACCAACTGCTTGTTGGAATTTTAACGCCAGCATCGAGATATATCGAAATCGATTTAGTACCTACGTACATAAATAGAGATAAAGTGAAAAGAAAGGAACCCCTACCAGCAAGAAAAAAGAGGCCATCCATGGATCTCACTGCCTAATGTGATAAGTGGCTCATGCCGCTCATGTGACTGCCTCTATAAAGGAAATGAGTCGAAACTTTTCTGAGTTTCTGATGAAATGTTTAGATTGCAGCCTTTTTACAACCTAACATCACAGGTAAGTGAATGATCGCATTAATTTTCGATAATTAAAATAACAATATGCTATTAGCCTATAGGGGACTATGAATACAGCCAGTTGCCCAAGTAGCGTTAAGGCATCTAACAGCTAAATCCAAAGCAACAATGGGTAAGAACGGTTCTGGGATGGGTATATCTTTACCTTCTTTAAAGGCAACAGTGAACTACACTGTGTTAACGGTCGCTGTAGTGTATGGATTGTACAAATTGTTCACTAATCATGGGGAAGACATTAACTTTGGGAAATTCTTGTTAAAGACATCGCCTTATATGTGGAGTAATTTGGGTATTGCACTATGTATAGGCTTATCAGTTGTTGGTGCAGCTTGGGGTATTTTTATTACTGGTTCATCGATTATTGGTGCTGGTGTCCGAGCACCAAGAATTACAACAAAGAATTTGATATCGATCATTTTCTGTGAAGTTGTGGCAATTTATGGTTTGATTATGGCTATTGTTTTTTCATCTAAGGTCACATCGGCTACGTCTGCAACTATGTTTTCTAAATCCAATTTGTACACAGGGTATTCTTTGTTTTGGGCAGGATTGACCGTTGGTGTCTCTAATCTGATCTGTGGTGTAGCAGTTGGAATCACTGGGGCTACGGCTGCCGTTTCTGATGCTGCAGATTCTTCATTATTTGTCAAGATCTTGGTCATAGAAATTTTTGGGTCAGTGTTAGGTCTTCTTGGCCTTATTGTTGGATTGTTGATGGCCGGTAAGGCAGTCGAATTTCAGTAACTTTACCCATATTTCTGTTGAGGTTGGTATATAATGCTATATTTTGCATAATAGGTAAAAAAACTGTCATGTTACCTTTGCACTGCGAGCATGTATGTGCTGTTATTGACGCGACGAAGACGTACGATGAGACATTTCTTTCAATACTTGTGTCTCCTCAGTTTTACAAGAGCTAGATATTGAGTTACGGTCATAAAACTTGTTACTGTCTAACTCGTAAGGATTCTCTGTTTTATATTGATATCGGCAAGTATAAGACCTTCCTGATTTGATTAGAAAATACGATGAAGTAAAAAAGGTATGTAATGTACAAAAATTTGAACCCAGACCATTTTAGGCCAGGTTAGTTTTCCTCCTTAAATTTTGGATTCTTTCTCAAAATGACAACACCCTCTATTCTACTGGAATAACTGATATATTCATTAGTTTCCAACTCAGCTCTTTCACCGTGACCTAACAATACTGGCGTTGAGTGCGTAATCCAACCTGTGATAGTTTTTGGTTTACCAGCCTGGCCAACGGTATCAACTGCCTGTCCGACACGAACACTTGCTTTAATTGGATTTCCTTCCTCATCCAAGGTGATAATGTACTTAGGTTTAGTTGCAGAGTTCAGGTAGAAGAATAAGCTACTATTTTTCAACATGAAATCTGGTGAAACCATCCCCACTAGGACTGTTAATATTGACGCCAAAGTGACTTTATTTAAAACTTGCGCATCATTAAAAACGTCTAACGTCAATGTGCCTTTACCCAAGTGTAATAGACCCTGTGATAATCTTGTCATAAATAATGCATCAGACTCTTTGGAATAATAGCTTGCAAGTTGTCTTAGTAGCTGTGCTAATCTGGCGTTATTGGTACCTGCACCGCAAAGGCCCATTGCAAGTATGGAAGTCATGGATACAGAGAGGTCTGCATCGTGGGAAAACCTAGATAAAGTGTCGAAAACCTTCATTTGCGGATCTGAAACACTTATTAGCCCCATTGCCAAAGGCACTGAACGACGGATGTCATCGGAACCGTAGTGCATTAGATGACCAAAATGGCGGAGGGACATTTCTTTACCGATTTCCTCGCCCATGGCTACCATGGCAATTCCTAAAACCGCAAACGCCAATTCAGAAGTATGAGAAAACTCATCTTTTTCTCCATTATCTTCATTTTCATCATCATCCTTTTCTCTGGTGTTCTTGGTATCTGTTGGTGATCCTTCCAAACTTGCGGATTCCTCTGTTCCCTTCATGGTTACGTCATTGAGAGATTCGTCAGCGGTGTCATCCTCTTCGGCTTTGTTTTCACCCTGCAAATCCAAACCTAGATCTTGGTTCAACTCTGTGGCTAATTCCATGGCATCGTCGTCCTCTTCTTCATGGTCTTCGCCTTCTTTGGAATCTTTCTTTGGTGTTAAGCGACGTAACAAATCTTGAATGATCAAAACATCACCTGTTCCAATATAGGCACAGGCGTTCACTAAAACTTCAATTGCAGAAGTGATTGGATGCTCAATAGCAGAAATCGTATCTAGGACATCTTCGACTTGTTCACCTTGTCCCATATATAAAATTCCCAAAGACAACGCGAAGAAATTGGTATAATGGCTCTTGAGGTCATCCGCCGAACGTTCCAATAAATTGTCCATGATTGTAGTAGTGATATCACCATTGCAAGTTCCAACAAATGCATGAGCAAGAGACAAACAGGCCATTGACGCTACCTCTATAGGAGCAGTAGAGTCTGCTGCTACTGGAAGCAAGATCCCTAGCAATTCATCATTTCTACTTCCTGCAAACGCAATACCCAACCCAATAATAGCGGCTGTGCTTAGTTTGGTGTTAGAATCGGAAACATATTCTTGAAGTAGCAATAGCGCAGGCTCGACTTCGCCATCGTGAACACCACAAGATGAAATACCAATCGCTAATAGCGCACCTGCTTTGACCTCGACATCTTCTGCAACCAAATACTTATCCAGTTCTTGTAACCCATCTACGTTCCACTGGTAGATGGAACCTATACTAGCAACAGCAGCAGTCATACCATCACCTTTAGTCTTGTAAACGCAATTGCTGTCCTTAGAATAAATACTGTCGGAAGAATAACCAAGATTCAACCAGCCGTTGACAATAAATTCAGCCAAGTTTTGTTGTGCTGAACTCATGCTGCTCTTATTAAATGATGCTTTTGAACTCTCAAGATGTGATTTGTAAATGTCTTCTGGGACTTTAGGTTGCAACAAATTTAGTTCTTTAGCCAAGTAACGGAAGTGCTCAGATAATTTTGAATTACCAATGATATCCTGGATACCCTCGTGTTCAAAGGAAGATTTTTGAGCGGACAATATGTATGCCAATTGTTTTTGAACGACTGGATCTGCAGTGGCATCGAATACTGATCTAATGAGTGATTCGTCACCAAGCCTAATTGCAAGGTTAAGAGCCTCAGTTAATTCATTATGGGATAAATAGATAGAGTAGGCAGTTTGTAAAAATGACACATCATCAGGGTGTGGAAGAAGTGGTATGCATGCAACCATATATTGACAAACACGGTGATAAGCCGCGTCATCAACGAACTGAGGCAATTTTTCGATGGATTCAATTTCTAGCAACAAATCCACCGCATCCGCCTCACCATTATGCTTCAAAAAGTATGGAACAATATCCGACGACAAACTGATTAAATCTGTTACGTTAAAGTCGCGGTCTGGTTCTGGGGTGGACTCGTCAGCCTCTCTCTCAATTTGTAGGTTATAAACTTCTCCAATTTCTAAAGCTAGATGACGCATGTACTCATGTCCCCAACTCTCTATATTCTTTTCAACGGATAGCAATCTGAACTTTAGAGAATTGTAATTTCCGTCATTCGAATATGTCATGCTTAGCACAGACAAAATATCAGCCAATACTGACTTCAATGCGTCCTCTTTCCAAGATTCGTAAACACTCAATAAGTCAGCATAAAAAGGACGCAAAAATTTCAATGGTTTTGGGACCGCTGTCATGGAACTTGTTGAGTTCTTGATCAAATTTTTTAATTGCTCTAAAGAAGGCGCATAAAGCTCGGTGTTACTTTCTTTAAGTCTTTCTACCAATTCTTCCAAATCACTCTTCAACTTAAGATCATCTTCTGAGAGTTCCTCTTCGTCTTTTTCGTTCTTGTTAACTGGCTTCTTTTCAACTTCTTCAATTTTTGGTTCGTTCTTAGAAGCAGAGGATGCATGCTCTTCCTTCTTTACCTCCACCATGGCTACCAAAATTCTTTCTAGTAATTTATATCAACAAGGTACTGGAGGTTAGGTACAAAAGGATTGCTCTTATTATTTAAGTAATAGGAGTTAATTTAGGTGCTTCTCACTGTAGTTTAACCTTAAAAAACCTTTGCCACCCGTTTTATATCATGTATATCATTGTATACGATTTGATTTTCGCTTAATACATTGACCGAATTATGAAATTATTGAGAAGCTTAAAAAAGATCAGAACAATTTCATCCCATTTGGTTGGTAATAGTGGATGTAAATGGCACATTCTTTCCAAATGAGTTCAATAACATAGTTCTTTTGTTAAAATACTTTAATTTGCCCCTAGCTTTTATGATATACTATCTATTATAAACTTTTTCTTCTCTCATCCTATTTGACTGTTCTCGCCAAGAGTACATTCAGCCAATGCCCTAACTTGTAGGTTAAGCTCCGTTAGTTAGTTAGTTCAGTATAACTCTCGAAGATAATCCCCACTGTAGGCGTGTCCAACCCAGCTTAAGATCTTGTCAAAAACAATAATGTTGGCGTTATGATATCTTATACTGTGGTCAGAGTCTGGGAATATGTGAACGTCGTAGTTCTCAACACCATCCAGATTAAGCATATCAAGCAGTTTTAAGGAGTTCTGGAAATGTACATTGTCATCGCCAGTCCCATGCATTAAAAGGAACCTCGGTACTTGAGCTAGTGCTGTAGAGTTATGGACTTTACTCTTCGTATATCCATCTGGATTTAACTGGGGAGTGTGCATATAACGTTCAGTATAGACAGAATCGTATAAACTCCAGTCTGTAACAGGAGCAACTGAAACTCCATACTTGAAGTTTTGACCGGCATCTTTTTCCAAAGTCTTAAGGGTTAGATACCCTCCATATGACCATCCAAACAAAGAAATTTTGTCTTTATCCACGAATGACTTAGATCTATATATAGAGGCTGCGGTAATTTGGTCGGTAGCTTCAATATCCCCCAAATTGTCACGAACAACCGAACGGAAATCTTTGCCTTTGAAACCGGTGCCTCTGCCATCGACCACAACAACAAGAGCGTTTAATTGACTGGCAATTACTTCGTTGAATCCAACGCTAAATGTCGTAGAAACCTGTTGCGAGTTGGGCCCACCATAAACAAAGAAAAACAAGGGATAGAAGTTTCTTTTGGAAGGATCAAAGTCATTGGGCAAAATTTCATATGAGTTAACAATTATTTCCTCCCCATTTTCGTCCTTTCCTAAATTCAATTCATTAAAAGACTTCGATGGGATCGCATAGTTCTCAAGCGTTTTTTTGAGCTTCTTATTTTCTTCGAGGTAGTATAGCGTTTCCCCGACTAAGTTTCCATGAATGTTGCTATCGTGTTTTGTTGATTTCAGATCAACGATTTTTTGATATGGAACATCTGGGCCAAGATAATTGAGCAACAAAAACCTAGAGCCTGCAGAAAAAGATACACCGTAATAACCATAATGTTTCTCATCCGTTACTGGTTTAACAACAAGAGGTTCCTCCAAGTTAACAACATACAAGTGCCTTTCCGTTGAGGACTTTTTAGTAGCAACGAAATATACATCATTCGTTTCCAAATCCATAGCTGCTGGACCATCAACGACCTCCCATTCTCCTGAAGTTAAAGGTAATCCCGTAGAAAAATTCGTTGGTGAGTAATATACTAAGTGGTTGTAACCATTGATGGGAACAAGATCGATATAGCCATCATAGAATCTGGACCTTTTCTCGTCCTTTGGAACAAACAGGGTCTTGTGAGTTATTTCCCACCACCCACCATCAGCGTGTTCAATTCTGACAACTTCGTGCTCACACCTTGAACTAGCATCTGCCACTATCACCGACAGAACATCTGAAGAACGGTCACTTAGCTTAGCCAGAAGTTTACTCGAGCCAACCCAAGAAATTTCGGTCAACAATATATCATCCTCATTTGTTTTTACTGTGCATGTAACGTCTTCAGAGAGGTCATAAACATTTAAGGTTACTACTGGATTCGCGGAGCCACTCTTGGGATACTTGATTTTGCGAACCTCTGGGTACGAAGGATCTTCTTGATCGTCCTGCACAAAATAAGGAATTGCGAATTCATGTACATCAGTTTCGTTTATTTTAAAGAATGCCAAGTATGTGCCCGAAGGTGACCACCATATGGCAGAATCATCTTCTAGTACCTCCTCTTCATATACCCAATCAGGTTTCCCATTAAACACTAGATCGCTTCCATCATCAGTGATCCTTTTAATCGTGGAATGGCTATTTGTTGAGTAAATATAGAGATCATTGTCTTTGATGTAGGCAATATCTTCAGAGTTTGGTGACCACTTGACGACAGACAAGCTCTCGCCAATCCGGTAGAAATTTTTTTCTTCAAAAACAAAATAAGTACCAAATGTTGAATGTCTCCAATTCTTCTCTGTCTTAGTTCTGATCAAGATCTTTCCCAAATTTGGAGATGCTACAAAGGAATCTATCGTTAAATTTTCTCCCTCATAGTCAAAAGTAG
The DNA here is from genome assembly GCA_003707555.2 of Kluyveromyces aestuarii. Classification (NCBI taxonomy): domain Eukaryota; kingdom Fungi; phylum Ascomycota; class Saccharomycetes; order Saccharomycetales; family Saccharomycetaceae; genus Kluyveromyces; species Kluyveromyces aestuarii. The sequence goes on from PPJO02000002.1 coordinate 95,241, forward strand.
CTCCTTTGAATAACTCTCTCGAGAAGGAATCATCGAGGACCGAGTTAACGACGTAGCTATCGTTCTTGAACGTCAAGTACAACCCTTTGTCGTGCAAGTTAGATTCTGGGGCACTAATCCATTGTAAAGGTTCAAAAGTGGGCTGAAATATGCCACTGCGCACATGCTCCAATGAGACTTTAAGTTTGCCATCCTTTGTATATCCAGGTCTAGCATGTGGTCCGAATTTATCCTTAAGGTAGCCTCCTGCACTAGTTGTGAACCAATATAAAAGTATTAGCGAGATAACTAAAACAACAATACCTACACGTCTTAAATGGTTGATTCTTTTCTTTATGTATTCTTCGGCATATCCTTCATATCTACCGTATTCTTCATCCTCCTCGTATCTTTCATATTCGTCGTATTCTTCACTTGTCGAACGATTTAACGATACCATTGAAAACGAATATAATGGAATGAAGCTCTATTCGTTCGGGTATCTAGTTTAGTATACTTAAAATGTGTAATCAACCGCAAAGTTCAACGAGGAAAGAAATATCTTGTCGCAGATGGCACCTTCCCGATTAATCCCTTAGTTTACTTGGAAACCCAGCTTTCCCTTTAAAAGAGTAAAAATAGTAGTTTTGATATATAACAGTTGGTTACCCGCTTAAGCGACAGCAAAAACGACAGATATTTAATCACGAGAAGTGGTATAAATTATAGTACTATAAATTCATGGTACCATTAACTATGGTGAGCGTGTCTCCTCCTACATTATACCTAATTTTCCCATCAGAGTGCTCAATCACTGCCTCAATATTACCCTCTCTTTGTAATCTTCCACCTTGAGAGATGTGGAAACTGAAGGTACTTTCGAAGTTGAAATGATCTTGTAGAAATCTACTTAGGGCGACGGATCCACTTCCACAAACTGGATCTTCATTAACACCATCTGCGGGAGCAAATGCTCTCATCTCATATTGCTCAGGCTCACCAGGTTTTTGTCCTGCCATAATAATACCTTCGTGACCAAATTCTTCGCTGACTTTTGCTAAGGCTGTGTAATTTATGTTAGCTTCATAACAAGTCTCTGCGTCTTTCAATAAATAAACAACCCATTTTGGGCCAACATTTAACAGTTTGGGTCTTGCAATTGGGCTAATACCCAGACAAGTTTCATACTTTTCCACAGCCTCTGTGGGAATTTCTTCGATGTCGGTTAACACGGCTTCAAAAGATAATAAATTTTCTTTAGCAGTAATCGTGATCAATCCACCTTTACATTCCTGAACAATTGTCTTTTTGGGACATTTTGTGAATTCAATAAATGCTTTACATGAACCAAGTGTTGGGTGACCAGCGAATGGCAATTCTGAGGATGGAGTAAAGATTCGAACTTTGTAGTCGGCTATAGTAGCATCAGACGGTCTGAAGAGAAAAGTTGTTTCAGAAAGATTGGTCCAGTTCGCTATAGCTTGTAACTTTTCATAGGTGAATTCGTTTTCGTCATGATCTAAAAGGTTTATGACAGCCAGCGGGTTACCTTTGAATAACTTTGAGGTAAAAACATCCACTTGCTTAAATGGAACGGTTATGTGTTCGGTCATCTTAATAACTATAACAATACGTCTGTTGATAACTACCTCCTTCCCAGCAAGAGGTTATTGGAATTCCTTTTATCACAAAGATGTGACTATTTATACTTTTAGTGATTGAGTCAAAGATACTGGATAATATCTACAGGCGCGATTGTTGTATATTGTCAATGCAGTCAGAGGGCATTTTTCGCTGATAGACGAAGAAAAGAGGGTAGTTTGTACAAGTAAAAAAAAACCAAAGAAAAACACCTGAACAAGTTGATGAATTACTCATCATTAACTTTTGGGGCATCAAGTGCTTCTATTATCGTTACATCAACTGGTATAGCATAGGCCGGCCGATATTAATCTGGGGGAAATGCTTGTTTTCAAAATACAAGTAGATGCACGTAGAAAATATCTCTTCGTAAATTGAAATAGTATATGCGTGTGTAATGCACGAAGCGGAACGATCAAGTTTACATAAAATACGTTAGAATTGCCTATCTAGTCCGAATTCCAACTCTCTTTCTAGTCCTAGAAGTTTTGTTATATCATCAGGATGAGTGGATTCATCGTTTGTGTTGTCATGGAATGTTGTTGGTGATTCGAAAACGTTTTCACTAGGCCTTGGTGGGAAGTCTAGCTCATGGCTGGGCAAATTATCGGAATGGATTCCTACCAAAGGATCTTGGGTGCAAGCGGGGGAGATTACCTGACCTGTGAACTGATCATCAAAGGGTTGGTTTTGATTTCTCATATGGGAAATGTTTTCTTCTAGCTGATTACTAATGCAAGAATCATCCTCTCGGAGCTGTTCTACTAATTCTTGTTCTTGACGCTTCTGGTTTTCCTGTTGCTCTTCCATTAATGGGATCCTCACGAAATTTCTGAAGTTACAAACCTCATTTATGACCATTTCTCTCAAATCCTCCATTTCATTAATGCTTTCGAATGAGAAATCGAACTTTTCCGTGCAAACAGGTTCATCAGCTGGATCGTGCCAGATCGAAAGATATGGATGTTGCAATGCTTCATCGACTGTGATCCTGGTGCGAGGATCAAAGCTTAGCATGCGTCCTAATAAGTCGAGGGCCTCTGGGTTAGCAGAAGGATAAAGATTACTGAATGGAATCGTAGGTATCGTACCAAGTTGGTGAATATAATCTTGGACATTCTTAGACCCGATTCTTCTTAGCGTATCCTCTGGTGGTGTTCCAAGCACTTGAAGAATTCGATTTAACTGGTCCACATAGTCCTTCCCCTTGAAAATCGGTCTACCGCCGAGCAACTCGGCTAGAATACATCCACAAGACCACACATCGATGGCTTTAGTGTAACCCTGGTAACTCAACATGATCTCAGGAGCTCTATACCATCTAGTAGCGACATATTCTGTCAAAAACTGGTTGTTTTCCTCAGGATTCTCGCTATACCCCCTAGCCAAACCAAAATCGCATATCTTCAACTGACAGTCTGCATTAACCAAAAGGTTTCCAGGTTTCAGGTCCCGATGCAAAACATCCGCAGAATGAATGTACTTCAACCCGCATAAAATCTGATAAATAAAAGACTGGTAATGCGCATCACTTAATGGCTGACCAGACTTTATTATCTGGTGCATATCACATTCCATCAACTCCTCATACAGGTATAACCCGTTGAAACTTCCATCGGCTTGGAAAACTATATCCATATCATATAAGCACGTGATATTTTTATGCCCTCTGAAATGCCTCAACAATTTCAACTCACGAAGTGATCTTTTGCAAAGTAAAGTCTTTGCAAATACGTTTGTCACCTTTTTGATTGCCACTGTTGTTTCCTCAACCGCTTCCGTGAATTTGGCTGAACAAACTATCCCATATGATCCATGACCGATTTCTTTAATCAGTTGAAATCTTTTATCAACCGTGAAGTCTTGGTTGAAGACCTTGAAAGTGTGCCGATCCACAGATTGATCCATTTCTTATCACACTATTCAGCTCCTTCAACAACTCAACAGAGTCGGCCCTGCGTCCTTCGATGGTGCTTACTCTGTGAGGAATTTGATACATCTATTTTCAAAGAAAGTGGTATTAAGCAATGTTGCCTTTTTTTTTTTTCGTGCGTTTTCCTAGCAATAGTATTAAAATAGAAGCGTACTAAAATCGTTCGTTTCTACAACGACGAATTCCGAAAAAAGTTATCGAAATTTGCTTCTGTTCGTATTTTGGTCCCATTGAAGCCTTCGATAGCTATTTTTTAAAGGCTTAAGATATGTAATAGAATTTAAGTGCCAGTTGGACCTATAAAATTCTCTTATTTTTACATATTTTGCTGTTGGTTGACACTTCGGCATTTAGGTTTTCTAACTCTGAATAAACTCTTAATCAAACTTTGATTCAACAAATACCCAATTTATGTCAAACCACCAATTTCACATAGGTGACTCTAATGCATAAGCTCAATGCGGCAATTCCGCCTTTGGGACTTATTCTTGTTATATAGCATCCTTGTTGTATAGACGTCTAACAGGTCGCAGTATTCAACATCCTGTAATGGATCAAGTACGGCTGACAAAATGTGATGAGCTTAATTGTGTGGCATAATTAGATCAGGCGAGTCACGTGGACATAAACACTTTGGTGTGGTGCGGGTAACCATCGGAGCGGGCTCAACCCACAATTGTGGCGGGGACTAGTGGTGTCAGTCAATAGTGCCACACTGAATAGTTTGGTATAATAGTGGGCTAAGCTGCATTGTGTGTAGTGAGGCGAGTGAGTGATTGGATCGGAGCAAAGCACACATAGGGCAAAACGTGGCAGTTGTTAGTTATCACGACTGCGTTGATTTGTATTGAGTTTGTTTCCAACTTAAGTCTAGGTCATTTCGTTTGAGTCAGCCACAGATTACGGTCTGAGACAAAATGGAAATTACCAATGTCAAATAATAAGTCCGCAAGTGACAAAGATGATAAGGATAAATGAAGAAATGATGTAGCTGTAAAGACATGTCACTTATATAAATAAAAGGAGTATATATACCAAAGTTGCAATATTGCCGTTCTTAAATTTACAATACAATCATAGCTGATATAGTGGAACTGGTCTTTGTACATTATATGAATAGGGGAGGATATTGCTTTGTCAAATGTCAGTTATAGATTTAAAAAGTAGTGTAGTAGGTAGAGAAAGCAGAGTGGACAAAGAAGAGGGAAGGGATGAGAGGGATGATCGAAATTATGCAGAATTGATAAGCGGAATTAAAGGTACAGAGGGGGTGCGAATGCACAATAAAGACGATAATTACACAGTACGGAAAGATGAGGATCATAGGCGAAAAATGTCGATACCGAGCGAGGAGAGTGAGAAAAGAGAGCTCTCGACACGTCTACAGGAGATGATCAATAATAACTCCGAACTGGGGTCTAGGTTACTGTCGCTTTTACTGGTAAATAGTGAGAACGCCAAGAGTATTATTGAGGCTGTGAACAAAGGAGATTTTTCGGATTTTGACAGGCTTGAAGTCAGGCAGGATGGAAAGGACGGTGCTGATATAACAGAAGAAGGGAAGAAGGGAAGTGCATTGGAAGAGAAGGTTTCTGAGGCAAAGGAAGATTTGGAAGATGTGAGAAAAAGAGAGGAGGAGAAACGTCGTAGAAACACAGAAGCCTCGGCGAGATTTAGAGTACGCAAAAAGGAAAAAGAGAAAGAGAGGCTGAAGCAATTTGAACTGTTAATTGAGGATATTGGAGGGATGTACGATAAGATTGATGGACTTGTCGAGGAGAACAATTACTGGAAAAGAAGATTAGAAGAGTTGAATGAGCTAAGGTCTCGACAACTGTTGGACAGCATCAAAAGGCGCAGCGGCATTAGGAAAGAGAGATAATGCACTGGATGTGCTGTCGTTCGGGCCGTGATTGTAACATTTTAGTTTTTTTTGTTAATGTCAGTTTATAGTTTGGAAATGTCAGAAGTTTTATTTAGCAAAATGCAGCAGCGGTAAATTTAAACGATGCATCCTGCGAATTTGATCTATAGTTGGTCCTCGGTACCCTTAGGGGAGATGAAGTTGTGGTTTGAGTAAATTATCAGAAATAGTGGGTATCACTCGCATTGTGTGTATGTGTGTGACATAAATGTGTGGTGGTTGACGACCAGATACTGTGGCACATTCCTGTGTCTTTTTGGACCGATCACGTGAAATACAACAAATTGCGTCATTTCTTCATGTTTAAAATTGGATTGAGAATTCCTCCTCATACTGATAAAAGGAGCCATACTTTGTAAACCTGTAGCATGGTAAATTATTGTATGTCCATATTCCCTCAAAGATGTAACAATTTCTATGAGGGGTTTTTTTTAGTACGGTGAATTTTCCATATTCGTTTTGATCTAATTCTATATAATAAAAAGCTTAAAGACCTGTTAATTAAAAATGCAACCTTATATAATTTTCTATTTAGCCTTCCGATAAACTCGTCAGTGGAATGAAACGTACAAGAAACCTTGAAATGGTAGTAGTATATCAGTTACTGCCACGCTTTCCGATTTTCTTTAATCTTTGCTTGGTTCACGTATTTAGATGATAAAGATAACCGAGCTCACCATTCAGCTAATTATTTTGATTCTAAGCGATATGATGATCATAAAGATATGATCGTAAGGAGATGAAATGCAATGATGTTTTGGAAGGAAAATTTACTGTTCTTCCAACTTGTTTTGATAAAATGAGATGCGCTCAGCCCATTGTGCGCTAATGATGACCCTTTTTTGTCGTAAGTTCGATAGATCGCTACTGGAGACCCACCCAGAGTCTTTGAAATTCTTTTCAAGGGCTTCAAACCTTGCATCCTCCGTCATTTGTTGTTCAATCAATAAATCAATGTATTGCTTCAATGCGGCGTTCGATGGTTTAATATTCTTTCCATTTTTCCACTCTTCGAAGCCAGTCTTATATAACCAAACATTGGATTGATATTGAAGGGATGTAGTATTCTTGGCACCAAATCTTTCAGTAATTGTGATTGTGGGAAGTTTCTTGGACCATTCTTCAATTTCAGCATCTGATATGAGCGTATCGCTCTCATTCAGATCTGAATTCTCATTTGAGTTTAGACTTTTATTTCTGCTTGAAATGCAGTTACTAAATTCTCTCTCAGAACTAACAGAGTTTGAATTGCTGCAACGTTTACCCGTTTTTGAAAGGCGCTTTTGGATCAAAGAGCTAGATCTTTTTCTTAGCAAATTATGTTTAGAGCTGGTATGTTCCTCGACGAAATCGCTGAGTGAATTAGTATCCATACCGAAGTTACTAGATATCAAGTCTGCATCGGTAGGCGAGGGGATAGAGTGATTTGGTTCTCGTTGAGTTTGCTGTTTTCTTGACGAGCCTGTACCACTACTTATGATTCTAGTGAATCCTTTTTTGACCATAGAGCCAAAAGAGGGTTGCCTCAAAATGCTAGAATCCATATTATTCGACTTTACAACTGGGGAATTAGATCTGGTGCCTCTTGAAAGATCAGTCAAAGTTGATGATGTGGAAGCATTCCGTTCTAATTCAATGAATAAACTCTTTTTATTTCTTGATTCAGATCGTGCAACGACGTCCAAATCCAAAGAAGCAATTCTTGAATTAATAGCCAAGGAACTATTTGGTGAACTATCTCCATTATTCTGCCGTATCGAACGTTTCCTCAATATTGCACTCGAGGCTCGTCTTAGCAAAGGAGCCCTCTTGGGTATGTTTATTTCACTGGAAGCTCTCGATTTCAAATCAAACGTGCTTTCCGTGGAATCTCTTGCCTTTGGGGATATCAAATTGGTCACAATATTGAGATTGCTGTTCGATCGACTCCTGTTGACCTTGGGTGGGTTCAAAGATCCTAAAACAGAAGGAGGTTTATATAGCATCTCTTCATGTAATGGGGAGGTCAAAGTGGAGGATAAGTTATTAGTCATGAACGGTTGAATGGGAGAAGACATGCATGATTCATTAAAGGATTGATTGATGATATATCTTTTTAGATCTGAATTTCTCTTTTCTGTAGCTAGTTCCGAGGTTAGTCCAACGCTTTCATTTGCTAAAGTATTTTTACTCACATTAGAATTTAAACTTCCTGAATTGGCGCCGATAGAAGAGGTGTCAAGGGAACCATTCAACGGAACATTTGAATTAGATCTGCTTTTATTCTTTATAACTGAACTACTGGAAGACGTGTGCCCACTGGAACGAGTGCTCGTTTTATGAAGGGCAAAATCTCCGTTTTGCGAAAATGACTGAATAGAACTGGATCCTGTGAAAATTCCTTCCTGGCTAAATGCTTGTGAAAGAAGTGTGTTAGAAAAACGCCTTTTGAGAGCCATCTTGGGCGTAACTGCTACTGAGGGCGTCAGTGGTTGGCTAAAATGCATTGGTGTATTTTGGTTAGAAGAACTCCTATTCAAAGACGATTCAGTGGTAGAGTTTGTGGGAATCTCTAATGCTTTCGATAAATCAAACGACCGGTCAACATCTCCACGTACCACCTCAAATTCAGGACTCAATCTGGTAGCAGAATCCTCTGACAAACTAGATGCTGAGCTTAAGTTCGCTACACTTTCTTCTTGATATATACTAATTCTTTTGGCAACCACGTCTGGCAGCGGTGGTAACAGTAGTTCTTCCTGTGCCTCCCCACTCATCTTATCATTCTCCTTCGTTTCTAACATTAAACCAAGTAGATGTGATTCTATCTCTGGTATTGAATCTTCGATTGCTGCTTCTTTTTGGGGACTTGCTCGTACATCCTCTTCCTGCACCAAACTTGGTTCATTCAGTTTCTCTATCTCATTGAACTTTATAACTGAAGAATTGCCGCGAATCGACTCATCTGAGTCAATATCCTCTTCTTCTTTGATGTCTTGTAAACCTGTTATGCTACTGGGAATTACAGCAACAACAGCACTCTCTGAACTCATCCTTTATTCCTCAAATGTATAGGATTTTGCTTAGAACCCACTTCCGTTAACCAAATATCTACAAAATTTTAATCACAAAATATCCTTCTGCACCCAAATTCTTATTAAAAAAAAAAGACCAGTAACCTTTAAAACTATTATTCTCGCTTGCTTATCGCGTATGATCTCACTTATTCGTATAAGTTCGCTTAGTAACCCCTACGTTTCAATGTTCTAAATCTATGATTTCTTGACTCGGTTATATGATTTATTTCCTTTCCTTTTTGGAAACATGAAAAAGCCAAGATCGGTGAAAAAGAAAAGACGCTGCTTCAGAGTGTCGAGATACAATCAAAAATTCGGCACACTTCACCACGTCAGATCTGAAAGGAACGGTGATAGTGAGCTTGTGCAACCAAGTATTTCATAATCTGTTCATATTCTAGCTTCAGCATCCGCAATGATTCAGTCTTAAAAGGTCTTATATTTCATGCACAGGACTGAAACATCAAAAAACGTGTTTCAGAGGAGACCACAATAGTGTGGCTCAACTGGCCTATTTAGTGATAGTTAGATCCTGAAGACATAGCTTGGGAACTCCATGACAGGGCCAAAAGATAGACAATTTCACTTAAATATTGAATCAGATTTGTGAACGTAATGCTACATGGAAAGATAAAAAGAGATATATATAAAATAATGCTTATAAGTTCTGGAGAGTGAGTAGACGGGAGGGAAGAACACTATTCTTGTTCCTGTTGCTTCTTCTTATCCAATTCCTGTTGCTTTTCAGTCTCTATTTCGTCCACATATTTACTTATCTCCTCCGTGGTTAAGATACAGATCTGAGAATCGGGTTTGACCACAGTGATTTCGATATTCTTAGCACCGGTCTGAACAACCTCAAGCAACGACTTGACAGCCAGTTTGACACATTCCTGTTCATTTGCAGGGGGCTCGTTCTTATTGTAGTTCTTCTCCAAAAACTCGCGCACCGTCTTTGCATTTCTACCAATGGATTGTGCGCTCCATGCCGAGTAAATCCCACTAGGTTCTGTCTGGTAAAGCCTTGGTTTCGAATCACGTGGATCGAACCCTGCAATCAACGTGGAAACACCAAATGGCCTCACACCTCCGGATTGTGTGTAACGCTGTTGCACACCCGCAACATACCTAGTCAAATACTCAACTGTTACTGGATCTTCTAATGTCAATCTGTGCGATTGTGCTTCTACACGCGCCTTCTCAATCAAAATTCTCGAGTCTGCATTTAATCCTGCAAATGAAAGCACCACATGGTTGTCTATCTTAGAAATTTTCGACGGAGTAATTCTCGAGTCCTGCAATTTAAGCGTCGAACGTCTCTCACAACCCAAAACAACACAATCTGCACCTTTTAGTCCAACTGCACACGTTCCCCTCTTAACAGCTTCTGACGCATATTCAACCTGGAAAATGTGTCCATCAGGTGAGAAAATTGACAAAGCCCTATCGTATCCACTCATTGTAAACTTATACTAGACTGAACTGTTTCAATTGATATTATTATTATTTTAATCTCAATTATATCCTCTTGTTGAGAGTGGCAAATACTGTGTTCTACTGTAATTGCCTTTTAATATTGGTACAGTGGGTCAAATCTAAAATTTCATCATCTCGTTCAATGTGATAAACACACGTGATAAAATTATTTAAATACCCCGATCATTCAGGCCTACAGACAATAAAGGCTAAAACAAAGGACCGATATCATGAAAATACAGTTTCTCAGTTCATCTATACCTTATGTTAAATTTAACTGTATATTCTATCACGTGATACCGTACACCCTCCCTTCCTCCTCCCCTCCTTGTCCGATCCCGATGTTTTTTTTTTTTGATTTTTTCTTTTCTTTTCCCGGGATTGGATCGTGGCGTTAGTGCTGTGACGGAACTGGAGCCGGTACATAATGCTATGTTAATATTAATTTTTTTTTGGAAGGATATTAAGCACACCAATTCTTCTTATTTAAATATACATATATTCAAAGTTTGATTATTCAAGTAATAAGGTAAAAACATAACCAATAGGTTAGCCAATAAGATATTTACACCTGTATTTGGAATTGTGTTTATTTTTAAAAGATGGCAGAAGAAGTTTTCAATGATATGCCGGAAGAGATGCACGCCACAATTGTGCCGGATGCTAATGACTCAAATATGACGTGCGAAGAGAGTTTTGAAAGCAGAGAAACAGAAGTGAAGATGGTAGTGGAGAGAAATGTATTGGTATCTAAAACAACTGCAACATCAGCTCTGAGTGCTCTGCCCACCGAAAATGGGGTGTCATTTGCGAAGATTCTGTCGTTCGCTGGGTCGTGTTCAATAAACCTTCTACTGCCTTTCGTCAACGGGTTGATGTTAGGATTTGGTGAGTTGGTTGCCCATGAAATCAGCTGGGACTGGAATTGGTTTAAGAAGAGCAATAAGGGGTACAGAATTTTCCCTGAGAGCAGGAAAATGGAGGCTTCAGGAACGTTAGGAGACTCAGGTTCTGAGACAGAAGGTGGCGATAAGTTTCTGTAAAAATATTCGTGGGCCATTATGTGATTAGCCAGCAAGTATATATAGATTAGTATATGTTTGTTGATTTAATTAAATGCGGTTGATTAGTTATCGATATCTACTGTATTTTGGGGATTTTCCACATGCAATTTGTAGGAGGGGTCTTTACCTACAGGGAATCTTTTGATGGAACCACACTTACATCGATAAACAAGAACGTCATTTTTGCTGCCAATGTGCCTGCCTTTTCGGCTTTTGTTTTCGATGAACATTTCCATAGTTTGGCCAACGACCATAAGTCGCTGACACTTTTTGCAGATTTGTCTTTTGACATTTGGCGAGACGGATACTTTGGTCTTTTTCTGTATTAGGTCCATGTTTTTCATATAGTTTCTGCTCAAGGATTGTTCAGGGTCATCTGCTTTCTGGAGCATAAATTCTGCTATTTGCAGTATATAGTTTAACCGCTGGAAGTGCTCTTTATTTCCGACCGATTTTGGTGGAGGAACGATCAGTATGCCGTTTTCATCGATGACTGGTCCCTTTCGATTGGCTTTTCCCTTGCCTTGAGCCATGGTTTCCTTCGGATGAATGAGAGATTAAAACTAATCTGCTATATTTGGGGAAATTCGATGCAGAATGCGCTTGGGATGGTCGTATAAGGAGTGTTTTAAGTGGTACAATTATGGCTCCAGCAACCTTTCGATGAGGGCAGCAACGTCTGCAGTTTCAATGAGCTTGTCAAAAAACACACACACACAGAGGAAAGAGGGGTTACCCCGACTCACCAATTTCTAAGCTTCCGTAGTTACCATTGGAACTATCTCCCATATCAACGTTTAATTCTTCCACAGTTATCCGCAACTGCGTCGAATTCACATCAAGAGACTTCATTCGAAGTATGCTCAAAATTCCATAATCATCCATATCTAAGCACGACAAATCAACATTGAAATCTACGGTGCCTATCTCGATGTGCGTACTCAAGTACGAAATTGAAAGTAAATGCATCAAAATAATCATAATGTCTAAAAGATATAGCATCCATCTTCCTCCTTTTCCACACTCCATATCGCCAATAAACTGAGTGAACCAATATCCATATTTCCATTTACACACCTGCTTTTCTATGTCAATTACCGAGTGGTACCAAAGGCATCCGATTGTTTGCAGAATAGCCACGATCTGAAACCCTCGAAAATTCCGGAGTAGTAAGACTTTAAGCTCTTCATGGTTATCAGTAAAGTCAGCATGATAAACCGCCAGGAAAGAGTGTGCGACGAAGCTAAAGAATATTAGAATGAGCGATGCTACCGCTATACTTAGTGTTTGGTCTTTCATATATCGTAAGTATATCATTGTGTACAATAGCGACGCAAACATGTATTTTGCGCTGCTAACAATCATTTCTAGAAATTTAGGTATTGGCAGAAGTATAGATTTCTTCAGAAGAGTTTTCAATGTGAGGTTTGGTGACACCAGCTTTCCACGATGTATCTTGAATATAGAAAAATCATGGGCCCTTTTTTTTAATTTTTTTTTTTTCACATTTTTATTTTTATTTCAAGGTCTTTTTTTTTTCTCAACAATTTAAATACGATTGAATTTTGCTAGTGATCTTTTCTATGAACCTAGCTAAGGACCTTAAGTTCCAAAAATAATACAAATTGTGACTTTAAGACATTTTGAGTCGACCTTCAGAGATTTCAAAACATTGAATTATCTCTATTTCTACATTCTATTAGAAAATCAGTCGACGTGGTTTCGTTTCAAAGCCTTTTTGATCGTTCTTTTTAAGCGGTAGATCTCATAAAATGCTAACACGGTCATGCATGCGCCCGATAATGGGCACAGCAAGGATGACAAAGCCAAGTATGGTTTTGCTAGCTATGAACAGACCCTTGGCCGTATATGAAAATAGCATTAGGTTTGCTTCAAGTAATGCGCCGGAAACAAGTAAAGGCAATAAGCCAGCCAAAGTCAAAAAGACACCGTTATGGGATAAGATTAAACACGAAGTAAAACATTATGTGAATGGTACAAAACTACTAGGGTACGAAATCAAGATATCGACTAAATTGTTGATAAAATTTGTACAAGGGTATGAGCTTTCAAGACGTGAGAACAATCAGTTGAAGAGGACGATGTCGGATGTGTTCCGTCTTGTTCCATTTAGCGCATTTATCATTGTTCCATTTGCAGAACTTCTATTGCCTGTTGCATTAAAAATATTCCCCAATTTACTACCATCGACATTTGAGAGTGGCAAGGAGAAAAAGCAAAAGCTAACTAAATTGAATGAGATTAGAACCAAAACTTCAAATTTCTTGCAAGAAACTTTGGAAGAGTCAGCTTTGATCAGTTATAATTCGCTACAAAGTGCTGAGAAAAAGAAGACTTTCCTCAACTTTTTCAGGAAATTGAATTCTACAAAGGATGGCAAGGAAAATGTTTTTACTCATGATGAAATATTAGCTGTTGCCAAAATGTTCAAAAATGACACTGTTCTTGACAATTTATCGAGACCTCAATTGATTGCCATGGCCAAATACATGTCTATTAGACCTTTTGGTAACGATAATATGTTGCGTTATCAGATCCGTTACAATTTGAAACAAACGATGTCTGATGATAAGAATATCGATTATGAAGGTGTGGAATCCTTGACAGACGAAGAATTATACCAAGCTTGTGTTTCAAGAGGTATAAAGACTTTTGGTGTTAGTAAAGAAGATTTACTTGAAAATTTGAAAGTTTGGTTGGAATTGAGACTAAAGAATCATGTGCCAAGTGTTCTGATGATTCTATCAAGTGCTTATACATTTGGTAAAATTCCTCAAGAGCAGAAACTCGATGCTCAAACGACAGCTTCTCTCGAGGCTAAGGTTGAAGATACAAGATTTAATCAATTGCTAGACTTCTATTACGATGCTATTTTACAAGTTCTTGGTTCTATCCCAGATCCTGTTTACAATGTTGCTAAGTTGGATGTTAGCGCTCATAAGGAACATGTATCATCTGCCGCTCTTGAAACAAGTCAAGCAGAAGCAACTCCTGCTCAGTTGGCTCAAGCTGCCATTTCCATGTCTGCTGTCAATGCAAATGAACTACCTACCGCTGCAACTACCAACATTTCAGAAATCGAACCAAAGCCAAAAGCAGAAGAAACCAAACCGGCCCCATCTTCTGAGCAGGTGGTAGCTCAAAAGAAGGAAACAATGGCAGAAGCTGAAGTGGAAACCAAGAAAGAGAAGGCAGTTGAAGAAGAAGAAGAAGAAGAAGTAGTAGAAGAACCTCCTAGCGATGATAACGAATTTAAATTGAACGTGTTGAAGGAGCAAGAAGAGTTGATCAAAAAAGAGCAGGAAGATGCCAAGTTGAGAGCTCAGAGAGAAGTTGTTGCTGATGACATAACTTTGGATGAGGCAGAAGAGAGCACAGAACCAGAAAATTCAGCGGCAGAGGAAAAATCAGAGAAACAAGTTGAAGCTAATATGAAGGATAAAAACTAACGCACATGGCTGCAAGTACTTTCTTTTATTGATTTAAGTGGTTCTCAGCCTTTATTTATAATTAAGAAGTTCGTGCTTTTTTCTCAACTTTCTTGCACATCATTTGTTAATCAATGTACATAGTATGGAAAAGTTTACAGGATATTTTATAAAAGTGACGCAATATATTCATGGGGCATACATCCTCTGGAATTCAGTTCTAAAAATTTCCCTTATTCATTTAGATCTGGAAATTCGATTTATATGTAATTTTGGAAAGAGTGGATGACTTTCTAATTATTGTTAGATGAGAAGGAATGCAACTTTATACTTTTATATGGTAACTGGAACTGGGTCTCTAGATACCACACGTGAAGCGCACATGGTCCTCATCCAACTCAGCGAAGTCACATTGAACTAAAGAATCGACGACAGTAACTACGAATGAATATTAATTTAGTAAGAGTAAAAAATTAAGCAACACGCACACTTGAAAGATTTTAAAAAAAATTAAGAGTTAAGAACTGCGAGCCAATTTAAACCAGGCCCTCTCAATAAGAACGTGTAAAAGTTCGTCCAGAAACGTCTCTTATCCATCTCCCGCATGGCGATCCTAAATATATTTGCCCACGTTTTTAGTTATAAGAATTAAGGAATAGTATTCGTAAAAATAGTAGAATAAGGACTAAAGAGAAGTTAGAAATAGACAACCTTCAATTCAGTTGTTATTTGTTTAGAGCCTGAGACGTACAATATGAATAGCTGAAGTCGTATTAGCTTAACATTTGTTAGAATGTTACTCGATGTGTACGCATCTCAGCTCTACCTATCTTAAATAACTCAATCGGAGGATAACTGACTCTAACCTCTTGTTAGTCCTTACTATACTGTTCTTACTTAAATTAATCCTACTTCTTATATACAAGCACGTGACTAAATATAATTAAGATCGTAGTCTTGAAGCTGGATAAAAGACGTTTCTCGACGAGCTTTTATACGTTTTCCTGGAGGCCCAGGTTTAACTTGGTTCTTAGATCTTAACTTGGAATCTAATTAACATCTAGCTAGAGAGCCTGCTGAATAATTAGATTCTTACTCAACTAATATTCATTCATTGACGCTGTCGTTGATTCCTTAGTTTTATCTGACTTCTCTGACTTCAAATGCTATTCACGTGGAGTAGAAGCGTAGTACCCAAAGCTCAAAAACCAGTTACCGCTAAGAAAATTTCATAACTATCCGATGTAGTGTAACGGCTATCACATCACGCTTTCACCGTGGAAACCGGGGTTCGACTCCCCGCATCGGAGTACCACGCTTTTTTTTTGAAGTTCCTAACAATTGATGCACTGCTCTCACCATTTCTTACATTCCTTAGGGGTTTTCAATAATGTCTCGAACGGTAGCATAAAAGATCATTTTAGAACTTCATTTGGCTGTAAGTTAAAAAGGAAGGATCATTGAGTCGTAGACATCATTTGCCACAATTCTTTATTCAATGCTCGAAAAGATTAGTATCTCGTCAAAAGGTGAGTTCGTTGATACAAGAGGGAGAGTAGTTCAATTGAGAGGTGTGAACTTTGATCCTAGCATCAAGTATCCCAATTCGCCTAAAATTACCACTCATGCTCCTTTGGACAATTCTTTTTGGGACACTGCTGGTGAAGTTAGTTTTGTGGGTCACCCGATAAAGCTAGAGGAACTAGAGGAACATATAAATAGACTGAAATCCTTAGGATACAATACTGTTAGATTCTGTTTTAGTTGGGAAGCGTTGGAACACGAGGGTCCTGAACAATATGATTTTGAATATTTAGAATATATTCGAAAAGTTATTTCCAAGATTTATGAGCTTGGTGATATGTATGTATACCTTGATCCCCATCAAGATGTGTGGTCGAGGTTTACTGGTGGTTCTGGGGCTCCACTATGGACGTTATTCTGTGCTGGTTTTAATCCAAAGAGGTTCGCACCTTCACAGGCATGTATTCTTCACAATGAATACATTGATAAAAGTACAGGTGAGGCAGCCCGCCCATATCCCAAGATGTTTTGGCCCACCAATTATTATAGATTGGCTTGCCAAACAATGTTCACATTGTTTTTTGGTGGGAAGAAATTTGCACCAAAATGTATAATAAATGGAGTTAATATCCAGGATTATCTTCAGTCATGTTTTAACAATGCCGTTTTTACACTATATGAATATTTGCTGAAGAACTCACCAGAGCTCTTCGAAGGAAACTGCATTCTTGGAATAGAGACGATGAATGAACCTAATGAAGGGTACATTGGTTACGTAGATCTTTCAGCCATCCCAAGTGACAGAGATCTCAAAGTGGGACCAACGCCTACAGCATTCCAAAGCTTCTTGACGGGTGAGGGGTTCGAAACTGTTGTTGATACATACAGCATTACAATTGCTGGTCCGAAGAAAGTGGGCACCTCGACTATAAATCCAAGGGGAGAATCAGCGTGGATGACGAATGCTGAACGAGATGAATACGATAAGCAATATGATTGGGTTCGAGGAGAGGAATGGTTACCTGGGTGTATATGGAGACTTCACAATGTTTGGGATGTGGTAAATGGGCACCCGCGGCTGTTAGACCGGAAATACTTTAGCAGAAACAATGTTAACATGAAATTTTTCATGAATAATATGTTCATCTCATTCTTCGAAGGATTCAGAAACAGTTTTAGAACTCTTGACACAGAGAGATTTATCTTTTTACAGAATCCGGTATTTCAAAGACCTCCCGAATTGAAGGGTTCTCCATTGATAGACAATAATACAGTTTTCTCGACGCACTTTTATGATGGGATGTCTCTCATGTTCA
The DNA here is from genome assembly GCA_003707555.2 of Kluyveromyces aestuarii. Lineage (NCBI taxonomy): Eukaryota > Fungi > Ascomycota > Saccharomycetes > Saccharomycetales > Saccharomycetaceae > Kluyveromyces > Kluyveromyces aestuarii. The sequence continues at coordinate 112,603 of PPJO02000002.1, forward strand.
AAACATGGAATAAGATTTACAACGTAGATACGCTTGGAATCGTTAGGGGAAAATATTTTAATCCGGTCCTTAGCTTGGTTTTAGGTGAACAAAATATAAAAAAAAGCTTTAGAAAGCAACTAAACCTTATTGCGATTGAGGCCAGAGAGGTTTTAGGCGATCATGTGCCAATAGTTTTCAGCGAGATCGGTATGCCTTTCGATATGGATGATAAGCTGGCATATAAAACAGGCCACTACAAATCCCAGACAAGCGCTATGGATGCGATTGGGTATGCATTAGAAAGCAATAACTTTTCATTTTCTCTTTGGTGTTACTGTACTCAAAATTGTCATGAATGGGGGGACCAGTGGAATAATGAAGATTTTTCTGTATGGAGCCCCGATGACATGAAGCGCAGGAGTATCAAAGTCGAGGTTCCTCATCTTGGTAGTGCGTCCGTATCATTAGAAGAAATTGCTACATTCACAGCCAGGTCAACAGACTCTAGTAGCACTTACAAAACTGCAATGGATACCATCACATTTGATTATAGTGGATTTAGAGCTCTTGAAGCCATTCTCCGACCATATCCAATGAAGATAAGCGGCTCTTTTTTGTCAGCCAAGTTTGATCCGTATAATGGAACTTATGAGCTGCATGTCCATGGACATGCAGGTCCAAAAAATACGACATTTGTGTTTCTGCCAGCCTATCATTTCAAAATAGACTCTGTCGTAATGAGATCGTCTTCTGGACACTTTGCCTACGATCCAGACAAGCAAATACTTCAATGGAACCATGAACCAGGTTCACAATACTTATTAGTTAGTACATTAGAAAGCTCAGAGGGAGATGATGCCTGTTCACTGATGTGATATGTGCTGTGAACCATTTAATACATTATGTAGCATATCTTTATTGCATTGTCCGTATTTTTGCCGTTTCATCATGTGACAAAAAAAGTCGCGAACTTGGCAATGCATAAAATTTCATTTCTTGTAATTTACGCGTGCGATGACTGCTTTGTTATAATTACAGGATTAGGAGATATCAATTTGATTCGTAGGATACTAGGAGTATAGCATGCCATCACTTTCCGAATCAACTAAACCGGATTCGAACTTTATTTCCTCTTCTATGATGTCCTCAACTACACCACCGACCTCGCAAAGCAATTATGGGCCTAGTGCTTCAGATATGCAATATTACTATCAACATTTATATCCTTTCAAATCAATGTTTAACTGGTTAAACCATTCGCCTAAACCAGGGCGTGATATTATAAACCGTGAATTTGCAATGGCTTTCCGATCTGGAGCATACAAAAGATACAATTCGTTCAATTCTGTTCAAGAGTTCAAGGCTCAGATACAAAAAGCAAACCCCGATAGATTTGAAATAGGTGCCGTTTATAACAAACCACCTAGAGAGAGAGATTCTGTGCTAAAGACTGAGATGAAGCCTCTGGAAAAAGAGCTAGTTTTCGATATCGATATGGATGATTATGACAGTTACAGAACTTGTTGCTCGGGAGCCCAGGTTTGTCACAAGTGTTGGAAGTTTATAAGCTTAGCCATGAAAGTTATCAATACATCACTAGAAGATGATTTTGGTTTTGAAGAATTCATATGGGTGTTCTCTGGTAGACGTGGTGCACATTGCTGGATCAGCGATAAAAGAGCACGCGTAATGAATGATTCTCATAGAAGAAATATGCTAGATTACATGAATGTGGTTAAAGACAGAAACGTGGAAAAAAGACTAAATTTGGTAAGGCCACTCCATCCACATCTTTCTAGATCCCTGGAATTATTAAAACCTCATTTTGTGGATATAATTTTGAGAGAGCAAGATCCATGGAGAGATGATGAGTTAGCTATGAAATCTCTAGCAACAAGTTGTCATGATAAACATCTCACTGAAGCATTGAAAAAGTTTTGGACTGATAGCCCGAACAGAAGCAGTGAGGGAAAGTGGAAAGATATGGACATCTTGGCATCTCAGCTAATATCCAATCTTCCCAAATCCAAACAGACTGACTACCTACAAAGACTGCGCGAATGCAAAGAAGACATAATCATACAGACACTTTATCCAAAAGTAGATGTAGAAGTTACAAAGCAAACTATTCACTTACTTAAGGCGCCATTCTGTATTCATCCATCCACCGGTAACGTCTGTGTTCCGATTACGGAATCATTTTCACCAGAAAAAGCTCCAAAATTAATTGTCCTTCAACAAGAAATGGAATCCAAGGACAGAAAGATTGAATCTACTTCTCTTCAGCCGTACCTAGAGCTGTTTTCTAAGCATGTATCGAAAGTGGTGAAAGATGAGCTATCCTCACAAAAAAGAGAGCGTGACAATGACGATCATAATAGTCTGGACTTCTGAACTGTATATTCTATGCAAAAATTTTGTAAACCCACCTATTTAATGCATGAATGAAGCTTGATATGCAAAGCTCAATTATCTATTGAGCATCTACACAACTGCATGAGGTAAAGAACGAGATATTAACTTGCATCCGTTCTTTACGAAGCACTGCGATTTTCGTTAAAAACGACAGAATTTACCTTGTAAACCTTTAAAATATAGTTTCTTACATCTCATTCGGTGGCAAACCCTAAGTTGGTTAATAAAGTAAAATAATATATTACATTGCAACTACTCAATAAACAATTGAACTTTTATTTTAATTATGGATATTCTTTTAGGTATTAGAGTTAACGATTCAGTGATACTCGCATCTTCGAAGGCTGTGACTAGAGGTATTTCAGTTTTAAAGGCGACAGATGATAAAACTAGAGAATTACTACCACACTCCCTAATGTCATTCTCTGGAGAAGCAGGTGATACAGTACAATTTGCCGAATATATCCAAGCAAACATGCAGTTGTATTTAATTAGGGAAAATTATGAGCTTTCGCCTCATGCAGTCTCAAGTTTTGTGAGAAATGAATTAGCAAAATCTTTGAGATCTAGGAAACCATTCCAAGTGAATGTACTCATTGGAGGTTACGATACCAAAAATGAAAAACCAGAGTTGTATCAAATCGACTATCTTGGCACTAAGGTGGAATTACCTTATGCTGCTCACGGATACGCAGGTTTTTATACGTTCTCTTTACTCGATCATCATTACAGACCAGATATGACACTAGACGAGGGATTGGCTCTTTTGAAAAAGTGTGTGCAAGAACTACAGCTAAGAATGCCTGTAGATTTTAAGGGCGTCATAGTGAAAGTAGTTGACAAAAATGGGATTAGAGTTGTCGACGAGTATTAACGGCATATAAATTTATTAGTAAAAATAGATCTAATGTATACTAAGCATTATAGTGAATGACAAGCAAATTTCGATAGGATTCAAGAATTAAGAATTATCATAATGGCGTAATGATTAGGATAAGTGGGACTCTTCTTAAACAATTGTCCGTTTCATAGATTATGTTGATAGTTATTTTTCGTTAGATTTATTTTTCTTTTCACCTACGGAAGGAAGTTCAAGAATGGGGACAAAATAGTTTTAAGTTACCTCATCTCCGATCATTTATAGGCTACGAGGCGATCCTTGTCGTTTAACTAGTATCTTCAAAAGACATGAATACACTCGAAGATAGAATATGTCAAATATTGAAGATAAATGATCCGCTTTTGACAGAGTTTATTCTAAATATTGGTAAGCAGTGTTCTAGCAATGACGAGTTTAAAGATAAGCTATTAGAGATGGATAGCGAATTGGACGAAAGTGTCATTGGAAAACTTTATGAGGCTATTAAAGGAGAAGGTTCAGTAAAAGAACGTGTATTAGATGTACTACAGAATGCGCTATCCATCAGGGATGCCGTCGTTGCTGAGTTTATCATTGATACTTGCATTAAAAGCCAAAGCTTGGACTCATTTGATGCCAAAATGACAGAACTACAAATACAAATGCCAGCTGATATTCTTAAGAAATTATATGAAATAATTATGTCTGATGCGGTCGTAAAAGAAGAAGAGAGATCTCAGCCAGTAAACGGATTAGCAATGCCTAATACTGTCATATCTTGGGACGATCTAGCCGATTGCAAACCTGTTCGTATGGCTTCACTTGATAAAAAACCTATAGTCGGTAAAATGTACCCTGGTAAAGTGAAAACGATCACAAGGTTCGGTTGCTTCGTGAGAATTTTAGGTATAAGTGATCAAAATACAGATGGTCTAGTACACATCTCAGAACTCAGTCCTTCACGTGTGTTCCACCCAGAAGACGTAGTTAGTGTTGGGCAAGAAGTTTTCGTCAAGGTTTTAAGAATCCAAAGGAATGGAAAAATATCTCTGAGTATGAAGAGTGTGGACCAGAATTCAGGTAAGGAGATCGCGGAATCATCTAACAGGGGGAGAATACAAGAAAAAGCATTGCCGAAAAGAAGGCTAACATCACCGGAAAGATGGGAAATTAGACAATTAATAGCAAGCGGTGCAGCTTGCATAGATGATTATCCTGAATTAAAAACAGATATAAATTCTCTGCAGGAAAATGGTTCAGCTTCTCCATCTAACATTGTAGAGGAAGATATACAGGTGGAAGTCAACACGGAAGATGAACCTGCTTTCCTTAAAGGGCAGTCTAGATCGGATAAGAAGTACGAATTGCCGACGATAACTAAAGTTCCAAAGGGTTCTTTGAACCGTAGTGCAATGAATGGCTCAGAAACAATGAAACAACATCGAGAGGAAAAATTAAAGCTTAAAAAGGAAGCTCAGAAAAAAGCAGCCAGTGGTAAGCATCTTGATGATCCTAAATCCAAAATATTATCTGAATCAGAGTTCAACTCTAAGCAAATGATAATAACAGCATGGGAAAGAAGTAGATTGGAGGAAAAAATATCATATGGAAAGAGGACATCACTTCCTATTAACCAACAAAGAGAAACTTTACCTGTTTTTAAAATGCGCGAAGAGCTGGTGAACTCTGTCAGGGATAACCAATTTTTAGTTATCGTAGGGGAAACTGGTTCCGGAAAAACTACGCAGTTGACACAATACTTAGATGAAGAAGGATTTAGTAAAAATGGTTTGATAGGATGCACTCAACCTAGAAGAGTCGCAGCTGTTTCAGTAGCCAAAAGAGTAGCAGAAGAAATGGGGTGTAAGTTAGGACAAGATGTTGGCTACACTATACGATTTGAAGACGTAACTTCTCCTGAAACGCGAATTAAATATTTGACAGATGGTATGATGCAACGAGAAGCACTTTTGGACCCTCTGATGTCAAAATATTCTGTAGTGATTCTGGATGAAGCTCACGAACGGACCATAGCAACCGATGTATTGTTTGCTTTGCTCAAAAGAGCAGCTTGTCAAAGACCTGATTTAAAGATAGTTGTAACCTCTGCAACATTGGATTCAGATAAATTTTCCAAGTATTTCATGGACTGTCCTATAGTGAATATTCCTGGGAAAACATTCCCTGTCGAGGTCATGTACGCGAATTCCCCACAAATGGATTATATTGAGAGCGCATTAGACACGGTTATGGAAATTCATGTTAACGAGGATGAAGGTGACATATTGGTGTTCCTTACAGGTCAAGAGGAAATTGATACCTGTTGCGAAATATTATTTGAGCGTGTGAAAAGATTAGAGGGAAGTATTCCTGAACTTATAATATTGCCTGTGTACTCAGCTTTACCGAGTGAAATTCAATCACGAATATTTGAACCAACTCCCAAGGGTTCAAGGAAGGTGATATTTGCAACCAATATTGCCGAAACATCTATTACAATTGATGGAATATATTATGTGATTGATCCAGGATTTTCGAAGGTTAATACCTACAACCCTAGAGCAGGAATGGAGCAGTTGATAGTTTCTCCAATTTCTCAGGCACAAGCCAACCAAAGAAAGGGACGTGCTGGTAGAACTGGGCCAGGAAAATGTTTCCGTCTCTACACTGAATCTGCATTTAAGAACGAAATGCTCCCAAATACTATTCCTGAAATTCAAAGACAGAATTTAGAGCACACAATTTTAATGCTAAAGGCGATGGGTATTAATGATCTAATAAATTTTGAATTCATGGACCCACCACCCAAGACATTCATGGTTTCAGCCTTGGAAGAGCTTTTCAACCTTCAAGCATTAGACGATGAAGGATTTCTAACCGTCTTGGGAAAGAGAATGTCGCAATTTCCAATGGATCCAAGTCTATCAAAAGCTTTACTTGCCTCAACATCTTACAATTGTTCTGATGAAATGTTGACAATTGTTTCAATGCTATCAGTCCAAAGCGTATTCTATAGACCAAAGGATAGTCGAAATGAGGCTGATTCAAAGAAGGGCAGGTTCCATCATCCATTCGGAGATCATTTGACTCTTTTAAATGTCTTTAATAGGTGGAGTGAAAGTAATTATTCCAAAGTTTTCTGCTCAAATAACTACTTGCATGAGCGGCATCTAAAGCGGGCACTGGATGTCAGAAAGCAATTGTGCAACATTTTCAAAAAGATGAAGTTACCGATTTATACCTGCAATGGAGAAGTAGACCTCATCAGAAAGAGTCTTGTTAGTGGATTTTTCCGGAATGCTTCGAAGAGGGATTCTCAAGTAGGCTATAGAACAATTACTGATGGAACACAAGTTGCTATTAGCCCAGGAAGTTCATTGTTCGGAAAAGAATATGACTACGTAATATATCACAGTATTGTGTTAACCGCTAGGGAGTACATGGTACAAGTGACGGCAATAGAACCGCAATGGCTTCTTGAGCTAGCTCCTCATTTCTATAAAATGGCAGATGCAAATAGCAACAGCAGAAAAAAAGCCAAAATTGAGCCATTAAACGACAGATTTGCAAAGGACAAAGATGCGTGGAGATTAAGTTCGATCAGGGCTAACAGAGAAAGGAAATTAGGTGTTAGAAGGTAAATAATACTGTTTAGCGTATCGTATTAGTTTTGAGATTCTTAAATGCTGAAAGGAGTCTACATTGTTTATTTTTATTGTCTTACCATTAATTCAGTCATTTAAACATCGCCTGATTCATTTTTCAGTATAAAAATATTAGATTTCAACCAAAGATATTAAAAAAGACATGAGGAATCCAAAATATTAGAACGGAAAACATACATAATTATAAAAACAACATCTTTGCTCGAGCATGCCGAATTTACCATTGGGCTCTCGTGTTGCTGTGGTGGGAGGCGGTGTTTCTGGATTAACCTTCACCTACTTTTTAGCGAGGCTAAGGCCGGATATTAAAATAACCTTATATGAAGCTCAGCAGAGATGTGGGGGCTGGATTAATTCAAGTTACATCAAGGACAGCAATGGGAATGATGTTCTTGTTGAAAAAGGGCCTAGAACTTTAAGAGGTGTGTCCGATGGTAGTGTTGTTATTATTGACCTTTTGAAAGAATTGGGCAAGCAAGATGTCATAAATTATATTGATTCGAAATCCGAAGCAAATAGAAAATTTTTATTGGGCCAGTCTAATAACTTAATCCAAGTTCCTAATTCTCTGGTGAGCACATTAAACTTTTTAGGCAGCTCTCTTGGGAAAGGGCTGATTCCTGGCCTCTTGGGAGAGGCTTTTAGGGCACCATCAGCCTCGAGGAAATCTGACGAAACTGCTCACGACTTCATTAAGAGAAGATTTGGGACCGATAAGCTGAGTTTAAATATATTCAGTGCTATATTTCATGGAATTTATGCCGGTGATATTAAGGAATTGAGTGCTCAGCGGACGATAGGGAAAATGGTCGAAATGGAGAAGAAGGCTGGTTCCTTAATACGGAATATGATAAATGAAGCCATAGCATCATATCGGAACAAGGAAAGTACTAAATCTAAGGTACCTATGGCAAGTCCTCTTTTACGACAATATGCCGATGCAATGCACAAAGATATTGGCGAATTATCTCACTTGGCAACTAAGCTCAAAGCATACCCCATGCTTGGATTCAAGGGTGGACTTGAGATGCTCCCCAAGTCACTCTTCGAACAGATTACACGTCTTCCAAATGTATCCATAATTAACAGCCCAATTACTAGCATTCTGCCTTGCGAGAATCCTACTACGAACAGGCAAATCGTGAGATTGGTCTCTGATAGCAGAACTGACGAATATGACCATGTGAGAGTGACCGTGAATCCACAAAGTCTCTCGAAAATTGTTTCATCCTCGGGTCTAAAGGCAAAGCTAGACGAAGTGCATTCAAACACAGTCATAGTGGTAAATTTTTACTCTGCTAAAAAAGATTTGATCCCGTCCTACCACGGCTTTGGTTACCTCGTACCCCAATCCAACGTAAACCATGAAAAACTACTCGGTGTCATCTTCGATTCGGTCATCGAGCACAACTTTAAACCCGTCTTTGGCATCAAAAATGAGAATACACCAGAATTGGGCTATACAAAACTAACCGCCATGTTAGGTGGTCATTTTCTAAATAATGAAGGTTCCAGAAACATACCTTCCAAATCCATTATCATCAACTCCACCAAATACGCCTTCAGCAATCACTTGAATATTAGTGAGAGTGATCTACAAGATGGGACATGGGAAGTGACAATAGCAGAAAACTGTCTTCCTCAATATCATGTCGGCTACAATAACTGGGTGGCTGAATCGAAATCTCAATTCAACCAAGTATATGGAGACTCCGTATCTTTGGGAGGAATGTCTTTCAGTTCTGGACCTGGCGTCCCCAACGTGGTGGAGAATAGTTTCCAAGGAGCCTACAACTTCAGAAACAAACAAAATTGACCGTAAGATAGCTCACAATGTGTTCATTTCCTCACATACACATATATCATACAATATTTAATAATCACCAATGCCTATACCATATATATCCCACTTGTGGCGGCAAGCCCACCATGATTACCCTACTTTTAAATCCAGAAATAAACGCTGTAAATTTACCAGTGCATAAACATTTATTCTGAGATGGGCATAAACAAAACTGTAAATACATCACATTAAACTGCTAGCTAACGTACTCAGAAAATAACATCTTCTTTTTTACCACCTTAGTCTGGGATAGAAGCATGTCCAAGAGGCAAACAACTTCTACAGGCAACCAGCCACATAAGAAACAGCGTGTGCTAAGGCATTCAGAAAAATACCAACAACCAGGTAAATCTTATAAGAACCAAGATAATCTGCAGGTGGATCCATCCATAACACCAAAAAACACTCTGTATGTACAGAATTTAAATGATAAAATCAAAATCAACACGCTACGAGAAAGTTTGTACATGCTTTTTGTTACATATGGAGAGGTACTGAAAGTAGCTGTCTCTCCAAAGCATAGAGGACAAGCATTTATCATGTTTCGCACTGTGGATGAAGCTAATTTGGCCCTCTTATCACTAAAGGATGAGTTGTTCTTCGGCAAGAATATAAAACTTCAATTCAGCAAAGAGAATACTACGAACGTATAACATGGTAAATAGACACGTGATAACCATGTGACTCCACGTTGGTTCGCATGAGATGAATTAACTCCATGGTTTAATCCCACCGTCCCCAACACCGTTTAAAAATGAGTGCACCTAGGAAGAAGAGAGAAAAAAAGAGATGTGTTACCCTTTTGTACAGTACGGATGAGGTTGGACGTAGCAACGGAGGGCCGTTTAAATTGGGGCAAACAAAAGGGTACAGAGAGGACACGAATGACGGTGGTATGTGGGAGTGATGGAGATTTAAAATTAGGCTGTATATTCTCTTTGTTAATGTACAATGAAATGGAGTATAAATTATGAAAATCCTATGGACAAATCAACTTGCAGGTGATTCAAGTAATAGTGACTTTTATTGCTTATAACATTGTTGTTAATTCAGCTATATAAGAAAAAAAAAGTCTTTAAACTAATATTGGAAACAGAAAGGTATTAGATTAGAACCAGAAAGTACGAAAATAGCAATAGGATTGATAGTTGTGAAGATATCATGTCAAATATTACAATCACCCAATTGATTGATGAAGATCCAAGGTATCAGTCGTTGAAGGATAAGGTGTTCAAAAACCATAGGGGCTCCCATGCCTTTTTTGAAAGCCTTTATTCTGATATTGTGTTAGCGAAGCACTCCGATTATAAAAAGTATTTGAAAGCACAGAGTATCGCAGTACCAGGAACAAAGAGAAAGGGATATAGTTCGGTTTACAGGAGCAACCTTTCGCCGAAACATTTAATTAATGCTGTAGATGATTCCTTGAAGACAGGATACGAGATATTTATCAGGTCCGCTGAAATGTATAAAAATAACGACTGCCTCGGGGAAAGAGTGTATGACGAGAGCACTGGGACATGGTCTAATTACTATGTATGGGAGTCCTACCATCAAGTGAGAACTAGGGCGCAAAATTTTGGTGCAGGTATATTGTCTGTTGTTAATGCTATTCGTGAAAAGCCCTTAGACACAAATGATTTTATAGTTTCCATCTTATCAGTCAATAGAAAGGAATGGGTGCTCACTGACTTGGCTTGTCAAACTTTTGCATTGCCCAATACAGCTTTGTACACCACATTGGGTGAGGAAACTTCAGAATATATTTTGAATTTGACCGAATCGCCTGTGCTTGTCCTACAAAGTTCAAATCTTTTGAAGGTGTTTTCTTACCTAAACAAGTTGAAGCATTTGAAAGTGCTAGTTGTCATGGAAGACTTGGCGGAATCGGATATCAAGCAACTCAATGAAAACTTTCTTTCTAACGTGAAGCTTTTCACCATGAAACAAGTTGAACAAATTGGTTCTCTTCTTGGAATCGCTCCAATCCCACCTACCCCTCAGTCCCTATACACTATTTCATTCACTTCTGGTACCACTGGTATGCCTAAAGGTGTCGAGTTAACCCATGAGCACTTGGCTTCATCAGTCGCATTTGCAAAGTCAATTTTTGACATCAATAGCTCACTACACACTAATAGCGCAAGAAAACAGGCCTACGAACTTTCTTTTTTGCCTTTGGCGCACATCTTACAAAGAGAAATTAGCGCTTTTTCTTTATCGTCTGGCGTAGGATCAGGGTTCATGCACATCTCTGATCCAAATTATCTTGTTGATTGTTTGAGGGTATTAAAACCCAATTTCATGACTGTTGTTCCAAGAATCTTGACTAAGATGGAATCTGGGATTAAAAATTCATTAAACAGTGACGAGATGTCGACAATAGCTAAGAATATAGCAAGCAATATCTTAGATGCTAAGCTATCTCGGTTCCAAAATAGGGGTGGTCCTGATGATTCTTTAGTAAATTCACTTGTTTATCACAAGTTCTTAATCAATAAAATTAGAAGCCAGCTTGGATTTGACAACTTAGAGTACATGGTAATTGGTTCAGCTCCGGTATCCAATGAGACGTTGCTATTTATGAGAAGTTGTTTGGATATTGGAATTAAACAAGGTTATGGGTTGACTGAAACTTTTGCGGGTTTTTGTATTGCAGAAACATATGAACGTGATATTGGTTCCTGTGGTGCCCCCGGTATTGGGTGTGAAGTAAGACTGAAATCTGTTCCGGAAATGGGGTACGATGCTGAAAAGGAACTGAAAGGTGAAATACAAACTAGAGGCCCGCAAAGTATCCAAAGATACTTCAAAAATCCTGATGCAACTAAGGCAGCAATTGATAATGAGGGGTGGTTTAGTACTGGTGATGTCGGATTTATTGATCATAAAGGTAGAATTCATATTATTGACCGTGTCAAGAACTTCTTCAAATTGGCACAGGGAGAATATATTGCACCAGAAAAGGTAGAAAATACATATTTGTCTAGCTGCCCTGAAATTATACAGGCATTTGTCACAGGAAATTCTTTAGAGACATTTTTGGTTGGCATTATAGGTATCGAGCCGATTGCTATGATTGAGACCTTGCATAAGCACCTAGGAAAGCATTGCAAATTTGGAGATCCCAATGAGTTGGTTTCGAAAATCAATTCAGATAAGAATCTCAGAGCCAAGGTGATAAGAATTTTAAATGCGCAAGCTAAAGGATTGCAAGGTTTTGAGAAGCTTCATAATATCCGTGTTGCTATTGAACCTATGAAAATTGAAGAAGATTTAATAACACCATCTTTTAAGGTGAAAAGAAGCAATTGCACCAAGTACTTCCAAAAACAAGTTAAAGAAATGTATGCCGAAGGCTCAATGATCAAATCTTCGAAATTATGATTTGCTATAATGTATGACCATATATAACCTATTATTTATACATGAATTGACATTCCTTCTTCGAATGCATAAATTCCCACTTGATAAATCAAATTCGCATTCTTTTTCTTATCAAGGTGATGTTTGATTTATGGGTAATACATACAAGAAACTTATCAGAGTTCTCATAACAAATATAGCAGATAGTCACACGTACAGCTATAACCTGTATAAGACTTATGAACCTCCTAGGATGCTCCATCAGTCACTACTCCCTCATCTTGTCATTCATAATCGAATTTACGGCCCAACCAAATTATAAGCATTCTACAAATAGAAGCTATCAATCGAAGATAGGTAGGCCCTTAGGTTTTTGAACGTAAACGATAAAATTTTCTATTTTCTTGAATAATGATTCAAATATCTTGAATCATTATTTCATCGCTGGTCACAATCCGATGGGTATTACATGTAAAAGAATTATTTTGCTTCGAAGGCATCGGAATGTCAACCTACGCTAAGTAATATAGGATGTTTAATCAAATCTCAGATCTTAAAAAGAATGAGACTTTGACAATGACAAGTAACCTTTACCACGTAAAACCAGAGTGCACCTAGAGTAGATGGCCTCCTGTACTACTAAAAATTAGCAAAACTAACCAAAAAGAAACACTGGTGAAAGCTTGGAGCCGATAGAGGTGAATGCATTCCTGTAGATTACAAATGATCCCTTCTTGTAAACCATCAAAGGACAATTGCTGACAGGGTCTTCCGAAGATATGGCGACTATACTTTCATCACAAATGGGCAAGGACTAAAACCAGTCATTCAATGATCACTGAGATGCCCCAGTATTAGCCTTACTCATTGAAAATGATAGACAGTTAGGTATTTTAGCTACGCGATCATTATCCTCATTACTACGATGGCCACTCAACTTATATTGATTGCAGTCAATAAACCAAAAATTTTCCACACGGAAAATGATTCTAACTATTCATCTTCTGTTTTTAATTACTAGTCCACTCATTTCTAGCTGGACTCATGGCTGAAGAATGATAAGTTGTAAATATAAATAATCCATTCATTATAACATCCGGGCAATAATTTATTGGATATCTTGTTAGTTACAACGTATTATCCATAAAAGAAAAAATTAATGTTCAGATCTCCTTGTTTCCTTCTAAATGTGCTAACATTTAACTTGCATTCTATATCAAGATATTAAATCATCATTTTGGTGGGTACTATTTTACATGGTACTTCGGATAGTTTATGATGATCCCTCAAAGTTGAAAATATATGCCAATGAAAACAATATAGATTGTTTATATCATATAACAAACACGAAAACAAAAAAACTTGAAATAATAAGAGATTTCATCTCAAAAAGAGGTTTCTCCTTCATCAATCGGGATCACCATCTATTGCTAGTTTACATATTCATCATGGCAGGAATAGGAGAGTCTCGTAGTGAGCTATTAGCGTGGTTAAATAATTTATTAAAGTTGGATTACACGAAAGTGGAACAATGTGGTACTGGAGCTGCTTACTGTCAAATAATGGACTCTATATTTGGCGACTTACCCATGAATAGAGTAAATTTCAATGCTGTATCAGAATATGAGTACTTTACAAATTATAAGATATTACAATCATGTTTAACCAAACACAAGATAGAAAAAAGTGTGTTGGTCGAAAGGCTCGTTAAGTGTAGATTTCAAGACAATTTAGAGTTTCTTCAATGGATCAAAAAGTTTTGGGCTCAAAATAAGGATGAGAGCGAATATGATCCGGAAATTCGCAGAAAGGGTAAGGCAGGGCCCAGTAACTCCGCAGGTAGTGGATCATCATCCAGAAGGGTTACAACAAATCCGATTAAACCGCTAAGAAATGTGAGAACAGGTATTGTCTCGAGCGTACCACGTAAATCATCGAATGATCAACAGTTACTGGCTGTGCAAACGGAACTAAACCAAAGCAGAGAACGTGCTTCTGAGCTGGAAAAAGAATGTGTGCAATTCAAGGAAGCTAATTCTGTATTTGAAAAGGAACGCGACTTCTACTTTGGAAAGCTAAGGGATATCGAAATTCTGGTGCAGTCAACTCAAGATCTTTGTAGGGAAGGAGTTTATGAAAATGCCAAAGAGTTGGAAGGCTTCTTAGGGAAAGTTCAGCAAATTCTTTATGCCACAGAAGAAGGATTTGAAACGTCGATTGATGAATCAAAGCCTATAAGCACTTCACTTAACCACATAAATCCGATAGTAGATGAAGAGACATTCTAATCTTTGCTAGAAGTTGAGTTTTGCATACTTTTTTTCTTTTATTAAAAGGAGAAAGTCACCGAGTAGTTAAATATGCAAGCTAATTCACATCAGACTCCTGATTAGTTTTCATAAAATTCGACTTAATTTGTATTCTTATAATACTTTAATACTATATACATGCCTACTAAACAAGGTTCCTCCTTAAAAATAATGAATTGCTATCAATTTTCGACATTAGGTTATATTTACGGTTTTTTAAATCAAAAATCGACTCCTTTAGCAATTCGTAATTGCACTAGTTATTTTCATTTTCATTTTGGTCCTTTTTTGGATCCAAGTACTTTTCAAATGCTTCATTCTTTTCTGGGAAAGGTCTAGGACCCAGTAGCCTTATCATATCTTCTCTTGTAATCATTTCTTTTGATAGAAGCTCTTGAGCAACAAGGTCAACCTTCTGCAAATTATCTTTCAACAGTTGTACGCATTTCAAATGAGCACCATCAACAATCTTTTTGACCTCAAGATCTATTGTTCTTGCTGTCTTCTCACTAAATGGTTTATTAACGGTGAAAGCTGCATCAGATTGATCATATGAAATATAACCGATTTTCTCAGACATACCTAATGTTGTCACCATTGCCTGGGCCATGTTGGTAACCTTCTTGAAATCATCATGGGCACCACTGGTAACATGTGAGAAATGAATCTCTTCAGATACTCTTCCGCCCAATGCCATTATCATTCTATGCTCAAATTGCTCTTTTGATATCAAATATTGATCTGGGGGCAAGTACTGAGCGTACCCCAAAGCACCTTGACCTCTAGGAATGATACTAACTTTTAAAAGTGGGTCTGCATATTCCAATAACCAACCACATACAGCATGACCTGCCTCATGGTAAGCAACTGTCTTCTTTTCTTCTGGTGAGAGCACACGGGTTTTCTTCTCCAATCCTGCAATAACTCTTTCAATGGCCTGCTCAAAATGTCTGAATTCGACGTGATCATCGGAATGTCTGGCCGCAATTAAAGCGGCTTCATTACATGCATTGGCAATGTCAGCACCTGCAAAACCAGGAGTTAATGCTGCAAGTTTACCAGCTAAAGTTTCAAATTCTTTCTGTTCCTTGAATTTTGGATCAAGATTCAAATTTTTCAAATGAACTTGGTAAATAGCCTTTCTGCCTTCCACGTCGGGTGCATCTAGTTGAATATGTCTGTCAAATCTACCTGGTCTCATCAATGCTGGATCCAAAACATCAGGCCTATTTGTACCAGCTAAGACAACAATTTGGTCTCTAGAAGTAAAACCATCCATTTCGACTAGCAACTGATTCAATGTAGCTTCCCTTTCATCATTAGAGCCTCCCATAGCACCACCTTTACCTCTTTCTTTACCGATGGCATCGATTTCATCAACAAAAATAATAGCGGGGGCCATCTTTCTTGCATTTTCGAATAAATCACGCACTCTTGAAGCACCAACACCAACGAACATCTCAACAAATTCAGAACCAGAAACAGACAAAAAGGGAACACCAGCTTCCCCTGCAGTTGCTTTTGCTAACAAAGTTTTACCCGTACCTGGTGGACCAGATAAGATAGCGCCTCGTGGGATCTGTGCACCTAATCTTGTGTACTTCGCTGGATTTTGTAGGAAATGAACAAATTCCATAATTTCACTCTTTGCCTCAGTGCAACCTGCAACGTCTTCAAATTTGATCTTAATATCAGTTTCCTTGTTGAATAATTTTGCACGGGATTTACCAACACCAAACATCCCACCTAAATCACCACCAGAGCCGCCTGCTCCTCCACCCATTCTTTTTGATGTTAAATAGAGCAAACCACCAAGTAACAAAACAGTTGGTAAGAAAGGAACAATATAGTTCAGCAACGATACCTTTTCAGAATAAGTAATAGGAATACGGTCTTGTTGTGCAATACCTAATTTATCTTGAATTCTCTCCATCTGTTCTTCAAAAATATCAACTGAACCAATCGTAAATGCAACAACAGGGTTAGAAGTCGGTGTGGAGAACACCCCATTGCCAGATCCCAAGAGTTGAACTGCCTGTGGAAGTAATTCAGCCTCGACCAGGTACTTGTTCACAATGTATATCTTTTTAACCAACCCCTTTTCCAAGTATTTTGTTTTGAAATCCTGGAATGTTAAAAACTGATTATCTAACTGCTGTTGAGAAGGTGCAGTCAACATGTGGAAAATGAATGTCAAACCGACAGTTAAATACAAAGAACGCATGAATTCCTTTGATTTAAAGTAATCCTTAACATTCTTGAATTCTTGGTCTCCATTTGGGTCGTTATCATCCTTCTTATTTCTGTGATTATTTTCATTATCCTTTTTAGAACCCTCCTTTGAATCCTTACGCAAGGGCACACCAACTTTAAAATTCAAACGTGAGCTGCTGTGGAACTGCCTTAACCCAATGGAATTTAACCGTACAGATGTTTCATTCAATTTCAAACCGCCGTTTGTATTCAACCTTTTCAAAAACAATGAGCTTTTCTGTTTCCCAACCTCAAAAACCCTCAAGCTTCCTGTAGCTTCTAAAATCGATCTACGAAGGACAAATTTTTGCATTCTGTTCTATCCTTCTGATCCAAATCAAAAAGAATTAACACAAATCTTCACGTTTACGCAACTATTATACTCTGATTTCTTCTTTCTTTTGCCACTTGGGATACTTTCTCTATATCTTACAGTTCAGAAAGGGCTTTATAATAAGGAAAAAATAAAAAATGGTTGAATTGAGCATATTACGGTTACCCGGTTTTAATTAGACGGACATAAAATGTGAAGGAACATGCCGATCGCTTCAACAAGCAACAGTGCCAAAAAGGTTCGGAAGAAAACGTTGGAAACCCAGACTTTACAACAGGCTGCTCATTTGATTCTTGAATAGTACAATGACCACACTGAAGCGATCAAATTTCCTGTCTTGTGCTTGTTTTTTCTATTTCTAATTTTGTTTAATTCTCTGTTTTGTCTCTTCTGAGTGCGCTAAAAAGCCCTCTCACCTCTCTCCGAACGGGTTTCAGGATATACCAAATAATCGCTAATCCGATGTGATTCCCAAAAATGTACTCATATATTTCAGGGACTAAGTAAAAATAGTATCACACAGGGATCAAAAGTGTCCTACGCATAAACATGGTTACATGTGAAATAGCCATAGGCTGTTTCTTAAGACTGGTCTAGCAAAAATCGCCAGCATTCTTGGCCGGGACTTCTCCCACTAAATAATAATGAACATACGAAGAAAAACCAAAGATACGAAGGACCCAAGAAATCAATTCGATGCAATCTTTCGTTGAAATAAGCGCTGCTCAATTCTTTCTATCACATTTTCCCTATGTGCGCCTTCTGGTGGGAATGGAGGGAGAAGGTATACAGCACTGCTTCGGCAATAGCAACGTGCAGGGGAAAAACGAGCCTTCCCTGAGAATTAAAAAAAACAATGCAATGGAAGCTTCGATTTTTTTCCAGATGCCCGTCAAAAATTTTAAAAATTTACACGGAAAATCATGGCCGGGAAACGTACCTAGATAATCCTTGCAGCGGATGAGCATTTTACCATCGGAACGCACAGGGAGACGAAACACTACCGTTTTTTTTGCTGATTTTTTTGCCTTTTGTTCCTATTGGTCGAAAAGCTTACGACTTCGAGAAACGGAATTTCCATTTTGTCGAAATTGAAGGTGTATATGATTGCCTGTATCACGGTACATTCGGAAATGGGTTTAAAGAATTCGCTACCCACAAAACTTATGGCCTGTTCATATAATCTTAGCTAACCAGCCGGTTAATGCCAAATTCGTACGTAGTTAACGATTATGCGATAACAACGATTGGTAAAAACTCTCTTTCTCCTCCCTTTCTTTCCTGTTACGTGATACTTTTTCTGGGTGAATATTCCCACCCGCTGCTCTTGGCAGAAGTACTCGCGTAGGGATTCTTACAACTAATTTTGCATGCATTCCGCTGTTATTCGAAAATTTTTTTTCGCCTTGGCAATAATACGTAGAACCTCCTTTTTTAGATATGTAAGCCTTGCATATGTGCCCATGATAATTTTTTTTAAATTGCCCGACCCTTCCTGTACAAGACTCGTAGGAAAATTTAGAATAGCATCTCGCCATTTCGATCGTACAGGAAAATGGCACAGAAAATCACGCACCTGTCCCACAGAAAAAGGTGCTAGAAGGAGGACCCACATCGCTAGTACCTTACAATGCTGTATCTTCATTTAGTGCGGCGTATGAACTAGTAGGTAAGATATTTTGAGTTGTTGATAGCATGAGTAAGTGAAAGAAAAGGTTCAATTATATATACATCCGTGATGAATCAAAGCATTTTAAATTTATTGACTAGCAGCATTCAACGTGCGTATAACTGGATTAAGTGTCTTTAACAGAAGCGTTTGTGCACTAGAAGAAACATTTCTAAGAAGTGGAAACGTTGAAGACTAATTATCAGAAGAGAAGCATAGATCAGGACCTCTCTGTTTTCATGTATATTGTACATGGACTGGTCCAAGTGGAAAAGCTGAAAACTTTGACAAAAAGCAGGTTTATAGGCCATATAGAGAAGATTAGTGGGTTTTTACTACAAGGTTCCCCATAAAGACAGTGAACAATTCGAAAATACGGAAATACGCTAGAAACTAACCATAAGACATTGGTAAACCTTGAGAGATAACTAATGAAGAATCAAGGGCTTCCACCCATATCCGATCTCTTTGATTATTTGAAAAAGCATGGGAATGGGACAGGAAACAAGGTAGTAACATCTGAATACTTTCAAGAGCCTCGGATTCCCATCGATATGGCTCAGATTTCGCATGATGGAATAGCGCATATAGACGAGAGAATCAAACTTCGTTCGAATAGTCTTTCCCCATGTTGTGACAGGTGGAATCATCGACCAAGCTTTTATTCGCCAAGCTACTACTGGCAAACCTACCCAGAACCACGTGTAACAACACCCCCGAGTCGGTTAAGTACGTCTTCTTCAAATAGTTCGCTTGTGACACGCTCAAACTCACTACGGACCCACTCGATCCCGGCCAGTCATTTTTATGTGGCCAAACAAGCTCAACCAATTTCATATCTGGGGACAAACAGGCGCTCATTAACTTCTTCATCAGAACTTGGAGCGCTACCATCAATTTATACCTTCACAAATACATCGAGTCAAGACAATGAAATATATTCAGATCATGAAAGGCCAAAATTAGATCATACCCCCAATGAAGCCTTTCCGTCAAGAGATCATAAAGAGTATTGCAAGTGCCAAGAAAGTACTCGCCATACCCCTATAGCACATATTCCGCGACCACGTAATGCTTTCATATTATTTAGACAGCATTGGCATAAACAAATCTTCAAGCAGGAGAAAGAGAAGATGAATACAAATTCTGTGCTAGGGAACAACGCACAATCTCGTCCTTTCAGAGCAAATTCGGAGGCTTCAAGAGATATCGGCCACCGCTGGCGAAAACTTTCGGATGAGGAACGTCAGCACTGGATCCGATTAGCTGAACAAGAGAAAGAGGCCCATAGGAAAAAGTATCCAGACTACAGATACGTACCAGTACGGAAGGCAAAACGAAATTTTGATGTTTCTGGAAATTCTAAACAAACTGTTCGAATTGATTCTCGATCATTCCACTCACAGAAGTGTACAGAGTGTGGCAGGTATAAAAACCGTTAATTATCGTCGGTATGGTCTGACTATTAATGGAGCTAAGCAGCTGCCTTGGAATACCCCATATATACGGATAAAATTAATAGCTACCTTCCAATGAGGTTAAGCTGCGGTTTATTTTCCTGCATAAACATCATGTTCCAAAAATACGCCATTTGATGTCCTGCCCGGTATTACTAAAGTTTTCATATTATCACTTTCAGTTCTACGTGGGTTCCCCAGCTATCGCCACCTACGGGAAAAATAGTCCTGTATTTCCGTCTGCAAGTACATAGCTCCTACGCCATTGCACCTTGCTTGCATGGAACTTTTTCATTAATGTAATTTTTATTGCTCCCCTTTTCTGCGTTATCTAAATTGATTTTCTGGTTGCATTCCTCACCCGAACTTACTGCTCGCTCCATCCGGCGCGGTAATTCCATCATTTTCTATGTAATATGCGGCATCTTGCGTTTTTATGAATGCAGATGAGAACCGAACGATATAAGATATGTATCGCTCTGCAATGGAGACATACATACATATCTGCGGGCATCCTTAAAGCATTGCGATACCTTTTCAAGATCAACTTACATCAGTCCAGTATTTGCTTTGATGGGGGGTTTAACAGAGATTTTAGAGAAATGTTGCACAAATCTATTCATCGTTGGTGCATAGATCGATCATGCACGGTGCCTACAGGATATTCTAGAAATTGCCGTAGAAGTTAAGGTTACCAAAAAGCAATTTGTTTTTCTTGTTAATCGCACAAGTTACCACAAGACTCGGCTATAAGGAATATATACGATTCAATCCTTCCGCGATACCACTGAGCGTTTACTTACACTCGGATCAGAATGGGACATGACAGGAAATGCAGGATGCGCGTCTAAACTTTCAAAAATTTAGTAGAGCCTGCCGTAGCTCAAAATTCTTGGTACAGCAGCTAATACCAAAGTAATCGGTCACACTAGCGTTCATGGACTTCTCGTACCACATTAATTATCGCGCAGCTACCATTATGTGGCTGGAAACAGCAAGCTAGAAAGGCGCGTGATTAGGTTAAGAGCCTTCTAGACAAAATTAAATCAAAGCCTATGAATAAGGCTGTCAGTTGAATTTGCTGCATAAGAAGACGATCCAGATTGAACGAAACGAGAGAAACCGTGGAGAGTTGAAAAAACACCAAAAATCAAAAAGCATCAGAAAATTAATTTGAATTTGTCACGTGTATATAGTCATCAAATACGGAAATATTGAAAATTTTGTATTATTAGTATATGCTGAATGTAAGTGCTTACGGAGTATGCTGCGTACTTGAACATTTCAGTACAAAAGAATTGGTTAAGTTGCATGAACTTTTCAGCGTTCAAGATGAAGATGTTCGTTCGTTGTTTTTCGGGCACGGTACGTGCGGCTCAGCAGGATTTGCTCAAGAAGTACTATTCTCCTGAACTATTGAAGTCTATTTCATTGGCAGATAAGGTGATTCCGGACAATGTGGAATTCAAGCACCAAACTAATGTTGAATTTTCCCCACCTTACATGGACAATTTTGCCACTTTACATCCATATTGGGATTATAAGCCTAATACACCAAATTTACATTCCAGTTCGTCGTCGAGTTTCGTCGCAGAGTTTGAACAGCATCCTGATTTAACACCACCTGTGGGATCATATCTACAAACAGATGGTAAGTCAGATCTTCAAAATATTGCAACTGGTATTCAACTACAGACAGGCTTCAATGCAGAACATATTACTAAGAAACTTACAATGAAACCTCTTATTTTAAAGATGGTTTCTAATCAAACTGCCAAGGGTAAGATTCCATCGTTTTACTCTTTGGTCGTTGTCGGCGATAAGAACGGTATGGTTGGTATCGGTGAAGGTAAATCTCGTGAAGATATGGCTGAATCTGTGAAAAAGGCACATTGGGACGCAGTTAGAAATTTAAGAGAAATTCCAAGATTCGAAAATAGAACAATTTTCGGTGATATTGATTATAGATACCATGGTGTTAAATTATTCCTCAGAGCTGCAAAGCCAGGTTTTGGTCTAAGAGTTAACCATGTCATTTACGAGATATGTGAGTGTGCGGGTATTAAAGACCTAAGTGCCAAGGTCTACAAGAGTAGAAACCTTATGAACATCGCTAAAGGTACCTTGGAAGCATTGACAGGTTCTCAGAAATCTTTGGACGAAATTGCCTTGGGTAGAGGTAAGAAAGTTGTTGATATCAAAAAGATTTATTATTCCGCCTGATTTAGCTGTTTTAATCTCTTCCTGTACATATATATTTACATTTAGCAAGCTAATGCAATTCTGAGTTTCACGTGACAAAAATTTTTAATTTAAGTTGCAAAGAAAAAAAAGTATATCGGTTTCAGGTTTTGGAACTCCCGTGCTATCATCAAGGGATCGAAAGGTGAAAACGAGGTCAAGGACATTTGAAAGACAGTTCTCGTCTATTTTAACAGCAATAAATAAAAATGTACCAAATTGTGACTCCTAGATCTATCTTTATGGCTAGGGTGAGGCCGTACCGTCGGCTGTACAGTACAATCAAAACGTCTACTGTTGATTGGAAACCAATTAAAACCGCTAAAACTCCTGGAGAAGGGTATCAAAAACAAAACCAAAAATGGACGAAGAAAATATTTCTTGGGTTGATGATTGCTATGCCTATCGTCTCCTTCTATTTAGGTACCTGGCAGCTTAGGAGACTAAAATGGAAAACCAATTTGATCGCAGCCTGTGAAGATAGATTACTTGTAGACGAAACACCTTTGCCTAAAAAGATTACACC
Organism: Kluyveromyces aestuarii; assembly: GCA_003707555.2. NCBI lineage: Eukaryota > Fungi > Ascomycota > Saccharomycetes > Saccharomycetales > Saccharomycetaceae > Kluyveromyces > Kluyveromyces aestuarii. The sequence goes on from PPJO02000002.1 coordinate 135,522, forward strand.
AGAAATGAGTGAGCACTGGGAATATAGAAGATGCACTGTTACTGGTAAGTTTTTGCATGATGAGGAGCTATTCGTTGGACCACGTGTAAGAAACGGTGTGAAGGGTTACATTTTATATACTCCGTTCATCAGAAAAGATACTGGAGAGAAACTATTGATTGAACGTGGATGGATCAGTGAAGACAAAGTTGTACCTACCAAACGCCATTTGACACATTTATCCATTCCTGAGTCTGATAACGTTACTCTTTCAGTTCTTGTCCGCGTTGCCAAAGATCTAACTATGTGGCAATGGAAAAAAGAGGACAGGGAAAGTAGATTATGGCAAGTTCTTGATTTCAAAGACATGTGTGAAACTGTTGGTGCGACGCCCATATATTTGCAAGCAATCTATGATTTGAAAGATCATCACTGGGAAGAAAATTCGCATATTGCAAATGAAACAACAAACAATTCTTCTTGGAAGTTCTGGGGAAAAAACAACAAAGACAACAAAGATGATACAGCTTCCGTTCCAGTCCAACATGAACAACGCTTTGCTGAAAATGTAGAATTCAGCGAACTTCAATTCATGAAAGCAGGTGTTCCAATTGGTAAAGTTCCAAAACTAGACTTGAAAAACAACCATTTGCAATATTTGATCACGTGGTATGGGTTATCGTTTTTATCTTCCATTTTCTTGGTGTTTGCATTGAAACGTACCAATGGATCAGCTGTCTCTCAAAGTGAATTGAAGAGACAGAAATTGAGGCGTTCAAAAAGTCTCATGTAATTTTGATTCACTATTACTTTCATTATTCATATATAGCCCAGACTGTCTTGTAAATACGTTTTATGCTTGTAGAAAGATCGTTAATTTTATATTTTTTCCCTTATAAAAAAAACATCGAATTAAGATAGCGCGTTGGTAAATACACAGAACGATGAGAGCATCAGAAATTCTAAACTTTTCAAATATATAGAACAGGTTTGGGAAGTTGTTTGAACCGAATTATATTATCAACGCAAACAGAAAGATTTGTAAAACGCCAAGGCAACTATAGGAACAAGATATTCAGGCCTCCCCATGTCACAAAGACCGACCACTCCTCAAAGGGAGAAGCCAACTGAGTATCGACTTTCAATTTCCTCAAACCCAAGTTCTAGACGTTCTTCCTTTGGAAATACAGCACGCGAACAAAATGTATCCAATCAAACTATGCTCGATAAATACTTTTTGCCCCAACTGCAAGAACTTACAGATTCAATGACAACACTGGACGGTAATATGACACACATGAACTTTATACACGAGTCCATCACTGATTTAAATGAATCGTTAAGCTCACTTCTCTACGGATTGATGTGCAATTCTTGGTGTGTTGATTTTCCGAAAATTTCGCACGATACACCTCACGAGCTACAGGTTCTACATAAACTAAGACAGCTAAACAAGGAAAAGGAGCTTTTACTATCCAAACTTAGACCTGCTGAACTCTTAAAACAAACGCAGTCATCAACACCATCTCTTCGTGATGTTCCAAACACCCAATATGGTAGAGTGAGGCAGACACCTCGTGAGCACGGAGGTGGTAATGAGGAGGAGGAGAGAGAAGACGATGGTGAAGAAGAAGAAGATGATGATGATGATGATAATACGGCAGCATCATTCGTTTCCAACCCAACAAACATGGCCTTTCATTCAATGTCACAACAGCATTCTGCAAACTCAAACCCTCAATCATCCCTTGCCCAATCAAAGTTGAGAAGAAGATCTATTCTACACCAGATTCGAAGCAATGCTGCATCGTCCTCGACGCCTATGGAGAAAAAACATTCTTTAGCCATCAGTGCTCAAAGAATTCCAATTAAGCAGTCTTCTCGTCCTGCTGCCGGAGCAGTCAGCTCCTCTGTACGACCAAAATCAAAGTCCATGTCCAGCAGGCCGCCGTTCAGGTAGCTTAAAATGTTTGCATCTTTGCACAACTTTCTCTTCGCTTGACTATTCCAGACTACGGCACTAACTAAAATCCAACAGGTATTTCACAACTTGCATGCACTTTCTCTGCAAGAATTAGGCAGCTATTCAAGAGTTTTGATTTGTTCGCGCATGAATCTCTCATAATTCTCGTTCCCTCAAGTTAAGGCTTTCCAGCAACGCTTTTTTTTTTCAAAGGTATTTTGGAATGAGCTATTTGAGCAAATAAGATGATAATGAAAAAACTAACATAGCGCAATATAAGAAAAGAGGTATATAAGCATTCGAATCGTGCTGCGATATACACGCGCTAACATATTTCTTAATAATAACACTATGTGATTTGGTGACAGTAAAGTAAGAATTACATATTATACGAAACACAATTAGGCGAAGCGAAGCATGACTTCAGAATCCAATTCAATGACCTCAATGGTCATGTCAACAGTATCTTCCTTGACATCTAGCATGTTGATGGGGAGTTCGAGTTCAACCACAATGTCAATGGGAAGCTCTACCACAATGTCAATGGGAAGCTCTACCACAATGTCAATGGGAAGCTCTACCACAATGTCAATGGCAAGCTCTACCACAATGTCCATGGATAGCAGCAGCAGTTCTATGAGCGATATGGATTCAAGCATGAGTATGAATTATTACCTCACTTCAACATACAAATCTTACCCATTACTCTTCGAGAAATTGAGTGCATCCAATAACGGTCAAGCATTCGGTATCTTCTTACTCATTGTCGTCGCGGCGTTTGTTTATAAGTTCTTGACGTTCTTGAGCTGGTATCTAGATTTGACGTGGTTCAGAAGATCTAAACAAGAGGAACTTGAAGCAGAAAGAGAAAGGCGTGAATTTTACACGCTTGAAGATTTGGAGTTGCAGAAATCAATGCTTCCTACCGGATTCTCCAGACTTATGTTCAGCGTTTTCGCGCCTGCATGGAAAGATTTTATCCATGATATAATTAGACTCCTCATCATCTTCGTTTACACTCTACTCATTTACATGTTAATGCTTGCTGCTATGTCATTCGTTCTAACTTATGTTTTCGCTGTTGTTTTGGGCTTGTCTCTGGCTGAGGTATTCTTTAATAGAATAAAGTTGAACCTATTACAACGCTGGGAGGTCGAAAGAGAAATCGAAAAACGACTCAAGGTATGCCGCTGTGCACCACTCTCTAACTCTGCCGGTATAATGGAGAGCCCTTCTAATACTGATTCTTCTTCTGATGTTAAAAATGTTTCCTCAGCCACCAATGTAAAGCAAAAGATTGGTTGCTGCTGCGGAGACGATGAAGAATCAGAAGAAGAACTAGAAAAAAAAATAAGGACTCTTTCAAACCAGGCAGAACAAGTTGCAGGTATGGATGGTGAGACAATGCCTGCTGAAAACTTCATGTAGTATAGGGTGGTGCTTAAGTATTATTTTACATCCATTGGTTTATTAATGCAAATAAATAGTTTTGATTTTCTTGTACATCTCATATCCGTTGATTTCAGCAACGACCTAGATAGAAACGAACCAAGTGTGTTAATATTATATCGAAATCAAATGTGCATATCGATGACTCACCAACAACAACATCAACGAAAGATGCGTGTTTTTCCACTTTGTTTTAGGCATTCCACCTTGATGATAGAGGCCATCAATAGTGTAATAAGTCATTTTATACGTTCAAGAAAGAAGAATTATCAACATTAAAAAAAATTAACCTGAAAATAAAAAATGGCAAATTAATAAACATTCAATCAAAGACCAAAGAAGGTATACCCCGTTGAGCCGAAGCAATTCAAAGAAGTTTGGGGCATAACTTCAATCTTTTTTATAGGCGGAAGCTAAAATTATGTCTGATAAGGAAGAGGATAACTTGCCTCAATCCAGGCCCGATAAAGACGAGCCTCTGGTAGAAGACAATGTTAATGGCGATAAAGCACCAAGTGACGAGGAAGAGGGTGAAGACGTGTTTGATTCCAGTGAAGAGGATGATGATGATGATGAAAACGAAGAAGAAGCTCAAAGGATTAGAGAAGGCTTTATTGTAGACGATGATGAGGAGGACGAGGAGACTAAGCGCTCAAAGAAAAAGAAGAGAAAAAGAAGAGTGAGAGAAGAAGAAAACGACGCATTGGACGAAGACGACTTGGATTTGTTGATGGAGAATGCAGGAATTAAACGTCCTACTAAGTCTGCCTCTTCAGCACAGAAAGGTAAGTTGAAGCGGTTAAAGCGGGTTGGTGTTGCTGACGAGGAAGGAGCACCTGAAGAACAAAAAACTCAGGCATCTCTCTCAAATAAGTTAGACGACTTTTTCTCTGAAGAAGAAGAAGAGGAGGAGGAGGAACAAGTCGATGCTGTCTCTAGGTCTTCTGGAAAGAAGGTTTTGAAATCAGTACCAAGTACGACACTAGCAGATGATATGGACGATTTTATCGAAGATGATGAGTTTTCAGATGAAGATGAGGAAGCAAGAAGAGAGAGAATTGCGGAGAAAAGAAGAATGAAAGAACAGAGATTGGCTCAGCCAACTCAAATTACAGGGTTATCACCGGACAAGGTAGATGAAATGTTTGATATTTTTGGTGACGGACATGACTACGATTGGGCTCTTGCTGTAGAAGATGAAGATGAATTGGAAAAATCAGATGTGTCAGAGAATGAAGAACAATCTAATGATGATTTAATGGACTCTAAGAAGAAAAAGAAAATATCCCTCCAAGACATTTATGATTTACAAGAACTAAGGAAAAACCTTTTGACAGATGAAGATATGGCGATCAGAAAAGCGGATATACCTGAAAGATACCAGGAGCTAAGGACAGGATTAAAAAATTATGGTAACTTGACTTCTGAAGATCAGGAATTAGAGAAGAATTGGATTAGTGACAAAATTGCGGTCGATAAAAATTTCAGTTCTGGCTATGATACCACTGAATTTAAGGAAGCAATTGGTTACGCTATAAACTTTATCCAGCAAGAAAACTTAGAAGTTTCTTTTATTTATGCCTATCGTCGTAACTACATTTCTTCGAGAAGTAAGGATGGTTTTGTCTTGGTTGAAGACGACTTGTGGGATATTGTGTTTTATGACATCGAGTTCCATAGCATCATTTACAAAAGAGATTATGTGATGTCATTCTATAGAAAGCTGAGCCTCCAAGATTCAATCGTGGATGAATATTTTGCCAATCAAAATACAACGGAATTGAATTCCTTACAAGACATCTATGATTATTTGGAATTCAAATATGCTCATGAAATTAATGATGTTATATTGACAAATCATAACGATTCTTTTTCCAAAAAGCACTTGAAAAGTTCAAGTTATGAGAAATTTAAAGGTAGTGCGCTTTACGATGTCATCAAGGATATTGGTATAACCGCTGAACAAGTCGGTGAAAACATTAGTTCAGAACACCAACTCCACCCTGTTGTGGACCACCCAACCTCAAAGCCAATCGAATCAGTTAGTTCAATTCTTGAGGGCCCAGATTCTAAAGATCTTCAGATTTTCATGGGTAATTCGAAGCTAGCGTTGGAAACGGTGGAGAAATATTATTCATTGGAATTGTCAAAGAGTCCAAAGGTAAGACAAAAGATAAGAGACGACTTCTATAAATATTATATTGTTGATGTTGAGCTAACATCAAAAGGTCGTAAAGAAATTCAAAGGGGATCGCCATATGAGGATATCAAATATGCCATTGGCAGGACTCCTGCTCACTTCCGATCCGAACCAGATATCTTTTTGAGAATGCTTGAAGCCGAAGCCTTGCATTTGTTAACAATCAAGATCCATGTTAGTTCCCAAGATCAATATACAAGTCATTTATTCCAAACATCATTAGAAACTACGAACACATCTGAAATTGCATCTGACTGGAATTCTTTCCGAAGAAACGCCTTTGATACCGCATTGAATAAAATATTTTCCGATGTCAGTCAAGAAATCAAGGATGAGTTGAAAAAAACATGTCAGCGTCTGGTAACCAAGTCAGTACGTCATCAGTTCATGTTCAAGTTAGATCAAGCACCATTCATTCCCAACCCTAAAGATCCAAAGATTCCTAGAGTTTTGACGATTACATGTGGTCAGGGTAGATTTGGTGCAGATGCGATCATTGCTGTATATTTGAATAGAAAGAGCGAGTTTGTGAGAGATTTCAAAATTGTTGAAAATCCTTTCGATAGAAAAGAGCCCGAATTATTTGAGAATGCGTTAGATGATATTCTGCAACACTGCCAACCCAACGTCATTGGTATTAACGGACCAAACCCAAATACCCAGAAACTGTACAAAAAGATACAAGAAGTTGTTCAAAAGAAACAAATAGTGGATAATAGAGGGTTCCATGTTCCAGTAGTTTATGTTGATGACCAGGTAGCTGTTCGTTATCAATCTTCTGAACGTGCTTCTCAAGAATTTCCTACTAAACCAACGTTGGTCAAATATTGTATTGCATTAGGCCGTTATATTCATTCACCGCTATTAGAATATGCAAATTTGAACGATGATGAACTTCTTTCTCTATCCATTCACAACAACCAGTTCTTACTACCAAGAGAAATGTTTTTACAAGCCCTGGAAACATCTTTTGTAGATATTGTTAACTTGGTTGGAGTAGAAGTTAACAAGGCTACTGATAACCCTTACTACGCAAAGTCTTTAAGATATATTGCTGGTTTCGGTAAACGTAAAGCCATTGACTTTTTAGAATCCCTTCAAAGACTTAACGAACCCCTTTTAGCCCGTCAACAACTAATCACCCACGATATTTTGACCAGAACAATTTTCATGAATTCAGCTGCTTTCTTGTATATATCATGGAATCATAAGAATCAGCGCTATGAGGACCTAGAGCACGACCAGCTAGATGGTACTAGAATTCATCCAGAAGATTATCATCTTGCAACGAAGGTTGCCGCAGATGCCTTGGAATTTGATCCCGATGCAATTGCGGAAAAAGAAGAGCAGGGTGCTATGAGTGAATTTATTGAGTTACTGCGTGAAGACTCCGATCGTAGAACAAAACTTGAGTCCTTGAACCTTGAAGCCTATGCAGAGGAATTAGAGAAGAATAACGGGCAAAGGAAATTGAATAACTTAAACACAATAGTTTTAGAATTGTTGGAAGGATTTGAAGAGCTAAGAAATGACTTCCATCCATTGCATGGTGATGAAGTTTTCAAGACTTTGACTGGTGAATCAGAAAAGACCTTCTTTAAGGGTTGTATAATACCTGTCAGAGTTGAAAGGTTCAGACATAATGATGTTTACGGTATCACTAATTCTGGTGTAGAATGTGTTGTCAATGCGCAACGTCATCTTGGTGCTCAAATGAAAAGACCTGCCGAAGAAGTTTACGAGATCGGCAAAGCATATCCAGCTAAAGTTATTTACATCGATTATGAGAATATCAGCTGTGAAGTATCCTTACTTGAACATGACATTAAGCGTCAATATGTTCCAATCCATTATAGTAAAGATCCCAGTGTGTGGAATGTAACACAAGAGATGAAGGATCAAGAGATTGAAAAGAAGCTTGCCATGGAAGAAGCTAGAGCCAAGAGAACACACCGTGTCATCAATCATCCTTACTATGGGAACTTCACCGGTTCCCAAGCAGAAGACTACCTCAGAAGTAGAGAACGTGGTGATTTTGTTATTAGACAATCATCCCGCGGGGACGACCATCTCGCAATCACTTGGAAGCTGGATAAGGACTTGTTCCAGCACGTGGATATTGAAGAGAAAGATAAGGAAAATCCTCTAGCTTTGGGTAAGACCCTCCTTGTTGAAGGCCAGAAGTACCATGATTTAGATCAAATTATTGTCGAATATTTGCAAAACAAAGTCAGACTATTGAACGAAATAACTTCCAATGAAAAATTCAAGAAGGGTACCAAGAAGGAGGTTATAAAGTTTATTGAGGACTATTCCAAGGTTAATCCAAACAGATCCGTCTACTACTTCAGTTTCAACTATGAACACCCTGGCTGGTTCTATTTGATGTTCAAGATCAACGCCCAATCTCAGCTCTACGTTTGGAATGTGAAATTAACACATACTGGCTTCTTTTTAGTGAATTACAATTATCCAACAGTGATTCAACTATGTAATGGATTCAAAACTTTATTGAAATCGAGCAGCAGAACCAAACAGCAGGACAACACAGGTGGTTACTACGGGTATTAGTGCGATTTGTGACTGTGTATTAGTAATTTCAAAGTTTTTTTTTTGTAGATTCGTGAAATAGCGAATGCAAACTTAAATAATTCTATCAACTAGTTAAAAAATACGTGCATATTTCCAGGTTGTTTGTGACCATCGCATTGTCATGGCAGTTAATTACGCGACACTTTTTCCAGTAATCCGTTCCATACTTTAAAAGCTACTTTTTTCTTTTTTTTGCTTTTTTTGAACTTTCGAATGTCCGAAAAATTGCCGGAAAAGAAAAGCCAGTAGAAAAAATTGTCCCTGGCTGTGAATTTACGTCACACCGATTATACATTTGAGTCATCAACAGCTATGACAGAATTGAAGTTCAAAAGAAAGGAGCAGACACAGCACAATGGGATAATATATATATAAGCAAATCATTTCAACATCTTACAGTCTTTCACTTATGGTCGGTAAAGATACACCAACAAAAACCAAGCGGAAACAAGGCAAACTGTTTTCAGTCTGTCATATATTGGTATCAAAGAGTTGAATTCCTTTTTGTAACATTCGATCGAAATACTAGAGAAAAATCTCCAGCAGTTTAGTATCAAACATCTTAACGGCAAAAACTTATCCATACTTCAGTCACTCACAACTTGAATAGCCCTTTTTTATGCCCTGCAATCATACCCATCATCAGACAAAACTACGGAACATTATAATTAATAGAACAGATGAGCACTATCAAGAGAGGACGTGAACAGTATACTCACACAAACGACGTAAAAACCATACTAGTAATGGTTGGCTTGCCAGCACGTGGGAAATCGACGATAGCCAAAGAAATCGAAAAAGCTGCGACTTCCAATTGTCGTCTCTTCAATGCCGGACAGAGAAGGCGCCAACTAAATCGCGAACATACCGCCGTTAACACTGACCAGTTCTTTGATATGCACAATCCCACTTCTGTGCGCGACAGAGACCAGATCGCAATTGAAACTCTAGACGAATTACTGCACTGGTTGAAATTTGATAGGAAGCACAAGATTGGAATTCTTGATGCAACCAACTCGACCAAAAGAAGACGCAGACTAATACTCGAATACTTGGCACGTGCAGATTTGAAGCTGAAGGTTATATTCATGGAAGTCATTATCGAGTCGGAAAACATCTTGGAGGAAAACTTGTATTGGAAAGTCAGAAAATCTCCTGATTATAAAACCAATGTTGACAAACAGTGGTGTTATATGGACTTTCGTCGTCGGCTGAAACAGTATGAAATGGTTTATGAAACAGTTGCTCATAATGAATTCGAAAACATTTCTCTCACTTTCCCAGTATCCATCATTAAAGTCATTGATAGATTTGAAAAATGTCATATCACCGGATCCAGCATACCATCCGCTGTCATATCCATATTGTTTCTGTTACGTCGACAATATCTTCTGATAAGGCATGTTAGTCTTTCATCTGCGAAGGACAAGAACAGAAACAAAGCTCGCAAACCACAGATTGGACGCGTGGTATGGACAAATTTCTCACCGAAAGCATACCGTTTGAAGTCATCTCCTTAACGGCCACTGAAGAATTCCAATTTTTCATTTTAATAGTCTCCATATACTCTACATTTATATAGACACTAACAAGGTATTTTTGCATTGACTAATATTGAAAACATAAGGTTTCCTGCGTTTGACAGCAAAAGTAAAGAAACGCATAATGCTACTATTCTAAAACAATGGCTTCAATATATACTCACAAAGGCACTTCCAGTAAATAGTTGGAAGACTGTTTTTCCATTGTTGTCTTGGTCATTCACAACAATTGATAGAAACCCTACTTGAACTCCGATAGGGTTTCAATCCAAAACTTATCACGTGAAAGAGCTTTTAAAATCAACAAGAACGGGTAACCATCTTTTAAAATTCTTTCGTCATATAAAAATGACGGGTAACGCCGGTTTCGGAGAAGTGATTTAATGAGCCTTTTTCTTGATTACATTGATTTTTTTTTTTAGGTACGTGCAATTAATTATGTTGGGCGAGGTGCGCCGAAAACGTAGTCTATTTATATAGGAAAGCCATCTGAAAGAGGAACATCTGTTAAAAGGTTTACAAATCGTTATCAAAAGAGCAGAGGCTGCTGTGACTTTTGAAGCTTTGTTTCGAGAAACTACATTTTTGATTCAAGGACAAGTCATCAGAATACGGTGATTACAAAGGCGCAATAGACCCTGATAAAAGACATTTATCGGTGACGAGATCATCTAGACAAAAATATGAATATTGTGAGAGTTCAACAGAGGTACAACGCCTATTTAGGTGTTAAATTGATTGGGCAAGGATATTCTCGTCAGGTTACTACACGTTATTACAGTCAATTACCCAAGCAGCAGGCACCTTTACCAGTAAAGAAGGAAGAGAAACCTTCGTTGTGGTCACGTGTAAAACATGAAGCTCAGCATTACTGGGATGGTACTAAACTTTTAGGACTAGAAGTTAGAATTGCGATGAGATTAGTGATGAAGATCTCAGCAGGTTATGAGTTGAGTCGTAGAGAGATGCTTCAACTAAAAAGAACTACACAAGATATGATGAGATTGGTTCCATTTAGTGCGTTTGTGATTGTTCCATTCGCCGAATTGCTATTACCTGTGGCATTGAAATTATTTCCAAATCTTTTGCCCTCTACCTATGAGTCTAAGAAGGATAAGCTTAATAAGTTGGAAAGTTTGCGGAAGACCAGAGGGATCATGTCAGAAATTATCAGAGATAACAAGTCTCATTTCAAGCCAGTCAATATCACAGAAGAGCAAAAATTGGTTTTCAACAATTTTTACCAGCACGTGAGGGAAACTGGTGAGCCTGAATCCCGTGAACAGTTGATTCAAGTGGCCCGCTTGTTTACAGATGATACTGTCTTAGACAATGTGACTAGATCTTATTTGGTTGCGATTGCTAAATACATTAATTTGCAACCTTTCGGTACTGATGTCATGTTGAGATATCGTATAAGGTACAAGATGTTAGAATTGAAGAAGGACGATTTGGCCATCTATTACGAAGGTGTTGATGCCCTTGATCCTGTTGAGTTACGTACTGCCTGTGCATCTAGAGGTATTAGAAACTTGAACGTTGAGGAAAGTGTTCTTCGTGATCATTTGGAAATTTGGTTGAACATGAGATTGAAAGATAAAATTCCATCGACATTGTTGATTATGACAACAGCCTATACATATGGGGATATTGGCTCTAAGAAGACTTTATATGATGCTCTTTGTGACGTTTTATCAGGTATTCCTGATGAATTGTACCATGAGGTTAAAGTTCATGTTGTGGAAGAAAACTCAGCTACTAACAAATCGAAGATGGCACAATTAAAGGAACAGGTTGAAATTATGAAGGAAGAAGAACAGCAGGAAAGAAATGCTGTTGTTAGGGTTAAAGATGCTCTAAGTCTTGATGAAGTAGATGCTCAAACTGATGCTAGACAAGCTGAAGTTAAAAAAGAGACCGAGACTATTGTTAAAGAACCAAAGAAATAAGGATCCACGAAACGGATTCCGGCGCGGAAAGTTTAGACGACTATTTTGCATAATAGCAAGCAAAAAGAATAATATTATCTAGGCTTATCATTTGTAAATATCATCCATATAATTCAGAATTACGCTTCGATAAGGTTTTAATTTTAAAAGATTAGAATATTTATGGTTGTATATTGGCAAATCTCTACATCCGTTACTATTGGGGATTTGGTTCAGCGAATAAAGAATTTATGCAAGTTGACGTTTGCGAGATACTTTTGATATAAGCACTAACGCTCTGATTCTCTTGGCCAGCTCTCCCTTGAACATAAATAGCAACCCCTGAACAAGTATACCCTTGCATAATTGGGGTAAGATACCCTTCCAGAGAGCCCTCAAACCTTCATGTTTGTACAGATAGTGTAGAACTTGCTGAAAGCTCTTGAATTGAGATGAATTCTTTTGCAAAGAAGCCTTGGCTATGATTAAAGGATGAGTGATCGTTGTGGAAATGATTTTCGACAAAACACCAATCAAAAAATTTTGCGCCGGATTTAACTGTAATGACGAATCACCTAATTTCTTGCTATCCCATTCCACATTGAAAATCATGTCCTTCAACTTTTCTGATGAAGCATAAGTAATCGATGGATTGATCGTCAAAACCATGGAGACCTTCAAGCCCTTCCAAAATCCGGTTATACCTTCATTCTTATAAATTTGGCACGCAATATCCCTCACGCTATTATCCCCTTCAAGCCCCTCCTTTGTCTGCTGTATGGTAGAAATGGTACTAACAGGACTTGTAAAAAGCTGCGAAGTCGCTGCTGCAATCATAGAGAGCAATAATTCTTCAATTGTAGAAAACTTCTTAACAGTTCCTCTACCTCGGCCACTCTTCATTTTGAAGTAATATTTCCTCACCACCGTATACCAAAAGAAATAAGAAAAACTCTGGACAAAGCTACCAACCAACGATGCTCCTAGTCCCTTGTAAAGTCCCGAGAGTCCTTCTTCTTCATACACTTTTAGAATAACATCCAAAGCGTGTTTGTAACGACGTTCTAATTTCTCTACACTCGTCTCAGGCCTAGGTGGTAATCTTTTGACTGCTCCTTTGTTTACTTCTTGAGCTTGTTCCTTTTCTTTCTTCTCATCCTCTGATTTCAACACCACTACTTGTCCGCCATGTTTTAGCTGCGTTTGAATCACGGTCTTAGCCATGTCTAGTGGATAAACCACTAGATTAGCTAGCCCACTTGAAACTGCACCAACCAAAGCATTCTCCAAACTTGCCATTCTACTATTTCAGTAATATTCGGACTCCCCAATCGAATTTCTGATCTCTTGTTCGGACTTCAAATCTAAACTACTCGAACAAATAAAAAGCTTTTTCTAACCTATCTCTCCGAGCTGCTTGAAATTATTCTTGTCTGCCTAGAGAACACGCAGCAAAACCAATAACTTTTCACCTGACTCACTATTTTCTTTTCAATGCTCGCTCCAAAGCGTTTTTATTAGAGTTTTTCTCCTATCCATGGTTAGTGCTCATGGTGATAATATCAATTTACCTAGTGTTATATACTGCAAGCTTGCCTTCTTATCGTCATCAACTAATTCTGTACAACTTCCCCACATTAATACTTGAAGCTTAAAGCCTTACTAAAACCGATAGAGAAACCCTTTATTTCTCTCGAGCCTTGGAAGAAAAAAAAGAAACAGTGAAAAAAGGCCCGAACGAGTCACGTGCAAACTATTTTCCCACTATCTAGTTGGGTATCATCCTATTATTGATAAAAGTGCCCAGTGGAAGTAACCAAGTCGTGATCTTAACCACCTACTGAGAACTGGCAGATTGAGGAATGAGAACTCCCGGACATGTTACCCTAACAAAGAACTCTTCATGAAAAGTTCTTTTCAGATTGAGATTTAGTTACCCATACGATAACAGGACCTAAATCTTCTCCACATTATGTATGTCACGTGCTTGTTTGATGTACGAGAGACTAGGTATGGTATTCAAGAAGTGTATCAAAAGTCTAGGCAAACCGTTAGTCAATGGGTTGTGTTTTGTTACCAATGTTAAATAATGCTACAGTTAAATATGCATATATATCAAGTAAGATGATGAATGAGCTCCCGTAGAATTGCAGTTTTTTGGCACGTTGTAAAGGAAATGACCGCGTATAGCAGACTTACCTACTTTGGATAACACAACAAGTACTAGGCTTCTAGTGGCAAGGTAGTGTAGAGCCTAGAATTCTGACTAAACATCGCCGCATACTCTCTAACTACTCGTCATCACCAGGCGTTTTTGAACAGCACTTGACGCGACTGTCATTCCCAACATGACTAAATCTATTAATGGGGAGAGCAGCTATATATCTGCTGGGGTGCAAGCAATGGAACAGGCTGTCAAAATCGTAATCGGAAGGTAGGTAGCTTGAATCCGCACCATGCTGCTATTCATTTTGTGTCCCCGACATATCCTTCGTCATCAATCCTGTACCTCTTCTGCTTATACGAGTTTGTAATATGAGGGGAGTTATAGACATCGTCTGGTTTCCAACCTCTAATACAGGAAGCAGCGTCGTTTCATTACCAGTCTTCGTGTTCTTATGCTCCCAGGAATTATGAGATAAACACAGCATCTCCATATTCCTGTGAATGGTGCGGCTAATAAGTACCGTGGAATCCATTATGATAGAAAGAACGTTGGATCAATCCTTCCTCTTCATGTCAAGTCATACCTTAATTGAAGTCTAAAAGGGTTACCTTGGAGTTGCTCTAATTGAGCCAACTTCTTCGATGTCTCTGTTCCACCATTCTACAATAATTCCTAAGACGAACGAATCAATATTCAACTACATCGCAGCATGTTCTACAGGCTTGCTGTGGGTTGTTCAAGACCACTTTTTTCGTATTGTGGTCCCAACAATTATTCCATATTTTTACCACTACAAGTGCGCTAGCCACAGTTGAGCCGCTAACGACAACTTTTGCAGAACCTGTTTGTATTGCTTTAGTTATCCAAGTGCCCCAACCAGACGGTGAAATGTCTGAAAGACATCACAATTAGCGCAAAAGAAAAAAGAAGGAACAAGCTTGCAACCCTGAATTGAACCATAATAATTATGCTTTTCATAGTCCAATATGCCTCGTTAGATGCTCGCAGATTATATCATTGTCCATACCCTTGTCAATAGCTCGTATTTATAACTTCCACAGTCGTTTTACATATTACGTTTTTTCCTAGTACTATTCTTCCACCTAATGCAAGCCTCTATTTTTAAGTCGACTCTCAATCAAAAACAACTAAATCTTAGACATTAGGACCTTAGTGTCTGAATTTTTTTAAGATTGTTACCTAATTATTTAGGTTTTATTCTTTTGATATCTTTAGTTTCAAGTCATCGTTTTTTTAATTCCTCAATATTATCTCTGAAATTATTCAAAATATTGTTTCTTAGGTTATGTACATATTGACCTAAAGATAGTAGGGGTACATCTAGTACTATTAAGGAAGAGCATACTGGCATAGAATAGTTTGAAAATATGTCTCAATATATCGGGAAAACTATCGCTTTGATTTCAAATACCGATAATCGTTACGTGGGTTTGTTGGAAAGTATTGATTCTGAAAAAGGTGTTGTTACTTTAAGACAAGTACGTTGCTTCGGTACAGAAGGCCGTAAAGGATGGGGGCCCCAGGAAATTTACCCAAATCATAATGTATACGATTCTGTTGCATTTAATGGAAATGACGTTAAGGATTTGAATATCTTAGATGTTCCTTTAGAACAGGTGCAACCGGTGGTAGCACCTCAAGCTGTAGCAGGAGAACAGAGTGTGCCTCGGCCACAAGTTCCTGCAGCCGTTGCTGGTTATGGTGTGTATGCTCCAGAAGAACAACAAGGTAAGCCACAACCTTCACAGCAAGAACATCCGGAAGAAAGAAAGGTTGAAAATGAAAGAGTTGAAAGGAAAAGTAGGAATGGTGGAGCCGGGAAGGCTTTGCCAGATGCTGAATTTGATTTCGAGTCAAATAATGCCAAGTTTAGAAAGGAGGATATGTCAAAGGAGGAGGAATTAGAAAAAGAAAAGAGCGCATCAAAGACAGATGAAGTCTTTTATGACAAGAAGTCATCTTTCTTCGATTCGATCTCTAGTTCCGCTGTGGAGGATTCTAACTCAGCAAAATGGCAGGAGGAGCGCCAAGTGAACATGGACACTTTTGGGCAAGCTAGAGTTAGACCTAGACGTGGAGATTACCGTGGTCGTGGTCGTGGTCGTGGTGGGCGTGGTCGCGGGGGGCGCGGTAATTATCGTGGTAACCGTGATGGTTTCAGCAACGATGGGAACACTAATACGTTCCGCCAAAATGGATCTTCAGAGCAAATTGAATTTTAGCTGTAATTTCTAGTGTAAAGCATGAACTTAAGAAAATGTATATTAAAATGCAAGGAGATGCGATATGTAATCACCAAACTTAACTAATTATAAAGGAGGGTATGAATCGAAACCTTCTCTAAAATCGTATATCTTGGGGTAAGCAACGATGCCTCCTACCATCCGCACGTATACTTTTTCCCTCATCTCTTTCCATTCCCCTACGCATATCAAATGCATCCTTGAGGTCGTTAGGTTTTGTAGCATTTGTTGGGAATGGATCGGTTTGTGAATTGTAATAACCTACCACACGCCTGTATACAGAATATCCGAGTTTTTCATACAAAGAAATGGCTAGTTGATTGTTGCACTTCACGAAGAGGTCAATAAAGTTGACATTGTGTGGAGGATTATCGGTAATTGTCATTAATGTATCACACAACATGGAAGCTAATGATATTCTCCTAAAGTTCGGAGAGATTGTAACTGCTGTTATATGTGCGTGCCAATCTTGGCCTTTGCCCTCGGTCTTTCCCATCATATATCCTGAAATTTCATAATCATTCGTATTTTGAAGTGGAGATGTCAGTTCAATACTTTTGAACATTAACGAAGGCCAAAGAATCAAATATTCTAAATAAAATTCTATTGGAAAGTTTTCGGTAAATGTGTCTAGATTTACACTGTTTAATGTGAAGAAATCAGTTGCTTCAAACGGTTGCACAGATGTCATCGCTTTTAGGCTTTCCTTAGATTTGCGCTCACCTTACTTTTCCTTTTACTATCATAAACCACTTGGCCGACACCTTAAGATCTGCGTATATATACAGAATTCATGCTGAAGAATTTATAATTATAAGTGTCACGTGAGAGCAAATATATACTTCATCATATTAAGATACTGGTAATATATTCATTGTAAAGTAGTTGCGAGATTACTTTGAAGCTTACGTGGCTTCTAATTTCATTTCCACAATCTTACCATTTTTGTTTCCGTCGTTCAGTGAATGCTTTATAATTTGCCAGTATATTTCACATTGGAATTGCAAAATCAGTTGTTAAACTTGAACATAATTGAAGTCGAAAATAGAAAATTAGTTGGAGTAGTTAGGATACATCATAATCAATTTAGAGCAACTCCGAAAGCATTGCGTTTCTATATAGACTTTAAAATAAAAATAAGTAATCCATTCTACTTGATTTTCCACGCAACAAAATTCTTGTTTGTGAATGCAGCGCAAGCGGAATCTTTATAAAAATCCATAGTCTTGATTCTTCCGTTTCCTGCTGTCTCTTTTATAAGCCAGCTTTCTGATGTTCGAAGATCAACTGCAAAAATTCCATCATCAGCTCCTACAGCGAACCCTCCAAGAACAATCACAGGCTTTAGAATGGGTTGCGAATATGAATCTTGCGGGATGCTGGTGGCAATATTTTGGAGAATCTTGTCATAGCAAACCGTTTTTTGCATGACAACAGGAGCTACGGTAGAAACAGATGTATTTGGAGACATAAATTCATTCAATATGTTAGGACCAGCAATTTTTGAACCAGATTTCTCTGTCGGTGTCACATCAGTTCTGAAATCAGGTACCTCAACCACTATTAACCTCATATAGGGTGTATGAGTAGTTGTGACCACAAGGAACGTAGATGCAGTAATTCTGTGTATATCTGATCCTTCTGAGGCGTAGTGTGGGTCAAAAGAAAACAGAAGCATATTACTCACGTTAAAAGAATGCGTGCTAAATTGAGCGCTGTTGAGAGCGATTGCTGACATTTCCACCAGCTTATTATCGATCAGCTTAAAGGTCATTATTTGAGTAAAATCTTGTCTGGTCAAAAATATTACTGTATTATCATCTGCATCAAGAGCAATGTCAATGCATGTGCAAGAAGAGAGGAGGCTAAATTGATCAAGCTCTTTCAAGCTGCTTGTATCCAATGAAACTGAACACACATTTAAAGTATTGTCGAGCCCACAATAGAAACAAAATACTTCATCAGATTGTTTCAGAACTTTCACAAAACTTACCGCCCGTTTAGGTAATTTAAATTCCCATGTATTTTCTGAGACAATATCGTATATCGTTAAAGTCCCCTCAATAGTGCAGGTATAGAATTTTGTTCTTGAGATCTTTCCAAAGTTTTTGACGATTCCCTGTCCAGTTTGAACTTTACTAACAATACCTGTAGAAATATTTATCTTTTTCAGTGTCTTATCTGCAAAAGAAGTCATTACTTCATCATCAGAGAAAAATTTGGCATTAATCATTAGGGTAGAAAAGCATTTCGGTACTGATTCTAACCTTTTCCAATGCAATGAATGATCCCAAACAGGAATTAGATATCTTGGATGAATTGAAGAGATTGTTGAATTCAGTTTTAACTTGTTCAACTGTTCTCTCAGGGCGTGTTCATTAAACTGAATTCGCTCCGACACTATTGCTTCCAATTTGTCGTATCGGGTTTCATCTAATTGGCTCAACGATATCCCACATTCACCTAAGTAACGCTCCAAAGTACTGCAATATCCATGTCTTGCTAAATACTGGCCTACAAGGATCTTAGTAAGCTCGTCACTAAGTTTGCTCTCGTTCATTCTTAGAAAACCCTATTGATCAATGAAAACTTTTTTTCACAATTTCACCACTGCGAAGCTCTTAATGATATATTAGCTAGAGAGCTTATAGAACATTGAAGTCTAAAGGGATTAAAGATCAAACTACCGCTTGTTTAACTTATTTTTTTTGGTTTCAACCCTGATCTTTTCTTTAATGTGTAGATCGATGTGTGTACCTTAATAATTTTTTCCAGGACTGCGGCATGGCCTCAGACACTGAAAGATGTCAACAAAAAATATACAAACCAAACTTAAAAAAATTTCCACGTGATGTCTTTAAAGCAGTCACGGTGAAGAAAATCAAGACACCATGAAATTATGTTTTCAAACGATATTCTTAAAAAGAAAAATTATCCAATGAGGTAATTAGCTTTCTATGTGGTAATTTTTTTTCATCGTGGCACTCCTTCGGTGCCATTGTTCTACCTGTGGCAACGTCTTTCCCACGCGAGGGGGTATGCTGGTTGGTCTGACGTTCCACACCGGAGGCGTACCTAGTGCGATGCTCTGCCGCCTCCGCTGGAGGGAAGAGTGCAATGTTCCTTACGGGCTCTCAGCTTACTCTGCCTGCAGACTCCACCTCCGGTGTACTGACTTTTCCCCCCAGCAGAGGGAACCCCCAGTTGCACACCTCTCCGTGAGGAATACTGCGGTTTGGTGGTCTCAGCTACCATTTGCAACTATTCACAAAAGTTGTTGAAAAGTTATAAGGCGAATTAGTGCTTATTAGCAGTTATTTATCATAAAGATCAGTAAAGAACAATCGAGCAAAAATGGGTAAGGGTAAGCCAAGAGGTTTGAACTCCGCTAGAAAGTTGCGTGTCCACAGAAGAAACAAGTATGTTATCGTGAAATGAATTTGACGAGTCGGGAAGATTTGATCGTAAGATGTATTGAATTGAAAGGGAGCGGAAATCATTGCATGAAAGATAAGCTGAAGACCACAGAATATGCTGTTTGAGCAAGAGGTATGATGCACGGTGAGAAGGATCATAGATGAACAGCAAATTACATAAGTAAAAGATTAGGATTTGGGTCAAGATACAAGAAGGTTATATTATTGCACTTGAGCAACAAAAACAGAAAACTTCGAGCTAGATTCAGCATGATATGCCAACAACTTAATATTATTCACGTACATCCAAACTCGTCAAACACAAGCTTGACTCAAAAAAGTTTGAAAATTTGAGACAAAATTACTAACTATTTTCCTTTTAATTTAGCCGTTGGGCCGAAAACAACTATAAGAAAAGATTGCTAGGTACTGCCTTCAAGTCTTCTCCATTCGGTGGTTCTTCTCACGCCAAGGGTATTGTCTTGGAAAAGATCGGTGTCGAATCCAAGCAACCAAACTCTGCTATCAGAAAGTGTGTCAGAGTTCAATTGATCAAGAACGGTAAGAAGGTTACTGCTTTCGTTCCAAACGATGGTTGTTTGAACTTTGTTGACGAAAACGACGAAGTCTTGTTGGCCGGTTTCGGTAGAAAGGGTAAGGCTAAGGGTGATATTCCAGGTGTCAGATTCAAGGTCGTTAAGGTCTCTGGTGTCTCCTTGTTGGCTTTGTGGAAGGAAAAGAAGGAAAAGCCAAGATCCTAAACAGTTTTGATCACCAAATCAATGTGTATTTACTCTGTTTTACAACATAACATTATGTACCATGGTATTTTCCCAATCAATTACATAATATAAAGGAAATGCTCTAAATATAATTGCAAAATTTCACTATTGTGTTAGAACAAAGAAAGTTGGCTTAAAATGGATCGCATACTATAGCTTTTCATTTAGCGACTAGCTATGGAAACGTTGCGTTCGTCATGTCAAAAGAATGATAAATTTAGGATGGAAACATTGATATAGAGTCAAGATCAAGGGTAAACAATAATAAAAAATCTAAGTTAGTTACATCAACTAATAAACTAAAAGAAGCAATGAAAAAGCGTTCGATTTTGGAATTCATTGATTACATATTGTTCATTTGCCCTTTTTATTTCCCGTTAATCTGGAGTTTAATCTTTTATACAACTCGCTTCTGTTCAATGACGATCCGACACCAATGTTTGCCATGTTGGATGAAACAGTTTCAACGTTACTGACTGGCGCATATTTGTAATCTGTAGTTGTTTGAGCAGGTGCAGCAGCCCTATTCCTTCTAGCCGCCGCCTGTTCATATGCTGACTTGTACTTTTCATCATCAACGGCTGCTCTCTTGATCTTCTTCTTAGTCTTTGCATTGTCCAATAGGGCTTTCTTCCTATGTTTTTCAACGTCAAACTCCATTTTCAAGACCCTCTTATCCCTATAATTATCTGAAGCTCCAATAATTGGTCTGGTCCACTCCGCAACCAGTTTTTCCGCGAGACGTGCCAGACGTGGTTCTACTCTCTTAGATTTGGTGTAAAAAATCATAACTTTCCCTAATCCACTCTCCTTCAAGTGTTCCGTCTTAATTGGTAAATTCTCCAGTGCTGATAACAATGACTTTTGTATTTCAAATGCAGGCAATGATCCATCTGGCAGCGGCTCTAACCATATTCTCACACTCTGGAGCAGGTTATTGTCAAGAATCGTGTCTGCAAGGTTCACCTTGGACAATACGGTAGTCACTTTAGGAAGCATCTTTACCTTCTCCATAGCAACTAACTTAGTATCCCCAGTCTCTATCCTTTCATTCAATGTCTCACTATCTTTTTGCGCTGCTACATTCATTGCGTCTTTCAACCTCAAGATCTTCTCATCTAACATTTGCTCTAAATCCTCCTCGTCCTGTCTCGTGCGTCTCTTCTTAGGCTTATGCAATAACATATCCATTCTTGATTCTAAGTCCCTACGTTTTCTAGTCGCTTCATCTACCACCGGCACCTCATCTTCCACTTCAATACCATTACCAATATTCGCATCTATCTCACCGTCTGATGCTGAGTCATCTCCTGTATCAATATGCTTTCTTCTCCTCTCTGTTTGTTCGCCTTGTCTTGATACCTCCTCGTCGCTATCTTTCTCAACCGCCTCAAATTCCCTTTCCACGGGCTCTGATTGCTCAACTTCACTCATAATAAACCAACAAACACCAATTAGTTCACAAAAGTCTATTTTGCTAACGTATTAACTACTTTTACTCTCTCTTTCTTCTTGTCAATAACGTCTTATATAATACAATTCGATTTCGATATTCAACCATCTGGCACTCGTCTTAAATGATTACATATCGTGTCCCGTGACCATCATTTTTTTCACGAATTTTGGCTGAAAAGCTTGAAATTAGAAAACGCTATTAGTTATAGAGCTTGTCTTAATTACTTAGATTTAACTGAATTAAAGTGGAATTAATCAGTGAAAAAATATAAGTATCAAAATGTTCGGTTTCCCTCAGCAACAGCCATCTGAAGAAGAAAAGAAAATCCACCAAGCTCAAACTAATCAAACTTTAGTTAACGCTGCCTATGCTGCCGCTGCGCTATGGTTGTCACCATTGATCTGGAATTTTGTGAAGAAACAATTCAAATGAGTAATGAATTAGGAATGCTTTAGACGAGATGATATGATTATGAACCACTGCGTTGGGAACTTGAGTGTTATTTGGTCAGTTTGGAAAATTAGTGAAAAGAACAAGTGGCAGAGTATATATCGCAATGTTTTATAACGTGTAAATATTTAAATTTTGCATTAACGGTGTTAATATTGTTATAAGTTACCAAAAGCTGAAGAGAGCAAAAAAGAGCAGAGAAGAAGACAGAAGGAGAGAAAGTGGGTCTTCTCGTAAAGGAAAACGATGTTGGTTGGCATGAGACCAGCAGAATTACAGCGCTTATTGCGGACCAAGACATTGTATTGTCGATTTAATTTGCGCCTTCGAGTTAGGAGGCGGATTAATGAATCTTTATTGATGGACCACTTGCTAGGTGAATTGTCTAAATATGGGGAGGTTTTGTACGAAAAGTCTAATGAAAAGTTTGTACTAGGAGCGGGGATGCCACCTAAGTTGGACCTAGCGATTACTTCACCACACTTGGTGACACTAATGCGATTTATAACTAATATTAGAGGCTACGAATTCGAGAACTTGGAGGAGCTTGGGATAGAAGATACGACTGAATCCAGTGGACCCAGGCAACTAGAGGAGCTGGAACGATTATTCAAGGAGCTGAATGAAAAACGTGACAGAAATAAGGGTTACGGCAGTCTTCGGGTTCCAAGTTCACCTTTCATATTTTCCAATCATTACCCATCGAAGATGAAGACTTTAAATGGTGATCTCTTACCTACAAAATTAGCAAATACGTTTTCATGGACATACCAACCCGTGCCCGCTGACAAGTCAGGGTCAATGAAATATCATTATAAGTTCTTGGACTATCCAAGCAAAAAGAATCTGCTAATGATAGATCCTTGTGTTTTTGCTAATCTTTCTGAGCTACCAAATGAAATGAATGAGTGGTTGCGTTCATCAACGAATTTGACTAAAGCTGAGAACGATAGATTGAGTACTTTGTTTCATGGTTTCAGCGGATTTTAGCAGTGGTATTGTGTCTTCTAAAAAAACGGACTAATGTGATAATGATGGGGTTGAATAATTAAAATTACAAATGCTGTATATAATCTTAATAAAGGGCTGGTGTTCTTAGTTCGAAGTTAGATCGTCCACAAGTTTTAGATCCTTCTCTAATACTTCATTCAAGAAACATAATCCGCGTTGTTGATTACCTAGGATCTCTGCGATCTTGTTTACACGGTTTTCGAGTTCGTCATCTTGTGAGACAAGCTTATCGCTGGGAGCACCTCCATTTTCACTTATCACAACCAGCGTGCTATCCAGCTGATCGCTGATATTCTTTGCCCTCTCTTTTAACACTGACAATCTTGCCCATAGCTCGTTATTTTTCCCAAGACCTGCAGGATCATTGCTCCTTTGAAGCAGTTTATCGAAAGCGTTCAACATTTCTTCTTCATGCAAAGTTAAAGGTAGATTCTTACTTTTCAGTATTGCCAGCTGAGCAGCCAGTTTCAAAATTCTGTTTTCAATCACAACGTTACGGGAAATTGCTTTAGAGATCCTTGATTGCGTATCTAAATCGTGCTTTGTGCTTACCTGAGTCAATTTCTCCAAAATTTGTCCTAGTAAGATTCTTGCTTGTGCCACATGCTGTTTCTGAAGTTGATTACGATCGTTTATATCCTGGAATCCAAGCAACTGAATTGGGACGGTATTATTGGATGGTTTACCAGCCAATCCTTGATCCCAGTCTTCCTGGTAAATTGTGGCTGGTTTATTGTAAAGCATGGCCTCGGTTTCAGTGCATTTATTATAAACAAAAGTTCTCAATTTCGATCTTTGTTCAGTTGGAACCCATGATTCTCTACATTTGAGTATTTGTTCCTGAATTTGTTGCGGATAATTTGATATTTGTTGTTGTTGCTGCTGCTGCTGAATTTGCAATTGCTGTTGAGGAAGCTGAATGGTATTCAACGAAAGTTGTTGCGCTTGCTGCTGCTGCTGCTGCTGCTGTTGTTGTTGTTGCTGACTGCTAGACCATGCAAATGAGGGTTGTGTACTGGTTACCGGTGCTGTACCAAACAAAGAAGAACCTGGTTGCTGTTGTTGCTGTTGTTGCTGTTGTTGCTGTTGTTGGCCAAAGGAAAAAGACGATGTAGTTGCAGGTTTTGCACCAAACAATCCGCCTGTCGAGGTGCCCGTATTGGCACCAAATAACCCCGTACTTGTTGACGTTGTACCGGTTTGTTGGTTTCCGAACAAACCTCCTGACGGTTTAGATCCAAATGAAGCACCTGAAGTGCCACTCAGCTGGTTTGTGTTGCTACCAAATAATCCGCCAGTAGCTGGTGTTGAGGAGTTTTGTTGTTGAGACTGTTGTCCAAATAACCCGCCTGTTGGTGCCGCTTGTTGTGTCGCTCCAAATAGGCCACCCGAAGTTGAAGTAGTCCCTGTAGTCGATTGCTGGTTTGATTGACCAAATAGACCACCCGCTGGCTTTGACTGCTGCTGATTAGAACCAAACAGGCCCCCTCCTGTACCTGGCGCTTGTCCAGCACCTGAATTGGTATTCTGGCCAAACAATCCACCTGTTGAAGGTTGTGATTGTGCTGAATTTTGTCCAAAAGAAAAACCGGTGTTACCACCTGCCGGCTTATTCCCAAATAGTCCAGGGTTACTGCCCGAGTTTGCGGCTCCAAACATCAAGTGTATACTCTTAATGAGGTTATTCTCTACAGCACTTTTGGGACATATATTTAACGATGGACTGCTTTGTTTATGTCAAAGTTTTTACGGTTAAAACCAAGGTCGTAAATGATGATAGTAAGAGCAAGCCATAAGAATACAATGTCTTGCACATCCAGAAATGACCTACAAGTCGACCTGGTGATTTACTTATGCATATATCCGATATTTAACATAGGATCAAAATTCAATTTGATATTTCCTCGCCTTTTTTCTGTAGAATAGGAACAACTAAAGGTTTGGAAGCTTCTAGGATACCCTTGAATTGGTTTCTTAACCTAAAAATCAAGGGCGAATCTTTGTCACATAGGCTTCTAAACTCGTGGTCACATTGAACCAAGTACTCAGTAAGTTGTGTAGCTAAAGTCAAAGTAAGAGCATTGTCCTGCTCCAGTGTAATCATCGATTCTAGGGAAGCGAGCAACTGCTCAGAAACATCTAATGATTCGTGAATTCTTATGAGTGTATCCAGCTTTTCCAAAAGATTATCGAGAGATTTCAAATAGGAAAGTACAACAGTAACATTTTCCCTAGAATGCCTTACGTTTACATCAATAAGCTGATGGAGTTGCTTTTTGAAGTGCTCTGCGTCTTGTAGTACATTTTTTAGTTTGTTCAGTATCTCGTTGTTGTCTTCAGAGTTAAACTTTTCGCAGATATTCGAGTAATCTGGGAAACTGTCTGTAATTTCATCAAGCATCATAGTATTCATTTCTTGTTTTAAGGCCGAAACTTCCTGGGTAAGCTCGTCCAGTGAGACGTATTGGAAATTATTTTCCAGAAGGAACTTATCGACATCGAATTCACCATTCTTTTCAATAAACTCTGCCAGCAGGTCCCTGGTAAGATCTTTTGTCAAAGGCAAGCCCAGATCTGCAACTTCCTGCATCTTTCCTTCAGTCTTGCTTTTACTTATTGATGCTGATAGGTTTTGGCGAGAACGTTCAGTGCATCACTTTTTGTTATATAAAACGTCAACTTGCCGAAACTTTAACGAAGTCACGTTCTACTTGGAAATAATAGACAAAAAAGTTACTTACACAATAATAGACACTAGAGATGCGGATAGCAGTCGAATGGAGCTGTTAATATATCATTACTTCGGAATTTCGTGAACATTTACTACCTGCAGCTTTTTAATCACGTGGAAATAGCTTTCTGTGACAACTGATCACGTACGTTCAAGGACGTGAGCGAAAACTTCGAGGGTAGGAGACAATCACGGATATTTACTTCGAATTTATATGAACATACTTGACAGATGGAAGATCACCAGTGCGGTTTATCAACAAAATACATGGTATTATTCTTGTTATAGATTCTTATTTATATAAAAACCTGTAGCAGGCCAGTAAATGAGCGGCGCGTCTTAATTTCAATGAAAAAAACGCGTTTAAAACTTATTCACTTGATAAGATGCGTGCAGACAGAGAGTGAATCCTTGTAGTCGAGAACGTACAGTACAAGGGTAGATTGATGCAGTTATCGGAGAACAGAGTTTTTGTAGCAGGTGGATACACCTATGCTCAACTGGCTAGTGACAATGTCCGCTTGTTCACATTAAATAGCAATGCGTTGGTAAAAGTGTTAAATCTGGATCATTTGGAAAACGAACCTGATGTGATAGATGTTTGCAGGGCACCATCAAATTTCTGCATAAGCGAATTGAGTTCCAACTTGATATTTGTTACTTCAAAGGGCGGTGATCTATTTTCTTACAACATAAAGGAGGGGAAAAGCTCTTTACTATTCCGGTCTCCACTTCCTCTGCGCGATCTCTGCCTCATTCATGATGAGAATGTTTGTGCGGTAGGAGGTGATGATTTGGAATTAACGCTGGTAGCATTGAGAGAAGACCAACAGAATATCCAGATATCACTTAGAGATCAGATGGTCAGTTTGTCTTACAATAAACATAACAACATCCTTGCCGTCTCATTAAGTAATGGCGAAGTCGTGTTTTACTCATTGAGTTCTACTATACCAAATAAAGTGCACACTTTAGAAGGTTACCTTCCAGCGATTATCTTTAAAGATGAAGATGATATAGAGGCTGAAATTGATACAGATTCATTGGACGCGCCCGGAATAGATGGTGTGGATTCCTGCTTATGCCAGGAAAACAGGACATGGACTAGGGTGGTGTGGTCGAACAAGGGTGATCAGTTTGTGCTACCAGTGAAATCTGGTGAGATAAAACTTTTCCAGCTTTCAACTTATTCCGAAGTTATGTCTTTTAAGCCCTCTGTGCCGGTGCTCAATTGGGATTCGCTTATTGTTGATCAGTTAAAAACTAACACAGTTGCAGCAGTTGGAAATACTGGTAAAGAATCACACGTATTTATTTGGAACTTATCTACTGGGTCACAATTGGTACATGAAGTTACGAAATATAGTGTCACATCGCTTTCATGGAAGCTACCCAACGGGAACACTCATGCTTCGTTAATAATAGGTACATGGTCAGGAGATATTTTGACCTTTAATGATATTGTGGAAGTTGTAAACCATGTAAGCGACCAACTTAATGGCCAAAATTTATTCATGCAATCCGATGAGGAGTTATCAGAGGACGATCATAGGTTATCAGAGACATTTGGCGGCGAGCATCCACATAATGCTTCGGGGGAGGCCCCTAAACTTTACAATAAGCACAATGCTAACCATAATGGAGACGTGGAAAGTGAAGAGATTAATTCAGAAAATCTTTTCACAGATGCGGAGCAAGGTGTTAAGAATTTGAAAAGAACATATAATTTTGAGAATGAGGACGATTTTATAGAGGATGATGATGGACAGGGCGCCCTATACAAAAGACCAAAACAACAAAATAACATCCCATCATTAGTTCACCAAGCGAAGCCTTCTCGCAGCTACCAAGCACCTCCACAATTTCAGTATAAACCCTTCTCAACAGGTGGCACCCCATTTGCCAACAGTGACAAAAGATATCTCACTATCAACCAAATCGGACACGTATGGACAACTAGGAATGAAAGTGGCAGTAACTCTATCACGGTTTCGTTTTTTGATTTAAGCCGTTTTCGTGAGTATCATTTTGATGATATATTCAAACATGACTTGTGCTCTTTAACTGAAGATGGAATGCTCCTCGGTCAATCAAAATTGGGCCAAATTCATTATAGAGCACACGGACAAGTTGGTAACTCATGGACGAAAAAGATCCCGCTTCTTTCAAAGGAAAGAATCACATGCATAGCTTTGACACCTAAATGCGTCATAGTTGGAACTTCTTTTGGTTACTTACGTTCCTTCAACCAATATGGTATACCTTTGTCAGTCGAAAAAATGTCGCCGATAGTCGCTTTGGCTTCACAGGATTACAAGGTCTTCACAGTTCATTATTCACAGTACCATGGCATATCTTACTCAATTTTTGAGCAGAATCCTCATTCAGGTAACAGATATTATCAAAGAGAGTGTTCACTACCGATAACTTTACCTCAACCGACGACAGACGAGGAGGATGAAGAATATATCAGATTTGATGACATTTATAATGCATTCAATCCAATCGGTATAAAGGCGCTATTCTTTTCAACTTTTGGGGATCCATGTATATTTGGGCAAGATAACGTTCTACTAGTTTTAAGTAAGTGGAGAAAAGTTAGCGAGTCAAGATGGGTACCGATAGTTGACACAAATTTCGAACTCTGGAAGTTATCTGGCGGTAAAGTTCCAAAGAACGTTCATATTTGGCCCCTAGGCCTAAACTACGACACATTTTCGTATCTACTGCTCAAAGGTAAAAATTGCTGGCCTGATATTCCAATGACAGTTCCAAGTGAAATGGAAGTGAGAATGCCCGTATTGGTAAAATCAGACATTCAGATCAAAGATCACGAGGAAGCCAAGGATACTTCTGCTGAGGTAAACCCAGATGATGAAGTGGTAATCCCTATGCCTCTATCTGCAGAAGAAGAGTATTTGCGTTCTAAAGTGCTCTCTAATTTGTTAAAGGATACTATGGATAATGACGGAGAAATATACGGCAATGAATCGGAGCTTCTCCAACATCTCATACTAGCACATGACAAATCCCTACTCAGACTACTTGCATATGTTTGTTCTGAACACGATGTCGGGAAGGGTCTTTCAATTGTTCTTGAATTAAAACAGGACAAGGCATTGGCAGCCGCTAGGAAAATTGCAGAAAGAGCAGAACTACTGACTTTGGTAAGGAAAATTAATGATCTAATTGAAGCTAAATTCGAAGCTGATCTGAACAGTTTATAGAAGAAATAGATTAAAAAAAAGTTAGAATTATATTATAGTGCCTTAAGTAGGAGGAAGGAGTAAAAGCCTTTGCGACCTTCTTGAACCTAACACCTGATAGTAGACAGGCAGCTCGTCTGTATTTATTCCTTTAATCATGTAGGGTAGGTTTTCAGACGATCGACATGGTATGCGGTGTAAGGAATTTACGTTTCTTTTAAAGTACTGAAAAAAAAATTGAACGTTAAGCTTGAGCGATGAGATGCTTGCGTGCACAAGTCGTCAGTTAGAAAGTAACATAAGGCCAGCAATACTGCGATTGAGAAAGGGATGGCCAGGTTGCAGACAGTTGAAGCTTCCAAAAAGCGGAAGAGAGATGCAGAAGGCCCAGTGGATGAGGAAATTACAGATATTTCTTCAGAAGACATAGAATCCCAAGATGAGGTGGTAGATGAGGATAATTTAGAGGAACAATTGGACTCAGATGAGGAGTTTGAAGGAGAAAACCCGGCTGATAAACGTAGGCGTTTGGCTAAACAATATTTGGAGAACTTAGAATCCGAAGCCAAGGAAATTAATGAAGGCTTTTCTGGATTGGATGTTGTCCGTGAGAAAGGAGACACATTGGACGATTACAACAACTTTGACGCCCGTGACCTGGATAGAGATATTGTGGCTTCCAGGTTAAAAGAAGATGTGGCAGAACAGCAAGGTCGTGTATATAGATGGATTTCTGGCAAGCTATTGCTTGGGGAAGCGAAGGTCAGTTTCACTCGTGTTGGATCTAACAACCTTACATGTCTCTCCTGTTACAAACCAGCTTTAAACAAGTTTACGGATAATACGAAAAACAACAACAAGAATACAGAAAATATTATTGCGTACACTGTTAGCAAGGACCTTCAATTGACAAAGTTTGATGTCACCGATTTTAATGCGAGACCAAAAAAGGTTAAGTATGTGAAGGGTGGCCGTAAATATATTCCGGAGGGCAAATTTGAATTTGAAAATACTACTGAAGGGCATTATGATGAAATTTTGACAGTTGCTGCTTCTCCAGATGGAAAATATGTGGTAACTGGGGGTCGTGACAAGAAACTTATTATCTGGAGTGCAGAATCTTTGGCTCCCGTGAAGGTCATACCCACCAAGGACCGTAGAGGTGAAATTTTAGCCCTCACATTCAGAAGAAATTCGGATCAATTGTATGTAGCGTGCGCTGATTTCAAAATTAGGACATATGCTATCAATCAATTTTCTCAGCTCGAAATTCTTTATGGGCATCAGGATTTGGTAGTAGACATTTCTGCATTAGGAATGGAAAGGTGCGTAACTGTAGGATCAAGAGATCGCACCGCTATGCTTTGGAAAATTGCAGATGAGACCAGACTTACATTTAGAGGTGGTGATAATCCTGAAAAGTTATTGAGGAAATGGTTAAAGAACAATGAAACTAATGGCGAAGAAACATCAGATACACAACAAGGAAATCCTCCACAAATTTTTAGTGAAGGTAGCATTGACTGCATCAGCATGATAGACGATTCTCATTTTGTGACTGGGTCGGATAATGGTAGTATTTCATTATGGTCTTTATCTAAAAAAAAACCTGTGTTCATTTTTAGAGCTGCTCATGGTGTAATCCCTGCCGTAGACGACAAAAATATTTCAGGTGAGAAAAGCAGCTCCTTACGCCACAAACAACTTCAAGATGGTAGAATTGCACAGCCTTACTGGATCACTTCGCTATATGCTATTCCATACTCTGATACTTTTATTTCCGGTTCTTGGAATGGCTCGTTAAAAGTTTGGAAACTCAATGAAAATTTAAGAGAATTTGAGCTTCTTGGCGAACTTCCAAATTGCAAGGGTGTCGTCACAAAAATTCAAGTCGTCGAGAAAGGGAAACATGGTAGAGAAGCCTTTAGAATACTTGCAAGTGTCAGCAAAGAGCATAAATTAGGTAGATGGATCAGCAAAGTTCCTGGGGCTAGGAATGGGATTTATTCCGCCGTTCTAGAACAAGTTGGATTTTAATGTAGGAGAGAATCTCAAGCGATGTAAAGTAGTAAATATAGAAGGCCAATATCATTATTAATAGTTACAGAGATTATACTGAAGCTCGATATTCGGCGTTTTCAGCCTTAGAATAGTGAGAATTAGAGAAATTGAAAAGTCTCCCGAACTAACAGGGAAAATAGTTAAAGGAACAATTAAAGTCGTACGTTCAGGATTTTCCCGTCAATTCCTTTTAACTTGATGACCCTCACAAACCAAGGTTAGACTACGAATATCCGTTTAACCGAACGATTTGATTATTGTGTTAATTCTTCAATTTTTTTTTTTTTAATTGTGATTATCAAATATCTTTAATTTATTTGTAGTGTGAATTTATTGATTAATTCAAAATGAAACAAATCTTTACTTGAAAGATCATTATAGAATAGAGTAACTTAAGTCATGTAACTCTTGAAAGAACGAAGTTTTAGGATTGAAAGAATAAAGAATAGAACACGAACAATATAGTTGGTCAAAGATCAGGTGAATAAAAAAAAAACTTCGAAGAGAGGACAGATTTGATACCTTAAAACATGCCTTAAAACATGCTGAAAAATCTTGACTTGCCCTAGGGTGATCAGAAACTAATCTAATCTTATTCGAAATTGGGGTATAAAATCATAGGAATGCCAATGCAATACCAGCAGCAGCACCCATTAAAACGTCATTGACACCAACATTAGGAGCACCTGCCTTCGACTTGGAAGTGGTAGCACTTGTGGTATTGGCCGTTTGGGACAAAGAGGTTAAACTTGCAGTTGCCGTTGGAGTAACTGAATCGGAACTGCTCGTGATCAACAAGCTTGTGGAACTGGAGTTGTGGTTGGCTGAAGTCGATGTATGATTGGTCGAATTGTATGAAGCAATTGCCAACAAACCAGTAGCTGCAATAAGAGACTTCGTTTTGTTGTGAGCCGAAACAGAGGAGACGGAAGCAACAGAAGCAGAAGAAACAGAGGCAGCGGAAGCAGAAGAAACCGAAGCAACCGAAGCAGCAGAAGCAGAAGCAGCAGAAGCAGCAGAAGCAGCAGAAGCAGCAGAAGCGGCAGAAACGGAGGATGCGGAAGCGGCAGAAGCTGAGGATACAGAAGCAACAGAGGCCGCAGAAGCTGAAGACACGGATACCGCAGAAGCTGATAACACGCTAGCAACGGAAGCAGCAGAAGCAGACGAAGCAGAAGCAGCAGCCAAGGCAGAAGCAGAAGAAACAGACGCAACAGAAGCAGCGTATTTAACAGCTGAGACCGAAGAGATAGAAGCTAACTCTTCTGGAGAATAGGAGGTTGTGGTAACAGTAATGGTGGACGTGTAGGTGGTGGTGGAATCATCAGCCTTGACAAAGGCACCAGATAGCAAAGCTGGAATAATAACTTTCTTGAACTGCATTATTATCTTCAATTAATTATCAATTTTCTTCTTAATCAAACTTATTTGGAGGGGTTGTTTATTCAAATTGAAGCCTCAAAGTTTGTGTTTTCTGCTTGTTTAAAGGAACGACTAGGGGTGAGTGAATAGGTAACTGAGTTGTAAAACGGTGCAGTTTACTTTCGCTTGAACACTGTTATCTATTGTGACTGAAGTAAAGGTTTGATGTTTTGTGAAAGAGACTGTTAAAAGAGTGTGAAGAAGTTGTAAAGAATTTGGAATGAGACCCCCAACTTTCTGGTCAATTGGCAAACGCACAATTTTTTTTTTTTTCAACTCTTCATCGGTATACGATTTTCTTCATCAAGCCACGAACTTCTTTAGGTTTTCCTTAGCTGGCGACTTTTTTTCATTCAGAATATTCGGGAATAACATCTCAGTTTTTGCCTTTCCTAGAAATACATGCAGCTCCATCAGCTTTTCGGCAGATTTTGCTGCATGTCGCCTAATCGGGAAGGATCCACGATCTCTCGAAATGCCGGCGAACGGAGGCCTGCGGGGGTTGACTGGATCGGAATGTGTTTGCAAATTTCCCGAAACAGGCCAAGTGTTTCCGGTTTGGGTGTCTCAGTAAACAAACCACGAGCAGTTCTCAGAACTTGAGGACGCCGATTATTGCTTTTTAATACTAGGATGGACAATTCTGAAAATGAGAACCGAACGAGCAAGACTCTGAATAGGTTGAATCATGAGGTTGGGATCGGTGATTCCGTGGGGCTCTCGCGTCCCGTGCTTGTCCATTGTTTGTGACTTTTAAAAACATAATGCTAATGACAACAAAAGGAAAAAAAAATTGCGTATGCGTACTACATTAGTGTAATAAATTGATCGAGGGCACCTTTTTTCTACATCTGCCATCAATAATTAACTATAGAAGACTGGTAAGCGAGTTAAGCATCTCTCATCTTGCTAAGAAATAGTAGCATGTTACTGAATTCAACTAGATTTTGAGCAAAAGCTAAACACGACTTTTGTAACCTACTTCCGGCTACTCTACACATCAATGTAAGTATATATATGTGCTGTGACACTGTGCCTGGTTTTTAATACTTAATTTTATGATATAATGTCTTCTCTGCCACTTCTTGAATAAATAATGTTCATCTTCCATTAAAAAGCGGCAACATGGATGCGATTACCCGGATGCACATACTTTATCCACGTAACAAGATCACATGACCATGTATTCCTGTTCCAGGAATTAATCCTTGCACCCATGATAATAATTAATTGTGGGGTTCCTTTCGTCAGTCAGGAAAATTTGGCAAGCCGATCGATGGGCATCTAAAGCCTTTACTGAGTAACAATACTGCAGAACCTAAACGCGCCGAAAGGGCAAAAAGTGACTGGAGTATAATGAACGGAACGGCCGTAGCCGGAAGTGTACATGGTGTGTGAAAATGTTGAAATTATTAAATAGACCTAAATATTGAAAAGCAATCTGTGGATAACTTATTTAAATGCGGGAGAGAAATCCATGATAGTGCCCAATGTCCAGTAATAACCATGAAATATTGATTATGGACTTTCAAATGTACAAATGTACAACAAATGTAGAAAAGAAGGAAAAAAGAGGGGAAAAAATGTCTCCAGATCTTGTACTGATTTTACAAGGCTCTGAATTATTGTATTAGACAAAAAAAAAATGCAATGTAATTTGTTTAAACGATAACAAAAACCGAACGACGGAAAACCCAACATCTGAATCACAACCATACATCAGACACGACAAGGATGCAACTGAAGAGAACAGGAAAAGAACAAAAACAATAAATTAAAAATTCGTCGCCGAGTCCAGCGGAAGACGGCAGATTTTGTTCCTTCTTACTCTGTTTCATGTTCCACAGGCGTATCATGACCACGAATGATTTTCTCGTTATTGGATTCAGAATCGTTTGGATTGCCCCAAGAATAGTAATCCCTTCTGACCTCCACATAGTCGTAAGCAAATTCACCAATTTGATCCTCATCCATGCCTCGTTCTTCAGCTTCCTCAGAAGCCCTTAGCTTTAAACCAGGAATTTTGTTGATTACAA
This sequence comes from Kluyveromyces aestuarii, assembly GCA_003707555.2. Lineage (NCBI taxonomy): Eukaryota > Fungi > Ascomycota > Saccharomycetes > Saccharomycetales > Saccharomycetaceae > Kluyveromyces > Kluyveromyces aestuarii. The sequence goes on from PPJO02000002.1 coordinate 170,176, forward strand.
AACAAATAATAGCAGTTACTACTGCAGAATAACCAATAACAGCTGCAATATACGCAATCTGAATGTACATTTGTTTCCAATTGTGAGTCAACCAACCACCTTCATGTTCACTGCTACCATCTGAACCAATAACCCAGTCGGCTCCAAAAAATGCATTGAATATCAAACCAACCACACCTGCGATACCGTGTTCCGCCAAGATATCCATAGAATCGTCAACTTTAACAAAGTACTTGATCTTAGTGGCAAAGTTACACACTAGACCAGCAATAATACCTTGAATCACAGAGCCATAGAAAGTAATACACCCAGAACTTGGCGTAGCAGCCACCAAACCACAGATAATACCAGAACAGAGGCCAACTGTGGACCACTTCTTTTCCAACCTATAATCTAAAAGACACCATGTCATACCACCTGTAGCTGCACTCAAATTTGTATTCATCAATGCAAAAAATGATCTCAAATTGGGCACCAAACTGGTACAACTGTTAAAGCCTAACCAACCAAACCATAGAAGCGACGTTCCTAAAGTCACCATCGAAACATTATGTGGCCTGAAATTAATTAGCAAGTTCTCATGACGCTTGCCCAAAAATGCTGAGTATACAAAACCTCCAACCGCACTGAGAATCTCCACAGGTCCACCGCCTGCCCAATCCAATACTCCCCATCTGTAAGCCCATCCGTCTGAATCCCAAACCCAGTAAGTAACAGGACAGTATACAATCGTTGCAAAACAAAACAGGAAAACCATATGAGGTAGCAATCTACCTCTTTCCGCCGTCGCACCTGCTATAATACTTAGCGTCACACACATGAATAAACCTTGGAAACATGCAAACGCCAATTCAGGGTAAGCATCCCCTTCACTGACTGCTCCGTACACGTTTCTAAACCCAAACGAATTCATATCACCAATAAACTTATGTCCTGATGATGTCTTAGAAAATGCGAGTGAATACCCCCAGAAGTACCACTGAACTATACCAACAATAGTACCCATAATAACTGCCCATATCAATGCTAGTGCACTTTTTCTTCTAGCTAAACCCGAATATAAGAAGCCTAACCCCGGCACCATGATAAAAACTAGAGCACATCCTACTACTAAAAACCCTACCGACGCTTCATCGTACGTCTCTTGCAACAATGAAACCATACTACGTTTCCAAACCGCCTCCTTTACTTAACTTCCCATTTTACATATCAAATTATAATCATCTTACCTGATTAATGCCTAGTGTCTATATATACCTACATCTTGTGCTCATCGAATTTATTGTACCACTACTTCTAACACTACAAGTATAATAGATATATTTATTATTATCACAGAATCCACTAACAATATTGCACTGCTCCCACTGCTCCCACACCACATCACTATCTTATGGCTCAGACCAACTCGCACTCCCCCCATGTACCTTAGAAAATTTTCTCCTGCCAATCATAACTGGGTTCATATCCAATTGTGTGCCATCCATTCCTTATTCTATCCTCAATTCAGTGTAGGCCATACGAACCCTTTCGTAAACGCTGCAAGGGATTGTGTGAAGAGTAAGCTCTTCACAGAGCTTATTGTGTACAGGGGCTTCGTTATGGTTTTTTTCCGTACTTGCTCGTTGCATGTATTAGAAGTTCTTATTTGTTGACAAAAGGTGATAAGATAAGAAGAGCAGGAAATGTCCGCCGAGAGAAAACGAAAAAAGGTGCGGGAAGTTCTGACAGCCGGATCAGGTATTACCCGGCTACAAACGAAAGATGCCGGGAACACCCGTAGCCCGCGGCCGTGGCTGCGATAAGCGGATTTTTAACGACCAAACGGATTGCAGGACGGGCACAAGTTACCCGGACGATGAGAAATGCCGTCTAGGGGACGGAGCAAGAATGCCCATCGCAAGGCGCTGGAGGCACGACGCGGCGGGAGTGGGGAAAATTTACTGACCAATGAGAAGCCAGGACTGAAGAGAGTAAGGCACGGAAAGGTGGCGTGGCACGTACTTTGCGGATCACGTGGACCAAAGACGAGCATAGGACTGCACGTGAGATCACGTGCAGTGTGAGTGTGAGCGTGAGTCGGTTTTTTTTTTAATGTTTATTGGTTACATGTTAGCCTTTTGCGAGTAGCTGACAGGTGGTGGGTGATGGGTGCTATGTAGACAAATTTTAGGGATCTGTTCAATATTTATAGTTTAGCGCTGCAGATGAGGTAGCTGAGACGAGTTGGAACAGGAAAGGCTAGAAGGAAAATGTGGTTATTGAGTGGGTTCCCACGCAAATTACCTGAAAGCAAATATGTTTCACAGTTTGTAGAAGTGGAATTGGCTAGAAGAGAGTGTAATGGGGAAGGCATGGGCGAATTGCAGATAATCGATGCTCATTTGAGATACATAAATATGGTCCTGCAGATATGTACAGAAGATAGTATTCTAGAGAAGTTTTCAAATCAGATTTTCATAGGAATGTTGAACGTTGCGTACGGATATGAGAAGTTAGCACAGCAGCTCAGGGAACGGGCGTACGCGGAGGGAGGAAGTGGTGGAGAATGGCAGGCTTCAAGCAATTACTCAATGAAAGGGATTGGGTTGCTGCAGTATATGGAACAATTGCAGTTTTTGCCTGCGGATTCAGTTAGTGAGCTCCGATGGTGGATTATGTTGTACCAGGTTAGCCAGCAGCTTGGGACAATTGTGCTTACGATTTCGAAAATGAGGACGAGGTTGTATCCGGATTCTAAAGATAGGTTTTCAAAGATGTTAAGTTTCCAGGATTCTGACATTGAATTGCTAGCTAAGTCCTCCGTGTTGTATGCGAGGTTAGCAATTGGATGCAGCGAGTCGTGTGGGAGATTGCAAGCAGGATCGAGTGAGATGGGCGTTTCTAGCCAGATAATCAATACGAAAAGGTTTCTCGATTGTTTGTCACTAATGTTGCTTTCGTTGGACAAGTACCAGATGAATGAATGTGGAATGGCGATCGCGATGATCAAGGCTGCGGTGACATCGATAATGCCCTTGCTGACTAGCGGACAGGCGGATTTGGTGAGCAATTACAAGTCGCTAGAAAAGTTCAAAACCAAGACGAAGTTACTAAACCATAAGTTGAAAGAAAAGTTTAATGTGAATATTCGGAAGAAAGATACTTCGGTACATCCCTTCATATTAGAAATAATATCCGATTTCTTGGTACCGTTGATCATGGTTCTTCAAGCCAGGTATCATCATGCAAATGAATTATTTTTTGCACAACCTGTAGAAAACTGCTCTTGGATTCTTCCACAGGGGAGGTCTCCAGAAACTAAGGGCACGAAGTATATATTTAATGGAACCAGTTTGATAGAACAAACTGAAATAAGACTTCAGTTCTGAGGTTTTTTTTTTTATTAAGGCATTGTATATGTACGGATTTATCTATACACAGTCATAACTTTATTGGTAGTAGACTTCAGAAAACTTCCTCTTGGATTCCAAACCCAGTTTTTTCCCCACAAGTCTATATTTATCACCACCTGCTAAACTGGCGCGGAGTATTTCTGTGTCAAATTTCAAAAATTCACTTATTCTGACCTTGTAACGAACCCTTTGTGATATACACCCTAGTTTATACCAAAACAATGACTTAGGTCTCAACGAAGTCGTTAATTTAGCGTTTAATTTCAAGGAAACAGCCTGCACCCTGCCATCAAAAATGTTGGCAAGATCCTCCAACAGAACCTGACTTATTTCGAATGGCAGAATGCTCTTTCCGTTCGAAGTAGTTCCCTCTGCAAATAAATAATTTATCTTCCCATTGCAAAACGTCTCAAAATCGTCAATGTTATTCCCAATTTCAGATGCCAGCCCTCCATCCAGTGCAAATTCATACCATTGATGGGGCGAGACAGAATTCAAATTATTTCCTCTGGGAATAATAAAATTGCAATGCGCAGAATGGCCGCTCAATTCTTGAAGCAAGTATGCATCAAAGGGCGAGACGCTGTTTACCACGTACAAAATTCCACTGCTAGGCATATATCTCGCCCTATTCTTTTCCAAATCCCTCTTTTTAACACCATCGATCTTTAAGTCATAACCTAGCCCATATAGACGGGCCAAAGTAAGAGCTTGGATTCGCCTCAGTCCAAAAAATGGCAACAATAGTATACCTAGTAATCTTGCAAATACATTTTCAAACAATGCATAGACCAGTCTTGCATAAATAACTTCTGGCATCTGCCTTTCGGGCAAAAAGGGAGGAATACCAGTTCCTTCATCTCTCCATGCACTAAATTTCTCCATATTAAAGTCCAATTGCTGGGGAAAAGAACACACCACTCTTGAAAGGGTATTTATATTGCTCTTTTACATTTAGCCGGAGAAACGAACCTCATCTCGATTTTTTTTTATTTTTTAAAGAAACGTTTTCCTATATATCATAAGCACATGTTTCGATGTTGGTGAACAATCAACTAGATCGAACCTGAGGAAGCAGTGGCTAAAAAGAGGCTAAAGCAGATGTCATTTCCTGATGTTATCTCTCGAGGCGACGAATTTTTATCTCAATATCCAAGAACTGATTATTTTTGGCAGCTAGCTTCCCATGGAACGTGCCTGTTGGCAGTAGGTGTTTCGAAATTAGTTCTCAACACCTTCTACAATGTCAAGTTGAATAACTTAGACAGATTGGAGAATGCTGTCAAAAGAACGGAGGTGGAGAACAGAGGACTCATGACGGTCATGAATCACATGTCTGTTGTTGATGATCCATTTATCTGGGGTGTCTTTCCATGGAGGATGTATCGTGATTTAGATCAAATAAGATGGTGCCTTGGTGCTCACAACGTATGTTTCCAAAATAAATTTTTCTCCACGTTTTTCTCATTAGGTAAAGTTTTGTCTACCGAAAGATTTGGAGGAGGCCCTTTCCAAGGATCGATAGATGCCTCTATCCGACTTTTGTCTCCTGATGACACGTTAGACCTGGAATGGACTCCTCATCGCATTGAAGCAGTTCACAGTAGCGAAGAGGCTAATTCAATCCCAAAGTCTGGAAACATTACAAAGTATGTTGCCCCTGTTGCCAGAACTAAACCAAGTTGGGTACATGTTTATCCTGAAGGGTTTGTTTTACAGCTTCAGCCTCCGTTTTCTAATTCAATGAGATACTTTAAATGGGGAATAACTAGATTAATACTTGAATCAACCAAAGCTCCAATTGTTGTTCCTATGTTCTCTACTGGTTTTGAAAAAGTGGCACCTGAATCAAGTGCTGGCACGATTATAGAGAGGTATTTGCCAAGAAATTTAGGGGCTGAGATTGAAATTAATATCGGCAACCCGATAGATGACTCCATCATTGAAAATTACAGAAAAGAGTGGACATCACTTTGTTCTAAATATTTTGACCCAAAAAACCCCTCTGATTTAAGTTACGAATTGAAGTATGGAAAAGAAGCAGAAGACTTAAGATCAAGATTGGCTGCCGAGCTTAGAGAGCATGTGGCTAAAATTCGTCATGAAGAACGCAAGTTTCCGATAGAGGATGAAAGATTCAAGTCACCTGCTTGGTGGAAACGTTATACACAAACTGAAGGTGCCTCTGATCCTGATGTCCAGTTCATTGGTCTCAATTGGGCTATCAGGAGATTACAATCTTTTTTGGATGACTATGATGAACAACAAGAACCTAATGCAAAAAGGTAGGTATTTTGATATGTTTGATATGTTTGATATTCTAAGCCCCTGTATTTGAAGGAAGTATTTGCAACGAGTATCTGTCATAGTTTGGATTAAAAGATTTTGAACCTCGCTGTACTTCCGATGCGCATATAGGATTTAAATCCTTGTATATATTGTTATATTTATTAGTATTGATTCGAATTGATAAACCTTCCATTTGTTTCCTGATGAAAGTAAGAGCAATTGTCATTATCAGTACGCAACTATATTACATGAGAAACTTGTCAGGTATTATCTAAAAGATTACGCATTGGCTCACCTGGAGAGTTTTACGGAATTAACTTTCGATGCAAATCTTAGGGAATTAAGTGTTTCCTTAACGTGATCTAAACTTGCAGAAACATTGGCGAACATTAAAGTTTTGGAATCTCCAATTAATGAGTACTGCAATAGGTACGTCAATTTGGAATTCCTAAACGGTATATGTTTTGTTTCATTATCATTGAGAGCATATATCACATCTCCAAGACAGCTTAAAGAGCGGTTGATATTCTGCGTCTCACGTAATCTTTCGCCTGTAAAACGTGATGTGTCAATTCGCTCAGAACCAGCCAAGTCCACCAAATTTAGTACACCATTACTTGTTTCCCCAGTGAACGAATTACGTCCATTTATGTGAATTGTAAAAACGCTATGGGATCTTGATGACCGTTCATTAGATTGAGTAGAGGCTGTAGATCTCATTTTTATTGCAGTTTTCAGGAGAATATCGACCATTTCACGAGTCTTCAATTTAATCTTCGTAATATTTGTGATAGAGGTTCGTTGTGACGATGCATCGTGCCGTATTTCATACTTATCAGATGCAGTAGAGTCTTTATTCAAAGACCTCAGTAAATCGATGATTTGTTCATTGTATATTTCGATAAATTGGGCGTCAAAGCTGTAATGCCAACCTCGTTCTTGAAGGGAAGAGGTCCAGTCAAATATATGATCAAGCGTCAAAGGAATGACACCATCACCGTCATTTAGCATGGTAAACGTTTTACCAGAGCCAGTTTGTCCGTAAGCAAATATACAAACATTGTAACCATCTAAGGAACTTTGTATTAATTGTCCCACTTCCTCAAATACGCTGACATTTGAAGTAACTGGATCAAATACTCTATCAAAAAGAAAAGTAGACTTTCTGCCATCCCTCTCAACTACTATAGACTGAGAGCCCTTATAGTTGTTAAAATTGGAGACCACTAGATGTGACGTCTTCTTGTCTTCACTAGCTAGAGGAGGTCGTATCCTGCAATAAACCCTTATGTTTCCTCGCAGTTCCTGAATTTCATTATGTAGTTTTCTTCTCATAGTCTCCTCCTTGATAAGGATTTCGTTGATTTGCTGCAAATCTTCTTTTGAAGTTTTTATATATTGGTTCAATTCATGTCGCTGTTTAATGACATTGTTGGTGTCTTCTTTCACAGTATCTATTTGTACACCCAAAGATTTTTTGTAGGAATTTTTTTCATCATATAACTTTTCAAGCGATTCCAACTTTGCTTCTAGTTTTCTCTTATTCTCTTTTTGATCCTCTAATTCTCCTTTTAACCTACCATCAATTTTGTTTTTGAGCTCTAATTTCTTGTCCATAAGCTGTTCATTTCTTCCCGAAGAATCAATCCATTGTATTTGGAATGTTTTAAGCCATTCCTCTTTCGCTTTCGAATAATTCATCTCAATTTCCTTCTTCGAGTTCTTCAAATGATTATCGTTATTCAATATCTCATACTCCAAATCTTTAATTTGCTTTATAAGTGCGTCCTTCTCAATACTGTACTTCTGAATATTTTCAAACTCAAGTTTTTTATATTCAAATTTATAGTTTGATTCTAGCTGACCCAATTCATTCTGAAACTTTCCATCCAGCTTTTTCAGCTCAAGCTCGAACCCACTCTCCATAAACTCTTTTTTTAATTCGAAATCCTTCTCAATATTGTTCATTTCATTCTCCTTCAAAGCAATCTGTCGCATTTTCGTTTCCTTTTCCTCTTTTAGATTTCCCATCTTAAACTCAACAGTGTTGAGCTTGTGTTTGATCGACTCTAACTCTTCCCTTCCCCTTTCTAGTTTTGATTTCCTATTTGACAACCTTTCCTGTAAATCACTCAATTCCTTAAGATTCTCCTTATAAAAGAAAGCCATATGTGACAATGGCTTTGATGATGTCCGTGAGACATCTGGCGTGACACTATTCTCATTTATTGAAGGATCTGCATCTTCGCTGGCTAATCCAATGGATTTCCTAGGCTTGTATTTCGGAGATCCAGTTAGGTTTTGTGATGGCGACGGTATCTGGGAATCATCTTGCACACTTCCACGTCTGTTAGGAGTTGATGGCGAGTCCGTCATCCTCCTTCGATAAAGTATAGGAGTATATTGGGTTTTAAATGCAAATATGAACGCAACCTTTATAAATGCGTTTGCCTTTCACATCAGTTTCATTATCGTTTTACTTTATTTTGTTTATAAAATAAGCATTAACGCGACATATTGGAAAATGAACACAAGCCGCCGTGATTGATTTACATAAATACCAGGAACTACTTGAATATCTTTCAAAAACAAGACCAAAACTGGATAGATAAACGGGAGCAATTCCTAGATATTTGGGACATCAAATATGCAGTTCTACTATTTCAATCTACTTCCCCCTCGATTCTCTTGTCAGCAATGTGTGGGTGTGTTGAACTCTTTCTTTTTTTTATGAATCTCAAGCTTTGAATACAATCAAAAAATCTTCAAGCTCATCTCAGGAAGGTAGCAGAGGGGTTCACTCTCACAGTAGAGAGAAAAGACGTGAAATCATTATAGAGTAATTAATAATGTCCAGCAAGGGAAAGTTTAGCGTGAGAGCGACAAAAAAAACTAAATTAAATGATTTCACTGCAAAGCCTCGTAAGGTGATGAGCTCAGGAACTCATTCTCGGGATGAAGAAAAATCTGAATCAGAGCCCAGTATAGATTCCGAGGAAGAATCAGAATCAGGGGGATCCGAAGACAATCAAGATTCTTCTGAAGAGGAGCTCGATGATGAACTGGATATAAATGGTGTGTCTAGTGAAGAGGATGAGGAGGAGCAAGAAGAAGGAGAAGAAGAAGAAGAAGAAGAAGGAGACGATTTTCCAAGAAAGAAGAAATCGTCCAAATCAAAGCATGATGATGGTTCAGAAGCATTTTCTAGTGCTCTTACAAATATCCTTTCGTCTCATTTAAAAGCATACGACCGTAAGGATCCAATTATGGCAAGAAACAAGAAAGTTCTGAAGAAAAACGATGCCGACAAGCTTGAACAGAAGGCAAAGAAAGCTCTCCTGACAGAAAAGAAGAAGTTACTCGACAAGACGAGGAGAAAGGATATTTTACCAGTTGTGTCCGCAGATATTGGTTCCGAAGAGATTAAAGACATTTTGTGGAGGGAACGGAAATTACGGAAAATTGCACAAAAAGGTGTTGTAAAACTTTTCAATGCAATTCTTTCAACTCAAGTCAAGACTGAGAAAGAGGTCAGCGAGTCTCTATCTGATGTTAAAAATAGGACTGAAAAGAAGCAATTAATTACAGAAATATCGAAAGAAAAGTTCTTCGATCTCGTCAAGGCTGCTGGAGACAGATAGATCGTAATATAACAAGTACATATTTTGTAAATTAGATGACGATTATTTTATCATTATAAAGTTCAAAACCCTAGACCACCATTGGAATAAGCCATTGGTTTGATATCAGGGTGAGGAGATGCAGTAAATGTTTCTATAATCAAATCTTTGTCAATGGCAGATTGCTTTGATGATTTATTGCCGGGTGAGACATGTATGATTGCTCCCAAGTTCTTTTCTGTGTCACAATAGTTTGGTGCACTGAATAAGGTTATTAAATTACCATTATGCTCAAAGTCATAACCTCCATGTCTCACTTCGTGTGATCTAATTATTCTTTTTAGATTGTTGTTTTCAAGGAATTGTTGTGTTATATCTGGTCCAAATGCACTGCTTAAACCACGAGGAGATGGACCAAATCCATTAGAGACTTGTGGATCAGCCCATAACATTTCCATGAAGATACCTTCTCTTGGTGGTTGCTTGAATCTATCAATTTTTTTCATGTCCTCAAGTGTTGCTGAGGTATCACTTGGTAGGCCTCCATGCATGACAAGATATGCGTCATTAATTAATACAGCAAGAGGTAAGGATTCAAAACTTTGGGAGAAGAGGTCAAACACTCTTTGGGAATACTTGTATTTACACTCATCTTCGAATCCATAGACTTTGTTCATACTGCTTGTTTCATGATTTCCACGATTCAAATATATGTTTTTTGGATATAACAATTTGAGAGAATAAAATAGAATAGCAACTTCACAAGACCAAGAGCCACGATCCACGAAATCACCGTTGAAAACATATATGTGCGATTCGTCCACTTTTCCGTATGTTTTAAAAATATTCAGGACATCATAAAATTGACCATGAGTATCACCACATATCGAAATGTTTGAATGAACATCTTTCTCATTATTCAATTCAACAACTGTTGGTTCAGACTTGAATAAAGAGTCAGCGTGGGAAATAATAGCTGCCACGTAAGCCTTTGGAAGATACTTTCCAGCCAAGAAAACATCCTTGATCATGTAGGTGATAAAATCTTGAGTCATATTTTTCACGCGAACACCAGCAGCCGAGCCCTGTTCATTCGTAAGCTGTTCAAATTCGAGAGTTTTACCTGTATAGCTTATTAAATCCGCATTGGCATCAAACGAAGACAGGTTTAAAGTCTGACACAAGTCAACAATACTTGATTCGCCTCCGCTGATGGCTTTTTCAAACTTTTCCTTCTGGATAACCTTATCACAAATGGTCAAAGCATTTTTTGCAGTTAGCTCATTGGGTTTGAATTTCAAAACGATTAAAAGATCTTTCCTAGCTTTTTTGAATTCAAGAAGGCCGATATGCGACATGGCTCTCCTATGATATGCTTTCAAATTGTTGGAGTCTAATTCAATAGCACGCTGTGAATCATTAAGGGAATTTTGGAAATTGTCGAGCTTTAAATTGGTGAACGCCCTGTTGGAATAGAGAATAGCATTCTCTGGATCAAATGCGATAGCCTGTGTATATAATTCAGATGCTTTCGCATATTCCTTTTCCTTCACGAATTGATTACCCTTGTTTTTCAGTTCTAACGCTTTTGCTGCGTCATGTTTGGTTTCAGAATTATTCATTTTGGAAACTAGGCGCTTATGATGTTGCTCTCTGTAAGCTAATAATGGAACAATTGATCTGCCGTCGATTTGATAATTTTCTTGTATTTGACATCAAAAATTAAAAAAAAAACAAAATCATGAAAATTACAGTCTATGGCATGCTGGAAAAATCTGGCATAATTGAATTTGACAATTAATATCGGTTGGTTTATAACATTAATATTTATATTTATATGCATGCAGATGGTTACCATTGCACTGAATCTAGATATGGTGTACGGTTTTCAGAGTCTTCACCGGTTGAAAAAATGGAACTAAAAGATTCAAATTCGAGCGCTGGTAGAACTTTTAATTTTCTAGACGCTTCAGCTTCTAATAGCGACTCGTACGACCAGTCAAGGAAATCCTCGATGTTGTAGCTCATCTTTTGAAATGGTTGCTTGAAGATCTTGGCCAATGTTGCTACATTTGGATGGTAGTGGTTCATTAAGATGTCAACTTCCCACAGAGATGATGAAATTGCGTTTGTTAGTTCCGGATTACTTTCAGAATTATTGAATGGATCGGTATATTTCTGCCTGGTCTCAATGTCAGCATCAATGTAATCAGGGTCATGAAGGAGAATCATACATGTTGGATGCCTCCTTATCAAGTTGTAGATGAAAGGAATGGTACTCACAATCGCACCGGGTGGAGAGCCAACGGTTAGGCGGCCCAATCTCTTGATGAAAGAAGCAATTAACTGTGAGGACAAATGTGTTGATGAAAGGAATAAATCTAAAAGCCTAAAAAACCTGGATCTATATCTGACATGCATTAATTCTGGAGTTAGAAGTTCGTATAATTTTGAGTAGAAGTTTGGATATTCTAAATTGTAATTCTTCATTAATTCAAATAATCCGTTCAATGACAAAATAGATATAATACCGCCTTGATTGTAAGAATCTGTTAAGAAATCCATTAATTTGGCCGGTTGATGGAACCAAACAATGATTCTCTTATGCAAAATTAATAAAGTAGTTTTGAATTGTTCATTTGACAAATTCTCAAGATTTAGACAATAAAGCCAGTTGGTTTCCAAATTAGATTTGAATTTAGACTCGTTTTCAACTGCATTTGGGGGGAGAGACACGAATATTTCCAGGTCAGGCGCATAGTGCATGTCATGATTGCATAGTTTTAGCCATTTTGACATCTTGATCTCGTCCGGCACAGAAATAGTACTCAGAATTGTAAGAAGTTCAGACTGTGTGTAATATTGTATATCCAAATTCCTTTTGTAATAAGTTTCGACAAACTCTTCAAAGACAGGGTTTCTTGTTTGTCCATCTTGTGAGTCAACGTCCCCAACATAGTTGCAAGCAAATAGTGTTACCAAAAGAGCCCGTAAAGTCTTATTAGGGAAAAATGGGGAATTTGGCTTGGATGCCCAGTATATGGATTCTTGATTCAGCATTTTCATATAACATTCCAAACAGTCTACAGAAAGAGAGTTAGTCTCCCGTAGAGTTTCAATTACTCTTAGCAATTTCAGCTTATAATTCTGATATAATTTTTTACACCATCCAAAAAACTTCTTTTCATTATCATTGGAGGCCAAGTGTGGCATCAACTGTCCCCGTTCAAAAAGTTTAATAAAAACGTGGGAAAGTGCAAGAGTCAAATAACGAAATGTTTGTTCGTCCATATTATTTTCATCAGAAAATCCATTCTCTTCTAACAGAGAGTTGTAGGAATGTACTAGTTTAACTAGAGAATTGTAATGTTTTCTATCATTTCCCGAGCTTATTGATTTGCATATGCTCTTTATTTCATCTTTTGCAATCATCTTGTGTGATAAATAGTATGTATAAAGCAATGATTTATTCCTCTAAGGACTCTATTCAATCTCAATGCCCTTGTATACGCAATGATACAATACATCACTACCGTGCATTGTGTGTCTCATCGCATCTCATCGTATTGAAATTTTTTAACTGTTGAGAAAAAGAAATGGATTCACAATAAGGCACGAGACGGGTAACATTGTGTCACGTGCAATTCCTGTCAATGAAAATTTATGTATAATTTTTTTTTATAAACGATGGTGCATGCCTGCACTCTCTCTATATCATAAGTCCCCGCATATTTGATTCCCGACTTCATATCGATAAAGCTCTTGCTATGCTTCCAGCCCTAAATTAAGGGCTTGCCTTTTGCCTTTTAATTGTATAAAGTGATAAAATACCGCAGTTCACGAAATTTTTGAAAATTTTAGCATAAAAAAGACAACGGCTTAATAAATTCTCTATCTTTTAAATACATGTTTAGTGAACGTTTTTAAATTTTAGTTTTAAAACCTTATGACCTTCCAAGTTTTAAAAGAAGACGATGATATTATTTGCGCTATAATTCTTACAATTCTTCGCCTCCCTTACAATTAGTTGTTCGTGGATGTGGTATTAGTGGGGAATGCGGTGCCCACGCAGAACTTTCATCTTGTTACTAATTTTTTGATGGGACGCTAGTTATAAAATTCTGATTCTTTTAAATCAGTATCACGAAGGTCATCACTCTGCTTTTTCCATTTATCGTAGTTCTTAGGTATTATCATTATGTTCTTGTGGGAGTAGCTGATGAGTTTCTACTTTACGTACGTAGCTTAAGGCTTTTTCTTTTGTGTCTAGATTTAGAAGAGTTGGATGGCGCAAAAATTCTGTTCTCTTAGCGGCATGTTTCTCAATCACTATTTGATATTGTGGTAGGGTCAATTTCGGCACCTTCCCGGCATCTAATCTGTCTGGTACAATGATATCAATTGCTTGAAATATTGATTGAAAAGGTTACCAGTTGCCAGAAGAAGGATGGTATCATTAATATATGCTGCATGTACTACGAATGCTATCACTTTATCAGAGAAAAGTATATGTCAAAGATCGAAAAGCGGTTAACTTTCCGATCGTGCCCTGAGCGATAGCCTGCATACTGCCTCCGGACTGTGAGTAATGCTTAAATAGTTACTGAGTCATATTTTCAGTGGGCAAAAAAAAAAAAATGTCGCTGAAAAAAAAAATTTTGATAGCGATGTTCGATGCACTGCTTCCGTATAAAAAAAACGAATGTTCCTCACAACTTTACCGTGAAATCATTCCTTTGCGCGGACTGAGTAAAATCATCTAGCAGTTGCAACATCGTAAGGACGATCATTAGCAAAAATGTGTGGTATTTTTGCTTCTTTCAGAAACGCTGATGTGGAGGCGTACAAGCCAAAAGCCCTACAATTATCCAAGAGAATCAGACACCGTGGTCCAGACTGGTCAGGTAACGTCGTGAAGAACTCAACCATCTTGGTTCACGAAAGATTGGCTATTGTCGGTTTGGAATCTGGTGCTCAACCAATCACCTCTGAAGATGGTGCATACACTCTGGCCGTTAACGGTGAAATTTACAACCATATTAAGTTGAGAGAAGAATTCCCTTCTTATCCATTCAAGACTCTATCTGACTGTGAACCTATCATTCCTCTATATGAAAAGTATGGTATTGATGCTCCTAAGTACCTAGATGGTATGTTTGCTTGGTGCTTGTATGATGCTAAAAAGGATCGTATCATCGCTGCCAGAGATCCAATCGGTATCACAACTTTGTACATGGGTAGATCATCATCTTCCCCAAAGACAGTCTTCTTCGCAAGTGAATTGAAATGTTTGACTGATGACTGTGACGAAATTGTCGCTTTCCCACCAGGTCATGTTTACGATTCAGAAACTGATCAAATTACAAGATACTTCAACCCAGACTGGATTGATGAGGACAGAATCCCATCTACTCCTGTCAATTACAAAGACATCAGAGAGAGCTTGGAAACAGCCGTGAGAAAGAGATTAATGGCAGAAGTTCCATACGGTGTGTTGTTGTCTGGTGGTTTAGACTCCTCCTTGATTGCTTCCATCGCTGCCAGAGAAACCGAAAAGGCTAACAATGAATTAGACCCAGCTGTTTATGACGAAGAACCAAGTCATTTGGCTGGTGTCGATGAAAAGGGTAACTTGCACACCGCTGGTTGGTCAAGACTACATTCTTTCGCCATTGGTTTACCAAACGCTCCAGATTTACAAGCTGCTCGTAAGGTTGCAAAGTTCATCGGTTCTATTCATCACGAACATACTTTTACCCTACAGGAAGGTCTAGACGCATTGGACGATGTCATTTACCACTTGGAAACTTACGACGTGACCACAATTCGTGCATCAACACCAATGTTCCTGTTATCCCGTAAGATCAAGGCCCAGGGTGTCAAGATGGTCCTATCAGGTGAAGGTTCTGACGAAATCTTTGGTGGGTATCTATACTTTGCTCAAGCTCCTTCTGCTGCAGAATTCCACACTGAAGCTGTCAAGAGAGTCAAAAATCTACATTTGGCTGATTGTTTGCGTGCAAACAAATCCACCATGGCTTGGGGTCTAGAAGCTCGTGTCCCATTCTTGGACAAGGAGTTCTTGCAACTTTGTATGAATCTCGACCCTGCGGAAAAAATGATTGACGCATCTAAGGGCAGAATCGAAAAATACATCTTAAGAAAGGCCTTCGACACATCCGATGAACCTGAAACCAAGCCTTACTTACCTGAAGAAATATTATGGAGACAAAAGGAACAATTCTCTGATGGTGTTGGTTACTCTTGGATCGATGGTTTGAAGGACACCGCCGAAAAGATGATTTCTGATGAACAATTCGCCAATCCAAAACCTGAATGGGGTAACGATGTCCCAACTACGAAGGAAGCCTACTGGTACAGATTGAAATTTGATGCCTTATTCCCTCAAAAGACTGCTGCTTCAACTGTGATGAGATGGATTCCTAAGGCTGATTGGGGTTGTGCCGAAGATCCATCTGGTAGATACGCTAAGATCCACGAACAACACATTTCAAAGGAAAACTAGTCTTTCTTTTCTTCCTCACGTCGATAAATAAAACAAATAGAAATTCTTACTTATTCGTTCAATTCTCACTTTCTCCACATTATTTCATTATTTCTACTATATACAAACCTACAAATTTTAAGCACTGAAAGTACTTACTTTAACTACGATACCTCGGCATTATATCTTAGCGGATGTTAATCTGTTGCCGGGGATAACGCCTTTTCCCGTCATGTTTTCTATGTGCTTTTCTTTCAAAGGTGTAATGGGCCCTTAAGGAAAAAGAAAAGTCAAGTAGAAGCGAAAAGAATAACAATAATAAATAAAATTTCTCTCACTGACACAAAACCTTGAACAGCATTCAAACTTGAAATCCTGCTGACTAGAACCCATTACCCTGTGTTAACTTTGTGTAAAAACACCAACTGTTTTAATCATGCTCGTAGCCTGCCTTTCACCGATCACGTACTTGTTCTAGATTCTCTCCTTTTGACATTATATCTGTTATACAAAAGGTCAGCTCGACTGACAGTCAACGTCTCGCCTGATTTAAAGGGGTTCATCGTCTCAATTAGTCCTTTAGTTCCCTGAATCCATGGTATCCACGCGCAACTCATCATAGTATATTAAAAAAAATATTATTTTTTACTTCTTGCACACAAAAGATTGTTTTATCTCACGTTTAGTGCGCTGCTTCACTCTACTAACGGTTCGTGACCATATTATTTTTACCAGCGGCTGTCAACGTTTATATAAACTTTCTCGTTCCTCCGATGAGATCGACTATCCTGCTTTAGCATTAGAAATATCAAAACCTACAGTGACGGGTTCGTAGTCAACGTACCGCTGTTAATTCCTGTATTGTCGCAACCGTTGGCGCTCTTTGCAGGTAGTAAATGCGTTTTCAGCCCGCGGTTTGTCAGCCGTTAATGAGGTTATCGCAATTACTTAGGGTATCTTTCCGTGCGACATTGTTTAAGGGTCCGGCTGAGACTGAGATATACTTTTCCAGAGTACTGGCACCGAATTTGTCATGAAGAATACGCGCATGGCACGGGATTCGGCTTTTGTGATCTACCGAAAAGGTTTACTCCGAGGAATGAGCAAATTGAGTATCCCTTCCGCGGAAAGAGACCGTGGCAGTAAGACGGAAATACGGTCCCGTGCATTTCCACGTTATTAAAAAAAAGCTGATAGTTAAGCCATGTGACTTTTTTATATTCTCAGGGTGCACGAATGCACATGAATCATAAAAAAGACAAGGATAAAATGTTCGGGTAACATATTCGGGATCGGCGGTTAACCTTTGAGTATATATATATATGGGAGTATGGAATAGGAAGAATCACTATTGATACTTATTAGGTTGAGATTACTTAATTAGATGGTTAGGTTGGCTCCTGTGCAACTCAAGTGTGCCTGGTGACTAAGGCCTCTGGTGTGTGAGCAGGAGCAAATAGTCGCGACTACGTTGGATACGGCAGCCGTCGTTACATATGTATCTACAGGCTCTGTAGATTTTGATTTATAACCTCAACAGACAAGAGGAACACAGAAGGAATCACGTTGCTATCTGTTTAGGGAAGTTTTTGCTTTGAAATTCGGTGAACGTTAATTGAATTTCATACTTTGAACCATACGAACATTCAAGAGTCATTGGCTTTTACTTTTTTTTTTTTTACTTGGTGTTTTTTTTTTTTGATAACGCCCAGAAGATAATTATTTAGGATAAAGTCTTGTACACTTTGGTCAATCGACGTTTGAATACCTTTGCCAAGGCGCCGTTCAAATCAGACGTACGTCGTCGTCCTTTTCTGCCTCTACATTTTTGTTTTTGTAGTCGACATTGTCGTTGCATAGTATCATTGATTGAACTTGGAGGATTATTCAGACGACTGCCTTAGGTTTAAGCAAGGTACTGAACAATGGTTGAAAACAAGTTTAGCAGTGGAGTTGAAATATCACCCACGGATGAACGAATAAGAAGCAGAACGTTTTCGCTTCAAATGGATCCTAGATCGACTTACCTTGGAAGATCATACGTTGGGTCCTTTATTTCGCCGTCAGAGATCGGGAAAGCAGGAGACAGCAGCGATTTTACGCAAACAGAGAATGAGAGATCAAGGTCAGTTCATGGATCAGTAAGCCTACACCAACAAACAGCATTGCTTTCTCAAGCGTTTGACAATGAGGTTGGTGATTCAGATATATTGAGTGGAGGTGTGGGTTTGGAGGAGGACACTGTGGAACCCTTTAATGGAGCCAACATTGGCATGGACATTGAGGAATTAGATGAAGAAGAGAATAATAATGAGGACACACCAGAGTTGCTGCATGAAGAGACGTGGTTGGTACCAGTTACTTCTCCTAACGAATCACTATTTCTCGAGTATGGAAGTATTGATGAGGAGAGTTCTCCTTCGTCACATTATATTTCGATAGCTAGAGAAAGAACTCCTGGGGCACGATTCCGCCCAGGGTCACATTATGAGAAGGCAAGCGAGTTTTTACTGAGAGTTCTACACTATTTTCCCTCTGTTGGCCTAGGTTTATTATTGAATATTTTAGATGCATTATCTTACGGTATGATCATTTTCCCAATTACAGAACCTTTGTTTTCCCACTTAGGCCCTACTGGATTATCGATGTTTTATGTTTCAACGGTTATCTGTCAACTTTGTTTTTCTTTAGGATTATCATCTTTTCGTTCGGGGGTTGGATCAGAAATGATTGAGATTACACCATTTTTCCACACAATGGCATTATCCATCATGAATTCTATTCCTGAAGGCAATGATGATCAAGTGATTTCTACAACAATTGTGTGTTATGCTCTTAGCTCCATTATTACTGGTTTAACATTTTTCCTTCTAGGAAAGATGAGACTTGGTAAAATCGTCGGATTTTTCCCACGTCATATTTTAATTGGATGTATTGGTGGTGTGGGGTACTTTTTGGTAATCACTGGTTTAGAAATTTGTACAAGAGTAGCCAAATTCAGCTACTCTTGGGATTTCTTGTTATCACTATTTACTCAAGTGGATATTCTTGCGAAATGGGTGGTTCCTGTTGGGTTAACGCTGATATTGGTATTTGCACAATCAAGAATTCGTAATTCCCTTGTACTCCCGTTATTCTATATTACGACGTTACTACTCTTCCACTTTATTGTTGCTATTGTTCCTAGTTTATCATTAGATCAAATGAGAGACTCTGGCTGGATTTTTGGCAAAGTGGCTTCGAACGAGAATTGGTATGATTTTTACAAATATTATAACTTCAAAAATATCCACTGGAACTTGATTCCAAAACAGCTTCCCACAATGCTAGCTTTAACATTTTTCGGTATTTTACATGTTCCAATCAATGTACCTGCTTTGGCAATGTCATTAAACGTTGATAGATATGATGTTGACAAAGAATTAATTGCACATGGTTATTCCAACTTTATTTCAGGTTGCTTAGGTTCAATTCAAAATTATTTGGTCTACACCAACTCACTTCTATTCATCAGAGCAGGAGCAGATTCTCCAATTGCCGGAATAATGCTCACAATTGGAACTTTTATAGTCATGGTAATTGGTCCTGTAATTATTTCGGTGATCCCAATTTGTATCGTTTCGTCCTTGATTTTTCTCCTCGGGTATGAACTACTACAAGAAGCAGTTATTGATACGTGGGGAAAGCTGAGTGCTTTTGAATATTTGACAATCATAATAATTGTTGTTACTATGGGTGCCGTTGATTTTGTTGTAGGTATTTTAGTCGGAATCCTTTTAGCATGCTTTTCATTTTTGGTGGATTCAACAAAACTACAAACAATCAATGGTGAATACAATGGTACTGTAGCAAAATCGACAGTTCATCGTGATTACATTCAATCTAAATTTTTGAGAAATATTGGCGAACAAATTTATGTCTTGAAGCTACAAAATGTTCTATTTTTTGGTACAATTTTATCTATTGAGGAGAAGATTAATCACTTGTTAGAAATCAGTGATTTAGACTCTTCTAAGAAGAGAATCAAATATTTGATTTTAGACTTCAAAAATATTCAATCAAAAAGCATCGACTACAGTGCTGCTGAAGGTTTCAACAGAATCAAAAGGTTCCTCGTAAAAGAAAAAATTCATTTGATAATAAGCAGCATAGATCCACAGGATCAAATATGTATTTCTTTCGACAAGATAGGCTTATTAAGTGGTGTTGAATTGTTTGAAGATTTGAATGGTGCTTTGGAATGGTGTGAGAATGAATTCTTATCTAGATACAAAAAACTCAGAAATAAGACCTTGGCAAAAAAATTGGCGAAATTGAAGCTAACTAACAAATCAAACAAACCACCTATCAATACTCCTAGAAATAGTCAATTTGTTTCCGAAGTTCGAAATATCTATTCCGAAGAGTTAGAAATGCATAAGTTAAACTCAGCTTTCAAAGAACGTCAACAGCTCTTGCCCGTTTTGTTGCTTGCACTAAGAAAATATAGAACTCAAATCATGTCAGATAATATTTCTGTCAGGAACACAGAAATTGACTTATGGAAAAGACTTATTCCTTATTTCAGGCTTGAAAAAATACCACAAAATACCCGTATCGAACACAATAATAATATTTTCTTCATTGTCGAAGATGGTGTCGTAAATCTGACACACCTGTTGGTTCAAGGAAAGTTCTACGAATCAATGTCTTCAAAAACGGCATTCGGAATCGTCGGAGCTGGAGTTTCCAATTCTTCTATCATGATCACTACGGAAATCGAATGTTTCATCCGGATCATCGACTCAAAAACATTGAACCTCATCAAATCTGAAGACATCTCACTATATACAGAATTGATCTTAACTATTATGGCAATCAATAAGGATATGTTCCGAGAATTGTTGGGCTATTCTCTAATAAGTATGTAAATCATCGCTTCTTGTCCTTTTTCTTCACTTATAATTTGATAAATTTTGACATTTTTTTACTATTTTCAGTGTAATATTGAAAACTTGCAATTCAAATTTACAACTCCCTAATACGAATAAATTCTAAAGCATACTTAAAATCTTGTTTGAACGTAAATCCATATGTCCCTTAATAAATCTGCAACTAGAGAAATCGTCGAGGAATATATAAAAGATAATGTTCGTAATGACGACACAGAGAGTATCCAATCACTTCAAGAGGATAAATTGGATTTGAACAAGAAAGCAATTCCTGGTTTCAACACATACGTACCAGAAGGTTCATCATTTCCCGAGGAATACGATATTGAAACAAGAACTGGACTAGTAAAGGTTTCTACGTTACAAAAATTGAATAGAGTTGAAACTGTTCCATCTACTCATTCAACCAAAAAACAACAGGAGTTGGACCCAGAAAGGCTTAAGAAACGTATAGAGAGGAATCAGAAGGAAATAGATAAACAGAAAAATCCCAATAAATTCCAAAAGTTCATTAAGAGTCTTTTTGGATAGGAGATTGGTAATATGGGGGATTTTAAATAAGGAATTTCCCGTTCTATCTAATTATTTTGGTTTTAATTTTTTCATTTATATATCTGGGAAATAATATCTAGGGGAGTGCTAAGTATATTTGTCACTATAAAAACTTTAATTGTGCAAATCATCATAATTGTAAAGTAAACAATATAGCAAAGGGCTCAATGTGCATTCTTTTGGCTACTAATAGGCACCCCGAATACAAACTAATCCTTATCTCAAATAGGGACGAATTTTTCGAGAGGAAAACACATACAACATGTTGGAATCATGGTGGTTTTATTCTTTCCCCATACGATTTAGCTATTTCAAACGGCAAACAAAATTATGGCACATGGCTTGGTATTAATAAGAGAGGAAAGATAGCTGTAATTCTGAATTTGAGAGTTAACGCAGAGCAACGAAAAAGCAGCAATACGATAGCTGAGGTCAGATCCAGGGGCCTTCTACCTGTAACTTTTTTGTCCGAAAACGATGGTTCATCTTTCGGAGATTGGGACTCATGGGATAAATTTGAATTGAAGGATGAATATTTGAGAAAAACTGGCCCTTTCACAATGTTTTATGGAGATATTTTAAACGAAAATTACAGTGTTATTGACAGTTTCAAACACTCCAATAAGCCCTTCGCCAATGCATCAGAAATGGTTGTTTCCAATGATGTATTTTATTGTCAGAACGAGAAGCAAGGAAAACAATGGGGTAAGACAAAATATGGGTATGAACTTTTAGATGCCTTAGTTAGTAACACGGTTGGGCTTGAAAAAGATGAGCTTTTGGCAAAATGTTTTGAATTAGCTTCAAACCATCACGTTAGTGAAGGCGAAGATGAAAACTGTGTCTCCCGTTCCAATATTTTTGTTCCACCATTGAAGAACATAGAGCAGCATAGAATAGGTATGGTGATAGCAGATGGAAATTATTACGGGACCAGATCACAGATTGTGATTTTAGTTGATCACCAAAATCACGTAACTTTTGAGGAACGTGTACTTTACGAATCCGATGCAGATATTGAAGCGTTCTCTTTTGAAAATCCTAAAGAAAAGCTGCATTTTGAATTTAAAATATCTGATTAGACCTTCATGACCTCTATGTATCTTTCTATTTATGATTTATGAGCTACCAATCCCAAAAAATTTTAACATTCTAAATACTCCACGGTGTAAGGTGATATGTTTTGAGCCTGTGTAGAAGAAACAGGTGCTGTCTTATTGCTATGTTGTGTAGAGTTTTTAGTATTATGATCTAGTAGATGCAAAAGTTCGATATTTTTCTCCACGCTTGTGACATGCTGACCAACGAACACAGTTAGCCTGTTTAAGGTGGCATCATCAAGTGCAAATAGTCCAATTGCATCAATAATTAAACTCAATAACAAGAAAATTTGAGGCTTAATAAGTTGTGCTTGACTTTCAGAATCTTCAGAATTCAATAATACATCTAAAAAGCTGGAGATATTCATCTTTTCCACCTTTTTAATGGCAGATTTTATCGATTCACTGGTGTAATCTTGCAATATTCTAAGAGATAAATCCAAACAAAGTTCTGAATTTGTGATATCGAATAGCTGAGATAAAAGATCTTCCAATGGTAAATTAGGACAAGTAACAATTGCTTGTTTGAAAAGTCTTGGGTTATCTTGTAGTCTTTCCAATAAACCATTTGCAATCTGTTCTGGGAACAACGGATGTGTGAGTAAATAAGTTAGAGTCTTTGGGAAGTCTTTCTGGAACTTCTTGAAAATAAGTTCAAGAACATCAGTCAAAAATTGAGTGTCATTTAAGAATCTATCAAAGTCTGTGTAATATTCCTTCTTCAAGTTTAACTTTTTGAAAAAGACTAAATCAAAACTTTCCAAATTCTTAGTAGTAGCCAAGCTTTTAAGAATGCTGTTGAAATCTAGGTGAGCTATCTCTGGCTCATCTTCATCATTGTCGTCATCAAACAATTTTAACAATTTTGGTTTTTCTTCGATTAAGAAACCTTTCCCAATAGAATCTTTTAGAGTTCCCGTTCCAACATCGATTGCTATTACATCCAGAGAACTAGTAGCGTTAGGTGCACTTTTAGTCGAAACACCCAATGCAATCGTTTTTCTGTTACCTGAAGTGTTATTTGAGATAACGGCAGTAGATAATAGCTGTATCGTCTTGACATTTTTTAATTCCTTCTCAAACAAAAGGGCATTATGTAATAAGTCTACCAGGTGAATCTTGTTATCAGATGTGATTAGAACTCTGTTAGATGAAACAGGTTTGATTGTTGCAGTACTAGACTGCGTCATGAATGGCAATTTTATTTTGTTTTGAAGTTGAAAGTGAGGTAACTGATAGGTGAACAATTCATTAGAATTCCGCAAAATGTACAACTTCCCGAACTGATAACACATCTTGGCATTTTCAAAACTGAAGTTTTCCACAATGATAGAATTTAGTTCTTTGCACAAAGCATTTTCAGAAACTTGATACAACTTGTAACATAGCTTCTTATTTTTTAATTCGCATAGAACAAAAAGGAATTGATTCCCTTCATTTTCATCAGCTTCAAAAAATTGAGCTAGTCGAACCATATCATAAGAAATATTGGTTGTGTTTTGAAGCTTCAGATCAAAATCAAATGTTTGAATTAGTCCATTCTTCAGGACAACTAAAATTCTCTTGCTGCCTGGGTATATTTTTATGTTTGATGCCCTGCTGTCAAGCTTAAACTTCAAATGAGACATAACTTCAGCATTAGATGAGGTGGTGGCATCTTGTGTAATTGGTTTACAGATAAAATTTAACTCAGATGTTTTTCCTGACTCTAGACAATAACACCAGGCTTCGGTATCATTTGAAACTTCTACTGCAGCACATGCAGTAACAACATTGGTCGAGGGAAT
The DNA here is from genome assembly GCA_003707555.2 of Kluyveromyces aestuarii. Taxonomy (NCBI): domain Eukaryota; kingdom Fungi; phylum Ascomycota; class Saccharomycetes; order Saccharomycetales; family Saccharomycetaceae; genus Kluyveromyces; species Kluyveromyces aestuarii. Next base: position 194,355 of record PPJO02000002.1, read on the forward strand.
AGGTAGGTTAAAAATCAGTTTGGGTGTAGGATTGATCAAATATTGAGAAATACTAGAGCCTGATATACCTATGCTTATTTTATTGGTCGAGGGTGTTAAATTATCAACCACCTGCAAAAACTCAGTTTGAGTCGCATAATTGTTTAGAGAAGCAATCTTTGGCAACACTGAAAGCCTAAATGGCTGGGAAATCGATGCCATGATTTATTGTACGTCTAATGTGTGTGACTGCGCCGCAGACCTTGATTTACAGCTCATCTCTTATGTTAGCGTCCATCTCATCGCATTATAATTCTTCAAAATATTTTTTCTTATCGAAACTTTACTTTTTGAATCCGGGTAATGTTTGATGTATGTGAAGGTTCCAGCCTTAAAGTTACAATGTAACAATTAATGCATAAAACAATTCGTGATACCATCATTGAATACATTTCTTCATTTGTTTTTAATTCCTATCCTCGTCGACTAAAAATACAATAAATCTGAGATCTCATTCCATATATCTGGAAATGTCTACTATTGCCGAGGTTGAGGAGAAGTTAAGGATACTAAAGAAATTGAAGGTCGATGTGCGAGTAAGGAACAAGAAAGAAGTGTTGAAACAAGAAGCAGGAAGCCGAAAAAGGGTTTATACACTGGACGAAGCAATTCCTGATGCGAAAAGTAGTCACGAAGAGAATGATGTCATGAAGCTTATGAGCTACTCGATGAGAGATTATGAACAATGGGATAAACTGACGAAGAAAAGAGCATCGAATGAGAGCATCACTGGCGATTTCCAAAACTTAGCCAAAAATACGTATAATAAAGAAATTAAGAATATTGGTGAGGTAACTTCCAAAAACCTAGAGGGTAAATTAAGTGGAACAGGCCAAATAATCTTGACTGATGATGCTGAAAAAGTCGAGAGATTAGCAGAAACCTTGAAAAATAATGCAAGTAGTCGGTATAAGGTACGAAAAACGAAACTAGAGAAAGACATAAATGGACCTGATTCAAAAGCACACATAAATCAGAAAAATCAACGGTTTAATGCAAAGCTTGCCAAACAGTTTAAGTAATGTTTTTTGGTCATGATATTTAATTAGATGTGATTTCTACGCATATAATTTTTTACTGAGTTTATTTATCATCGGATTCTAACATGTTTAAACTGGACATACTTTCTTCAAGGCTCTTCACGCATTGTCTGTAATGAATGAGTTGGAAGTTATGGAATAATTTTATCAATGAAATCATTTCAGAACTATCTGTAAGCTCACCTAAATATTCCACGGTTTCCGATGTGACAGAAACAAACTGATCCTCCAATTGTTCAAATAAGATTGAGTCTGGATCTTTAGCATGAGATTCAGCAGGGGAAACTTCATTCGTTTTCGTCTCTTCCTCTTCTTTTGTTTGTGCGTTTTCCGTTTCCATTTTGCCTCCTGTATCTGGTTCTTCGTCTTTGATGGGATCTTGTGCCTTTTCTTTCATTTCCTGCTGCTGTTCCTTCAATTTCAATTCGTAACGAAGCGTGTCGAATTTCAATCTTGAATCTTCCACTTTTGAGCGAAGAATGTGCCCCTTCTTGAAATCTTCCTCTATAATCTTGGTGAGTTTTTCATTGAATTCTTTGATAATTAGTTTATCCATCTCTTCCTTACTTTGATCAATAGCGATTGCACACTTCGTCCAAGATTCAAATAGCTTTATCATGTTTTCAACATCTTCATCCTCTGTTTCATCTTCATCTAAATCTTCCACCATCGTCTCTGCGACAGCATCTTCTCTTCCGTCAACCTTTGTCGCGGATTTCAATTTTTCTGCCTTTAGTTCCTTCATAATAACGGCGGAATCGGTAGTAGCCTTGGAAAGTGCTTGCGCAAATGATCTAGGAATTAGACCAGCCTCTGAACGAGTTTCTTCTTTGGGCTCTACTTCAGTTTTCTTCTTACCATAAGCAAATAACCCTTCTTTGTTTAAGCTCCACCAATCATTCAACGATTCGGTCAAATTAGGTGGGTAGTCATATCCTTCCACCTCATACGTTTTTGTAACAATTAGCAATCTTCTGCAAATCTTTTCAAGCGCATCACTTTTCTGTTCTAGAAACTTATACTGCACAGGTAGTTGACTAATATCTTGGATAGTTCCTAAGGTTTCCTGAAGTTGGTGTTTGCGCTTTAAAAGAGATAATCTGGTCTCCGGGTCATCAAGATGAATCTTCTCTAAGGCAGAATTTAATTGTTCCTGAGTACGTTGAGCAGCATTGCTAATCGAATCAGCGATATTGTTAAATGATAACTTGCTAAACATAAGTTTCTGAGTTTAATGATATAAGGTACTTTAACAATACTGTTAAATCAAACGTTTTGGTGTTCTTAGGGGTTGTGATGTAGATGAAATTGTTATTGATGTTCTTTATTTCCTCACGGTAGAAAAATTGAAAAAAAAAAAAAAATTGAATTAAAAAAAATTCTGTACAATAAAGTGCAAGCCATTTAATTGAAAATTTTCGCACCTAACGAAGGACTGGGATAGGAGGAGCAAAACAGAGCATAGAGTATGATGTTTGCCCGCGTGGGAGCTAGGTTGTTTTCAACATCAAAATGTGCATCTAAGAGTATTGAGAAAAAGCTTTTAACAGAGAGCATGCCGTCGACTGGCAAACCAGGAATCAAGAAGCTAGGATCTAAGTTAATCAAAAACTTCCAACCAGGTGCAGTGTATAATCCTTTTGACTTCTCATTGGAAAGAATTCATCTAGATAAAAAATACGGCTTGCGTTCAGGCTCTTACGATATTTTTGACAGACTAAAGATTAATCCACTGGACTTATACACAAATCCAGAATTTCTTTCTAGATTTGTCAATTCCACAGGGAAGATTTTGCATAGAGATGTGACGGGGTTGTCAGCCAAGAATCAACGCCGTTTATCCAAAGCGATCAGAAGATCACAAGCGATTGGTTTAATGTCCAAGACACATAAGGATGTTTCGGTGTTGCCACAGAGAACAGTATCTAGGAATTAAAGGATTGTGTTTAGTTCAGTTCGGTAATCCATCTATTTGAGTTACATATAAAAGTAACATTATAACTGTAAATAATTTTCGTAACGATTAACTAATTGATAAATAAATTATCTGGAGGACCATAGACCCTTATGTAAACGTCTGTTCCCCAACCCCATAACGACTGGATATCCAAGGAGCCATTGAATATTTCTAGATAGGCTTTGCACATGGGTAAGCCGAATCCCATTCCAGCCACTGTATTTACATCCTGTCCAGGTAACATATAAGCACTGCTTCCAGTGTCTTTTGCATCTTTCACTGTTGTTGAGAATGAATAATCAAAGATACGGTCTTCAACCTCCGGATTGATACCTAGACCAAAATCTCTAAATCTAATTTCTAACAAATTATCGTTTTTCACAATGGTAACTTCGATTGGTTTGTCCACATTGTTCTCAATATGTGCTCTGGAACTATTTTTTAATATTTCTTGAAACACGTACTCTAGATCAGTTGGTATGTATGAAAACTCAACATCTGCACCTTGTACAATATGAACTGGAACCGTTTTATCATACTTTATGAATGTTAGATCGTTAACAAATTCATTTGTCCTGTTGATAGCCTCAGCTATGTTTAGATTTCTGTGCACCACCCCTATGGTCTGGTTCTGAGAATCCTGTTTTGTCAAACTCAAGAAATTCGTGGTCAATAATTTCATTAAAATACGATCATGCAAGTGTCTGTTTAAAAATTCAAAAATATGCTCTGGTGGATAAATATCGCTCACCTCCTGCAAACCATTCGACAACGTCAAAAGGGTATCTTGATGATCATTAAGAAAATCCTCGATTAAATTCGAAATTTTTTCAACATCATACAAATCATACGGATAATCGATGGATAGCAATGATTCTAGAGTCTTCAAATAAAGACGATACGACTCTTCCACATTTGGATTGACTAATGCAATGTACGGTATACTTTTAAGCGCAGATAAACGATGACAGGTTAATATAAGTAACATATTAAGCGTTTTAATAGTCAAAAAATAATGATCATTATCAGTAAGTTTTGGTTGATATTGCATCAAAAACTTCCAGTCAACTTCTGGAACCGGTATAGAAGCATAATCATTGATTAAATGTTCGAATTTGGATCTAATATGATAAAACTGTTGAAAATTAAGTTTCTCAAGTTCGTTCGTTGCAATTTTGGTTGGTCTGCGAGATACAGGTACCGAACTGGAAAGAGTTCGATAGTATTGGTACCGCAGCATGGATCTTCCCACTTGTGAAATATGCGATGAAGTATTTCTAACACCCCACATTCTAACTTAAAATATACAATTTTGCTCCGCTGAATCGCCCTTTGCTTGATAATTAGTTCGACATCTTATACAACGCAATCGATTGCCCTTAAATGACTGTTCTGACACTGGTTCTAGTTTTAATTTTTCAGGATTCGAAGATTTGAACCAGGTCACGTGTAAAATTCTCTACCGGGCCTAAGCCCACGAACTAAATTCAAGTCACCTAAAGGTATTCTGTGAAACGAAAACTGTAATGACGAGATTCAGCATTTTATCACACAGATACTGATGTGTGTGTAAAATTATATCAACCAGTTAGGCAACATAGATAATATTCAGTCAACAAATGTCGTATATTTGAGGAATATTTATATTTACACAACAGATAGCACGTGATAGTTCGGGTAACTATATCCTGTATACTGAAAATGACACCGAAGAACCCCACCCATTACAACTAAAGGGAATTATTGAATAGAAAATTGCAGAGAAGAAGAACATAGTTTCTATTATTTAATGATATAGTCATGTAGTTTAAACATTAGCTAGTAACTACTCATATTCCAGCTCCAATCAATTTCTATGCTATAATGCCTTCAAGAAAACATTTCCTCTCACTTCAGATCCAGGCTTCAGAGTTGTCCCGTACTTAAAAATAAGACGGATCCCTAAGGGGATGTTATATTACCCGGAAATTACTTGATGAGGGAAATTTCAGGTAAGAGCCAACTTAGATTGCTAGGCAAAAATAAAGAAGGTGATAGATAAATAGCCGGAGATTGAGAGGAGGATATAAGACCATTATCGTTCTAGAACTACACGCTATCTGGTTTTAATCTAACTTCTAGACAGAAAATTATCAAAATATAATAGAAATTCAAGGAAGATGTCTCAATATTTCGGTGCGTTCTCTAAAAAGGCTTCAGAATTGGCGAACACAGTTTCGCAAAAGGCACAAGAGGCCAATTTGGATCAAAAATTCAAGGAATTGACGACTAATCTCCCAGCATATGCCAATTCGACTCAACGTATGTTACAAGAAAAACTTGGACAAGTAACAGATATCTCGCAACTTCCAGATGAATACACTCAATTGGAAGAAAGAGTCGAAAGAATCAAATTGGTTTATGAAAACTTCTTGAAAGTCACTAAAGTATATGAAAATGAGGGATATGATTATCCAGTTAATGTTAGGGAATCTGTTAATGAGTTTTCCAAGGTCATGGGCGGTAAGTTGCATGATTTGTCGAAAGTCAGAAATGCAAACGAGGTTCAAAATGTTTTGCTCTCTTCGCCTCATATCAAGGAGCCTAAGACCCTTAACTATGCTTTGAGCAAGGTTTCTTTAACCAGCAGTGAACATGTTGAAGATGAGAACTTGGCTCATTTCTTAGCTCAGTTCAGCGACGTGCAAACGAAAATTGCTCAATTGAGAATTCAACAAGACACTATGATCCAAACCAAATTCAATAAGGCGATCAAAGATAAGTTGGATCTTGAAATTGAAAGTTCTCACAAAGCTCGTAAGCTTGTGGAGCAAAAAAGGTTGCAATATGATATTGCTAGATCTAACAGAATGAGTAATACCAAGCCAGAAAAACAAGCGTCTTTGCAAGTCGAAGAGAGCACCTGTGAGGAAGAATTTGCTAAGGCCACTGATGATGCCATCGTTGCTATGGGTAAAGTGGTTGAACTGGCTGATTTCACAGTTAATCTCCGTGAGTTCGCTAGTGCCCAGCTCAACTATCACAAAGCCTCGGCTGAGTTACTAGAGGAATTGCTTAACTAAACAAATTAACTACTTTTTTTAACGATGTAGAAAGTATTCCGCGTATTTTTATATATTAATTTAAATGCCAATTGTGTTTCTGAAAATTCAATCGTGTGGATAAAAACATCATAGACAGCACTTTTGTGCTTCTAATGGTCAACTTCCGCTTCTGCTTCTTCTTCTTCTGCTTCATCATCTAAGCTTTTTACGTCGCATTGCAACGAAATATCCCATCTACTAGAATTGGCTCCCCAACTAACATATTTGATGAATTGCAAAACATTCTCATCCCTCAGCACAATATTTAGCGAGTTCCACTCAGCTGCTTTGTTTATTAACACTGAATCACCATCATCAGCCTTATATATGGCCGCATCTTCTTCTTCTTCATCTTGGTTGTTCATGTATAGTTCGTATCCACCCAATTCTCCAGATTCCCATCCTTTACTTGGTGTCAAACACAAAGTGCATTCTAATACTGCCTCAATAAATCCCGGTGAATTCTTCAACAGGTTGCTAATTTCAGGCGTAGTTGCTAAGGTGAAGTCCTTACCTGGCCTGAATCTCCGCACCATTACCTGTTCGGACAAAATAACAAGGCTTGTCAATTTGACGACCCACTTCTTGAAAGGAACACTTTGCAAAAACATAATCAACTCGCAAAATTTGGCTTCAAGAGCAAGCTCTGAGTTACTATCAATACCTAACTTCAGTTGCTGGAAATTAGGATGTTCTGGAGAGTTCAATGCCTTTCTTATATCATTTTTCTCCTTGAAATTTTGGAAAGATTTTCCATCAATGTACAAAAATCTCCATTTGTGTGGAGGCTGGGCTGTTTTCCATGGATGCTGTACGTTGGAATTTTCGTATGGACATTCGTGATTGAGCTCTTTCTCCCTAATCAACTCTTTTAAAATTGCCGCATATTCATCCTTCAAGAAGTCTGAAATGTTGACAGAAGAATTCTCCAAAAACTTCTCACTAAGCTTTTCGATGGAGCTTTCGGATAAATGATCAGAGTTCAAAAATTGCAATAAATAAGATTTATCTTCCTCGGTCAAAAATTCTGCATCTTCATGATTCTTAGATAATTCAACGGACTCATAATGTGATACCAAATTTCTTTCAACTTTAGGAAATTCATAATCTTGCAAAGGACTATTCACTAATTGAGATAAGGTACTGATATTAGTATTAACCCACTCCTCTTCTTCGCCAGAAATGTAACCAGGTTCGTCTTTTTGTGGGATATGATACCAACCTTGAATAGATAATCTATGTTTATCCACTTTCACTTCTTCCACTTCATGGAAAGAAAATCCTGGTTGCACCTTAAAGAACGCAATTTGGTTGAACTGTGGCACCAAACTGGCAGAATGATCACTGTATGGAACATTGGGAACGATGCTTGGAAATAACCTTAGGGCTCCGCCATAGTGTTCCTTCCAAATTCTTCCCGGTTCTGGTAAGTACAATATAAAAGAAACTCTTCTCGATCCAATAACATCATCATGTGTCAAAAGGTGACATCCTTTCGTGTACGTATTGATACTAATATCAGTCTTACTCCCAGACAACTTACCAGCTTGAGTCACAAATGATATGAAATCTCTGTATCTTTCTGAATATAGCAGCTCACGAAGCTTCACTAAATTAGGCAATTTCGAAAGATCATTCGCATCTAAACCCGATAAGTTTGCCAAATCTCCAGATTGGTTTACCTTGTAGATATCCGTTTCCTTCGGAGTGAAATGAATCTGAGTCTCTATCTCCTTTCTAACAGCTAATAGAAGCTCTGGATCCACCAAATCCTTGATTGTGCCCCAGTTATATGGCTTGGAATCACGTATTTCAGTTTTCAAGTCTTCTTGGAACTCTGAGTCCCATATCTTAGAATTGAAAAGATCTGTAAGCTTATCCGTTTCTAAGACACGAACTTTTTCCTTGTTACCGGCATGCTCTTCAGATATTCTCTTACCATAAGATTCGGTCATTTTTCTTATGATATACCGGATTCACTGCCCAAGCTTTGGTACTTATCACTATCTTTTTACCGCTTAACCTCTGACGCATCGCAATTATATATTGCTATAATTTTTCGATGAGGTGATAATATTGGAAGCGTTACCATCCGATACTCAGTTTATAAAAAAGAACCGAATCAAAATAAGAGTTAAAGAATAACCCACACATACATTTACACTGGCATGGGAAACGAACCTATCCATATGAATTTAATTTAAACTGGAATCAACCAAGAGCCTGACTAACGTATTCCTATTTTGACTCACCTCCCTCCTATAAGGCTCCTCTTCTTTCCTGTTTTTCTTAACATTCCACGTGCTTTTTAAATCTTATTCCAGGTACGAAATGACTGACTATACACAAACTAATAAAAATATGTGATCATTGCTGAAGCATAAAGAAGAAGCTGGTCGAATAATCGACGATAGGTATTGCAAACATGTTTGGCGGCAAATTTTTTTGCCAACTCTTCCCCTTCCCCTATTTCAAAATTCACCCAACTCCTCAACGCTTCTTCAGTGGCTCAACGACCAACTTATCGAAAGTGTACATATTAGAAATCACAGACTGTCTCTTTAAGACACCTAGATCTTTTTCCGCCTCCAAAAATAACTGTGCTAGCTTTGCCGAGTCTTGAACATCTTTGTTATCGTGAAAAGTATCTCTTGCCTTCCGTAAGAAATACTCTCTGAAGTTATAATTTTGCATCTTGTTAGCACTTCTGATAAATTCCTTGTACATGTGTAAAACCTGGATTCTGGATGGTGCTGATGTCATATCGCCGCTTGATTATCCTTCTAAATGGCTGGCAAGTACAGAGCTGATCTTCTGACTGTCTAGTTACTGTGAATTCTAGTTGACTCTTGCATATAATCAACGCTGAGAGCTTTTTTTTTTCTGCATAGCTATGAAATTTTAAGCTTCTCCAAACTACGACCTCCACGCAGGAGTTAGGGAATAACAACAGAAACTCCCATCGGACATACACAGAATGGATCATTACAGTAACTACCAGCAATTACAAACGCTTCTCAGAGATCCTAAGTTCCAACCCTATTTGAACTTGGCAAAAAAGGTTTTGTTTTACTCCTCACACTACCTGATCATTCTATTACAAACGATGCAAACATTTGTAAGCAAACATCCATATATCAGCGAATGGATTGGATACTGTTTTTCACTTTATATGGTTTACTTAACTGTTAAGCGTACTATCAGGTTCATCAAGTCGTCTTTATACTTGATTCTGATCATTTTAGCTCTTTGGATATGGCAGAGAGGCGCATCGCAGACCTTATTAATGGATATACCGTATGTTGTAGACCGAATGAGGCAATTTATGCACCAATTGCCTAGGAATCCGGCACATCCACTTTATTTTGAGCTAGCTGCACCATTTATAGAAATTTATGATGCTGTGAGATCATTGTTCTGATATCAAAAGCATCGATCCGATGCCTCATAGAATGTGCTGATCTGTATGTAGTACTCATCGAGCGGACAAAAATTGTATGTATAAAAAAAAAAAATTAATGATCCAACAAATAGTTCATTGTAAAATTATCGCTTCAAAAGATATGCTTCAAGAACTGTAGATTTACACAATTGGGCAGAAATTTATTCGAATACTATAGTCTTACTGGAGTGTAAGGCAAGTTTTTAGGGGTGATTTATTTGCATTGCTTGTTTCGTTCGATAACTAGGCGTTGGTAGGTAAATATACAGAATTTTCAGCTGTTTTTGTATTCAAGAAGAGGATTCACTATCATTTGAAATAGAGTGGGAAAATAAGAATAAGGTAAAGATGGTGAAAGACACAACATACTATGACATTTTACAGGTTTCTGTTGAGGCAAGTCCTACAGAGATCAAGAAATCTTATAGAAAATTAGCTATCAAGACACATCCGGACAAAAATCCTAACGATCCAGATGCACAAACAAAATTTCAAGAATTGGCAAAGGCTTATCAGGTTTTAATGGATGAAAATCTGAGGAAAAAATATGATGAGTTTGGATTGGATGAGACAAATGGTGAGATTCCGATGGATCAAGATCCTTATGAAATGCTAATGGCGGTGTTTGGTGGGGATTCTTTCACGAATTGGATTGGTGAATATGGAATTCTAAAGAATTTCTTGCAAGATGTGGATGCGTTTGGAGACGAAGAAGGCGGTGAGGAGGAACCTGTTGAAAATCAAGCGGAATCTACCGATATGGCAAAGCATGATCCTAAGCTAGCCAAGGAGAAAGAGGCAGCAAGGGAGAAGGAGAGGGCCAAGCGTGAAAAATTAAGGGAGTTGGAGGCGAAAAGAGTGGAAGATCAGCAGAAGCAAGTTGAACAATTGGTCTCCAATTTGAACAAGAAATTTGATGAGTATAAAACAGCGAAAAAGTCTGGTAGTGAGAATGTTATGCTGAACAAGCTACAGGCAGAGATTGACCAACAGTTGAAGTATGAAAGTTTTGGATTAGAGTTATTGCACTTGATTTCAACGGTTTATAAGAGAAAGTCCAAGAATTTCTTGATGTCAAAGAAAACGAAGGGATTCAGTAAGATCTTCACTGGTACACGAGAAAAGGGCAAGACTGTTGCGTCGATGTATAAAATGGTTAGTGCAGCGATGGATGCGGTGAAAACTCAGCAGCTGTCGGAATACATTGATTGGGAAGCCATGGATCCATACGAACGTGCAAAGGTGGAAATGCAATTGCAAGGAAAATCAATGAGTATGTTATGGGCCTTGAATAAATTCGAATTGGAACAGAAGCTTAAAATGGTGGTAGATAAATTGTTGGACGATAAATCAGTTCCATCCAAGGAAAGGATTGAGAAAGCTAACTTTTTGGTGTTAATTGCCGACAAATTCTCATCTGCGACTCGTAATATTGCTGATATGGATCCAGCTGTCTTAGAGTTTGAAGATTTGGTTACTAATGCCAAATCGATGAAGGTTCAAGCACCAATGAAGAAAAAACATGATCCTGTTTCTAATGCCGATTCGGAGAACGCACAACCGGCAATTGATCATGCCACTACGACTTCAGCGTGAGGTTTTCCCCTGAACTAATTATTTCAAAATTTAGTTGGACTGGTGTATCATTTCCGGGAATTTTTTCATGAATTATATAGTCCTATTAGATGATATAACTGAAAACATTTTTAATATTTTGCTGTTCCTACATAAATTTGATTTTTTATGTATCATTATTATTCATTTAAAGAAAATTAATCTATGCACATTATCTCTGAAATAGGCTGAGAAAGATTTAAACAGATCTATAGATTCAAAATATTGTCACAGAAGCTACTACTTCCCTAAGTGAGAATATATGGTGTATCGAACTTCGTTTTTGAGAAGACTGACACTTTTTGTTTGCGCGATTTGTGTTTTGTCCAATATTTATATCTATACCTATCCATCTTTGAACCCAGGACAATGCAATTGGAAATATGAAGATAAGACGGAAGAAAACGAGCCAAATTCTTTCAAACGTTACATAAAGGATTTGTTCGCTACCCATCATACTTTAAATTCAGATGATATCAGTATTTTGGCCCTTGGTGATCCTCAGATCAAAGGAATTTGGCCAAGTACGCCGTACATCACTCGTTTAGACACATTTGGAAATGATTATTATCTGGGTCATATTTTTAATACTATGTACAAACGGCTGAAGCCCAGGTATGTGGCAGTTATGGGAGATTTGTTCTCATCTCAATGGATTGGTGATTCAGAGTTCTTCAACAGAACTGTAAGGTACACAAAGCGACTATTTGGAAGAGATGACCAGTGGTTGAAAGATATTAAAACCGAACACCATGATGAAAACAATGACTACCAAATAGATTGGAAAACATATGCTGACACTTTAAATGAAATGAGGGCTAAGCCACGACCTTTCGATGTGAGCTTTGGTTATGAAGACGTTTACAAATGGACTGAATCTGATGATTATCTCTTTATTAACGTAACTGGAAATCACGATATCGGATACTCTGGCGATACTACCTATCAACACATGGCAAGATACATTGATTTGTTTGGAAAGGATAACTACTGGATTGAATATGATAAAGAAACGGATCATCCATGGAGAATAGTTGTGCTAAACAATATTTTACTAGAGGGACCAGCCTTACAACCGGAATTGCTAGATATGTCATGGGAATTTTTATACCAGCTGTTTGAGAGAAACTTTAATGGAAGCACTGTTCTCTTCACTCATATTCCCTTTTTCAAATTATCGGGCTTGTGCTATGATGGTCCTCAATTCCGTTACTATTCTGCCGATCACGATAGAGAGCCATACAAAGCAACCCTTTTGAGGTCTCAAAATCATCTAAGCGAACCGGTGTCTAAAAGGGTGCTCAACTTGGTATTTAGTAATGATAAGCCAGGTATTATTTTAACTGGACACGATCATGAGGGATGTGAAACGTACTACAATAGAAATTCTACGGAAGGTACTTGGACAGCATCCAAAACTATGGACTCTACCGACCTTGTAATTCAAGAGGTTACAATTAGATCGGTGATGGGCGAGTTTGATGGCAATACTGGCTTGATTCTTGGCCATTTTAACAAAGTGTCCGGAAAGTGGCAGTGGTCGTTCAATTTATGTCCATTCGCTGTTCAGCATATCTGGTGGTTTACAAAAGTAGTTACCATCATAACAGGATTTTTACTGTCCCTTTGTCTATTTTTATGAAACATTGGAAAGCAATCAACAAAATAGTTGATTTTAGTCCAGATTATACATTTAGAATTCATACTTACCGAGCCAAGGTGCCAGCTTTGATTTCGGTGCTATATTGCAGTTATTCACGTGATTATTTAAATTTTAAATTCATAGCATTTTGATTAAGCCTTGCCAAAAATTAACACCAAATCTGACAGCGTAGAAAGTTTAGGCAAAAGAAATAGTAGGATAGGTGCAAGGATCTCTAGAATTAAAGGCAGTGGCGAATCATGGATAATCATGGATTGTTAATGAAGTTTTCCAAAATAAGGAAAAAGCCACAACAACCATTAACCACCCTAACAGAACTGTATTCTAGGATTGCAAGAGAAACGATTCACTGCCTTGATCTAGAAAAGAAGAATCAGTACAAAGCCGCGATTCAAGGGTGGAAATCCATGACCACCGAAATCCTATATGAGCTGAATCAGGTAGACAGGCAGTATCCGAATTTTGACTCTTACACTGCAGAAGAAGTCAGTCTTCAAACAGGTATTAGGGAGCTGAATGAAAAAGCGATGAAAAATTTAGAGAGAGTCCAAGGTCTATATCTAGAAGGACAATCAAATGATTCTAACATCGGAAAGAATCCAAGTGCTAGTACCTCAAAGTTTAGAGTACATACACTAAGAGATGGAGTTTATAGGATGCGCTACAATCGAAATGGGAGTGGATTGGGAACGAAATCAGAAAATCGTTCAAGCCCGAGCAACAGCTCAATAAATTTCGCTCCATCAAAGCCTTTACCTGCAAATGATGAAGCTCTAGATCCTTTTGGCGATTTTAATGCCCAAGGTAACCTAATAGACCTGGATGATGACGAAGAAACGACATACTCAAGTACTACACCTATTAATCAGAACTCTAGTTCGCTAGACTTCGATGTAAATAGCTATTTCTCTGACTATATTGATATGGAAGAGGAGGATCTGATTAGGCTTCAAACATTGAACCAACTTGAAGGAATGAAAAAAGATTTTGAAAACATGACTGTAAATCCACAACCTTCTATAACGCATTCAAAATCGAGCCCAGTAATAACTAATCCAAGTCGTACCAAAAAATCTGTCCCACAGAGCAACCCTACTCAGAGACCTAGCATCGCAAATAAATCTACTTCTGATATTAACACGAGCGCAAAAAGTAATCTGCAAACTAATGCTGGTGCAAAGACCAAAATACCGGTGGCTCGGAGGAAAACCAGTTTGACCGCAGCTGCTGTTGCGACCTCAAAAATTTCCAAAATTAACAATCAGGCTCCGCCCTCTCAGCCAAAACAAAGAGCGGCAACCGTTCCTAGGTCAAAACCAGTTCAGGCACATCAGAAACAACCAATCAGGCAACAACAAAAACAAGTGGAAAAGGTTTCATTAAGTAAGAAACCTACCAGATCTTCCTCCCCATCGAAACCTAAAAAACCAGCAAAATTACAAAAGGACTCTTCTCCAAAACCTACGAAAATTACAAATGATGATAAGTCGGATGCTTCAAAAGAAGATGATAATGAGAAAGAATTATTAGAAGATGAAATAATCGATTCTATTCGTGGTATTGATAAGGCATCAGCAAAACAGATTTTCAGCGAAATTGTTGTTCAAGGTGACGAAGTCCACTGGGATGATATTGCTGGCTTGGAATCAGCTAAAAACTCATTAAAGGAAGCAGTCGTCTACCCATTTCTCAGACCTGACCTTTTCAGAGGGTTACGCCAGCCGGTTCGAGGAATGTTACTCTTTGGACCACCTGGTACTGGTAAGACTATGTTGGCAAGAGCTGTCGCAACTGAGTCAAAATCCACTTTTTTCAGTATAAGTGCATCTTCCTTGACATCGAAGTATCTCGGTGAATCAGAAAAACTTGTAAGGGCTTTATTTTCAATAGCTAAAAAGCTTTCTCCCTCTATAATTTTCGTTGACGAAATAGATTCAATAATGGGATCACGGAATAATGACGGTGAGAATGAAAGCAGTCGTCGAATCAAGAACGAGTTTTTGATACAGTGGTCCTCTCTTTCAAGCGCAGCAGCAGGTAAAGATAATGCAGAGAGCACTGATGACCGTGTTTTGGTACTTGCGGCAACTAACCTCCCATGGTCTATAGATGAAGCCGCAAGAAGAAGATTCGTCAGGCGCCAATATATCCCTTTACCGGAGCCAGAAACAAGAAAAGTCCAACTGCAAAAATTATTGTCCCATCAAAAGCATACCCTAACAGATGAAGATTTCCAAGCGCTTTTAGATCTAACTGACGGTTACAGTGGTAGTGATATTACTTCATTAGCCAAAGATGCTGCAATGGGCCCACTAAGAGAACTTGGAGATAAACTTCTATTCACAGAAACCGAAAACATCCGATCTTTGGGTCTTCAAGATTTTGAAAATAGTCTTCTCTACATTAAGCCCTCTGTATCACAAGAAGGTCTACATAGATATGAAAGTTGGGCTACTCAATTTGGATCTTCTGGTGTATAATACAGCATTTCAATTCACTTACATAATTTCAATTCAAGCACAAAACCTCTCATGTTTTCAGAAGCATTTCAAGTCTAAGGCAAAACCATCGATGCTCATACTCATTTATAAATGGAGCAAGCTGTTCTGGTGATGCATTGGCTGGTCTTCTGCTATACATATGTGACAAAAGCCATCTTTGGGCTTTCCTGGGTCCCATCCCTCCCAGTGCTTCAAATACAAACACGGAATCATCCGTCTTCGTCCCGGAAATCACGGAAAAGCCGATCAGGAAGGTTAAGAAAAAATTATTTTCGGGCATACCCTGATCACGTGAAATAATTTATTGTAGATCTCACATACTTCGCGTAGTCATTAATCGATAAGATAGATAAGGAATTAAGGTTCATCGGAAACACCGTGATCCCTATGCTACACAAGGACATGTTCATAAACAAAATGGACAAGAGCGAAAATAAGGTTGCACAAAAGAGAAGGGATTTTATATCACAATACAATTCGTTTAAAAAACCAAAAAGTATAAAATAAGGAACTTATTTCACATTTCCTGAACCCAATCGGTTAAAGAATTTGTGTTGACGGTAACTGCAAACAAGTACTTGATCAATATCAAATCAGTTAGAGCTGTTGACAGAATAATAAAAGTATTAAAATTAAGAAGTGCACAATTAATAAAATATAATAAGACTAGATCATGCCAATTACTGTTACACCATTAGAAGGCCAACCGTTAGGTGCAAAAATTACGCTGCCAGAAGGATGCACAGATCCTAGTGAGTTGATTGATGAAGATTTCCAACAATTATATGAGGCATTACTCACATATTTGGTTATTGTGATTCCAGGTATGGAAAACTTGGCGCCAAAGTCTCAATGGAAATTGACCGCTAGATTTGATCCAACTTGTGATCAAACAGGTAAATCGTATGGTCATGGGAAAGAATTCAGGCACAAGGACTCAGTTTTAAAATTAGACGGTATGACAATCCCTGATCAACCTCAGGTTCAAGTTTTAGGGCAAGGCCATTGGCCAGCTGGTCATTATGGAATGGGCGAGTTGGAATTGAGACATCCGGTTCACTTCACGTTCCACCAATCACCCTTGAGTGATGATGAGGCTTATGGCGAGGATAAGACACGTTTCTACCGCTGGCATATTGATTCTGCATTGTATGGACTGTCTCCTCCAGTATGTACTACACTGCTAGGTATTTCTGTGCCACCCCAATCCAAAAAGCAAACCATCGAGTATGAAGACGACGGAGACAAACTGGAAGTAACACAAGGTGCAACTGCATTTGTTTCTGGTGCAAATGCTTTCGAGATGCTTTCTCCAGAAGATAAAGAGCTTGTTCTGAACAGCAAGGTAATTTATGCACCTCACCCATATATTTTTATATCACCTGCCAAAGCAACATCGGACGGTTTGACTATGGTTTCAGAAGGGAAAGAGAAGGACTTGAACGATTTACCACCTTGGGAGGAATCTAAAATCAAGAAATTACCTATGGTCTGGACAAACCCAGTCACCAAGAAACATCATCTTCAGGTTCATGGCTGTTGTGTTCACAAAATCGAACTAGCTGATGGCTCCATTCTTGAACTAGAAGAAGCGCGTAAACTTGTATACCGCTTAATGAGGCCAGCCATTTCCTCACCAAACGTTTACGCACATGGATGGGAAAAGGGTGACTTGGCTATATTTTTCAACAGAGGTGTTTGGCATTCGGTGACTGGTCAATTTAAAGACGGGGAAAGAAGATTAATGCATCAATGTAACATCGCCTCTGGCGCTGATCCTAAGACGGAGCTGTAAGTTGAGTTACCTTGGTCAAATGCTATGTATACCGTGCCTATATTCATGTAATTCAATCAATACCAATATTGAATATTTCTGTAGTATCATGCGTTAGAAAAGCAAGCAACCACAAAAGATATGTATCAACAAGTACCTTAAATTAACACTATATGTTTGCAAGTTTTTTCAACTTTTGAGGCACCAACTCAATATTTAGATTAATTCAAAAATGGTAGATATCGCTATTGGATTGATCATTAGTTATATGAGTACATTATTTTTAATAAAGCGCTAAATTTTCTGAGCCTATTGCCCTGTTAAACCATGTTTTGTTGTCTGTAACAGCTATTGACCGAAAAATGCAGCACTTTCATTTGATTTTGATCCGTTTTTTTGTTTCGTTTCGTTAGTTTCCATATCATCAGCAAGAAGAGTGAAGTCCAGTTTAAAGTTCATCTTATCTACGACTGTCCAAATATCTAACTTGAAGATCTTGTAATCTGCTATTTCATACTGTTCATTAGAGAACTTCACATTACCTTGCCTCAAAAACCAACAGTCGCCTGATTTGAGAACTTTCCAATCTCTTTCCCTCAAAAGTGTCGCACAGATCTTTTGTTCGAGTGGCGTGATGCTGAAGTAGTAATTGTAAAATAACGTAAAAGTTTCTAAATGGCGAAATTTATCAATAACTGTCTCGGCCGTTAGTTCTGTTACATTTAATGCAAGTCGGATCTGATCCCATTGGTACACGCACCTAGTTACATCAAGAGGTTGTGGAGGATGGACACCCATAGGGATCGTTGAAAGTCGACTGGGTTGACAGGTATCATAGAGCCTTCTGTAACCTGCATTTTTTCCGTCATTGGGATATAATTTGTTTTTGGAAATCACAGAGCCCATTATTATGTCTTGAATACCGTTGGGAAGGGTTAATAACGTTAGATCATCGGATAAAGATACTTGAAGATTATCTCTCAATTCTTTCTTTGCTTCAACATCTGCTTCACTTAAAATCTCTGGCTTAGGTTCTTCGCTTAACTCATCGTCAGTAGATTCTACCTCATAGTCATCGAAAATTGGTTCTTGTTTAGGAGATGGAATACCATTAATATGATTGGTCTCGACTTTGTCAACTTCCACATTGGATTTAGAAGACAAAAGTGGAACTGATTTCTCAGCTGATTGAAATTCTTGATTTGAAGCTAGAAACGATTGTGATGTACTAACTGAAGAAACAGGTGCTGTTTGAACGGGCTTCAGTGCCGCTGGTGCGTTGATTAAGTTTTTGGCCTTTAAACTTGCAAGCTTCTTTTCAGTTGCAAGAGCCCATTTATTTTCAGTAGAAATTTTAATTGGTGCGGGCTTTAAAGTAGCTGTGGTCAACCCATTTAGCGTTTGATGAATGTGAGTAAACCCCTGTACTTCTGGAGTAAAAGATCGCTGAACATCGCCGCTAGATATTGATGTTGGCTTTGTAAGGGGTGTCTGAGGTTTTGAAGGCACTGTTGTCGAAGCTGTAGACGGTAAGTGTGAGTGGGTCAATTCAGAAGACGTTGGTGGAGACGGAGATGGGCTCGCTGAAGTTGGAGGAGTTTTTGTCTCAGGGAGAGAAGTAGACTCTTTCATTTCCTCTTCGTCCAGCGATACCTGTTCAGAAAGCTTTTGGCCTGGTATTATTGGTGTAGAAGTACCTTCGGACAAGGGAACCTTGGCTGCCGCCCGTGCATTCTTTTTAGCCTCTCTTTCCAATTTCCGTAATTCCTTCTTAGAGAGCTTTGATGTATCCTTTATCTCACCATCGACACCATTCACTTCTCCAGCAGCTCTTGCCGCAAATGATGCAGCTACTTCATGAGCGATGGCCTCGTTGGATTGCAAATTCAAACCTTCATAAATGCTATCGTCCTCTACAAATCCTTCAGATTGATTTTCTTCAACATAGAATGTGAGTTCCTCCTCAATGTTTTTTACCAGCTGAGGATCAAGTTCTTCATTTGCAATGAGCCTTAGAGCTAGCTCCATTTGCTGCTGGTGGTATCTGTACCTTGTTTGCATTTCCTTGTATTGCTCGATCTTTTTCTCATTTTCAGATGAAGCTGTTTTCTTCTTTTTCTGCAAAGCTATCAGTTTGTCCAACTCTATCTGAAGAAGATCAAACTGCCTCTCTAGTTCCTCAATCTGCTGTGATAAGAATTCATCAACCTCTCGTCTTTCCTTCTCTTGTGGATCTAAAACATCTGATTTTTTCAAACTTATATTTGAGTAAGCTTTCTCCTTAGAAGCTTTCTCCACTGCTTTATACTTCTCCATTGCAACTTCGACTGATCGTCTGTAATTCAGTAAAGATTCTTTATCTTTAACGTCTGGTGAACTTTGCCACGATTTGATTTGTTCCCTTAGTCTCTGTAACTTTTTTACCTCTCTTTTAAGGTCTGACTCTAACTTATCTTTTTGAGAGGGGTTATTTATACAGGATTCATGCCTTTCATAATACATATCAAAGATCTCAAGACCCTCATTGATCTTTTTGAATACCCTGTCAATCTCTTGCTGAAGTTTTCGATGAGCCATCTTGATTCGTGTATGTTAGGTATTATAATCTATGGTATTTGATGAGCCTTGTGAAATTTTTTTTTATTTTTGCACCTGCAATGAGATGTTAATTTATTCGACGAGCCTACGCCCTTGGCAGTGATCTTAGCGATATCAAAGCAGTTTTGCTTCCCGGTTTTATTTATGTACAAAAAGGTTATTGGCTTTCTCAAGACGTTTTGTGTGAAAATTTTTATTACGAATGGGATGAGCTTAAACGTGGAAGGTGATACCTAATGATTTACGTACGTATTCGATTGCTCAAAACACAAAAGATATCACAACTTGGAAAACAAATAGAAGTGCCC
Source organism: Kluyveromyces aestuarii (assembly GCA_003707555.2). NCBI lineage: Eukaryota > Fungi > Ascomycota > Saccharomycetes > Saccharomycetales > Saccharomycetaceae > Kluyveromyces > Kluyveromyces aestuarii. Next base: position 214,374 of record PPJO02000002.1, read on the forward strand.
AAGCCATTATGCTCTTCTGAAACAATGCATTAATTTGTTTTTGTGTATCTGGAGTTTCAATGGTGCTTCTTTTGTGCAAAACCAACTCAATGGATGAAGATTCACTAAAGGACAAAAGGTAGTTCTCCAAGAATGAAGAAATATTAAAATTGGGCAATGAAATTTCCTGGAATTCCGTTATATTTTCCCATGGCAAAAAGGATGTAAGGCTTGTTGGTAATTTTGAAGTTAACTCTACCATATGATTGTTTATGCTGCTCAATGACAAGGCTAGTGTCGTTGTGTAGAAATCATCGATATTTGTGCTCAATGAGCCAGTAATTTCTGTTTGAAATTGATCTGCCAAAGAAAACATTACAGAGTTCATGTCCTGCCTCTTTGCATATGGATAATCTCTTTTCGATAAAGACTGGTCGTATGCTTGTGGCAAGATCGAAGTTAGGACCACCCATGCAAGCAAAATGAAACATAGGAAGAGCCACAGAGGAACACACCTGCTCCAAATCCACCACGAAACTCTCTGCGAGGGTCTTTCATATGGATTACTATGAACTACTGGATCACCCGCTCGAAAAGTCGTTCTTCTAAATAATCCTTTGAGATAACAAATCCAGTAACTTAATTTTTTAGAAAAGGGATATTTCAGAGAATCACACAGGATGAGCAATTGCAATCTTCTCTTTCGTTGCACTGTAGGGGTTGTATGCTTATCGATTGAAGTATCTAGTAAAATGGTCAAATACTCTGCTATTGATTCCATTTCCAATCTGTAGCATAGCCATTCGACGATGCACATTGCCAACATGAGTGCAGGATAGGTACTCAATAATATTATTGATAACTTTATAGGTTTTTTATTTGTTTGCCCAGTATTTTGCTCACGTTTGAAAATATTTGCATGTCTCATGGTCGTGTTGTTGTTCCCGATATTACTCTTAAAGTCTTCTAAGAATGAAGTTACCAGAGAAGAATTATAAAATCCATCAAAAGTGACGTTATTAAGGGAAATTGTTGGAAGGCTAAGTGCAGAAAGACTAGTAGAGTTTGAGTACTCAGAAATTGTGTCATTGATCAATGCTATAATGTAGGAATAATTTAGGTATAGCCCTGAGATGTCTATTGATTCTGAACCAATTGAAAGCAAAAATCCTTGTTGATCCAGTGTGTCAATTGTTTCATTGATTGTTTTCGATTGTGTAACTAAATTGGTTGATATCGACTCGTTAAGCGTATACAATGTAGAGTAAATATGGGTTTGATAAAGCCACATATTATACCAAGAACTATTCCAATTTTCGATGCTGCTTTCTATAGACGGCTGAATATGGCGTACTATATCGTTGTTCAGAGAGTTGACCGTTTCATTGATCGTAGCATTAATATAACCCGAAAGTTGACCCGACAAATCCACAGACATGGTTGCACTATCTTTCTCAAAAGAGACCGTCGAGCTAGTCATGATGGACGTCACTGTTTTAGTGACAGTATGGTATTCAGTTGCTGTGCCTCCGCTAACCATGCCGTTTTGGGTCATAAAGTAAGTAAGCCATGTCATGAAAATCAGAACTAAAGTTGGAAAAAGAATCACTGGTTCCGTTCCAGTAGAAATTAATCTTGTCTTTAGATCAATACAGGGGTTAGAGCTTTTCATTTCCTCTAGCACTCATCGCTACTCTAAATGATTGTGTATACCTGGTCAGAGTCTATAATGAGTTGCCCTCCCACAATATATACCCCCAGGTAATCAAACATGAAACATGTTTCACACATTCTACCAGTACCTAGACCCAAAAATATGTACGTTCGTGAACTCATTGCCAACGATCCACGAACCTACGCCGCGAACTATCGAATTGAAACATTTCCAAAATCCTAGCTTTGGTGTTCTTGTCCAAGACTGCTACCAAATCCTCCTCGCTCATCTGGCCAAAAATCTCCTCCAACACTTCGAATCGTTGCCTATCTATTTTGCACCGCTTAAGCCTGGAGATCAATTCCAAACCATCCTCACTAGCATCTTCCCAACTGCTCTCTTCTTCCCCGGCTTCCTCATCCTCAACAGCAACTTCACGCTCCCCTTTGCTTGGTTCACGAGGTAAACAAACCCATATCCTCTTCCGGACCAATCCTTGCCGTCCTTGCCACCTTTTAGATCGAAAATACCAACTATATGACCATCCTTGATCATCCACATCGGCAAATTCATGATCCATCATTACATACCATATTTTCTCGCCCTCCGGTTCATTTAATGGAATTGGCATAAACTTAAGCATGTTCACCCCAGCTAAATTCCCATACCCCTCACGATCGCATAAAACTTCCTGCTCCTTAAATTCACCTGTTGTTTCATCCTTCACCATCGCCACAAATCTGGCTGGATCAATCCCTGGGACAAGTAATTTTTCCGAAAAAAAAGGGTAGCCGAATAATACCAGCCCTCTCTCATGCTCTACCACGCGTTCCATGCCTCCTTTCGGTCACCTAACCTCTTTGTTTCTGAGTTTTTTACACCCACTTCACTTGCCAACCGTGCCTTAAGAACCTCCCACTCCTGTTCAATTCTGTACTGGTTATCGATTTCACAAATCCGTCTCATCTTGCGACATAAAAAAGCGCGCACACTGCGTCCCTCGAGAGACGCGTCGATACTGACATAATTGATGTACTTTTTTACAAGCCTCAAAAAGTCCCGGCTGTTCACCACCGTTGCTCGTAACGCGTCCTCCACGTTAACTTTAACTTGGCCACAAAAACCCAGGAGAATGACATACCGTAGATCACGTGTTGTTCCGAGAGGGGTAAGCATATTTACTTGGCTTGATTGTCCGTTCGTGGCGAAACTGCCGAAATTTGTCACGTGCTTGGCTGGGCAGCAGTACATTACATACATCCCACTTTAGGCATTTTGCATGCGTCTCCTCAAAACCGGGCACCAAGTTAGGCAGGCACAGAAGCAACACTGCAAAAGTGGGAGAATTGATGGTAAAATACACTGGAATCAAACGAGTTTCTGGTGTGATTTTCGTTGGAATAATTAGCTGCTGTGGTACGAGAAGGAAGCTGAGCAAAGCAGAGAAACAAACACAACTACAAACTATTAAAGTTTGCAAATAAGCTTTGTGCAGGTACAGCTGTACAAAACAAACTGCTTAGTTTCGCAAACACACAGTAGCTGAGTAGATCGTTAAAGACGGAAGACTTGTGTTTTGTTGGCTTTGTCACGTTTGCAAGTTGCAACCTTCAATATCAAGAAACCATTATTTTATTAGTAACAAGAACAGGAGCAAAAACTAAGGATAAAGGAATATGGAAGAAAGTGGACTGAAAGTTAGCGCGAATTGTGGTGATAGGACACAAGGAAGGATGCTTATGAATGCAGGAGGAGGAGAGGTTCCTATTGTTTTTCCGGAGGAAATACTAGGGAGTGGAACGGTAACAAGTATTAATGGGGAGCCAGGAAACGGTGAGAATATAGCTAGGAGCGGGTCGCAAGTGATGGGTTCAAGCCAAATTGAAGGTGGATATAACGGAGGGGCTCAGACTAGTGGTGCAGTAGGAGAAGGGATGAATAGAGCCCAGCCGGGTAGTGGTTATGTTAGTGCACGACTGTCGCATGCAAATTTTTCAATGTTTCCATCGTACATGCAAGCACATAGTCTGATGGATCCTTCGATACAAGAGTCGCTCTCCCCTTTCTTTCAACCTTTTGGGGTAGATGTCTCACACTTTCCAATGACGAATCCTCCTATTTTCCAGAGCTCTCTCGCTTCAGACTCGCCGAACCCTAGAAGGAGACGTATTTCTATCTCCAACGGTCAGATAGGTCAGTTAGGTGAGGATGAGGATGCCGTTGATTCCATTTACTATAGTCAACCTCCTCCGATGCCACCACAACGTATGCAACCCGTAACGAGCAATGTCAATACCAGTGTTGGGCAAACGGCACAGGTTGTAAAGCTAGAACCAACAGAACAAACTGTTCCACTAGGTTTGAATAACGGGAACTTCGCTGAGAGGCCTAGTTATGAGGACTTACAGAGTCAGTCGAGGGTGCCAGACAACTATATTGATCCTAATGGTAAACCAGGTCCAGACATTCCAAGTTCTGCTGCAATGCAGAAACAAAAAAGCGATCAGTCCTCAGTAAAGTCTAGCAGCTCTATATATTCTGAAAGGCAGACCTTGCCGGGAACCGCTGCCTGGAAGAAAGCTAGGCTGCTGGAACGCAACCGTATCGCTGCCTCAAAATGTAGGCAGAGAAAGAAAATTGCGCATGAGCAACTACAGAAAGACGTCACAATTTTGACTAATTCCAATCGGGTCATGAAAACAAAGCTGGAATACTACGAAAAGTTGGTCACCAAGTTCAAAAAATTTATGGAGTTACACATGGAATCATGCGGTGGCAGTAGTGATGGATTAACTATGATCGAAGAAATGTTGAAGATAGATCATGATTTACAACAGGATGAGCAAGGAAATCTCATTGAAAAAGGCAGGAATTGATCGGAATACCAATTCTTATTGCCTTCTTTATTGACACATATGCAATGTTATTTTATTCAGTTTGTGATTCATCTTTATCTTCAACGCTTTCGGTTAGTCCACGAAGAGAATTACGTGAGCTCAAATAAATCACCACGCCATTGTCGATCTCTTCATTTATTTATATGTTTCATCCAGAGTTCTAAGTGAAACAACTCTCTTTCGTTATTACCCATCGTCCCCTTTTCTTGTATTTAAGTTGCATGTTTGAATTTTCTTACAGTTATTTTATTTTGCATTCCTTGCCAATTGATACTGAATGCATAACATTTTTCGTTTTCCTAAAATCATGACAATTTTTAAGGCAATGCTAAGTAAATGTAATATTTTTATGAATAAACAAATAAACTGGTGCTCAACCTAGATAAATAATCAGAATCCGATTTCACAATGGGTGAAAACTCTGATTTCATAGACTTGGTAAGTCAAATTTTTGTTCAATTAGAGCGAATTTTGTTTTTTTGTTTCGTGGAAAACAAAAGACCCGTATTTATTTGTTTGACTTTATTCTAACAGAGATCGTGAATAGGCAATTGCAGTAGCAATAATAAAATGGCGGAATCCTAAAATATTTCAGAGGGATAATTCACAGGCGGGGCAGAATATTTCTCGTCGACAGTCCAGTTCCTTTCAAGTAACTAATAAAACCCAATGCAGGTTATACTACATAGAACCTGCTACTTTGCCGCTGAGCTCGGTTAAAGACATCAAAGAACTAATCCCAGCGGAAGATAAAGCATTATTAAACTCGGGGTATTTAGATGAACTGAAACCTGTGTTTTTGTACATACGTGAACGTTCAGTTTGCTTATCAACCTTCGTAAGAAGCAGAGATTTGTTTGATTCACTAGGAGAGAGGATGGAACCCTCTTCGATACAATGGATGAGCAAAAGCTATAAAAAATATCGTTGGTTGGTCGGACTACGTGGGATAACTGGTGGTTTTTGCATTGCGCAGTGTTTGCAAACTATTTTGGTTTCATATTACTCTCTTCATAAATCATCGAGGCTTATTTATCGGTTTGTGCAAGAGATCTCATTTGATAGGTTCATATGCAAAGAGATAATCGGAAGAGACTTTTATCTGAAAACCCTTGGACCTATATATGGGGTAGATCCAAGTAGCTTGAATTTGAAGAAGGTCTGTGCATTCCAAGCCAAATTGATTGTAAGAATCCTTCTTCTTGCAGATAACACAGGCCTTACCGGGCAGTTTATGCGACACATCCTTCAAGTGATCGAAAAAATGATAAGAATACTTTTCAAACAAAGGCGAATAAAGATGAAGAAATATAGAGAATCTAATGCTGCTTACAAAATGATATTTGCAGGTCGATACAGAATTTTTTCAGCCCTTTCAAAGAATATTCAAGAGGATGATTCATGTACCATTTCTACATTATTTCGATTTTGCCTCCAGATACTTTCTCCGTTAATCGACCATTCCAAAAATTATGAGTTTTTCGATTTGGAGACCATTCTGAGACATAAAAGATTCATTCAATCAGAATTGTTGGTCTTGAAAGATGAGAATTTGATAATGGAATTTCAGCTCATAAACTGGCCAAAGGAGCTAGCTACTCACAGTACCACGAGGGTAGAAATGAAGACAAGTCGAACAAATTAAAGTGAACAAATTGAAGAACCTGACGTGCACGATAGTAACTATATATCTCTTATAAAAATTAGAATTTATATTCATTATTTCTAATTGGAGCAAACCAAGGATGTGCCATTGCCTCTTTGGCAGTTAATCTTTCCTGATGGTCGTAACGTAAGAGATTATCAATTAAATCAATGATGTCATCATTTCCACATAAATGCTTGTTTGTATCGTTAATGAACTTTTGCCATGGTCTTCTGATATACTGATCCATGTCCATGAATTCTTTTGGTAGCGTTATTTGGTATTTATTCAAGTATCTTTCGAAATCATCGCTTCCAAGAACACGCACAATTTTGACCAGTTGATCTGTGTTACTTGAACCATGGAAGAATGGTTCTTTGAGGAAGACCATCGAGGCCAACATTGAACCGAATGACCAAAAGTCTAAAGAGTAGTCGTACATTCTATAATCGACTAACAATTCAGGCCCCTTGAAAAACCTGGACGCTACACGTACATTATACTCGGTTGACGGGTGGTAAAACTCGGCCAACCCCCAATCAATTAGCCTTAGCTTACGCTGCTTGTGATCAATCATCACGTTGTGCGGTTTCACATCTCTATGAATGATACCCATGGAATGGCAGTAGTCAAGAGCTTTCAATAACTCAAACATATAGTATCTAATATCCATGTCTGTAAATGTTGGATACAAAGTACGAAAATCTGTATTTTCCACCTGTTCAAACACGAGCGCAGGCGTCTTCGATACTGGATCCCTAATCACATCAATTAATGAAATAATATTTTCATGTCCATTATGAGGTAATTCGTAAATATCGTTTCTTGCGTATTTAAGTACTTCTTCTCGTTGGTTTGTATAATAAGTCTCTCTTTCCAAAGGTCTGCTGGTAGGAGGGTTGTGTTCGTTTGAGAGGTTGGTTAAAATCGCTATTTCACGCTTAATTTTCTTTTTCTTAACTGGTTTCAACATTTTGATAATTATCTTCTTTCTCGTTAGGAGTTGACAGCCTTGGAACACCTCGCTGTATTTACCACGCCCGACTTTGCACTCAATTTCATATTGTGAATTATTCGCTTTCCAATCAATTGTTGTATTTTCATAATCCCAATATTTTTCCCCACGCTGAGCATTAACATTTCCATAGACACGAGCCTCACTCCAAACCCTAGATTTCATAATGCGTCAGCGAGTGATCTTTCAATATGGTTAGATAAAATTACGTCTCAACTACCTACCCATTTGCATGTATATATGAATCGAAATTATCATCAACCTTTACGCTAGAAAAATTTCCCCCAGTGAGATAAAGATAGGGTAACACATATATAAAGATCTTGAACAATTGCAAGTAAGACTAAACAAGATTGGTTGGTAGCAGGTGTTGTTGGATACGATATGAAATGATTGATAAAATAGTGCCTGCCTAGAGATTTTGGAAGTTTTTAATTAACTCAGAATGTTGCTCTTTATTCAATTGTTCAGAAGCGGTGTTGTTGTCCCTTAGGACATGATAAATATCCATAGTTTTTTCAAAATAGACTACTTCCAACAAAGATCTAAGCTTGGATTCGATGTCCTCGATTATTGAACCTATGTTTGATGCATGTGACTGAGCAATTTGTTCCACTGTGGAAGTATATTTTAAATTCATCGTCTTTACAGTTTCTCTAGTTAAATTACCGGACAAAAGTAAGCGATGCTCCTCGGAGAGGTTTTCGAGTTGAAGAATTACAGTAGTTGTAACCTCATAATCAACATTGTTACCATCATCGTTATGTTTTACCGCTATAACGTGAATACTATCCCATTGAGCTTCGGCAGTCTCAGCTTTCTTAAATAAGACAACGCCAGAAAAATCGTTGGTGTCATCGACATCCCATAGGTAAGTTGAAGAAACACCGCCTTCATAATACAAATCTCTGTATAGTTCAAACGAGTCATTGCAGATTTGCTCTAAAGCTCTCAATGGCTCGCTAGGGAAGGGACTCTCCGACACGTCTTCGTCACTCAACTCTGGGAAATACTGATTAGACCATGGAGATCTATGAGAATCAAGATCACGGTTATAATCACAACATAGAAACTCTTTACTATTGGCTTTGGAGTCACGTTTCACAGTAAGAGGAACGTCAATAGTTGAGAGTAATCCTTCAGCTAGTTCTGGATCTAACGAAATAATATTTTGAAGGTGATTTTTAACCTTAGTTGGATCTAGTCTGGAGATCAAATCGCAGGCAGCATCATACTTTTCATCAGCCGACATTATAGCTTAAATATGTTCACCGTGTGCACTTGTTCACTTTTTCCATATCCCAAAAGGGTTCGTTTACATAAGTTATGATATATCAGATCTTAAGTATTTTTCAAGTTTAGGAATGAGAAGCAAAAACATGAATTAATGAAGTAGATATAGTACGCGCAGTTGAGATGAATGGTAATGTTTCTGTCTTGCATTCTGCCGTCTCAATATATTAAAGAACTGAAGAAAGAATGCCAATGATCTTGAGTCACGTGACATTTGTCCACTGAGTTACATTACAATCTTTTAATGAGAGGTAGCGTTGCATTGAATCAAAATGGTTAAGCATTGAATGCATCTGTACCATATACTCTGAGAACAATTGTTGTTTGCTAATCTTCTTTTACAAAAAAAATTATATGAATAAATATATTTGTATATATAAAGGATTCGTTTAGAATACCGAATATTCCTCTTTTCAATATGTCTTTGGAGTCTAAAGAAAAGAAAATTAAACGGGAAAAGGTGGAAGTTTTGTCATAATGCTCAGTTTTAACCAGGTTTCAGAATTCACTCAAACAACATTGAAATCATTGCCACCAGGATATTTGCCCAAATGGCTACTTTTCATTTCCGTTGTGTCAGTTTTCAATTCAATTCAAACCTATGTTAACCTTGATTTAACCCGTAAAGTTTACGAGAATAAACCTCAACAAGTCACCCCCCTCAGTGCACGCACGTTCGGGACTTGGACGCTTGTTTCCAGTATCATCAGGATGTATGGTGCGCTATATTTGACGGAGGAGCATATTTACCAATTAACTTTTATCTCGTACATCATCGCACTTTTCCATTTCGGTAGTGAATTATTGGTTTTCCGCACGTGCAAACTGGGTAAGGGTGTCTTAGGTCCATTTATTGTTGCAACAACCTCATTGGTTTGGATGTATCTGCAAAAGGAATTTTACACTGGGATTGCATTCCCATTTTAAGGACCATTCATCACAATAAATCACGTAGTTTGTTATGATATTTGAAGTTATTCAATGAATTGTTACGATAAATGTTATCTTTTCCCATGTAAAATACAAAAAAATTTATGTGTGTATATAGATAACTACCATCAAGTACCAATTATCTGTCGTCATTATTACTTTTCGGTTCTAGTTGGATCATTTATCTTCAAAACCTCCACCACAGGACCTAATAACCGTTGGAACCCACTTTTGCCCAAAGTGGCAACCTTTGTTTTACTTGTTGCTGTGACTGTTGCTTGCCTTGGAAGATCATTCAATAGCGCGACCTCACCGAAATAATCGCCCTTCTTCAATTTAGTGAGTAGTCCTTGATCTTTCTTAAAAACATCTGCGGTTCCATACTCAATGAAATAAAAGTTTTCACCATTGTCGCCTTCTTTGATTATGGTTTGACCGGGTTCGTAATATTCAGTATCTAATGCATCAGCTAACTTTGCCCGATCATATGTGGAGAGGGTTTTCAACAATGGAATATTTTGCAATAGATCATCATATAGAATTCTCTTTTTGAAAGATCCTCCCAAAAGAATTCTTCTAAAGGTTAATCTATCAAGTGCCCATAGTATACAGTCAGTAGCTGCAAGTACCGTTGCAGCTCTAGGACTATTATACATCAAGGCAAGTTCACCAAACGACGATCCAGGGCCTGAAGTGTTCACCTTTTGGTTATTGACGTAGAATTCAACAGTCCCATCTTCTACAATGTAGAAATAATCACCTTCGTCGCCCTGTGCAATAATTTCCTCGCCTTTTGGTACAAATTTTTCCTCTAAAGAATTGATCACCAGTTTCTTCGCGTCATTATCCAACTTATTGAATAAAAAGTTTTTGCCCACAGCTTTTTCTAACCTTTTGACCTGGTCAGGAGTCTTTTCACTAAAGTTTTCAGGCGTCCAATCGTCCAACCGATCAGGTTGTAATGTTTCGCCGCTCACCGAAGTACGTCTTTGTGCATTAAAGTTGATAGGCAACGGTTTAGGGTTTACAACCGATCTCCTTGGTAGCCTTGATACACTTGGTTCAGGAGCCATTGGATCCACTGACGAATTCACCTTCTTCTCTGCTTCCTTTCCAACGTTGAAGTTACCCTTGAAAATACCAGAACTTTCTCCTGTACCTTCTTCGACATGTTCGCCCGGCTCTGCTACAATATGTGCAGTATGAGGATCACGATCAACAAATGGCGATTTGAACAACACATCCTCTTCACAGATAGATTGCTGGTGTTTTGTTGCAACAGTTTGTGACGCTGAAGATGCTGCGACCGAATCATGCTTAGTCATTGCAGGAAAAAGAACAATTCCCTTTGCCAATCCCAAAGACTCCTGATTTCTTACAAATATTCTTTGCTGCTCTAATCGCTTGTTAAAGTAGTTAGCTGCAAACTGTAAAAAATCTGAGGGGTCTTTTTCATCAACCTCCCTCATAAAATGATCTAGTTCAACTTGATAGCCAGTCATTTTTTTGCTCTCAAACCTCGTTTTTACCTATAAATTCTAGAGATATATTACTGAAAAGACTTCTTCTTTGTTTATAACCTATTTTTCCGTTTAATGACCCCCCTGCAATGTCACCGTTATGGGTATAAACTAAGCTTCATCAAGCCAACTTAGTACCATATAATTGCCGTTTTTCTATTTTTTTTAAGGCTGGATTTCAAAGGGGCGATAATTTGGGTTCTAGAGAGGGTAACCGAAATTTTGCTTTCAAATAATGAAATTAGATATTGTATCACATCCTAATGACATAAACGAAGAATAAAGAAGATCGCCCTAAGGGAATTCTAAGCCGTATGAAAGGCATTGAGAGTCTTCAATCGATTAAAAATGTTTTTGAAGGCAAAGGCTTATTATTTGGAGCAGCGTTTTTACTGCTGCTGGCATGCAGGTGGAAACGTATTTTGATATGGTGTGTGTTTTTGGTGGGTTTGCTCATAGGATGGGCGGTAATCGCAGTTAGAGAAAAGCCTATTGAGGGAAGAGAGTTTAGAAAGCCTAAATTTGGGAGTTGGGATGATTTGGAGAATGACTATGGATATGAAAGTTCAAAATGGGATAATGTTTTTGATGGTAACTCAAGCATTAAGGATGAAATTGATATATTTGTGGGAAATGTTGTGCAAAACTTTGTTCTGACGTGGTTCAGCTCGATTGGCAGAGCGGCTCATTTTCCGGATGCTGTTAGTGGGGTAGTGAAAGATTCTATTTCCGAGTTGAGCTCCGTTGTGTGTGAGATAGACTTGTCAGAATTAATCATCTTGAAGATTCTGCCATTGTTAATTAGGCACTACAACACGTTCATAAGCGCCCGAGAAACAATTGCAAGTGACTTGTTACTTGACAAGCCAAAGGAGAGCCTTGATCTTGCCATTGCGGTCGAATTTAACAAACAGTACAGAATTCATAGGACTCTCACTTTGACTGTGGATGAAATGAGTTTGGCGGAAGATTTGCAAAGTTATGCTAGAACTCGGGCTACGGAATTTCTTGGTGCTTTTGTTGATTCAAAAGAGTTGAATTCGCCCTTTGTGTCTGTTCTCTTACGTGAAATTGTTGCATGCAGCTTGCTACAGCCGATCTTCGGTAAAATATCTTCACCAGATTTTTGGAACACGAAGTTGCTAGACATTTGTTCTACAGCTCTTAAAGAAAGGTCGCAGGTTAAGGAGTTGAGAGCAATTCTTTCTAAGGAAATTCAAGTACAACATGGAAACCATGATGACCAAGTCTTGACTGAATCCAGATTGCCTCAGATCGAATTACTAGCTTTGGAGAGCTCGGACGAGGATTTTGAACAGTTTTTAAAGCAGTTGAATAACATTGAAAACATAGAGCAGCTTAAGTGTATCAAATATATTATATTGGCAAATTTTTTAAGATACCAGAATACATCCGATCCTTCAAAGGGCAATGTGCTTTTCAAAAAACGAACAGAGCTGGCCTTCAACATGGTAAGCAGCAAAAATATCTGGCAAAGTGTAAATACTCTCAAAACTCATGAACAAAAAACTTTTGAAGATCAACTTTCAGCCTTTTCCAATTTTGTCAATAATATAGGAATACATGAAGTTATACAGAGCAAATTCGCAATGCAGATTTTTTATTCATATCTCTCAAAAAGTGAGGAACCAACAGCCATTACAGATTTTGAACTTTGGAAATATATTGCAAATATTACCAATCCTTTAGAGAATGTTAGTAATGAAGCTTATGACGTCAGTGCGTCCCCCCAGGCCATTAATGATCTTAAGTATTTTTGCAGTGAGTTCTTGCAAGGTGAAATGCTAGAACATCTAATGAAAATTGACTATACTAGCGTAACAACGATTATTGACTTTGTTAAAGGTGACATGGTGAATGTAAGCTATTTATCTGCCCGGAAGTGTATGCTACTTTTGCAGCAATCTGTTTTCAAAATCCTTGATTATCAATGGTTTCAAGGCTTTAGATCATCAGTTGCCTTTTATGACATGCTTTGTAGCGAAGGGTTTTTGCAATCTGAGTGCTTTCAGCAATTTCTTGAAACAGAGCGAGAATCACCTTCTGATGAAAACCAACAAAACGATACAGTGAAGGTCGTCGCTTATGGTGATTTAGGCAAGGCTCTTGATGATATTTTGAGCAGCAATGACTCTGGTAAAACTGCCTGGTCTCTGAAAAATAAAAAGTCATATTCTATGTTATTTGGTGAAAATAATGACAATAACTTGGAAGATAGTCTATTTGAAACATCATCCAATCCCGAACAGCTAACTTCTCTGATGAGTGCAACTAGACAATCTCTTTCTTCGGCAGAAATTGAAAACGAACTTGCACAATCGGATTCATTGGAGAATAGTTCACATATTGAGAATGTTTTGAGTTATACAAATTTAAAGGAGGAAATCGGGAAACTAGCGTTATCAATCGATTCCTTAAGGAAAGAGTTAGAGCTTCTAGGACATTTACTTCTAAAAGCGGAGTTGACTAATAATCAAAGTCAGTTATTGCTACTAAAAAGATCTGAAAGAACACTTACGCGGGAGTTAGAATATAAGGAACTGTTGAAGCAACAATATCTTGTCCATGAAAATGCTAATAGCTTATTCAAGAGGGCAAAAATCTCCATTAAATCATATTTGACTGATATTTCAGGTCATGATGGGAAAGAAACTGTATATTATTTGATTTCCATTCAACATTTGCACAATAAGCAAATAGTTACCTGGGATATTCCGAGAAGGTTCAGCGAATTCTACCGTCTAAATGCATACTTGAGAAAGGTGTATTCTGGAAAAGTGAAATATTTGCAAACTTCAGAGTGGTTTCCAGAACGAGTGAAAATTTCGTTGAAGTATCATGTCTCAAAAACACTACTTTATGAAGAAAGACGAGTGAGACTAGAAAAGTATCTTCGCGAATTGTTAAAAATTCGTGAGATATGTCAAGATGAGTACTTCAGAAAATATTTGACGGATGTATCGAGTACATTTCAAGTAAATGACACTTCAGAATTCTCTAAGGAAGATAAGCGAAGATCGGTCATTCTTTCTAGGACTGACAGTACCTTTGCGGAGGTAACTACCATGGATCCTGAAATGGAAAATTCTAATGAATATCAAGATGAATTGAATTTTTTCGAAGACGAAAGAAACTTTTATACTGGGATGTCCAGCAAAAGTACGAAGACTACAGGGAAGTTGGTAAAACCAATTTGTGAGCTGTTCATATCTTTTTTCGCATTAAACCAATCAAATGCAGGTTGGTTCAGGGGAAGAGCTATCATAGTAATATTACAAAGGTTATTAGGCAGCACTATTGAGAAGTATATCAAAGATTTGATGGCAAGAGTTTGCTCCTCAGAGAAAGTGCTAGCAGTTTTGAAAAAGATTAATTCTATTTTATGGGTCGACGGGAAATTTTACAAAAGTAGCCAACTCCCACAACCACCCATACGAACTGAAGGTGAGATGAATCGAGCAAAAATGGAATCGCTGGCGATTCTTGATAGATTTATGGTCGAGACATGTGGGAAAGTGGTAGGAACACTGAATGCACGAAATGCAGCCTATCGGCTACATTCTGTGTTGCAAAACGAATATTTGAATGCATCTCTAATTTTGGAAATAAGCGACGTCATATTTGAAGAACTTCGCGACGTTCAAATCAAATCATCTAAGCCATAATCTGAGTACATACCTTCCTCTTCTATCTCTTTATTATGGTTTAGTACTGTCAAAAACATTTTCTTGTCCCGAGCAAATTCATCTTTTCGAAGAAGAAGACGAATTTCCTTCCTTACCCTAGGATCAATGCTTCTATTTTTAATAATTTGATCCATTAGTACATATTTTTCATTCCTATCATCATCTGCACTTTGATCTGCCATCTTCGACTTTTTGGATGCTAAAATATTCTGCTCGTTATCCTCGTCACTCTCTTCCGACGCCGATGATGCATGTTCTGTATTACTCATCTTAATATGCGCAAACTTATTCAAAAACTCATCCGGTAATTCGAATTGAGACGAATCTAGGCTTTTTGGAATGTCTTGAAAGAGCTCCACTGCCTTTAGGTACACATGTGACATATCTTCTCCCATATCACATCCATGCACTATTAAATCCTTGTAATCAAACTGCGGTTTATTTTTTATTTTTATAGCATTTATTGATTTGAGCTCCTCCGTGGTAAGCCTAACTCTAGGATCTGCTGGTGTAGTAGATATATCCAGATGATTTTTCTCGGCTACGTTCAGATGCAAAGAGCCAATGAAATGATCTAATTTGAACAGGATGCTTTGGAAGATATCTTCAGGTAAATCCATAGAGTTAATGTCAAGCGTCAGTGAACTATCCGACGAAATATCAGTCAGACATTTCTGCCAGACAGCGTTCAATTCACTGAACAGCATATCACTAGCATGGTTCATCGAATGCTCATCCAGCTGTCCTGGGCGTAAATTGTCAGATGAGCAATGTGAGCTTGGGTTATCCTCATAAATAGATGTTGTGTTTGGATCAATAACGGTATTCTGACTAGGCCAAGATGTCCAATTCCTCCCAAGACTGCTCTTCAGAAATGTTTCTGTTGGTAAAATTTTATTCTCAGCCTTGTTTGCATTTTTTAAAAGATGCTTTAAAAGATGTGTCGAATATAGATGCACTGATAAATCTGTTCTCTGCTCATTATCTAGTGTTTTAAGTAACTCAAGAGCATCTTTAGTTAAGTGAGAATCCATTTTTTGTCATAGTAACCTTCGATAAGGTCTGTAGTTTGTTTATATCTCTCTTAATAATATAATGTCTTAGACGTTTCTGATAAGGTTTCGAAGTTGACCGTTTTTTGGCAGAAAATTTTAATCAATCGTTTAAACCACACATACAAATCTATAGAAGAAAAAGGTTTAGAAAGGGCTCTCAACATCACAATAATAAAACACACGATGCCTATTATTGAAGAAATTGATGATATTGATGATATTGATAACATGGATATGGACTTGGCGGAACTCGATTCCTCTTTGAACACACCAGTTGCACCTAAAATTGTTCCAACAGTTGTTAGATCTCAAGATCAAGAAGAAAAGATATCTGGAGGATCCATTCCTTCTAGTACGGACCAGGAACAAGCCATGCATTTTATCAATCCTTCCACCGGAAAGATCGAGAAAAGTAATGCTTTGTCGAAAGACGAAATGAATCAAATCAAGGAATTCCAGCTACTATACCCATGCTACTTTGATAGGAACAGGAGCAGCAAACAGGGAAGAAGGATCCCAACGCAATATTGTGTGGAAAATCCACTTGCAAAGACTATTGCAGATGCTGCTAGGTTTTTGGGGCTTCCATCTGTTTTTGAGGGTTCAAAAACCCATCCACAAGACTTTGGTAATCCAGGAAGGGTGCGTGTGCTGATCAAGGAGAATGGGCAAGCTTTTGATAAAAACATTCCAACCAAGAGAGCTCTGATGCTTAAAATATCTGAATACATGAAAACGCATCCAACCAAGCTTGAGTCACTTAGAGAATTACCCTATGGTCCAGATTATGATAACTTCGAACCGAGGAACATTCCCCAATTAAAAGGCGCTGTTATGAATGAAATTGTACCACTCCATAGCCCCTTCTCGATGGGACATCCTATGACCAAATCTCTGTATGATGCTCCTGCTCCGGCAATCTCCACTCAGCCAGAGAAACAATTTAAGATGCCAAAGAATAAGTTCCGTGTTGTCAGACGTTGAGACTGCATCGTGAATTATAAACAGAAACATATGAGAATTGTATAATATGTTATATTAGTTAGTAATTTTAATGAACAATCAACAGCACTCGCCTAGTTGTGGAAGCGAAATAAGGTATCCACTGCATACTATTTTCACTTTTTATGATTTTAAGTTTTGAAAGTCAATATCTTCTTTCACACATGGAAATTGTTTCTCCATTTTGAATGGTATACAAAAAAGGAAGTAAGCTTGATAAAACAATATTGGAAACCTTCAATTATCCTAACGCATTCTAAATGATCTTTAACTTTGTTTAAAAATTTAAAGGAGAATCAAAAATTCAGAAGCAACATGTAAAGGTTGGCTGCTCCCAAAATATTTCAATCATATAAATGTTAAAGGTAAAGATTATTTATATCTTTTAATATACAATGAATAAATGAACAGTAAAGTTCATCCTGCTTGCAACCTTGGCACATCTGATAATAACAAGTGGATGATAAAATAACAAAAAATAACCTAAAAAAAGCACATGAAGTGAAGCTTGATTTTTACCATCATTTTCTCATGAACGGGTTTAATGCGCGTACTGTTAGACATGGCAAAGCCATGCCTATTTCCGCTCTGAGGAGAATTGGAACTTGCTGCAATTCCCTGATTTCTTGGATACAATTATCACCTTCTTTCCGGGTTATGGTAGACTCGAAATAAGGTCCTAATGGATCATCAGTATCTGACTCGGGCAAGTTTAACGTTGGCACGGTTAAGCCTAACTGCGTCAACTCTTCCACCAGTTTATCACTGATTAAAGAATCTTTAAAGTTTAATTGGTTCACCGCGATCTCCTTGCTGCTAGAATCAAATTTGTTTTTAATGGAATTCCTATATGATTTCGGATTTTTCTCATCTGATGGAACAAAGGTTGCACTATCTACTCCTCTCCTCCAAAATAGTTCAAGAGCTCTTTCTGCAACATCGAATTCGGCCTTAACCAATGGCAATTGATCACCATGGACACGCTTTTCGACCCCCAATTCAGGAATGAATACATCGAAAGAGGATTCGTAAACCTGTAGAACAGTCGCCAACGTTATAATTTGCCCGTTTTGATTACCCATATCATTAGTTGTCTTACAGAGCAACAGATGAACCGCCTGCTCTTGGGCATGGTGGGCGCAATCCTTTTTAAAATTACAGTATTCTGAAGTAATTTTTAAGGAGTCAATACTGTCCCTATATTCAGTTTTGTTGATTGAACTTTTTAATTGGCGATGAACAACGTGGTCAGCATACCTCCTTAATGGGGCAGTGAAATGTGTATACAAAGGTAAATTCAATGAGTAATATGCGAACTGATCCGGGTCCACTTTACCCGAAATACAGTATTTTGCGGGTGACAGGGTTTTGTACAAAAATAGTTCTACACCAAGTCTGGTTGCTTCATTCTCGATGGATAAAATAGAATTTAAAAGGGATTCTGAGCTACCAAGATCCACGTTAAATCCTAGTTTTTCAACTTTTTTCTGGAAAGTTTTCAACTTTGTTGAAATCGGTTCAGGTTGTCTCCGTAGGAATGCAACATCGCCTAGATCAGTGAATAGACGCTTAGCGATGGTACAGTTCACCATACGCTCAATTTCGGTCATTAGACACAAAGCTCTACTACGATCTAGGATGTTCAAGTCGACGCAAACCTTTTCATCGTCAAAACTTTCTAATAATGGCATTGACCTGTACAAATTGTTACTTTTTGAATTCAACCTTTCTTGGTTAAATTTAACCGCAACTTCTTCTAACATAGCAACGAATTTGGATTTTGAAGCCTGAGGCAGTTCTAGTTCTCTGTTTAATCTTTCATACGAGAGAGATTGGGTTGGTTCGACAGATGATTCACCAATCCAGGTGGATATAACAGCGAAAGTTTTTGGATCCAATTCATAGACAACGCTGATAGTACTAGAAATTTTGCCGGGTTCTAAACTCAAGAAGTTATTTAATGCGGCCGGTAATAAATCAACAGTTATTTGTGGCATGAAAACTGCACTAGATCTTTTCCGGGCCCTTCTGTCTAAAGAAGAGCCTTCTTCAACGTGCGCAGTAACATCCACAACATGGAACCCTAGTTCTATGTTTTGATTTTCCATATCTCTTAAATGGATAGCAAAGTCTGACAACCTTCCTGTTTCAGTTATAGCGATGGAGTTTTTAAATATCCGCTTCTTCTCCATGTGTTCTTGAGACACTAGTGTAGGGGCAAATGTATCTCTCTCCTTAGTACGATCCTGTGGATCAAGATATTCATCACTTAGGAAATTGTTGTCCCTCAAGATGGCATCAATTTCAGTCTTGGAATCACTGATCTCACCCAGTTGCGATACCAGTGTACCGAACGGATGTAGCGAGGTTATAGGCCACCTCTTAATACTTGCTACAAATAATTTGTTTGCATAACCCTCTGCATTTTCTACGAAATCCTTTGGAGCCTGTTCAATAGGGATAGCAATCAAGGGAACTTTCTTATCTGTAGGTTTGAACCAAACAATTTTGGGCTTATTTGGCTTGTTCACATCGTTATTTGCCTGTTGCGAAGGTCTCAACAAACCTAAGGTACCACTAAATAGTTGTCCAGGTATACGATCCAAGACTGCAACAACATGGCCAGCATACAATGGCCTGTATTCATCATTAATTTCTTCTTCTTCAACTAATAGTAAAGATTGCCCTTCAACTTCTACATCATCGTTTTTCTTTTGTGTGGGACGCTGTTTTAAGGAGCCCCTTCTCTTGATTGACCCAGACGATGCGAGAGTATTTTCGGATTCCTTACTTTCGGCAGTGTTATTGGAGGTGCTAGCAACAATCCCAGTAGAGGCGTCATTATGATAATCTTCCTTTGAATCTAGAGGTACAATGTCCTGCTGAGTGGTGGCGTCTTTTCTTCTTTTTTTTTCTTCTTTTTCCTTCTTAGATTCCCAAACGTCATCAACCATCAATAGTTCAACAGCAACAAGATCTCCTTCTAACGCACGGTTTCTATCTTTAGATCCACATATATAAATATCTGCATCCAAAACACCGTCTGTTGAAACCCAAGCATCAGATCTGTTTTTCTTATTCACACGTAGGATACCGACAACTAATTTGCCTTCCTCAATTAACTGAGGGATATTAGCCTGAGGTAAGTATGGCGCGAAGAGAGACTTACGACCATTAGAGTTTTGTTGATTTCCGTTTGTTGAACCAAAACTATGGTTTGATGCATTGGAACCACGAGATTTGTGGCCCGGTTGAAACATTGGAGGAGGTTCCAGGCCTGGATAGCCTGAATACTCCCTTGAATGTGACCTGTTGTGATGGAATGGAGACACTTGCTGCTGCTGCTGTTGTTGTTGTTGTTGTTGTTGTTGTTGTTGTTGTTGCTGGATTCTCCAGTTCCCTTCAATTCCTTCTTGCCTTGAATTAGAACGGCGATGAGGTGTGCCAACGTGGGTAAACTCATCACCAACATTTTCCTTCTGGTTACTCTTTATTGGAGGAAACTGGAAGTTTCTGTTTGGTGACATATTTGATTGTGTACGATAATGACCATGCTGTTTTGATTCAGACGACGGTGAGCCAGGAAATCTAAATTCCGATTGCTCGTTTTCGTTCCGGAGTCGAGGAAGATCCTCAGCGTTTTCAACCTTGATTTGTGGCCCATTTTCTCTCTTCGCCTGCTCCTCAGCTGCTGCTCGTTTGGCTTCATTCAAACCAATAGATTGCCTTCTAGAATGGCCATAAACACTGGTCTGAGAACCAGTTTTCCTATGACCGAAACCCGCATTTCCATTCTGTTTGAAGTCGTTGCCACCTCCATAAAAACCTGAGCCGCTCCTTGAATGCGACCTGCTTTTCCTCCCAACAGAGCTTGGTGTCAGTTGATACTGCATATTGGGAGGTTGGGGCAAAAACGTCGAAACGTTCTGAGATGTGGACATCTGTCCTTGATTGTAGCCTCCAGAATCCATTTGCTTTTGAAGCGAAAACTGCTCAATCATCAAATTTGTCAATTCTGACGGTGACTTTCTATGAGCAATGTGAATCTGCTTTGGGTTCCCTCGACCACCCGTTGTCTTGGCATATCTTTCTTGCTCAGCCATGTTTTCTAACTCTTGTCTTTCCTTATTCTGAGCTTAAAACCAAGCTACAAGTAGTAACCAAACAATACCTTGCTACTAAATTCGTTCCTGAAAATTCAAGTATTTCCACACGTATTTCTAAACCAAGGTAGCAATCTGACTGATCAATGCCTTTTTCGACCTTCTTGATCTGCAATTACCCGAAATTTCTTAATATCTTCCTTCGCAAAATTCTAAAAAATCTTTCCTTCTTGACCTACAATCTTACAATTCTCAGTACCTGTGGATTGAAAATGGCGAAAGTATGAGCTGGTCTGTGAAATCCTAATATTTACCCCCCTTAATCGGTCCGCTGTTTCTCCTTATTTTAGCATCTTTCTTCCAAAAAACCATCCTAAAATTATGACAAAAAATTGCAAGGTTCGAATTTTGGGTTTCCACTTTTAGCAGTTTCTAAAAATTTCTTTGCGCCGCTCGTTAGTCAAAGGATTTATTGGAAGAAATTTAGATAAAGCCACATTTTAATCAACAGGGCAAGCTATGCTGGCAAGCTTTGCTAGGATATGTACCAAGCCAATTAGTTATATATTATAATTTATAGGTATATTGGGTTAACCAAGCAGATTGAATTTAGGATATTCTTCAAATTACCCGGTCTGGAATTTTTGTTAGTTAAGGGCCCAATTGTATAGATCACGTTCCAGTTCGGAGATTAGGAAAAGGTAAGTAAAAGAGTAGGTAAATCATGTGACTCAAGGCAGGACTATTATATTAAAGAGGAATTAGATTATGATATGTACACATTTGAAGATTGAGTTTCGAAAATTATTCGTAGTTTGAAGGATATTTGTAGTCCGTTAATTCGTAATAGTTTTCCTTTATGTTTCTAACACTTACGAATCTGTTCAAGATGTTTCCGGAACCAGCCTTATCATTAGTACCACTCATTCTTGCACCTCCGAACCATTGTTGAGCAACCACTGCACCGGTTGACTTGTCGTTGATGTAGAAGTTACCAGCACTGTATTTCAATTTTTGATCTGCAACATTGATTGCTTCACGGTCACGCGCGAAAATTGAACCGGTCAAACCGTACTTTGTTGTGGTGTCAATGGTTTCGCAGATTGACTCAAAGTTTGCGTCAGGGTACTCATAAACGGTTAAAATTGGACCGAAGAATTCATCTCTTAGGAATCTGTGGGATGGATTTTTGGTTTTGATAATTGTTGGTTGGATGTAGTATCCTTGGGACTTGTCGTACGACCCACCGAAGACAATTTCCAATTCAGGGTCAGCTTTGGCCTCATCAATGGCGCTTGACAACTTGTCGAAACTAGCTTCGTGAATGACAGGTCCCATGAAGCCATGTAGATCACCACCATTAATCTTTGAGGCAGATGTGTTGACCGGTTGAACGTCAGACAAAAGACCTACGAGGTCAGACAGAAATTCTTGAGACTTGGATTCTGGTACATATACTCTGGAGGTTGCTGAGCATTTTTGACCCTGAAATTCAAAGGCACCTCTTAATGTACTTAGCACAGCGTGAGGCATGTTAGCACTTGGATGAATTAAGTGGAAGTTTTTACCACCGGTCTCACCGACGAGACGTGGATAGTCTTTGTAAAGGTCATTAACAACCCCTCTTTGGATATCACCATATAGCTTTTTGAATACTGAAGTGGAACCGGTGAAATGTAGAGCTGCAAAATCTTGATCATTCAACACCTGCTTAGTTACTTCGACAGGGTTACCAGGAACAAAATTAACGACACCCTTAGGCAAACCAGCCTCTTCTAGAACTGTCAATAGCAAATAATTGGATAAAGCTGCATTTTGAGAAGGCTTCCAGACGACTGTATTACCCATTAAAGCAGGTGCACCGATCAAATTACCTGCAATGGCTGTAAAGTTAAATGGTGTCACCGCGTATACAAAACCTTCTAAAGGTCTGTATTCGGCACGGTTCCAGACACCAGGTGAAGACTCTAACGGCTGTTGACCGTACAAATCATTGGCGTATTTTACATTAAATCTAAAGAAATCGGCAAGTTCTGTAATACAGTCGATCTCCGCTTGGTAAACGTTCTTACCTTGTCCTAACATTGTAGCTGCTAACATATCGTAGCGATATTTGGTGCAAATCAAATCTGCTGCCTTTAAGAAAACAGAGGCCCTTTCATAAAATGGCATTTTGTACCAGCAATCCTTGGCAGCTCTTGAAGCCTCAATAGCCAAGTCGATATCCTCCTTTGTAGCTTGTGTCACATTAGCAAGTACTTCAGAATGATTAGCTGGGTTTAGTTGTTGAAAAATAGATCTCTTACCATTGTCATCACTGTAGTAGATACGTTCACCGTTGATGACTAAAGGAACATCCAAAGAAGAATTTTTGAATTTCGATAGTGATGCTCTCAATAAGTCCCAGTCAACCAGATCCTTATTTGAGAATGCCTTAATGGGTTCATTACTAATTTGTTTTGGTGGCCGAATATGAGATAACTGGGCCACACATCTCTTCGATGAGCGTAAAAGCTGAATTCTAGACAACATTTTGTTTCTTGGAAAGAATAATCTGTTACTTCCTATCACCTTATTTTATTGTCCCTAACTGAAAAGGAACCCTATTTGTTCACTCCGTATGAGAAAAAATGTGTGAAGAATTAAAAAATGCAAAGGATGTATGATATATATATATATGTGTATACATTATTATTATTATTATTATTATCATTATTATCCTGTGGAGGGTCTTTTAGGCAAACGATTTGCAACTGAACACCATGAGGATGGCGTGCTTCTATCAGATCAGTCGCTATCTCTTGCGATACAGTAAACAATAGGCTCCATTTCTTGTCCTGGCGGGCTTTCTCTACCTCTCATGTTACCAAAGCTTTCAATTTTCGGAGCGATACCACATGTTCGGGAAACCTATTCCGCAGTATGAAGGGAAACCAATCCCGAACTAGCACGTGACACAATATTAAACTCATTATCGTCAAGTTTGATGATTGCCTTCTTCCATAGTCTGTAATAAAGTTGGTACACTTTCTTTTGGTGATAGAGATGCTAAGGAGACTGACTCGTTTTGTTTGGTATCTATCTGACCGTAATAACTTCTAGCACGCATAAATCCCAGTAGAAAATTTGAAGAGAAAGACCAAATTGCCAAAGTTATAATTATACTTAAGAGGGCTTTCCATCCCAATGGCTCTATCAGAGAGTTCACTATTTCACCGACTAATCGTGCACCCATCGAGGTTCTTGCTCTGAAATAAATATCGTTGTTTCTGTTCATGCATTTTTCCCATTCGCTGCATTTTTCAATTAATGCGGGGACAGCACCATCACCAGCGCAGTGATTAGCTAGATATTTCACCTTACAATTGGAGGACTCGAAGTCTAATTCCAATTTTGTATGTTCCCAAGTAGATCTAATGTCAGTTCGTACAGTCCTGACAAAAGCTGTTATAGTGGAACAGACCACAAGTATTGTAATTGTGTTTAATGCCATCTGTAGGTAGGTAGTTAATGCATATGAAGTTTTGGACACAGGTTTTGAATCAGCGGACCAAGGTACAGGGAGCTTGCTGATGTCCGAAGCAGGCTGCCAAGTGTCTTGAAAGTTTTGTCCCGGCATCATATAGTAATGGTGGTTATGGACTTGAAGCTGCCAAGGAGTCTGGTATCGCATTCGCACAGACCCATCAGATTCTGATTCATCAGGTGTACTCTGCGGTGCACTGCTTAAGTTCACAAACGGTGGTTGCGCTTCTGTAGATTTAGATATAAGATTGGTTTCATCTACGGGTGTTTCTTTGTCCAGATCTTTTGTAGCCAAAGCAATCCCAAGGCTCGTGGGTGATAGTAAAGCTTTAATCATAGCAGTTTGTTCATTTTTTTCCGTACCTTCTTCATTTATAACTTCATCATCTTCACTATTCTCAACTTCCTCTACATATTTCTCACTAGATGGAGTGTTCAAAGATCGTGATTGTGCTTGAAGCAGGTCCTCCGAAGTTGCATCAACATCCATCTCATCAGAACATTCTGTTTCAGAAAAGCTCACTATAGCTTTCAGGGGTGATGGGGAAATAGGCGAGTGCTGAATATATTTAGTGATTAGTTCATTCGTCACCGCTTTCTTATCTGTTATGGTAAGATTTGACATAGCCAGTACATCATCTTCACCCAGAAGATTATCTTGAGTGGAAAGGGATAAGCTCTCAAACTCGTACATCAACGATTAGAAGATATTCCAAAAGCACTGGACTTTTTAAAAATACGTCGTCTTTACTTTTTAGTTGCCAGTTTACGTCTGTTTATACTTTTTTGTTTTGAATTTTTTATTGGGCACATCAGAGTAATGTATGTGTATATACGATAAATACCATAAATAGGTAAGACTCGTTGAAGAATAATTTCACAAGCTAAAAAAAAAGGATACATAATCAAGGCTTCGGAGGAATTTAAAAGGGGCCAGAATGTTTCTTTAAAATTTACAGGAGGTTTTGTCATATGTTTTTTTAATTGAAGCATTGACAGGCAATTAGGTAGACTCTGGAGAAACTTTGTATAAAGTATCAAGGAAACCTTCGATCAACCTATCAGCAACACCAGTAGTTTGAACACTACCTGCGACACCGTACAATGCACTAGTTCCATCAGAAGAAGGTTTAGCATCAGGATTAGCCTTTAGTTCTAGCACAGTTTTCTTTAAGACCATTTTTAGTTCTTCAATTGATTTCGTAGATAGTTTGGTGACAGCAAGATGAATAGAAGGTGGCTTTTGTAAAGAACTCAAATGCCAACCAAGCTTGGAAAGTTTATCTGATAATTCATAGATGTTAATCTTGTTAGAAGTAAATGAGATCACCGAACAGAGAGGGTCACCAATGATTTGAAGCTCAGGAATATCTGACTGAATATAAGATTTTAATTCACGTGCTTTAGTAACAATGTTTTTACATGATTCAATATAACCTTCTTTTCCCATGTGAATTAACGTAGCCCAACATCCAACCACAAGAGCACCTGGTCTACTTCCTGCTAAAGTTGGCGATCCGTATAATCCACCTGTCCATTCGGTGGAAACATAATACTGATGTTTCCTCAATTCTGGAGAACGATACATTATAATACTAGAGCCCTTTGGTGCAAATCCATATTTATGTGTATCACAAGAAATCGATGTGACACCAGGGACCCTGAAATCAAAGGGTGCCAAATCATTAAAACCAGCTTTAGACATGAAAGCAACAATAAAGGAACCCAAGCAACAGTCTACATGTAATGGGATCTTGTATTTTAATCCTAACTTACCCAAAGCTTCAATATCATCAACGATTCCATGAGGGAAGTTTGGAGCTGAACCGACTAACAATACTGTATTCTTATTAATCAACCTCTTGACACGACTTACATCAACCTTGTAGGTCTTTGGATCCAAACTAACATGATGAACCTTCATTCCAAAGTAATACCCCGCTTTATCAAATCCTGCATGTGCAGTCTCTGGGATAATAATTTCAGGTTCTGTAACACCTCTCTTTTTGAACGCATACATTTTTGCACTTAAACATGCCAATAACAAAGATTCTGTACCACCGCTAGTAGTCGTACCACACCCAGTGAGTGGTGCATTAAAGAGATCCAACACCATGGAAACAACTTCTGCCTCCATTTTACGGACACCAGGAAATACGTCGGGATGTAATTGGTTTGCTACACAATACTTCTGGAAAGCCTTGCTCTGTAGATCAATCAAGTCTTGACCACCGTGGTAAACGGCACCAGATACTTTCCCTTTCTCCCACTCTGAATGTTCGAGTAAGTCGTTCAATTTATCCAACTCCTCAAGAACTTCATTTTCATTTAGCCCATGATCAGGTAATTTAGAATAATCAGCGAGATCTGGATCATCTCTAATCATGTCCTTTTCAAGTGTAGTTATAACCTTCTTCACCTCTCTATCAACCGAATTTCTCACGATAGGAAGACTTAGCATCCATTGAAAAAACGATTTACTCAAGTACCGAAAACCCCTAATCAAACAACCAAAAAGACCATATCCTTGGACACACAAAACCACTTGCGATAAAAACTTGAGCAAATAATGAATGAAGACAACATCCCTTAATATCCAGTACCATGGTGTAGTAGTCAAATAGTTCAATACACTGTTTTTGATCCAGAGGAGGAATAACTGTCCGTCAAAATCAAAGGTATTGTATTTGTAGGAAAGTCCAAGGTAAAACCGTTTCTCTAGACCATGAAAAATTTCTTCAAAATTCATTATTCCTGAAGAGGTCTTGTTAAAGTTTAGTGTTTTTGGTCCTTTCCATGGAAGTGGTGCATAGAATAATAACCTTAAAAAACTTTAATGTGATTTTCGGACACCGTTGAATTTTGTCACCTGAAAGTAAAAAAAAAAAACATTAATTTTGTACCGATGAAACGATTTCTGATAGATCACGAAAAGAGAAAAATTGAAGGAAATAATAATAGCAGTTGCAAAAATTGGTACATCGCGATGATTGCTTTCATTATGAAGATTTCGAAAACATTGAGTTTGAAGGTAGTGTGGTTGTTAGCTTATAGTATTACAGATGATGTAAAAAGAAATTATTTTTAATTTACGACGAATACCTTATTATGAGTTGGAGGATTGCCTAAGTGTAGGCAGGTGATGTAGCACGAGTAACTCTGGTAGTATATCTTGATCCAGACTCTGCAGGGACAGTTTTTTTTACAGGCTCGTTGCCAATGTTGTACTGCTCTTGTACCCTGTTCATGTATTGAATTAAGAACTGAGATTGACGAACCATCTGTCGAAGCTCATTTTTGAGGCAGGCTTCATTTTGCGATGAAGAGATCTTTGTGTAATCCAGTAATGGACCGTTCAGCTTCGTTTCTAGCTCGGCCTTTTGTGCCTTCAATGACTCGAGTACAGATGCTTGACTTGCGGCTTGTGCAGATTTTTGTTGGTATTGATTTCTTAGCTCATCATTCGCCGAGGTCTTCTCCAGATTTTCTGCTTCCAAACCGTTTAATTCATCGGAAAGACTTGCCTCTTCCTTGATTTTTGTCTCCAACTCTTTCTTCACGTCGTCTAACTCCAAAAGTCGCAGTATTTCTCTCTTACGTTCATTTAGATTGTTTATTCTTTCATCCAGAGCCTCAGATTCTGTCTTTGTTCTCTGTAGTTTCTTTTCCATGTCATTGAGTTTAGGCTCATTATCCTTCAGTTTCTTGAAGAGTCGTCCTGCTTCATACTTCAAGTCATCCAATTCAGTAAGCCTCTTGGATTCCTTCATTCTCATTGTTTCGACACTCTTTTCCAGCAACTCATACTCATGTTGGCATTTTTTTAGTCTATCAGCAGTTAATTTTTTTAAAAGCAATTGATAAGTTTTGATATCAAAGGGGCCAGATTGTAATTGTAGTTTATAATCCGTATGGGTGAGAGGCATTAGACCAGTAAATTCTTTCAAACAGTCCTTTAAACTTTTGTCATTACCCTCAGGACTGTTCATTTTTGGCAGAAAATCATGGCGATCGTCACTTTGGACAAGCAACTGCGTAATCTGTTCGTACTGTTTCAAGGAAAGACTGTTTCTCTCATCAGCACGATGTTTGATAAAATGAAGCAATGACTCTATAATTGAGGGGTCTTCTGGAACAGATGTCAAATTTTTTGCCAGAAGATAATGGTCTGGTGAGTTCTCCACCAATAGCTTAACCAAAGGAATTTGCTTACCGTTCTTATTGAGTTTGCAGATCGAAGGCAATGTTTCGTCTAGCATTGGATCAAAACTGATAATTAAGTCCAAATTATATCTAGAAAGCAAATCTTCCGAATGCATTAGATGTGTTGTGGTGGCCAGAAACAACCAGTCTAAGATTTCTGGCCTCGATTCTTTCCTTGATTTCGAGTAATTATATTCATCCTTCGCCTTACTATGACTTTCGTTCGAAATAGAGCCACTCAGTGTAGAGCACTCCTTGCTGCTGCTTGTGCCACTCATCGTATCATCTTCGTACTCATGCTTTTCGTCAAATAATGGCGTTCCCGATAGCCGCTTCAATTTCGCTACTTTACCCAACATTATCCCCTCGATCAAGTCTAATTCTTTCACCGAGTGAGCAACAATTGCCATTTGTAAAGATCTGTTCTTTTCCTTCCGATTCAATACCAAATTAACAATAAGGTTCAATTTATCAAATTTATCGCTTGTGGCTATAAGCTTTTCGCTGGGTTCCATCAATAGAAATTGCCTTGGCATATAATGTTCCACGAGCAAACACGGATGGTTCGAAGTAGCTCTCACATTCTCAAAAAACAACTCTGAAAGTTGTATATTTGTCAAAGCTGCCATTTTTAGTTCTCTTTTTAATCCATTAGAATTATTATCTCCCAACAATTCTGGCACAAGGCTTTTGTCCACACATGAAGCAAACGATTCGGCGTGAATCGCAATCAATATCTCAAGTAGGTCTTTTTGAACCTGAGTTAACCCTACTGGTATAACATAAACATTATTATGAGATAGCTCTGCCATGACTCTTAAATATTACGATTTTAACTGTTATTGTCTTCACTTTCTCTTGGTACTGGGGACAGTCTATTAAAGAATCTTGCGATTCTTAAGTGAGCACCAAAAAAAAAAAAATTGATTAAGAAAAAAGAAAATTGTATATTTGTACCTTTTTTGTATCAAGTTAATGCATATATGTCATTTTTTCGTCTGTCTCCGATTTTCTTAAGATCGCCAGTTCCAAAGAAGCGAAACAAACAGCAGTAGAGTACCGGGGTTATCTTTGATGAAGTTACCAAAGACGAATATACATGTGATGAGATTTGCCAAATGAAAAATAAAAACATTCAACGTTTTAATCAGCTAATTATGGTTTAAACATGATTTTTTTTATAGGTTACCTACTTTTTATTTTCAACGAGCATTATATATCTGTCCAGAGTTAAATCGTCAGTTTGTAAATTGTGATCGGAGAGTGGTGCCAACCGTGAGATCACAAATCTATCCTGACTCGTACCTACCTTTGCAATTCGATAACATGGTTTAGGAAATCTGGTGGTGTCTTGATAGACGGAGTCAGCAAATTCTTTCAATTTTTCTACCCTTGAATCATTAGAATCCGTGTAGCGTAAGATTAAAAAATTTCCACCATCAACCAGCAATGGCTCATGATGATCCATAATATCAGATGTCAGAGATACTGGCTTCGTGTTATCATGGTATATTTCGGGTTTTAGTAGTCTAAAAGTCTCGGAGAGGTTAGAAAAGAGAAGGCGTCGTTGATTCTGGATCCATTGATCTGGAGATGCGTTATGCTTCCGAATGACAAAAGATCTTTGAAGATAGTATGTCATTTCTATCAAATTTATCATTTCGGGAATTCGGAGAGCGTTTAGAGAACGTAGAAGAATAATGATGTTTTTGACCCACTCTTGTAATTCGAAGTTATGGTACTTTCCTTTAAACAAAGCATTATATGCTATTTGTTTGGCTATGCTGGCAATTGCAACTTGCCAATTAAAATTATTGGACAGAGAAGGAGCACCATCTAAAGTTGTGGTTGTAAGAACTTTGTTTGCAACATGAACATAAGTTTTCCCCTCATGCTCGAAATCCATTTCGATCTGAATTATGAACAAAGACGGCATTTCATCCAGAGCCTCCTCAGTTGTTCGAGCCGTTTGCACTCGACAAGATATAAGTAATGATGGACTTATTGTCAATGGCCCGTTGTACCGGAAGAAGTTTGTTCCACCCATTCCCTGAGGTGTGTCAGAATAACAATCTCGATTTGGTTTCTTTGGAAGAACCGGACCAAGTATTCCATTCAGCAGTAGCTTTTTACTACATGCTATTTCTATAGTATTCAGCCTTATATGCATATTGGAACTTGTGAAAGTCGTCCAATCGCTAATAAAATTCGGATCAGTGAAAGACTCGTACTGAATTACGTCTTGGAAGCATGTTTGCATTTCCCAAGTTCCAACCTGGTCTAGAGAGGAAATGAACACAGTGGCCTGTACATATTTTGACAGGGAACTATAAAAGCTTTTCGATTCCGCCCAATACTTCAAATCATTACGTTCTTCGATATTTCGGAACTGTCTAATATGGGTTTTCCGATTAGAAGATATAACTCTTCCTGGTGAAGAAGTAGAAGGTCCAGAAAGAAAAGCTACCACATTTTTGGGTCTTAGACAAGATGCAAGGAAAAGAGCAAGAGCAGTGTGTCTTTTCCTCCTTTTTTTCGTAGAATTGTTCGATATGAATCTTGCCTTGGCGATTGACTCCAAAAGCTCATCCGCATTCATCCAAATATTTTCATGATTCAACGCATATTTTTCAATGAACCATTCTTGGTCCAAATTTTTGAGGTGTTTGTTGGTACTATTTGATTCAACATCAAATCTGAGTTCACCTGAACGTAACTTGACTACCACCGCACCATCCTCCAATAAGATTAGGCAAACCTTTTTAAAACTTCGATAATCTAAATTTTTTAGAGTATTCATGTCTGCCTCTGTATCCATATTAGAATCAAGAACAATGACTGTCGTAGAGGCTTCAATTTGTTGCTTGTCTTGATTTTCGTAGATATATTCATTCATCGTAGGAACCTCTCCTATATCGTTGTATTGATCGCAAAAAGAACAGAACCAGCCTCTATCTAAACCCATACTTTTACCACTTCTACATGTATTATTCACACATAAAAAACATTTCGAACATCTGTATTTACTCCATGTAGCAGCTCCTCGTACTAATCTTGGTTCATATATCCCATATATATTGCCAGATGTATCTTTTTGACAATCTAAGACACGTGCCAGCGTGTCAGTTCTTGACGTAGGTACTGTACCATAATTAAATTCAAGCATCTTATTGCAAAGAATTCACAACAATTCACAATTACAATGGAGTAACTATATGCTCTAGCAACCCAATGCTAATTCCTATCAGACATTTATCGTTCACAACTTGATATTCTTTATCTAAAGCCGGGTATCGAAAATTCTGTACTAAGATGAAATTTTTTCTTTCGAACAATGAAATAAGAAAACTTATCATCAGTATAATTGTAACCTCTTTATATCTTGATAGCAACTTAAAAATCATCATTCTCTTTGCTTGAAGAAACTAAATCTGCCTAATACATCGGTTATGAACAAATCTCTTTCAATTACGAAGTTTCGCCCAGCTTCTTGGCTACAGAAAGCGGGATATGCTCCACAAGTTTTTTTATTCAGAAATTTAGAATCGGGCCAAGTTTTATACTCTCAATTCCCAACCTTCACCTGGAAGCAGATCGAAAAGAACTTTCAAAGACCTAATTGGGAGAATAAAAAACCTAGCACTAGACGTGACATCTGGAAATGTATGGCCGTCGTGGACCTTCCAAGCTACGAGGACAGTGTAAAAGTCTACCAAAACTTATGTAGGCTGAGGTATTTGCGTGATATCACATTGAAGGATGAGGCTAAAGCCTTCAGAAAGAAGAACGAATTTGGAAACACATGGTACTCAGCTCAATACAGGCCAACATACACACAAGAAGCTGTCGCCGACTTGAGGCAATGTCTGCTAAAATTCAAAGACTTAGACGGATCAATAAAAGTACACTGGGAAGACGCTTGGAGAATGGGTGACAAAGAAAAATACTGGACCTCTACTTTGCCTAACGTTCAGCATGAATTTATGAATCGCTTAGGCAACGTTGCTAGAGAAGAAGGTGTCATCTTGAAGGAACTAGGCACAAGAGCCAAAGCTGAGTTTGTGAAATTGAAGCAACAAGAAGCCGAAGCTAGTACCATCTCCCTATAGATATTATTGTAGCACCGCTTTTATTATAATTGCTGAAATGCATGTAATGCATATGTTACCGAAAAAAACCTTGTATATAATTATTTTAGATTAAAATCATACGGTGGATCCACACTTTTCAACAAATGAATTGCGAACGGACAAACCAATCTAAACTAAAACATCAAAATAAATACAAACACCACCATACCACCAATTTTTATCCAAGCGTCTTATTTTTAATTGGCATCACTTGCTTGGGGGGGGGGCGCATTAAACACGTAGTTATACCCAACATGCGACCCGTAAGGTGAAGAACGTAGGCAGAGGCTATTATAAAAAAAAAAATTAGAGAGTCTGAGTAAATATTGCAGTAGCGAGGGAACAGATGAGTTTAATGTGTCACCTGACTTCGAAAAGAAACTCCAGTGGTTACAAAATAAACGAGACAGAATTAAACTATAAAAATCTAAATAGAATAAGACAGAACATTATTGTCAACAAGGACAAATAAGAAGCAGCTTTCGTGCTTCTAATACATTAGTGAGGTAACGGGGTAGTTGTAACTTCGAAAATGGATAGAGAGTATAATAGTTTATGGCAAAGTGTTAGTGATATGGTTATGGAAACATTTGATACGTCGTTTATGGACGCGAAAATTGCACCAGTGACACATATAGTTAAGAAAAAGGATCTGCTCCCATGGATATCAGATGGAAAGTTTGCGCTAGCAGCACCAGTTATAGCATATTGGGTTTATTCGATGTTCTTTCATATCGTTGATACCTATGAACTGTTCGAGAAATATAGAATTCATCCAAGTGAGGAAGTTCAGCAGCGGAACAAGGCATCAAGGTTAGAAGTTTTAAGAGAGGTATTATTTCAGCATATGATCCAAACAGCTACAGGGTTTTCAGTATTATATTTTGATCCGGTTCCCGTATCTGGTTTTGAAAAGACAGCAATGTGGAACTGGAGACAGGTCACCCCTACATTTATACCTTCCGTTTTTATCAAATTCATCTACCTGTATGGCTTATCGATGTTGAAAATATTTATAGGATTTGTGATTGTGGATACGTGGCAATATTGGCTTCATAGGACGATGCATATTAACAAAACTTTGTACAGACTCTTCCATTCACGTCACCATAGACTTTATGTTCCATATGCATACGGTGCTCTTTATAACTCTCCGGTGGAGGGCTTTTTGTTAGATACTTGTGGTACCGGTTTAGCTGCCATTGTCATGAATTTGACGCACACAGAACAAATTGTTCTATACACTTTTGCGACTTTGAAAACAGTGGATGATCATTGTGGGTATGCTTTACCATTAGATCCCTTCCAATGGCTATTTCCAAACAATGCAGTATATCATGACATTCATCATCAGTCATTTGGAATCAAAACCAACTTTGCACAACCGTTTTTCACTGTATGGGATTCATTCTGTGGTACTAAGTTCCATGGATTTGAAGAATACGAAAAAAGGCAAAGGCGTATTACTATTGATAAATACAAAGAATTCTTAGAAAACAGAAAAAAGGAACAAGAGGAAAGACTGGAATCCTTGAGGAAAAAGATGTCTTAGAATTATTCTTGACATGATTTTCACTTTTTATACTTATTTCTTCGCCATCCTCATTAAAACTTTTTACGGTTTCAGGGAATTTAGTTTATGTGGTAGTTGGTGTTTTTTGAGTCATGTTGTTCAATTATGTTTGTAATCTTGCAGGTGAAAAGGTAGACATTCTTCATGTTTTTAATTTGTTTATGTTTCTAATTCGAATGTGTAGCAAATATTGAGCTCCATACCCTCAAATACTAGTAACCGAATCATCTATGCTGATACTCTTTCGACTTTTTCATGATAGCAATTAGCTCAATATATAAATGTAGTTTTAATATAGTATAAAACAAAGTAGTATCTTCTGAGTAAATGAGATAAGTGTTTTTTTTTCTTTAATATACTCCGTTATATCTCCATATTCAGTTATATATCTATTGCACGAAGCGTCAGGAATGTTATTGTAAAGGACATCAAGTCATCATGAATTCGTGAGGAAGTAAGGTACAGGTCAAAAGTAGCATATATAGAAAGCTATCACAATATTCCTGCTCACCTAGATTTCAAAATAAATGTTCGAATA
The DNA here is from genome assembly GCA_003707555.2 of Kluyveromyces aestuarii. NCBI lineage: Eukaryota > Fungi > Ascomycota > Saccharomycetes > Saccharomycetales > Saccharomycetaceae > Kluyveromyces > Kluyveromyces aestuarii. The sequence continues at coordinate 249,143 of PPJO02000002.1, forward strand.
TATCACAAATAGAAGAAATAAAAATCTTGTGTGTTTCCCCAATTCACATTTAGATAGCTTCCTTCAATAGTTGGTTCAATTTGTTGATCTTAGATGCGACGGACAAATCAACAGTTCTGTCAGCAACTTCGACGACCAAACCACCTTGGATTTCTGGCTTAACAACGTTTTCCAACTTCAAAGTCTTACCCTTACCGACCAAAACAGAGCTAGACAAAGCCTTTTCAACTCTCTTGAACAACTTGGAGTCCAGAGGTTGAGCCGTGGTGACAGTAGCTTGGACCAAACCATTGTAAGCGTCAGTCAACTTGTTGAATTGGGTTGCAACATCACCTAACAAAGCCAATCTGTTGTTTTCAGCCAAGACCTTCAAGAAGTTTTCAACGGAGGAGTCCAAAGAGACCTTCTTCGACAAAGTTTCGACAACAACATTTCTATCTTGGGCAGATAGAGCTGGGTTGGACAAAATAGTAGACAACTTAGCATCTTTTGCGACGATTTCTTGCAAAGCCTTCAAAGAAGTAGAAGCAGTTTCAATTGAAGTGGTCTTTGAAGCTGCTGAGAACAAAGCAGTAGCGTAGGTACCATCTAGACCAAACAATTGAACTGGAGGCTTGACACCTGCCTTAGCAGAGGCAGCCATAGAACGAACAAAGACTCTGGAGAACATTTCTGGCAGTATCTGTGATGAGGCGTGGACTAATCAAAATGTTAATTGAAAGTAATAAGAGGTCAGGTTCATTTAGGTGGACAATTCAGCCGAAAGTGTATTTTTTTCTTTGGTCACTGTACGAAATTGAAAAAAAATTATTATCGTAAACCACGATCCTGTGATTTCATTGGCTGTAAATCACGTGCGGGAGTTGTACAAGTGGTCACAACTTTGAAAAGCTAGTCGAAGCTGAGAAACCATCAATTCATGCTTCTTTCACAAATTTGATGCATATATAACTTTTGAGCGAGTGGTAGTGGCACGTGATATGTATATGACAAAAAGCATGTGATCAAGTTTTCTTTTCTTTTTGAAACTTGAAAAGATTTGAAAAATTGAAGTAAGCGATGAGATGAGGTCAGTCCAAAACGGTTTATAAAAAGTTCACAGTTTTGTACTTATGTTCAAACATTAGCAATATTAGCTTAAAAATCATTCCTCTCACAAGAGTTTACAATTATTGTTCAGGGATGAGAAAGTCTTTGGGTGAGCAGATAGCCGAAATCGCCAATAAACCCCAAGTTGAAGATTTTGATATTGAAAATGACGAGACAGTCTTTCAGCATAGAGAATCTGATTCTGAGTTTGCTTCTGAAGATGAGGATAATCAAGAGCTTGAAAAAGAGCATTATATTTCTGTAGGGAAATCTAATCTTAGAAAAGCAATTGATAGCGGAAAGGCTTTACAAGATGTACAATACTCTGGTAGCAAAAGTTCAAGAGCAGACCTTTATGGAGATGACGAAGGGGATGCTGTAGAAGATGGAAATGAAATTACTTCCGAGGAAGAAGAAGAAAATTCAGAGAGTGATGCTGTCTCTTTCAGGACAGACTCTGAGGACGATGGGGAAGCGGAATCAAATTCTGAGGATGGGAGCATGGCATCTGATGACGAATCTATTGAGGAAAGCAGCGCAGATGAGCGGGATCAAGAAGCCGAGAGAAAGAGAGTAGCATTAAGCAATATAGTGGAAAAGGCAGCAAGACAATCGGTTAAGAATCTGTCCCAAGAAATGCAGAGGGATGCTGCAAAAGGGCATGCAGTTTTGGAACAACAAAAATATTTCGATAGTATACTAGATTCACGTATTAAACTGCAGAAAGCTTTGACTGCTTCCAATAGACTTCCATTAACTAAAGGTTCATGGAATAAATTATTGGATGACGATAACTCGATTCTTTTGAAAAATACCTTCACTCTTTTAGAGAAAGTCATGACACAGTGCATAAACGTTAGACACAGATTCCAATTCGATTTGAATATCCAAGGGGAAGGCATTGATTCATACAAAGCAAACACAAAGAGAAATTTTGATGAACTCTGTGCAGAGACTGAAAAACTAGATGTGTCTTTAAGAGAATACCGTAATGTGGTTTTAAATAGATGGTCCACAAAGGTAAATGCATCATCAGGAAAATCTGCTTTACAGAGCTCCAAATTCAAGGCAATCAATCAATCTGCAGATGCTCAAGTTGAAAGTCAATTGGCAGGAATGCCCAGACTGTTGAAGAAAACAAGGATAAATAGAGCGAATACAAAACCTCTTCTCTTTGATGAAGATTATGGGAAAGGACTTCTTTCACATTTAAAGACGACAGAAGACGACAACCAAAGCGAGGACGAAAATCTTGATATTCCCAAAAACTATGATCCAAGAAAGAAGGATAGCAGTGCATTCGATTCCACTGAGAATCCGTACATTTTTAATGATGAAGATTTTTACAGGGTTCTTCTTAATGACTTGGTTGAAAAAAAGCTATCATCTTCTCAACAACAAGGAAATGGGGTTACAATAGCAATGACCTCCCGTTCCCAAAATAAATTAAAAAAGAACGTTGACACTAAGGCCTCAAAGGGTCGTAAGCTAAATTTCTCAGTCCAAGACCCAATATCCAACTACGAAACACCAAATAATTTGAGTTTGAAATGGTCTGACGATCAAATAGATGAATTTTTCGCGGGATTGCTGGGACAAAGAGTGAACTTTAATGAGGATGATGAAGCCGAAGATTCGGGCGTGGAAGACGATGATCTCGAAAAAGAAGCAATCAAAAATGATGACATTCAAATCTTCGGTTAACCTAATCCAATGTACCCTACAAATATATCTATATAATCGCAACCCTATTCTAGTTGTTCATACAGTACTGACATTACTAGCCATACTTTCTAAATCAATTTCTTGCTCATTGGCTTCTCTTTCAAGGAAGTCTTTCACAACCTGGTCCCAATTGGAGGATATCACACAAATTGTCAACGAAATTGCCAATAATAAAATACCAACACCACAGCCATACCACAACCCACGTAATTCTAGATGTAATCTACCAAATGCTAACCACCCACTGATTGGTAAGGCTATAAAGTAATAAGCAATGATGTTCAGTAAGCCACCAATACTTTGCCTCCCCTGCCCGCGTAAAATTGCAGCGCTGAATGTAGTTATTGAGTCATAAAGTTGATTTACCGCCAGAATTGGAGCTAAACTGCTCGCTAATTCAACAACGTCTGGATCATCAGTAAATAGATGTGAGACTGGTTTATTTGCCATCAATATAGCTAAAAAGTTTATGATACCAACCATTGCGGCGATCATGTAAGACGTTTTAATTGTGGTTTTTGCATTTTCTACACACTCCATACCAATAAAATTGGCTACCCTAGTGGAGACTACGCATCCCATTGCAAAAGGAGTTTGATAGACAAGAGAGCCTATATTTGAAATCACACTTTGAGCAGCGATTGCTTTGACCCCAAAATGACTTGACATAATGGTCAACACCTCGAAAGACAAATATTCGGCCTCAATCATTAACAAACCGGGAAAAGCTAATTTCCACATTGGCTTCCAGTTCGTGAAAACACGCTTAAAGTGAAACCATGAATCAAATAGCGGATACCAGCACATTAAGGTGTCGCGGTTCCAATACCTGCAATACAAAAATAAGCAACCAGCCATAAACCAATGTGAAAGAGCTATTCCAACTGGTGCACCAGAATATCCAAAATTTTTAGTGAATAAAACAACTAAAGTTATATTCACAGGAACCGTGAAAGAAAGCGCGTAGGTGCCAGCTTCAAAATCGCCTTGGGACTGTAGGAATCTTTTGCCTGTCTCGAACAAAATGAGACCGGGTACGCCAAACGAGATCGTTCTCAGAAATAGTTGAATATTCGGTAATATATCATGTTCTGGAATTAAATAACCTAACCATGATGCACTAAACCACCAAGCAACAATAATTGGAATCATGCCGCTGAAAATCATGGCTGAGCATCGTAACATGTAGAGCCCAACTTTAGTATATTTTTGGGCACCAAAAGCCTGAGAGCAAAATGTGTCCAGAGAAGTTGCCATGCCTTCTATAAATGCTAAACCAGTAATGTTATAAGTCATCACCGCCAGTGATGCAGATGCTAAATCGTCACTGGACGTACAAACGTGACCAATAACAAAAAGAGAAATAATCGTCAAAGAATATTCCATTAAAAAGGTTAGAGATATTAGTGCAGAATTCCCAAGTATATATTTTAATTCCTTACTGCCCGAAGTTTGTGCAGTAATATTGAACTCATCTTCATCGTCATCTTCGTCATAATCCCCATAGATATCATCCGCGTCAGGACTCATAATTCGATAGCGAGCATTAATTGTATCTTCAGACGAAACAGATCGTCCATCACTTTCATAGCCACTTATTTGTTCAAAGGTATCGTATCCCCTTGGTTTCTTGGAAACATTTAAATTGGCTATCTCCATATTCGTTAGTTTTGTGCTTTAGTATACTGCTTCTATGAAGATTGTAATAAATTTCTATAACCTTTCGAGAACAATTCAATAAGTCCAACGATAGTGAAAAGGAATGACTTTAAACACAGACACCTCCTTATAATTCACTACACCTAGCTGTCGAAGTTCCCTTCAATCTGGAAAAATAGGGTCTGCTACTCTCTCTGCAATGATAACGATTTGTTTCCGATAAGAGTTATGCCCTCATCGAATTTTTTTTCTAAGCGACCAAACGTCAACTTAAAAATTGATAAAATACAGAACAATGTCAAACTAAGACGTAATCATGGCTTCTCCAAAAAAAAATGGAATAAGTCAGTCCTTCATCCTTTTGAAAGGGAACTAGTAACTTCAATGAGTTTTCTTCTTCGCCCAGTTAGTGAATCTAATGGCAAAGTTGATCATGGCGTGGTAAATATTCAACCAGAACCTTGCTTTGTCGTGAAATCCAAGATAAACGATCAAAAGAGAAGTGGATTAATAAAAAACTCAAAAGTATTTGTCAATATTTGTCACAACACAGAGGTTCCATTACCAGAAATTGATTTTGATCCCAATGTTGTGTATCCTTTGATTATGAATAATCAATGGGAAATTCCGATCATAACTTCCATGGTTAGAGAAGATGCCGATAAGAAGGGAAATTTATGCTACGTTTGGGATTGTTGCGTCAATTCTAAATGCATAAGCTGGATTCAAAAGGACTTGCAACTTCGTGAAATTCTGGTAGAATGGTGTCTAGAGTCATGCGAAATAGTTGAGGGGATCGAAATTTCAAGGGAATTACTTGCATTTCCAAAATTGAAGAAGAAGGGTGATCAAATTCCAGCCCTGGAAGTATTGCATAGCCAACTGAAAGAAGACTTTAGAACTACAATCAGAGAAATGGCACAAAGAAATGACAGAGATCCAGTGAGTATTTTAGAAATGAAACGAGACCTAATATCCGAGGAAGATCTTATGACCGATCAGCTGCCGCCACTTATACCGAACTTGACTTCCCCGCAAGGAAGGCCGTTAATCGAAGAAATAAATGACTTGTCGATATTGGACAAAGCTCGAGTTAATCACAAAAATACTTTAAAGGAGTTAGATTTTGAAGTTATACTGGCAAAGACGAAAGATACGAATGACTTTAAATTAAGAGTTGAAATCAGCTCAGAACTTCAGTCGGCGAATGATTATGTGGTAACTTATAACTCTAAAAGTAATACCCTACTTGTACGGAGTAATAACTCTGATTACAAAGAAAAAACTGTAGAAATACCTTTGCCTAATATCTTTACTGAGGGACAAACAAGCTTTGAATGTTTCTTTGTAAAACCTCAACGTAGATTGATGATATTTCTATAAATTTAATAAAATTCAACTACACATATTTTTAGGAAATTTTCTAATGTGGAGGAAATGCTAAGTTTTCTCTATGTGCCACATATTCACTATCTGCATAGCCTAAAATGTCTTCTATTTGGTCGCTTTGCATACCTTTGATCTTACGAAGTTCGGTACTGGTGTAATTGCAACGAGCCCGTCCTACAGTTTTCAGCGGGAAAGATTCGTCCAAATCACCATTTTCTTTACGCTTCCCCAATTTCAAATCAATACATTCATGCTCATGGAAGGTGCCCTCAATTTCTATTACACCTGCAGGTAACAAGCCTGCCTTGTTCTTTCTTGTAAGTGCCTTATATGCACCAATATCGATAATTACAGCTCCCTGACTAATTAAACCGTGGAGCATCCAGAATTCTCTGTTCTTTAAGTGATGCTGATTATCATTTGCAATGAACCTGGTGTGCAGTGGAACCTCATTCTTGACAAGTTTTTGCATTTCGTCTAACTGCAGCTGCTCCAGATCTCTAGCCAGCGAAGAGGAATCAGCTTCTTCTTTCTGAACGTATGAAACAATCTTTGAAATATTTTCAGGTTTATCGCTCTTCATGATAACAGTATGCACGCCCGCATTTGTGGCTAATTCTGCGGCAATCAATTTAGTTGTCATACCACCAGTCCCAACATCAGAACCTGAACCACTGGAAGTTTTAACTCCAGGCAAACCTTCGGACAGATCAGGAACAACAAGAATAGGCTTAGCATCCAGATTTGTTCTTGGATTATCTGTATACAAACAGTCAACATCTGTCAACAAAAACAAGTAATCTGCCCCGGTAAGAGCAGCCGTGATGGCAGACAAAGTGTCATTGTCTCCAAATTTAATCTCACTTACAGATAGCGTATCATTTTCGTTCACAATTGGAACAACATCCATCGCTAATAATTCGCTAATAGTATTCTGGGCATTTTTATATTGAGTCCAATCTACTATATCATTTCTGGTGATCAAAATCTGCGCGATTCTCTGGTCAAATTCTGCAAACAACGAATCCCACCTGCCAATCAACCTTCCTTGACCGACAGCCGCTATGGCTTGAACTTTAGATAGTTTTTTTGGTCTTTGATCCAAGTTCATAGTTTTTAATCCAACAGCAATACCACCACTCGAAACTATGATGACTCGATGCCCTCTTCGACGTAATTTTACAACCGTTTCAACAATTAAAGACATAGTTGAAAGCCTTGGTTCCTTTGTCAACTCATGCACAAGTGAAGAAGACCCGAGCTTGATCACGATCGTGAAACACTTACTCATTGTTGTTTTATTCTATGATATTATTCAACTCTTGTGAATTATTGACGTTGTCTATCTGGAGTGTAATAAACGATAAGTCATAGCAGGTATAATTTTTTTAGAATTCATTTTTCATTTTTCAAGATTTAACAATTAACCAACACTACCAACTGAATTGGTTGCCCAACACCTGCCTAAGATAGAGACCATCTATCGCCACAAGGTTCATTAGCCGGTAACCTTACAGGAATGAATGTATATGACGAAATTTTGGAGCCCTCTGTAGCTCACAAATCGCTTAGTGGTCACTTTACCACCAGTGGAAGTGAAGAGTTCATTGTCGCAAGGACAAATATACTTTCTATATACCGGGCTACCAGCAATAAATTGAGACTTGTGTATGAGTGGAATCTGGCAGGAAAAATTTTAGACATGCAGCTAATACCTCAGCTTGGTTCTGCTCTGAAGATTCTAGTAATTTTGAGTAGGGGATCTAAGATTTCACTTGTGAGATTCGATGAGGCAAAAGAAAACCTTGAAACGGTGAGTCTGCACTACTATCAGGACAAATTTGAAGAACTGAGTATCTCAAAATTAACCGATGAAACCAAGATGGTTATTGATCCATTATTTAGATGCATTTTAGTGTTTAATAATGACGTTTTAGCACTTTTACCCTTAAAGGGTATATCAGAAGAGATAGAGGTAGATGAAGAACACGAATCTGAACATAAGAACAAAAAGGCCAAGGTTGAAGTTAAAATAACAGGAGACTCAATTATTATGCCAATGTCCAATCTTCATAAGAATCTAAAGCATGTTTATGATATAACATTTTTGGAAAATTTTAGTAAGCCTACGTTGGGGATATTGCATCAGCCGATTTTAGGCTGGTGCGGCAACGAGAAGCTAGTTAAAAACACTATAAGATACATGGTTTTAAGCCTTGATGTGGACGATGAAAAAACGACCGTTATTTCGACGGTATCGAATTTGCCAAATGACCTACATACGGTTATCCCAATAAAAAAAGGTACCATAATCGTGGGAGTTAACGTTCTTTTGTATATCAACAGTTCTGGAGCTCTCAATTTTTGTATAAAGACAAACAAGTTTGCAACAGATGATATCAATACTAGGATCGTAGATAAATCGAGTATGAATTTATTTTTGACGAATAATTTCGTATTCCTTTTAAAGCAACTAAAAAACAATGATGTGCTAATTTTGATGGACGAAAAATGCTCAATGTTTAACCTTATCATGGAAGCAGAAGGCAGACTTATCACGAAGTTTGATATTGCTCAAATACCTATTGTGAATGAAATTTTTAAGAACAGTAAACTTCCGTTATGCATTTCTGGACAGGTAGCTGTTGATAATAGCAAAATACTGATAGGATTTCAATCTGGTAATGCGATGTACTTGCGAATGAAAAATTTGACCAGTACTTTTGAAACGAAGAGGCATGTGATGGAGGTAGCAGATGATGATGAAGAGTACAATGACCTCTATGGAGATTCACAGCCCAGTGTACATAGCAAGATCATTGAAACTCAAGAACCTTTTGATATATCGCTGCTTGATTCTCTTGAGAGCATTGGACCTGTAACATCTCTTTCAGTAGGGAAAGTTGCATCAGTTGAACCAACGGTACAACGCTTATCGAATCCAAATCATGACGAATTCTCAATAGTCACCACCTCAGGTTTAGGTAACGGATCTCACCTCACAGTCTTGCATTGCTCTGTTCAACCAATAGTAGAACAAGCCTTAAAGTTTACTACCGCGACCCGTATTTGGAACCTTAAAATAAGAGGAAAGGATAAGTACCTGGTAACAACAGATTCAGAAACTGCTAAAAGTGATGTTTATCAAATCGATAAAAACTTTGAGCCTTTCAGATCACCGGACTTCAGAAAAAATCACAAAACCATAGATATGGCTACCATGGACGAAGATAGACGGATACTTCAAGTGACAGCGAGTGGGCTTTATTTATTCGATAATAATTTCAAGAGGCTTGCTAGACTAACAATTGACGTTGAAATTATACACGCGAGTGTTGTTGACTCTTTCATTTTATTTACCGATGCGCGAGGTAGTATAAAAATCTATAAGCTTGATCCAAGGAATAAAAAGAAGTTCATCAAGTTTAAGCTGCCTGAAGCATTAAGTGAAATCATCATAACATCGGGATCTATTTGTAGAAGCAACATTTTAAACAAGTTTTTACATGATTTGCATGAATCAAAGGAGGAGCAAATGCTTTTCACATTTGTAACAGGTGATAATCAAGTCATATTTTTCACGGAAAAGCATAATGATCGCATCTTCCAATTATGTGGCATTGATCAGCTTGAAAATACTTTATTCATTAGCAGCTACCAGGTTCCTGATGAGATGAATCCGGATCCTTCAATTAAACAAATAATGTTGAACAAACTTGGACATACTTTTAAGGAGGAATACCTAACAGTTCTCACATTTGGTGGAGAGGTTTATCAGTACAAAAAGTCAGAGATACATCGTGGTAAATTTTTGAAATGTCGTGCTGATTCGACGATAACTGGTGCACCAAACAACGCATATCCACAAGGTGTTAGCAATATTGAAAGGGTTGCACACTACTTTCCAGACTATAATGGCTATTCGGTCATTTTCATTACTGGTCAAGTTCCTTACTTAGTTATTAAAGAAGATAATTCTCCTTGTCGATACCATCAAATGGCAAATATACCAATTGTTACAATGGCTCGTTGGGGTAAAAACTCTGTTATGTGCGTTGATAATTTAAAAAACGCAAGGGTAATTTCGCTTGATAAAAACTGTTTTTATGGGAATAAGATGGTTCTAAGAAAGATCAGAATTGAGGATGTAGTAGAAGAATTTGAAACTTTAGGCAATATTACCTACCATGAAAGGACAGGAATGTATATTGTCTCATACACGAAAAATATAGAGTACACAGCGCTCAGCGAAGATGATGAAAAACTTGTAGGTTATGATCCAACAAAGCCAAATGCTACTGGTTTCCAGTCAGGCGTTCTTCTGGTAAACCCAAGAACTTGGAATATTATCGATCGTGTTGATTTGCCAGAAAACTCCCTAATTCAAGACATTAAAACAATGCTAATTCAACTAAATTCTAAGACAAGAAGGAAGAGGGAATTTGTCGTTATTGGTAGCTCATACGTCAAGGATGAAGACCAACCAAGCACAGGGTCGATTATTGTTTTAGACGTGACTGCTGTTGTATCGGAACCAGGAAAACCAGATGCAAATTTCAAGTTCAGTGAAATATTCAAAGAAGAAATAAGAGGCTCTGTGACAAAGGTATGTGAGATCAGTGGTCGTTTCATGGTGAGTCAGAGTTCAAAGGTTTTGATCAGAGATATGCAGGAAGACAACTCTGCAGTACCAGTAGCATTCCTTGACATGCCAATTTATATTACCGACGCAAAGAGCTTCTCGAATCTCATGATTGTAGGTGATGCTATGCAAGGGTTTACTTTTGTAGGATTTGATGCTGAACCTTATAGGATGGTAGTTCTAGGGAAAAGCACTTCAAACTTTCAGGTAATGTGCCTAGAATTTATTGTAAACAATGGAGATGCGAACTTCCTGGTGTCAGACAGAAGAGGTATGTTACACGTGCTGAAGTTTGCTCCCGATGAACCAAACTCCCTTTCAGGGCAACGACTTGTTCATTGTAATACGTTTAATCTCTTTGCATTAAACACTTGTTTGAAGCTTATAACTAAGAACTGTGAGTTCAATCCAAATACAGACTCGTTTATTGCGGTCGGATCTCAGACTGATGGCTCTTTGTTCAGAATGATCCCTATAGATGAATCCGCTTATAGGAGGCTCTACCTTGTTCAACAACAGATGATAGAAAAAGCAGTACCAATCGCAGGTTTGAATCCACGTATGGAGCGTTTAAATAATGAATTCTATCAAAAAGGGCATCCATTAAGACCTACTTTAGATTTCCAAATATTGAAAAAATTCACACAACTGCCAATCAAGAAAAGGAATACCACCGAAAACAAGGTTGGAAGACAAGCTAGCACAGATCTCTGGCACGATATTATAGACATAGAATATTCATTAAGATCACTCACCAAGTATAAATAGCCTGTGTAATCTCAAAATTATATCCTCAGCAGATTGAGCTTGGCATTTTCAGATGTTAGCCTTTGTTGTCCGCATATTTTTTTTTTTAATTGTTGGTTTATGTCTAAGAAAAATATCACGTCGTAACACGGTTGGTACTGAAGATGCACTTTAATCCAGTTGCGCTCAAAGATCAAATTATTGCAGGGTCTTACTTATACACGCAATGAGTACCCGAAGTACACGGAATGTGAAGAAGAGTGTATCATTTTCAGATGATCAAAATCTTAGTACGACAAAACTAAAACATCGCCATCATGGCCATGATTATGACAATCCTCCAGTCTATGTGAGAAAAACCTGGTCTTTGGTTCCCGTACATTTACTGGCACTGTTATATTGGTTTATATGCTACTCGGAATATGATATTCTATCCTTATTATATCTTCTTATCCCATTCCAAATCATGTACTTAGTGCTATTCTTCAACAAGAATACAATATATGGCAAAAAAAGGTTAAGGGCGAACTGGCCTCTGGTTATTATAGCAGTCTGTGCCTGTGTTTTGCTAGCAGTTCCATGTATGGTTTTGGTAATATTGTTTGGCGCACCGTTTGGTGAGCTGTTGAGAGAAACATTTTTGCTGTCTCTGCACTGTTGTTTCCTAGCTTATCCTGCAGTGTACGACGTTTTCAATTGTGATTTTAAAGTCGGTTACTTCAAGAAGTACTTCATAGCAATTGCAGTCGGATGTTGGATGAGCTGCATTGTAATTCCATTGGATTGGGACAGAGATTGGCAGCAATGGCCTGTTCCCCTGGTTGTGGGAGCATATTTAGGCGGATTCTTTGGGTTTTCTTTTGGTGGATTCCTATGATTCCTCATTGTTAACTAGGTAGCGCTATAAAAAAAATTACATAAAATATCTCGTGAAATTTATAAATGGAATGTTATTCACGGTTTAAAGCATTCATTATATCTTTGTCACCATACAGCACTTGCTTCGTTTTGTTGGTTCGGCTTTGAACGATTACTAGGCCTGGACCAGCAATTCTTGCCATGAATTTATGTCTTTGAAAATACTTGTTCATCTTTAGTCTCAAAGAATCATAATGCCCCTTAATATTTTCTGAATACCATTGTGATAATTGCACTGGGATGGAAAGCCATGTAGGTTTAGGAAAGAAAGTCTTATCAAATATTGAATTCCCTGCGTTTTTCTCCCATTTAATATTTATCGAAGGGCTGTAGGCCAAAAGAGATCTTGCTGGTAACAAGAGCTCTTCCTTATCGCCTATTTGAAGTTCCCAAGTCGGCCCTGATCCGTTGATAGCCACTATTCCACGTCCCGTGATACTGTTCGCATCAACAGTAATATCTCCAGAGTAACACAGAATATTTTGAATTGGATCGAGCAAGGTCCAACCTTTCGCATAATCATCGATGTTTAGTAAAGAAACTCTTCCTAAGGCGTTAGAGGAAGTACATATCAAATTTACTGGTTCATCACCTGTAGACAATTTCATAAATCCATCGTTATGTTTTTCAACTGCAAAGAGGTGTTTTAAGTCTACGTCCTTTAGTTCGTGAGAGGAATTGATGACAGTTATGTTATTGAGCTTTCCAATCACTGAGCTTGAACTTGGTAGTCGCAAAAGTATGGAATCATGCAGTGGCTGGACATCAGGTAATTCAACAAAGGGTCCGCTACCCGTGCCCTCTTTTCTTCGAGAAAAGTCTGTAACTGCCCTTTTCACAGCCGTACATCTACTGAATAAACGAGTAGAGATTTGTAGGGACATATGAGTAGATTATGGATGCTGCAATACCGTTTATTTAAAACTGATGTAGATAATGTTTTGGTCAGAACAGAACCTCTTTTTTTTTTTATTGAGATTATAGTAAATATTGAAAAATGATTGGTTGATATTATAACAAAAAATGAAGTACAACGTCAAATATTTGATAAACATATGTATTGAAGCTTTACATACTGTTACAAAGCTACTCGAAGAGCGCTGAATAAATTGAAGCTCCATTATTGGGAGTAATTCCAAGGTCGGCTAGGATTGTATCCTGTGGAATGAAGCGTTTTTCGTAAAAGTCTTTCTTTATTAGTGATTCTGACATCATTCTCAATTTTTCGTTAAGTGCTGCAATAGAGGTAATGGTGAGAAGTTTGAATGGTGTATTTACATTGGGATTTGGAGCTGTTGATTTCACGTAATAAAGCATTAAAGACACCAGATTTTGTACATCTCTTACCAATGCGTTTTCTTTTTTACAATTTTTGGAATAATCTCCTATTAGAATCTCCATCTTCCTTAGTAGCTCTACTAGGATATCACTCATAGTTGTTATTCCTTCCGTATTAATTCCACAACAATTTTGTTGAAAGGAGAAAATAATTAATATTACAAATCGTAGAAGTTGAAATGAGCGATTTTGGAAAACGAATTCAAGACCTGCAAATTTTTCATTGGCAAACCCAGAGAAGACAAATACGACAGAGCCATGAATCAAATTCAGCATTTCATCGACCTTATTGTTGTAGTCAATGATATTCTCCGAAGAGACATCATGCTTACTAGCGATCAACAGATGAAACAAGGAGCTGGTTCGTTGAAGAAGAGTATCAATCCTTTTAAGAGCAGGAGAAACAAACTTATAATCTATTGATGCTGCTTCATCGTCAATGCTTCTTTTCATCTGGCTGAGGGTTAAAACGTTTGGCAGCTGGTTCCTATCTTGGAAATATTTCAAGTATAAGTTCATTTTGGAAAAGAAAGAGCATTCCTGAGTTAATGCAGAAGTTAAGTTGGAAGAATTATCGGGTTTTCGGGAGTGTTGCACTAACAAAGGCGCTTGTCCTTGTAAAAGTTTTCTCCAGTAGTAGTTCCGCTCTATCGTGTTCCAAGAAATAATCATTGCGTCATCCATTTTTTCATGGTTCAATCCCAAGTCAATTGCATATTGAATATCTAGGTCTTTGAATAAAGTCCTCTTTTCGCTTGAAACAAATGTTTCAAAACTTGAATACGCTGTGATAAAAGGAAGCATTTGAAGTTTACTTGCACGTGAAACTACCATATTGGAGAAGAAATAATTGACAATGGAAAATAAACTGGCTTGAAGTGAGTCCATTATTGTTGCCAATATGTTGAAGGTGTTCAGTTCAGCCTCGTTTGAAAACTGTATCAGAACACTCGATGCAAGCGACTCATAGCCTAAAATCATATATAAGCATAGTAGGCCTATAATGTTAAGAGTTTTTACCAGACAACCTGATATGGGAAATTGAATTTCTTTGTTTTGAAAATGTACTGAGATCGTTTCAATAAATTGTACGAAATGTTCTACTGGTATTTGAGGGAAAATGTGCGATAAATCGACTTTAGAAGATATTAAACTCAATACTGCCAAGGATATTGACTTTTCTGGAAATTTGACGCTTGCAAAGTATTCGATCCTAGTAGTTTTGAAATGACAGCTTTTCCATATATCAGAATACTTGTTCACGAGGATGTCGTGCACTTTGTTTGTAAATAAAGACAATTGGTCATCATGAGACACTAGCTGAGCGACAGTGAACAAAGAATTTTCATTCAAAAGCATTCCAGAAGTAGGCGTAAAAAATCTGCTTCTAGTTTCTTGCCATTTAATAATATGAGAGGGATCCACAAACTGAGGATCGATATCATAATCACTGATCGGTTTCGGTTTTGACTTTACGAAACTAGCAGCTGCTACCGCCAAACTTTTTGGGCGCTTTATGGCTTGCTCCCCCTCAAATTTACTGTTTCCATAAATATTTTTGGATGATCCCTCGGGTTCATTCTCTAAATCTAGATTTGTACGTTTTCCAGTGATTTTCTCCAAGTCCGCTAATCGTTGTTTCAAAAATTGCATTTCTCTAGAATAAAGCTCCATTTGATCATAGGAAACTCGAACAGAATCCATCAGTAAAGGTCCATTAATTAAATGCCATGTGTTATCGTCAGGACCTCCAGACTGCGGGATAACCCTCTTAGTTCGTACCAAAGAAATATCTTGATGCCGCACAACAGGTGGATTGTACATATTTGTATGAGTAGATGGAGGCTGAACTACTTTAGGTGAAACCATCCTAATTGGCGGAGATGTCGTCATTTGTTTTGGTCTCGACTCTAATAATGATGCCAGTTCCTTACTGAGGCCATTCGGCCTCGGATCATTCCTGAAACCATCTTCCTTTCTCTTATTTGTAGAACTAGGAACGTAAACACCAGGAACATCAGGATAAAAACATTTATCATTTCCTGAATTCTTACAATTCCCGCATATCGGGTGTTGTCTATCGCATCCTATTTTTCTTGTTCGACATTGAACACAGGCAGGAGGTTTTCTTAGTTTTCTTCCCTTAGTATCAACCGGTATAACCCGTGGCTGTGAAGACTCACTACCCTGATAGTTCATTGAATAACCTATCTGTAACAACTTGTATCACGTTAATTTCACAAACCGTTCAAATAAAACAGAAACAACTTATTATGCACTATGCGCTGGCACGAAATTCAATTTTTGGAACAGCCTGAAAATTAATTATTGAAAATCCTTCAAAAAATGCCCTCAAGAACACACCAAGGCTCCACAGATCCTTAACTCTGATGTCTACTTGGTTGTATCTACTATGACTTGACGATGGTTACGCGAGTTTTCATGTCATAAAAGAATAACGATAATTAATAGTGAAAAAACCTATGCTCGTGAATAGTGATTTATGTAGAAAGTAGGTAAGCTATACGAATCATATTTATTCAATGACGAATTACAATTCGTCTGCGTATTCTGAAGGGGGAACAGTTTCCATTTCACCACAAGCAGCAATCTTAACAACTTGTTTAGGCTTGTCGCGGAAGTCTCTGTCGACTTTTTCAATGTATTTGACGACATCTAAGCCTTCCAAAACTTCTCCAAAAACGACGTGTCTACCATCTAACCATGGCGTTGCAACTGTAGTGATAAAGAATTGAGAGCCATTAGTATTTCTCCCTCTATTAGCCATTGATAATTTACCAGGCTTATCGTGTTTGATTTCAAAGGACTCATCCTCGAAGGTGTCACCGTAGATCGACTTGCCACCAGTACCGTTACCGTTGGTAAAATCACCACCTTGAATCATGAATTCAGGAATAACACGGTGGAAAGTGGATCCAACGTAACCCATTTTACTATCATCACTGATAGTCAATTCGTAGAAGTTTTGGACGGTCTTAGGAGCGACTTCGCCGTATAGCCCGATCACAATGCGACCGACTGATTCAGCACCATGTTCAATGTCGAAATAGACCTTGTGCGTGACAACCGGGTCTGTAGCGAATGCTACAGCTAGCAATGCTGAGATGACTGCAAACAATTGTAGTAGAAACTTCATGATGAGGAGACTAACTCTTCAATTATGCTATGGTGGGACTTTCTTAAGATCTACACTCTGGCGACCTTAATATCATGAAAGGCATAAAGTTAATAAAAATGCTGGAAAGGAGAAACTACGGATCACGTGATACAATTTACTTTCGCAGTTGATGAATGACAGACAGTAGTACATTGTTTATTAGATAAAGATAAACTTGTATGAAAAGTCTCATATATATACTGGCTTGGATTTGATACTAGTAGTCATGAGTTTATCTGTAACTTCAACATTGATTGTATCTTTCCAGCCCTCAGGCTCTAGAGCAGTCGCAGCAGATGTGGCCGCACCTGTAGTTTCTGGGTTTGCAGGTCCAGTTTCCGGAACTGAAGAGCCTGCTGTTGCGATCGTTGTTGCATGAGAAGTAGATGGGAATCGAAGAAAGGATGCTCCTTGACTAGGTTGGAATTCTACAAGCCTGTTTAATTGAGTTAGTGCATTTGAAAGATGGTAATTGGTGCTGAGCAAACGGCTTTGCATGGTTTTAAATAGGGTTGGGGACTGATAAACCGATGATCCTATCACGTAATAGTATTTCAGGGGCACGACAGTATTGCTATCTTCTCTTCTCTGTTTTCTGATTACCCAAAGATCAGGTTCCCTTACTAGCACCAAAATGTATTCTATACCCTTTAGTTTCATCAATTCTTTTTCAAATATCGCATGAGAAGGGTATCGTTCCCAAATTTGAGCACGATCGCCGGGTGTTGCTCCAGTGTTGTTTAGCGGAAGGTTCGCCTGTGGAGTACCCTGCTGTGAAAATTGTTGTTGCATTTTGACAACTTGATTGTTTGATGTTCGATCGAAGAAAGGTGATTGAGCAAAGTAATCTAAAACATTCTCCGTGTGCAAACCAAACGATTGGATCCATTCTGGCGATTTCCATTGTAATTCATCTAAAGGTGGAAGTGACATGCTGGCAAAAGATTTAAGATGGAACAGGGTCGGACGATCAGCATGAGTTGACCTCAATTTCTCCTGCAATTTCCGTCCTTGATTCACTAGTTTGATGATAATAGCTCTTATGGAGAAATACGGGTTTTTTTTGGTATGTCAAGCTTCTTCACAACCTAATGAAAATAAATAAAAAAAAAAATTAGTTGAAAATTTTATTATCAACAGCTTAATTGCCCATTAAATCCTCAATCGCTGAAAGAAGTGCAGTCTTACGGACGAATATGATCTCTCGCAGACTATTTTCAATTTCTAGCCAAGTTCTGGCAGTTTCAAAGACAAGCTTGAGAAAGAAGGTTGATCCAAGTAGCGAAATTCCTGATGTGGCAGCATTTTTGTCTAGAATAGGCAGAAAGTGTGATGAATACACAGAAACGTACGAAAATAATTGGGATAACTTATTGTCGTGGGACGGCAAGGCTTTGAAAGAAAAGGGTGTTCCAATTCAAGAGAGAAAATATATCCTATTTCAGGTAGAAAAATTGAGAAAGGGAGAAGAGATTAAAGAAATTAAGAAAGGAAAGAAATCGTTCTTCGGCGGTGAGAGAAAGAGAAAGGAAACCATTGCAAAGTGGAGGGCAGAAGAAAGAAACAAATCTTCTTAAGTAGAGTCATCTTTCCGTTTCTTTTCCAGATACCTTTAGGTATATTGCATTTTCAATCCCTGTAAATATATATATATATGATGATTTAATTCTTTAAGTGCAAATATTAGAATAAAGTGTACTTTTAAACAATTGGATCAACGTTTGAAAAGTCAGGATTCTGTTCTAAAAATTGCTGCAGTTTCAATGAAAGCGATTGTGCTTCTTCTACCATTTCTTCCATAGATCTTTCGACACGCTGCTCATCAGGCTTGGCGAGTTGTTTCCTTGATGACCTTCCTCCGAGATCTTGATAGTCGGTCCGTCTGGTTTGCCAGTCACTGACTTTGTCCTCAAAAGTCCATTGATCTAGTTCTTGATAGATCTTATCCCCAATGTTATTCAATTTATATCTTGGAATGATATGAGTATGGAGATGTGGCACTGTTTGGCCTGCTTCAGGTCCATCTTGAATTGCAATGTTCAACGAATCTGCCTTGAATTCCTGCTTAACAAATTGATGTACAAGTTGTAACGTTGAAAAATAGTCGACGTTCTCTTCTGCCGTAAGATCAGCTAAGGATATACATTCTGGTCTCATCGGAACAATGAGGACATGCCCTGGTACTAATGGTTTAAGATTGACTAAGGCGTACGAATGTTTTGATTTCTATTGGGTAATCTGTTGTTAGTATCATCAAAGGTTTGGATCCTTTCGACAGTACATCCTCCGAAACATACGTAAAAGACCTGTTTTGTAACTAAAAACTTTCCAAAATAGATGGCATTGGAGCTCATAGTGTTTGAATACGGTGTGTGTTATTCAAAGGTCGGATATTAGTACTTCGTGGTAAATATACGTTTGGTAAGAAGGTAACCGCATGAATATCTGACAACATAAATTTTGTATCACGTGAGCTCGTATAGAATTTGAACTAGATAGTATTAAATATTATTACAACCGTGCATGTTAAAACTTAGTACGTTATATATATACTTCCTTCGTTATGATCTTCAAAACATGAGACTAGATCATCGACATCATCGTTGTGGGAATCCCACCCTAATCTTGAGGAAACTCTCACTGTTTTCAAACATGGTAATCTACCTTCAAAAATTGCAATTGTAAGGTCATCAGGATGAATTTTAGAAGCCTGACCAAGATGTCCACTACAGTCTAAAATAAGTGTCTTTAAAGGTCTAGGGTAATCAATCTGAGTGAAAAAATATTCACTGAATATCCATTTTGAACAATAATCAACCATTAGTTGTAATACCGTTAAGTTCGGACAGTAACGGAATACATAATCAAGCGAATTGTCTTTCAACGCTGGCATGGGATAGTAAAAATAAAGTTGGGAAAGATTATCGCCTATCCTAGCTAGTACAACGTAGATAGAGTGTTCTGTTATCTTTGGACAAAACGAAAACTCTAACGTTTTTATGGTTCTTGGGAAATTGGTTTCTTGGACAAATTCATTTGAAATTCCTCCACTTAATTTCAAATACTGGAGATTTGGAGGCCATGTAAAGTCCTGATATCCTTCGCATTCTACTGAGCTTCGAGGGAATGATAAATGAGTTAAGTGATGGAAATTTTGAATCGCCAAAAAAAGATCTTTTAAATTCACAGTTTCTGAAACTAAACCAAGATCCAAATATCGCAAATGTTCACAAGATTTCAAGCTAATTAATGGTGCAATTCCAAAACTAGTCTGTGGTGCGGTGAAAGAAATTAGATTTTTTGAACAACGCCGAAGAATCTTGGAAACATTGCTGTTCTTTCCACTTTGTATAATAGTCGATAAATCGAGCCGAACAACATGATCACACGATTTTCTCTTCCTATCCGTTAAAACCATGTCAACGAACCTGCTAAAATTCTTGCTATTCAAACGAGGGGTATGATATAGTCGCGGAAGGCACATTATATACCACGCTTTGCATACCAAGAGAAGCTTTGATGTCAAATATTCTTCCTTTATCATCGATAATATCAAATCAAAAATCTCTAAAGGTAGTTTAGTCTCTGTGTAGTCGTTTATATTTAGTTCTAAGTTTTCAGATGATATCGGAAGACCTATTTCAATGCTAGCTTCGTGGTTGTCCTCCAAGGATAGGTCAGTAAAATCTTCAGTTATGTTATCATCTGTTGAAGTTGATGTAAACCCACGAGTGTGAACAAATCCTTGTCCAGCGACATATTTCCTATAAGGAGCCTTCGTTTTTTTAGGTCTTCTCTTATTTGCCATGATGGAAAGGCTCACTATTTCGATGCTATCCTGGGGAATCTGAGTGCCTACTTATTGGTTAGGCTTTTCAATTTTAAAATACGGCCGATGCCGAAAGTTTGTCAAAAGAATTACTACGAGAAATATTAACATCGTCCCGTTACACATAAAACACTATAAAACAGTGGTAAACCACTTGCAAGGGATCTAAAAAAGAATTAAAAGAGCTCCTCCAGTTTTGAAATCTAACATAAGTCTTCTTACTATGTCAACTCCTTCGATTATAAGCAAAGGTATTGTCAATGTGTGTGATTCATGCCCTTTCTTATTTTTTCTTTTTTTAAAGTAGACAAACTTCAGACTTTTTCCACTTGAAGAGTGAGTACACCTTTAGACGATGACAGCGAAAGAATCAGACCCATCTAATCTTCATGGATTATGAACAAATTCTATTTGGGCTTCAGCCTTTGCTCAATATAAAGACCTCTGCCGACTTCCCTTGTTCACCTTTATACTTAGAAAGCCAGCTTACAATATTGGATCAATTGGCTGTTCAGTTGAGATCAGAAAATAATCGAGATGTAATAAGGGAGACTGGCCTCCTTGATCAGTTATTGAGGGTCATAAATTTATTTCTCGACTCTGCTTTTCATGAAGATCATAACAAATCGGAATATTTCGCTTTATCTTCTGAACTGATTCGTTGCATTGCAAATGCACTAGTCGATAATGATCTAAATCGGGAGGTATTTTGGGGCAAAGACATCAATAAGAAAAATTTATTTATAGATTATTATGCTGGGAGAATTCTTGGAATTGAGTATGATGAGGATTTATTTCAAGTGATGAAGACACGGACAATCATTCTATGTCTGAATTTGTGCATGGATAATCCTTCGTATTGTTCAAGAATGTCAATATCAATAGGACTTCTTCTTTTGAAGTTCCTTATTTCCTTAAAAAAAACACTTTTAGAGGATGAAAATACGTTGGCAATTTCATCTGGCTTCACAATGCTTAGCCTCTTTTCTGAAAATGGACTCAGAGTTGACTTGAGATACTTAGTTGATTTGAGCGAATTTCTTTTAAATGTTTCCACTATTACAGAGTCGATTTCTACTGATGATGAGAATAACTCAACAAATATTGAAGATGCAGATAATATTACAGGTGAAGACGAGGAAGACAAGGAAGAAGAGTCCTATGTCCATGATCTTTTACAATCGATAACACGTTGCGTTTTTGGGTTAACGGCCGATGAAAAGCTCGATCTTTCTGATGAAGTCCTAACTTCTCAATTGCAAAGAAACATGTTCAATTGTCTATCAATTATACATTCCAAAGCTTTCCCAAATAAACTTATTATATCAAGGGAGATTTTTTCAAGTATTGGAAATATTTCATCCAACAAATCCTACTCTAATATTCCAGAAATCGACTTTTGTATAGACAGAATAAAAAGTTCTGCAGCATCCTACCCAATTGCTGCTGCAATGATAGTTCTTTCAAATTCTATTGATGGTCCTGAAAAAGTCGACTTCTTGAATTCAAAAATAGGCTATTCAGAAATTGTACATGCCTGTACTAATTTTACAGATCCAATACAATATCAGGGGTTTTTAGATCTTTTCAGAAAACTGCTAAAGATGGATGTTATATTATTAACCTCTAAGGAAAATTTGTACGCTTTGTCAGACGTCATCACTCTATGTCATGATCAGTGTAAGTACTATCAAGGGTTGTCTCCGCTATTGGATAGGTTGTTGGAAAAACTGCTTGCTGTACTCGGTGCAGGACAGATTCTGGATATTTTAGAAAGGAATTTCAGATTTGAAGAAGCTATCGAAAGGAATGTGACAATAACCAGTCTGGCCTTAGAAAAGCTGTCTAAAAGGCATTCATCGAAAACCAATGCTACCTTAGTGAGGTTGGTTGAAAAGTTGATTGCATATCTTAGGGAAAAACGAGAAAATTTATTATCTGAACCTCTATTAGCCTTTCATGTTACAAGAGCGCTTGGAGTATTTATCACAGAAGCTGTGAAAACGGATGCACTTTTCATTCAAGAAAGCTTAATAGATACTTTGAGTTCGATATTGGATCAAATATTAACTCTAAAAGAATCCAAAGAATCAGCACATCAAGCTATTTTCAATAATGGACGTTATATTGCTGGTTTAGTCATATCAAATAAGGAGAAGTTTGTTGAAAATGATATTAATTCAGTGTCCTCCAAATACTTTTAGAAGGAAGTTTGTGCCAAATGCCATTTTTGCAGTATATAGATTACCCTGACATAGTATCACAAACAAGATAATTTACATTAAGCAGCATAATTAAGTTACAGTTACAACAAGGTACCGCAAGGAGCTTAGCATACTCTACTCAGTCAGTTCTGCATAGGCTGTTATCACTTAGATCAGGAACAATGTTTCTGGCGTTAGCTACTGCCAATAATGACGATTCTTGCAAACTTCTGGGGCCCGTATCCATCGTCATTCAAAGTTTAATGGGTTTGATTGCAATTTGTGTATTGCTACTAAAGAGACAGCATGAGCATCCAAAGCGGAAATGGACGGTATGGGTTTACGACGTTGCTAAGCAGGTACTCGGTGCTTTGAGCATACACTTCCTTAATTTGTTAATCAGCATTCTAAAATCACGTGACACTCTCGGTATCTTTACTAGTATTGGACACATATACTACAAGAAAGATGAAGGAACAGATCCAGCAGACCAATGTGACTGGTATTTCTTAAATCTACTTCTTGATACAACCCTCGGAATACCAATTTTGTGGTTTTGGCTCGCGACCTACGAAAATATATTACAAAGAATGGGAATTCAAAACATTGAAAGCGGAAATTACTACTCACAAAGTGAAACACACGAAAGTGGGCTCAAGCGCAAGCCTCTATTCGCAGCCTTTTTGAAACAGTTAGTGATCTTCGTAACCAGTCTCACTTCTATGAAAATATGTCTATTTTTGATACTTGTTTACTTCGACAAATTCGCAGAATGGTTCGCAGATTGGGTGCTTGGTTGGTCAGATCCATGGCCAAATCTACAAGTTTTTCTCGTCATGTTCGTATTTCCCGTGCTGTTGAACTGTTTTCAATACTTATGTGTTGACAACATCATCAAACTTCCCTCGACTGAACTCAGTCCCCAAAACGTGGACAACTTTGATCAGGAATCAATCGTAGAACAAGAAGGTATATTTATAACTACAACTAGTTCTCGTAAAAGTCATGGCCCAATTCATCTGTAGGAAACTATTGAATTTTTTAATTCTAACATAAAAATCCTCGACCTATTGAAAATATTGAATGTGGCTTAAAACCAATGCATCATATATATTTTCTTCACCATAAACGTCATCGCATAATAATCTGACAAGATTAACAAACCGAACAATAAGAAACCCCTGGTCAAAAACACCAAAAATTTTAAAAATAGCGCATCACTAGTGAAAATATTCTGTCATTTTCATTTTCCAGTTTGGTTTATCTTCCTGCCGTACCGTTTATCCTATTATTAGTACTTCAAAACCTTAGCACCCTTATTTCAATTCAGACCAGGTACCGACCGTAAGAAAAATTTCGCGATTTCTTATCCACGAAATTTTTCTCTAACAAAATGAAGTATGTAACAAAGAAGACGCGAAACAACAGCCTAAAGAATGCTCTGAATGCTCTCTGAAGTGGGCAGAGGTATCTCCAACTTCTTAATTCTGGAGAGAAAATATCAAGGTGTGATGATATAAAAGCGATCTCTTGATTACTTGCTGCTTGATTTTCGCACTTGTTAATTACATTCCTTTATGAGCTCCATCCTAAGCTTGAAGCTAAAGTAACCACCCTTGAGCTTTTGAAAAGTCTCGTCCATTCTTTTATTAATTATTTGCACAGTTCAATTGAAATACTGGAGCCTGAAGCGTCAAGAACACATAAAGAAATATTTGTGGTAAATTTTTGAAATGAAGTTGAATATCGTTGCCTTTCTATTAGCTGCCTCTGCAGCCTCTGCTCAATATAGCAATGGTACTGTGACACTACAACCATCGACAGCCTCTAATACTGATGGTACTGCTACTGTGACTGGAGACGAAATCTCCTCGACAACAACAGTCACTCTTTTCACAACCATCACGAGGTCTGATGGATCAATTGCTACATCTTTCGTTAACGAAGCTGTTCAAGATGTCTATGCCGAAGATATAACATCAACTTTGACTACGACATCTTTAGCTACCATAACACTCGTGAACAGTGCTAGCGAAGCTACTGCGACTACCGTCTCTGCTGTTGAAAAACAAATTGAGTTGGGTGCATTGTCGTGTGTTCCAGAAACAGTAACGGTGACACAATACGAGACTACAAAATATGTCACTGTCGGGGAAACTTCTAGTTCTATTCCTACTTCCTCCGCAATTCAAGCTTTCTATAGTAACCAAACCTCTACTTTAGTATAAGATGCATTAGTTCTTCCTCAACATCGATACCGTATTCCTGTTTTTATAAGCATTAAATCATATTTCTTCTAGCCTCAAATTGTGAACTACACATGAAGTTGTGTTGGTACATAGAATATAGGCTGAGATATTTCAAATCCATGTTCCTCAGACTAACCTTCTGTTGTACCCTTTTGGTGGATCATATCCAGCATTCATATGTCGGAAAATTCCGATCGACAAAATTCGGGTAAAAATCAACTTTTATTTAAACTACGGAATAGTGATATAAAATGAAAGTCGATTTGTATATTTGCCGCCGGCAATTTTGAGAACGATAGATTGCAGAAGACCCACAAACTGATAAAGTTTATGAGCATAATCAAATTGGATGATAATGTGGCATGTCAGTTGAAGTCCCATGAATACGTTCTCTCTTTGACCTCAGTCGTCAGAGAACTAATCCAAAATAGTGCCGATGCAGGTGCTTCCAAAATTATAGTAGAAGTTGATTCAGAGAAATTTGATGTAACTGTGCATGATAATGGCCATGGAATTTCCCCTTCAGATTTGAACAAACTAGGAACGAATCATATGACCTCAAAACTCCAGTCCATAAAGGGACTGGACTGCCTACAAACCTTCGGATTTAGAGGGGAGGCACTATATATGATAGGGCGGTGTTCTAAGCTGAAGGTTACTACTCACCCAAGAGAATACAATGGTGTTTGGAGTAGAGAATTACCTGCACAGGCTTATTTAGAGTGTGAGAGCTCGCTTCCGAGTGTACTTAAGGAGGGGTTTGGCACTATCGTTAAGGCAAGTGATCTTTTCTACAATTTTCCTGTTCGTCGTAAAATGTTGCTGAAAAGATCAAAAGGCTCTATAACAAGTTCTTTGAGGGATCAAATATTTTCCCTTCTCATAAGTTTTCCATTTTTGAGAGTTGAGTTGCGTCTAGATGATAAGCTTTTAGTTAAATCTAGCAATATCACGGAAGAACTGACATTTCAGTCCAAGCTTTGTTTAGCATTTCAAAATATCTTTGGAAATGTCGTGTTGCCAGAACGTTTCAAGTATGTGTCCACTTATTTCAAAAGCTTCGCAGTAAGGGGTATAGTTTCGACCTATCCAGTGCAAACAAAGGATTATCAATATATTTACATCAATGGAAGAAAATATTTAGATTCCAAGTTCATCAACTCATTGGATAGAATTTTTCAAAATACCAAATATATTGAGAGAGAATGGAACTCCTATAATGTTAAAACTATTGGGAATCCTTACAATAACCATCCTGTATTTGTAATTTCCTGTGCTTGCCCTCCTAGTGTTTCTGATACCCTGCAGGACTCTTCGAAGGATATAATGAAATCGGAACATTTTAATATACTACAGCCGTTGATAAAAAACGTGGTAACATCCTTTTTAAAACATTTAGGTTACGAAGTTACGATACCAGACGTCCGAGCTACACAACAAAGTGGATTCAGAGAGTCAGTTACCTTTTCTAAAGAAATACCTTGCCAGAATTCAACTGGTAGGGTGAACAAGGGACTGATTTCTGGGAAGGTGACCAGTAATTCTAGCAAAATTCTTGATATTCTTCACAAGCCTGTAATTAATAAATCTATTCTCTTAAAAATTGAAGAAAAGATGAAACCATGTTGTAAAAGCAGGAAAATGGACTCCGAATTTGATATCAAGACGCTTGATTTG
This sequence comes from Kluyveromyces aestuarii, assembly GCA_003707555.2. Lineage (NCBI taxonomy): Eukaryota > Fungi > Ascomycota > Saccharomycetes > Saccharomycetales > Saccharomycetaceae > Kluyveromyces > Kluyveromyces aestuarii. The sequence continues at coordinate 275,787 of PPJO02000002.1, forward strand.
TTAGGAAATGAGTCTGTATATTTAAAGACTCATCAGATTAGAGATTTCAAATTGTTGAAATCAGATATTAAAGAGTTTCATGTTATTAAACAGGTCGATAAGAAATTTATACTCGTTAAATGCAAGGATATGCTCTTGATTCTAGACCAGCATGCATGTCATGAAAGAGTCAGAGTTGAAGTTCTTTTGAAAGAATTGATACTTTCCGTTTTGAATGGAGCTGTTGAAATATGTGATGTGGATCCGATAGTGTTTTGTATTTCTCAGGAAGAGGCCACATGGTTTAAGGAGTACCAAGACGAGTTTAACGCTTGGGGTGTTCATTTTCGATTACATGAGGGAAATATTGCCAATACATCGGTTAAAATTACAAGCCTTCCGAGTATTTTACAAGAGAAAATAAAAAAAGATGCAGATTTTCTCAGAAACACACTTCTTCAGCATCTCTATGAAATGAAGAGTCATCGCCCTAAAATAGCGTCTTTTTTGACACATAAACAACCAACAGCAAAGTGGTGGACCGTAATTCCATCGATTCCCAGAGTTTTGATTGAAATAATGAACTCAAAAGCATGTAGGTCAGCTATTATGTTTGGAGATGAATTAAGTTTAAGCGAATGCGAAATTTTAATTTCAGATCTTTCCAAATGTCAATTACCCTTTTATTGCGCACATGGAAGACCATCAATCGTTCCTGTAGCCGACTTGACTGATCATGTACTTCCTTTAAGATTTGCAGACTATGAAATCAATTGATTATTAAAGGTCATGCTTCAATTTAAACTATTTTCTAGTTTTTCTCTAGCCTCTTCAAATAATTTTTTAGCTTCATCTTTGATATCATCAGAAAATTGTAGTAAGATATCCAAATTAGCACTTAAAAGTTTATAGCTCTCCTCGTATTGGTTCCAAGTTATTAGAGCTTTTGCCATCAACAATATTCCAAAAGAAAGTTCATGGTCATTTTTACGTTCAAGACAAAGCTCGACATATTCCTTGATTTTAGGTTGTGCTCTAGCTGAATTTCCAGCACTTACCATTGTACTGATGACCTCACGCATGCACCAAAGCTTCCAAGGAACCCCATCGTTATTACTTTCAGCATTTCGTATCAAAGTTTCAAGAATACTGATTACTTCAGAATAACGTTTTTGCGCCTGTAATGTCTTGACAGAATTGATTTCCTTTTGTCTTTTGTCATCAATTTCAACATTTGCGCCAAAGCAGGTAGCGACATCGTTGAAGCCTAAAAATTTCCAGGTAGAGTGCAAAACTTCTTTTGAGACCCTGTTGCTTTCATTTAGATAGCCGTTCCCTGATATTGCCTTCAACTTTGTCATGGCTTCAAATATTGCCCGTACATCACCAAATTCATGAACACCCAATAAAAGTTGACATGAATACCAATATTCCATCATATACGAGGAAGAGTTGTCCTTTTCATTTAGAGGCTTTAACAATTCATAAATATTTTGTTTAAGATCGCTTGTTTCATTCGGGTAAATTACTAAATGATGGAGTAAAACATCCCATAAATTTGCTAAACCCTGTACTCCTGACTTTTCTCTTATATTATCAATTAGCTCGTGTAAAGTCTTCAATGCTGCTGCTGTTGATCCATAATCTTGATAAAGAGTACTAAGAACAAAGGTTTGACATACATAAGATAAACTTGAAGATGAGTATGAGCTTTTCGAGTTTCTGCAATAATCAAAATATTGGTATATCTTATTGATGAGTTCTTCATAATTATTTGTCTTTCTTAGTAAAATTATCTCCAAAATGATGATATCCGGAAACAGTGTCCTATCATTGAGGGTCGTATGTCGTATAATTTTTTCCGCAAATATAATGCTCCTGGTGGGGGTTTCTATTAATCTTGTTACTTCATGATTCAATATCAATCTAAATTTATCGTGAGTGGTTATTAGCCATGGTGCAGATTTGATGCACCGAACTTCTAGCCCTGTATTTACCGTTGAATTAACCTCGTTTAGATAGTACTTTGGATAGATGGATTCTAGGAGTATACAGCGTCCCGGTAAAGAAGATTTTAGAGCCAGAAAAAGGGAGGTATGTCTAAATGTTCCGACAAAAGTGTCAATCGAATTCCAAAGACGTTGTATATCCTCAACGAATAGCTGATCGGTGCCTGGATCAGAAAAAATTTTTGGCAACATAAGACAAATTGCACTAGCTTTGCATATGGAATTTGTGTACTTTGATTGATTTGTCATATCATCCGGCCGAAGAATGATTGAGTCTCTGAATACATCTACCAAATCTTGAATATGGGCGTAACTTTTAATCGAAAAAAGGACTCTCATCAATTCTAGTGCAACATCTTCCAATTTTTCTTCCAGCAAAAATGAAACTAATGCTTCCAATGTTGGCATTTTGAAGTCATTGTTCATTTCTTCATCAACTACTTTTAAAACGCGCATCAAGATCTGCGGTGAAAGCTCATGCGTTCCTAAAACATATTGAAGTGACAAAATGAGACAGCATAAATCATAAGGATCAAATCCCCTTACAAGTAAAATAGGTTGGATGTTCCTTGACATGTGTTTCCCACCGTTTTTTACTTCGCTTGATAACCATGTATTGGAAGAGATTGCATTCTTTGCGTTCTGAATCATCTTGTTTTTGTTAAATTTGAAGGCCGGATTTGTGACCTTAAAAAAATATAAACCATGCTCTATCTGAAATATGTACTATCAATTGACTATAAACGATATGAAAAGAATCATTCTAGGTATCTGTACTCAGTTAATATCATAGCTCTGTCTGGTATTCTGCTTGGTAAGGGAAGTAAGAGCCTTAGCTTTCTCTTGGAGTCATTAACTTCGGTGACAAGTGCATAACCAAGAACAGAACTTTTAGAAACACTTTCAATGGAGTCTTTCCTCGAAGCATATGTAATTGCAAGTATAGCATGCTGTAAACTTGCAGCGTTAATTTCAACAGGATCAAATTTTAACATGTCATGATCTTTGGTTTGGTCGTTCGTTTCTAAGAAATTCCTTGGTTTCCATACCGTCAATTCCTCAAAGTCTGCACCAACTGTGTAAGGACTTAGAACGGTTACAGAGTTTCCATAGAAATACTCCCTTATCTGCATTCTCTGAATAGATCTACGCATTACATCATCAATCTTTATAATAGACATTGGTAGGGGTAGTCGTACTATTGAATCAATCTTGGAACGAAAAAGATCATTCACCTTCAATGCAAGATCATCGTTCTCTGCACAAAGAACAATAATCGAGATTCCAAATTTCTCTATAATCAATTCTAGATCGGACCATGACTTCGTATCAAGGTGTTGCAATGGCGGTGTATCAATTATAACACCGGATCTTCTAACCACGGGATCGTTTTTTAACCTTTGCTCTACGGCTTCGGCTAACTGGGACACTGTTTCTAAATAGAGAGGCCTATTATCGCGAATATGCTCTACGCCAAAATTTTTGACCAGGGGTTGTTTATTATGCAGCTTGGTTGCGCCTGTAGTTATGCTCTGGCCCCATATTGAAGATTCGACATCAAACAATTCAGATATTGGGGTTGCAGTCAAAGAACTAGGCATTGAAAAAATACCATCTTGTGGGTTAAGGTTGATAAGCAAAGGCTGGTATGGCTTTGACTTTAATGCATAGGAGCAAAGAATATGGGCCAGCGATGATTTTCCAGTTGATTCCTCTCCCAATACAAGCACCCTTGGTCCATTGAAGCTTGAAAGTCTCATTCTTTCTAAGGCAAAATGTAAGTTGTATATGTATGTGTGATATAAATCATTCTTGGTAATCTTAGGTTCTAATTCTTCAATACACTTCCATTCAATTTTTGAACGCTCAAAAGAGAATAATGTTACAGTTATTCCCTGGAACACGTAAGGGACATCCGTTGCTAGTTCTGTACCTAATATCTCCACAATTCCATTTTTAATAGTTACTGTCAACTTGGCACCAGCTGGAACTTGAAAACATAATTCTTCTCCCTCTCGAAGAAATGAGGTCTTTAATTCTTCCACTTCCTCTGCAAACTCGACGAATTCCATCGTTCTTTGTCAGAATTATTCGAGTGTCTTGCTCTTTCTTTTCAATACCAATGTTGACCTTTAAACATATGTAAATTAATTCTTTTTTTTTTTTTAATTCTTCATTTTAAAGCGCCATCATGACTTGAGATCGCTAAATAAAGCCTAATATGTAAGTATATACAAACTTTCCAAATTTGCTTGAATTTAACAACATTCACTAGAAAACTCTAACGACCTCTCACAATTTCACCATTTCTTAACACCCATTCAGTCCAAGAACCGTCATATAGCTTGACGTTAGAGAGACCAGCATGCTCAAGAGCAGTCTTTATGATGACTCCACTGACACCGGTACCACACATAGCGATAGTAGGCTTCTGATTGTCTAGATTGATGTTATTCTTTTCCACATACGCTTGCAATTTCTTCTGCATATCAGAAGATTCTGTTGGATATGTTTTGTCCCCACTTAGCAACTCGGTGAATGGCATTGGTTGTGCACCAGGAATATGACCGGAGCTCAACCCAGCTCTAGGTTCTGGGGCCTCACCAGTGAACCTAGCAAGAGCTCTTGCATCAAACAAATTGTAATTTTTTATGTTGCCAGTGCTAACCAATTCTTTCATTTGGTCGAACGCTATCACTTCTTCATCAACAAAGTTTTTATCAGATACATAATCAGACTTTGCATAAGGAGTTACCGAATTGACTTGTTCGCTGTCTAGTGGATAGCCCGCTTTTTTATACAGTGGGAAATTATTCAATAAGTAAACCCTTTCATGCCCTAGAACACTTAATGTCCATGCACACCTTGGAGCACTAAAATTTCCTATCCTATCATAAGCAACCAAAATATCGTCCTTCTTCAACCCAAGCTCGCTCATTCCTTTGTTAAATGTCTTGTTATCTGGAAGCATATGAGGGTATTCTGAAGACACGTCCTTTATTCCATCGATGTCAAAGTACACGGCTCCACGGATGCGATCTTCATTTAGGAATTCTTGTTTACCATCTTTTTTCAAGTTAGGCAAGTACCACGTCGAGTCAACTGCAATTACTCTTCGTTTTGTTTCCTCTGAAATCAACTTAACAAAACGTTCTGGGGTAATCAACTTAAACAAAGGCATCACAGGGGTTTTAAACTATACTTGGATTTGCAAAGAGTGGTAATTGAGAACAACTAAATAAAGCTTATGTTCAAAACTTTGGCAATTAATGGGCGTCGTAGTGCTCCGAAGGCTAATCCTGCATTTAGCCTTATATACTCGTGATTGCGCTGCCTCTGTCTTGATTTTGAACTTTAGGGTTGTCGGTATTAGAACGGTGTTATATTTGGTCACGTGCTTGGGTTTTGATTTTCAAGTTCTCGAAGCTGAATTCCAAAGCCTTTTTGATTAAAGTCTGAAGATGAGATGAGATCTGATTCAGAACAGCTGTTGTGTTAGGTGGTCTAAGAAATATTAAAGGTTTATATTTTACTCCAACGAGACCTCTGCAAATTTTGAAAGAGATGAACAGTGGAATAGATATTTACATTAATGACAAATTTGACGTAAGGTTGACAGAGCACGGTGGGCGCTCCTGTTTTGCCCGTGAATCAATGCATAAGGGTACGGAGCTCCTGGCCCTGGACGATTGGACAGGTTCTTCAATATGTTACGAATTTCGGAAAGAGGTTTGTCACTTTTGTCTCTTTTATGCTTATGGGACAGTTATGAAAGTCAAAATTACCTCGAACGATATTGAGGATATGGCCTACTGCAATTGGAAAGTGACAAAGTACTCGGGTTCAGGATTATGGTTTTGCTCCGATGATTGTAAGAGAAAATATTTGGCACGCCCTAATATTGGGGAACTGCTTCGGATATATGAGAATATTGTTGTGAATTTCCGGCGAATGCAAAAACGAGCGCAGAATCAGATAGAAGAGGTTCATATGGACGAAAATATTAGCATAAATGATATAGAAGAAGAGTGGAGAGAAATTGAAAAAGTTTGGATAAAGAAAATTATCAAAATGAATTCTAACAAAGCGGTAAATCGTTTGCCAGTGATAGACGAAGAGCACTATTCGTGTATTAGATTTGTGATTGAGACACTCTTCAACATATCTCACTTGGAGAAAGAGAACACAAAAAATATTGCATTCTCATCGCTTCAATCAAATGAGTTGGACAAATTAGGACATTTTCCAGCGCTCCTGGACTTTCAGGTACGTGTATTTCAGTGGGTCTTTCTGTTGGCACCTGAACTGCGGAGCATCTTAACAATTAGTTTATTCAGACACATTCTTGGATCTGAGTACGGTAATTCATTTGGGATATGGCAAATTTCAGAAGAAAGCGAAGGCAGGGAATACCTCGGTTATATGGTTCATCCCGAAGCATCATACTTCAACCATTCATGTTCACCTAACGTTCTAAAAAGACGTGAAGGCCGTGTGATGCGATACGTTTTAGCGCGCGACGTGTCCTGTGGGCAGCAACTATGCATTGACTACAAGGACATCCTTCACTTGTGCGTAGCTGAACGTAGAACAACCCTTAAAGAGAACTGGTTTTTTGACTGCAAATGTGACCGGTGCGAATTAGAGATGTAATCTATCAATTAGTGCTTCTTCTAAAGCAGACTTACTAATGCTCAAGTTCGAAAATTCGCTGCTTGATATATCGTTGTCACCTTGCTCGGTTACTTCGATCTTATGATTCATAATTCTTGAAGAATGAAGATTGTTCACCACGTCATCATGTATCAGTTGTTTTTTAGGCTCCTTCGACAGATCATTCTTATAGCTTTCGCTATTAGACCTGGAAACCCCTTGCGATTCACTTTGTTTTTCAATTTCCTCTGAGAGTACCTTTAATTGATCATGGAAGAGCACATAACTTCTCTTCTTTAAAAAATATTCTGGCGCACCTAAGTCAGAGCTCACTTCTTTCCAATTCATGCTTTCAAGTGATTCAATCTTAGATAGTTTTGTCCAAAGAATTCTATCTCGCCTTCCATCCCACACGAATGGTTTAGGTGTGTTGAAGTCCTTGGGTCTTGAACCTGCTACCCTGACATAAATCTTTGTATTTTCATCATTCATTCTGTAAGTTCCTTCCTTTTCCTGATTATGGGAACAAAATTAATTAAAATTTTGGGCAACAATGAGTCTCGTCGGTGGATGTTTAATATCAATTAAACTTTTTTCAAATTATAATGTATCCTAGTAATTAAAACCTAAAGGTCTAATCCTTTATTGAAATGGAAAGTTTGATTTTTACCAATTCCGGGTAATCCACTCATAATATGTTTTGATGTAATTGAACGTTTCTTCGTACTATGATTTATTAACAATTAGACGCATTAATATATCAAAAAAGAATATAAAAGAGCTCTGCTTGAGTGTAATGTGTCGCTGTTAATGCAAAATAGCTTTGCGCCCGAAATATCAAGTCTTAATCCAGATTTTATTAATGTCCAAATAAATAATGTCGATTCTTACACAGCATCACCAACGATACTTGATGCTAAACATGGAAAAAGCTTACCAACTCTGCCATTTGTTCATGTGCCGATAGTTCGTGTATACGGAAGCCTGCCTACAGGTCATAAGATTTTGGTTCATATTCATGGAACTTTTCCTTACATTTTCACTGAATACGATGGAAGTTCAACTGATTCTCTGAGTAAAATAAGACAGAATTGCTCGAAACTGCATGAACTATTGGAAAGTAGAATTTCAGACATCTATACAAAGGAAAAAAATGACTCAAAGTTAAGATCCGTCAAATATGTCGCAAACGTTTCAGTAGTAAGTGGTGTGCCATTCTACGGATACCATGTTGGGTTGACTGCTTTCTACAAAATTACTATGCTCAGCGCCTCATATTGTAATAAAATATCGGACTTAATACGCGATGGTAAGGTATTCAAAAAGAGATGTGATGTTTATGAGGCACATATACCTTTTCTTCTCCAAATGATGGCAGATTATAATTTATTTGGTTGTTCGTGGTTGAAATTATCGAGTTGTTATTTCCGACAACCAGTTCTTCTTACGGATCTTGACATGCACCATTTGTTAAATAGTCTGCCTTTACAACAATTCCTGAAAAAATTTATGAATAGAAATACCAATGTACTTGACACAGATCCATTTGCCAGGATAGGAAATTCAATATTGGAGATTGATATTCTTCCGCAATTTATTTCCAATAGGGAAGATATTCAATTTCAAGAGCTTCATCATGATTTTAGGGAATCTTCTCTGTATCAAGATTTATCTCAAACAGGTTACGTACAGTCAACTAAGGAAATTTGGAACGATATTCAAGAAATTAGAAAACAAAAGGGAATGAAAAGCTATGTTCAACCTGAGATTATTGTTCGAGACTCAAGTTTGCGTTACGACTGGGAAAAGGATGAATCTTTGCTCGAGTACTTCAAGGAAGCAAAACGAAGGATGATACCGGGAAGGCAGCAACAGTTAGAGGCTAGTACTCTTACTGAATCACCAAAAATGCATAAATTTTTCCCGTACCCCAAAGAGGCTTTAGGTGAGCTTTGGCCACGTATTCCGAGAAATATTCGTACTAAGATTATCAATTGGTCTCAAATGGCAATTTCTGGCCCACAAGATAATAACTCGCTTAAGAGTGGTTCTAGTGAGAATATCTTACATCCAAATAATACTGCTAGCCTTGGTGAAACAGGCGTCATTCCATCTACTTTTGGTCATGATTCAAATTCATTTGGAAGCTCAAAGCAGCAGACATTTAAGAGAAGAAAAACCTGTGGGATGTTTCAGCAGGAAGCTACCTTGCCCCGAAAAAGGTATCCAATTAACAAACTGAGTGCCTTAAAACCTCTGTTTCTTCCATACAAGAAGGCCCCAGTTTCGTTTGGGAACATTAAACAAGATATATACGATGCCGGCTTAGCAGAAACACAATATAAAGACCCTTTTTTTTCAAATCCCGTTGACTGTAGGCGTTCTCAAACAGAGTACGCTGGATCGTTGTTCACCTTTACAAGCGATCATATAATTCAAAGTGAAGGCGTACAATTCAAAAATGCATCTGTTAGACTTCCTACATCCCAAAAAGTATATCAAAGAAGCAGGTGGCGTTATATAAGGTCAAAACCAACGTATGAGGAAGTTTCAAGTTCTAAAAACACGATCATTTCCAAGTTTTCAGTCTTGTCTGATCTTTCTCAAAAGAATAGATATGGATACAAATTTGCTACCAATGCATTCAAGTCACAAAATAACACATCTAAGGTGATGACACATCTTTCTATGGAACTACATATAAACACTCGAGCGGACAAAAATCCAGATCCAAAATTTGATTCTATATCTATGGTGTTTTGGAAGATCGAAGATGCCCCCTTTCTTTTTGAACTAGACATTGCAAAGGAAGGTATTCTCGTTTTTCTTCCTTCCCCACAAAAGAGTCGAAAATGGCTTGATGCATCAGATGATATACATATTTCTTTTTATGAGGATGAATTAGAAATGATATACGCTCTTGAAGATCTTGTGAAGTTTTTTGATCCTGATATTCTCTCTGGCTATGAAATACACTCCTCATCTTGGGGTTATTTGATAGATAGATGCCGGAAAGGCTTGAAGCATGATTTTGAAGAGGAAATATCCCGCGTCAATTTCAAGCATGCAAGTAAGAGAAATGACAAGTGGGGTTATACACATTCTTCCGGATTGTCAATAACGGGACGGCATATGCTCAATATTTGGAGACCTTTGCGATCTGCGCTAAATCTTCTTGACTACACCATAGAAAATATTGCTTTTCATGTTTTACATCATAGGATACCATTTTTTTCATTCATGACACGTACAAGCCTTTTCAATTCTGGAATTATTACTTCTTTGAAATGTCTCATTTACTATTACCTAAAAAGATTGAGGATAAACTTTCAGCTTCTTGATTCCCAAAATATCATTGTAAAGATGATGGAGCAGGCAAGGCTGATAGGAATTGACTTTTATTCAGTCACTTCTCGTGGCTCTCAATATAAGGTTGAATCATTTCTTATTCGTCTTTGCAAATCAGAACATTTTATTGTTCTCGCACCAAGCAAACTACAAGTAAAAGAACAACGTGCCCTTGAATGTATTCCTTTAGTCATGGAACCATCTTCAGCTTTCTACAAATGCCCTTTACTTGTTCTGGATTTCCAGTCATTGTATCCATCAATTATGATGGCTTACAATTATTGTTACAGTACCATTCTCGGACGGGTTCAATCCTTATCGTCCTCAAATAACGAAATCGGTGTCACCAGGATAAATATTCCTCCTAATCTGATGGCGGTAATATCTGAATATGTTACAATTTCACCTAATGGGATAGTTTTTGTGAATAAAAAGGTGAGGAAATCAGTATTAGCAAAGATGTTAAAGGACATTCTCGATGCAAGATTTTTGGTTAAACAAACCATAAAAGATCTGAATTCCAGAGAAGATTATGACTTACAAAACATGTTAGAAAACAGGCAGTTAGCATTGAAACTTCTAGCAAATGTTACCTATGGATACACGTCGGCCTCATTTTCAGGACGCATGCCATGTTCAGATATTGCGGATAGTATAGTTCAAACGGGTCGAGTGACGTTAGAGAGAGCGATTGACGCGATTGAGTCAAATCAAGAATGGGGAGGGAAAGTAGTATACGGTGATACAGATAGCTTATTCGTGTATTTACCAGGGAAATCACGGGAGGACGCATTCAAAATTGGGAAGGAAATAGCTTCCGAAATTACAAAACAAAACCCAGATCCAGTTCAATTGAAGTTTGAGAAAGTTTACCATCCATGCTTCTTAGTTACTAAAAAAAGATATGTTGGATACTCCTACGAGCACGAATCTCAAGGATCCCCTAATTTTGATGCAAAGGGGATAGAAACAGTTAGAAGAGATGGAACTCCAGGCCAACAAAAAATTGTCGAAAAGGCATTAAAAAAATTGTTTGATACCGCAGATCTTTCTCACGTTAAAGAATATCTTCAGACGGAATTCAGTAAGATAATTTCTGGAAAAGTGAATATCAAAGATTTTTGTTTTGCGAGAGAAGTGAAACTCGGCTCATACAAGAGCGAAAAAACGGCGCCACCAGGAGCCCATGTAGCAATGAAAATGATGGAAGACGATGCTCGCAAGGAACCCCAGTATAAAGAGCGAGTTCCTTATGTAGTTAAAATGGGAAAAATTGGCGAACCGTTGCGTTCCCGTTGTATATCACCGGAGGCATACTTGAGATCGAAGGATGCAAGACTAGACTCCGAATATTACATCATCAAAACACTAATACCACCTTTACAAAGATTTTTTCAACTTTTAGGGGTGGATATTAATGACTGGTATCGATCTATGCCTAGACCTAACCAAAGCCTAATGTCCTCTGACTTTGATGAGGCCAAATCTCTGCATGCAATAGTCAAGAGAAAGTCATGTTTGAGATGTAACAAGGAGGTACATCCTAATCATGTAACCTGCATATGCGATACCTGTCGCTCAGACCGAAGCTCGACCATTTTAGCATTCCAGGAGAGGCTCCGTTCTAAACAGTCAAAGATAAATTCTGTTTTAAAAGTATGTCAGACTTGCACATTTTCGCTTCATCACGATGCCTTCGCGCCATTAGATAGCATAGCTTTGGCTTGTCAATCTAAGGACTGCCCAGTATATTTTGATCGGGTAAAACATACGAAAGGCCTACGAGATATTGAGATGAAAGAACTCTTAATGGCATTGGTTGATCTGGACTATTAACCACTTAAAATTGACTTGATCCAATATGGTGTTTATCACGTGATTATCTTGAATTTTTTTTTTCTTTTCTGATGGTGTAAGAATCGAAAATTTTGATGCGATGAGGTCGATGTGCTATATACGATATATACGTATTATATATCTGATTAATTAAAACTTTCAGCAGTATATTCAGCAAATCTTAATTCATCAAACGTCTAGCATGCCAGTCTCGAAGTCACTAAGTAAAATCCAAAAAAATATGAAAGGAAAGAAGCTAACGGTTCATCCAAAGGGCCGTAAGTTCAGTCAGCTAACAAGAGCGACTCTTCGTGATAGTAAAATACAGGAGAAAAAGAGGGCACATAATGAAAAAAGATCCAATGAGTTAGCACGTATGGTTTTCCTTCAATCTGCAATAAATTCCGAGACAATAAAAGATAAGCCTACTTTCACATTTGAGGAAACAGTAGCATTAATTCTAGACTTCATCGCCCGTGACGATCAGGAACTTGAAGAACTTAAGTCCAAAAGGAGATCCAACCGTCCTCCAACAACTAAGCAACAAATGTTGCAGCAGAAACGCGATCATGAGATGGAGGAATTCAAGGCAGGATTTCTTTGTCCAGACTTGACTGATGAGAAAAACGTTAAATTCCTTAGGGCATGGAACGGAACTTTCGGTGCATTGAGCACTTTCAAACTGATAAGAATTAATAACAGGGGTGAAAAAGTACTTGGCGGAAGTAAACCGACAGTTACTGTTGCTAAAGATATTGAAATGACCTAAAGTTATTTTGCCGTATACATTAGACCAAAAGAAAGTGACAAGAACTCAGCCTATTAAACAAATTCTCCGAGAATAAATAGTGACCCCAGTACGGCTATCGTGGTTATCGCAACCTTGCTTTTAAGAGATTTCGGTTGTTGCTGTTTTGGAATTTGGCGAAATACTATTTTATAATTGTCATCGATGATGTCCCCTACCAGTTTCCAGCCTTGGTTCTCATATTTGTCCACCAACTCTAATAGTAAATCAGGAGCATATTTTCCTGTGTTTATAACACCAAATAAGTCTTTGTATTGAACATTAAGTAAGGTCGGTGCATTTTTCGGCTCAATGATTTCTTTTGATTGTGGAACATCATAAACCAAAATTTTATTCGATTCCATGGAATTAATCGAGTGGGCGAGTCGATCTAAATTAGATGATATAAAGGTTAGAGGGGACTTTCTTCTCAGCACTTTTGCTCTTGGTGCTGTCTCGAAAAGCATTGAGCCTGATGAAGGAATTTTGTTCATCTCCTTGTCAAGAGACCAATCATATTTTCTCTGCTGCTGGAGTACAAAGCTCTTAATTTCCTTTTCTTGTTGTTCTGCCCTCTCTAAAAACTTTTTAAGAGCTGTAATTTCCTCATCTGTTATATTATCAGAACTTTTTTGCTGTGTTTCAGTATTACTTGTGATCTCAGGAAGTTTGCTTATTGTGTCATTCATGAGGTTCGCACCCAATCCTTTTATCGGTTCTGAACCAGGGTGAATTTCCAACCGTGGAAATGTAGATCTCTTAAAGTTATCATTAGTCTGAGAATGAATCTTTACTGGTTTTATTACGTTCACTACATTCGCCGCGCTCGCTCGTTGTATGGAATGATATATGTCACTGTCAGATACTCTTTTTTGTAAAATTAACTGCTCCAATTTCCTCATTTGCGTTTTCAGTGATTTGTTAGGAGGGCAAAACTTATTAATAAGTTCATCCAAAACATTCTGATCTGTTGTGGAATGCGAGGGCCATTTTTGGCTATTGATTGTTGAATTCAGTGACTTTTTGAAGGCTTTGATAGCTTGGGATTTTGTTAAGTTTGGGTCGAGAGCCACATGCTGCGACACGCTTTTGGATGAACGTAGGGCATTAAAACAACAGAATTGTCTTAGATGGTGTTTAGAAGACATTTTTTCTCGTCCCCTATATTTAAAGAGCAATAGATTTAATTTTTTGTCCCTGCTCTAAATTTGGCTGTTCGTGATCTAATCAACATGGTATCATATATTCTGCTTAGGAAAAACTTTAATTGGTCTAAAATAAAGAAATCTTGAGATTAGAAAACATCAACACATTTACAAAATCTTAAAAACACGAACAGTGCATCAGAATGGCGGGCTCTTTGCTGAATATAGACAATGTTTACCAAAATAATTTAGGTACATTTAAGAAAGTTATCGATTCTACTTTACCAGTTCAATATCCAGATTCCTACTTTAATGAACTATTTCCAAAAGAGGGCAAACCAACAGGTGTATTTTTCTCACAATTGGCCTACTACGGAGAAATTGCCATTGGAGCAGTTAAAGCGCGCTTAATTTCCAACAAAAATGGTGGTATTCTTCCTGCAGGTGTGTATATCGAAGTTTTAGCTGTCCTTGAACCTTACAGAGGGAAGGGAGCGGGACTAATGCTGCTGAACTACATTGAAGAAAAGTGTAAAGACAATTTCCAGCATGACTTATACGTTCATGTTGCGACGGACAATAGCAGCTCAGTTGAGTGGTATGAGAAGAATGGTTTCAAGAAAGAAGGCGATATTTTGGAGAATTATTACAAAGATACATCTGGTTCTCCCGATGCTTTTGTTTATAAGAAAAAAATCTGAATGGACTGAACTATTTTACAGTATGTACAATAATTATCTAAAATTAGTAACTTCTGTACAGCATAATGACATGTAGAAAGTGCCGATCCCAAAACTAATTCGCTTTCTTCTCTAATGGATCCATTTCATCTTCCGTATCCGTATCGATATCAGTGAAATCTGTATCATCTTCGAACTCCTCGTCTGAATCTTCTGCACCAGAATCTTCAGAATCATCTTTTTCACTTTCCTCCTCATCTGAATATAATTCCTTGATGGCTTCGGCCTTAGGATCAGCTTCTATTGGGGCGTTTTTGACAACCATTGGAACTGTGAAATCTAGATCCGAACCAAAGTAATCAGTAGATTTTATAACTATCCTGAAGAAAAAGGTACCCTCTTCGTTAGGAGCTGGCTGAGCAAAAGGAAGCACAAAGGTTCCCACAACCCACTCTTTACTATCAAATTCTTTTTCTACATTTTTCACCTTTCTCTTATCAAAATCAATTTTCATGTTTTCTAGCGAAAGCCTAGAAACTAATGAAGGTGTTTGAACAACTTTATTGTCTTTTTGACTTACGACCAAGCAATACCAGCCACCTCGTCTCTTGACTGGAAATGCTGGTGCGAAAGTTTCTGGAAGTAATGGTTGCTCCATTGCTACTTCGAAGGGATCCTGATCTAAACCTAACGGATCAACAGCTTCCAGAAGCTCCTTAGAGAATAAAGTATTTGGAATCAACTTTTGCCTTGGAGAGCGGACTAAAACTTTTACTTTGATATGAGGGGTTGAGCCAGGCAAAACATAATCCAATTCAGATCCACGAACCTTAAAAGAAGAGCTCAAGTGTCTCAACTTAGGGATACGTGATGCAACAGTTAACGTGTCTTTCAATTCAGAATCATCATTTATCCCTAGAATCTTACCAATTTTTTCATCTGAAAAGGTAAAAAGCTTACCTAATGTTCTAATTTCATCTACAGTTGAATTCAAAAAGTGAGATTTGTCCACGTTAGGCAATTGGAATATCTGGGCGTGTGGTGAGGATGGGGTTGCTTGTACAACAGATTTGAACGTATCAATGGCAATTAATGCGACCTCGACATTTCTAAACATAGAGGCAATTTCAATCATTTGTTGCAACAATAAGGAGGATGTACGAATAACATAATTTTTAGCGTAATCGTGAGATGACTTCTCTCGGTTAATGTGAGCATGAATCAAGTTTGCAATATCTACAGAAGACAACTCTGGATATTTCGACTTATACTCTGATGCCTCGGATATCCAATTGATGATTAAATCAGGAACAACGACGTATGATGGTTTGAAATTAAACAACTTATCAACAAAGAGGGATGCTGTTTTTGAATGAATTCCATATTTAGTAGTAGTTTGTGACTTTGACCACCATTTAGAGACAAACCAAGGTAATGCTACTGCTAGTAAGAGGAAGTACGCGACTAGTACTAACGGGGAACCTGAACCTTCGACCAAGAAACGTGGCAAAGCAATACCATGTGTTGTTGATTGAGGACCATCTGGGTGGCCATACTTTCTATAATTTTCCATAGTAGCTTCATCAGTTAGTGCCTTATAAGCCTTATTAATTAAAACAAATTGTTCTTCTAGCGCAGTTCTTTCATCGCCACTTAGATCCTTTGAAAGTTTGTCTGGATGGAATCTGATGGACAATTTTCTATAAGCAGACCTTACATCTCTTTCAGTAGCGGAAGAGGATATTCCTAGTAAATCATATGGATCGAAAACGCCTGAGATAGCCTCATAGATAGAATCGTTATTTTTAATGTAGTTTATCAAAACAGCTATGAAGAGCCATCCAAGCGCAACAAAAATCAATCCTTTCCTGGACTTTTTAGGCTTGTTCTGGCGTCTTTGTAGTTTCACGTCATCAGAAGTGTATTTCTCATGTAATTCACTCCACAAACCATCTCCTGTTTGTTTTTCTCCTCCTGGAACAATCAATCCATAAAGCTCTCTTAACGTCATAGGAACTACGCACATAAACGCCACTGTTAAAACGAAAAAAGGCCAAGTAGTACTGGCCTCATCGTATTCGTAATTTAAAGGCATCCCTTAAAAAATTAGCGCACTAGCTTATGCCCGTAATTGACTAAAATCAACAAGTTGGAGGATGACTAGTTAATATTAAGCTGTTGACAGGTTGGCACACTGTAAATAGCTTTTTTTATAAGTCTAATGCCAGATTGGCCTTACCTCGTACTATTACAGATCACTTGAAACGGCAGCCTAAAAACTACAATTGTTGGCCCAGAAAATACTTTTTGGGTAGGTATTTTGAGGGCCCAAATATTTATTTTGGGGCCACAATCTTTTTTCGTCAATTTTTTTGAGATGAGAACATAATCTCTGAAAAGTAATACAGTAAACATCTCAGTTCAACCGCATTGCAAGAATAAAAGCCTGGAGACAGTTGTTTCAAAAACCTTAACAGGTTACTTTTGATAATATTCAAGTGTTTGTGTGTGTGTTTTTTTTTTGTTTTTGACACTTGTTTAATCCAATTCCACCATAGTTTTGCAGGAGAAACTTTTATTTGGAAGAATTTATAATACTTTTGTCAATTGAATTGAAAGGTAGATAATAAGTTCACTTAATTCTATAGTAGAAGGTAATGAGTGGATTTGGGAATGTCAATCAAATAGGAGCAATGGCTCAGCAGAACCAGATGCAAAATATGGTTATGGTAAGTGTCAGAGGTTGGAATAATGCAACGCAGCAAGATTTGTTGAATTTCGTCTCAAGGAAAACCAAGATATCGATTAGGAATTCTCAAGTTCAAGGTGATACCATTGTTGGTTATGTGTTGCCACATGAAGCGGACCAATTAGTAAAGTTTAGTGGATACAGGTTTGCAGGAAACTCTTTGAAGATCGAAAAATCTGGTGGCTCGCAAGCAACAAATGATACAATCAGTGTCCTACGTAATGTTTTGATGAGACGTTATAATCCACAATCCAGAATGTTGGATTTAGGGAATTTATTTACTGACTCAGAATTAGTGCAGCACGGGATGGCGCCGAAAAATGTCAATACACAATCTAAGATGTTTCCTGCTATGATGAAGGTGGCTTCTAGAGAGCCTAATATGATCGTCGAATCAATCAACTTATCGAATAATAACTTGAGGGATATTAACGGTGTCACGACTTTAGCGCAAACTTTTCCTGATTTGAAAAACCTTTGCATTGCAAATAATAGTATAAGCAAATTTCATTCGTTGGAAGCCTGGAAGGGTAAGTTTAAGCAACTAAGAGAACTTTTGATGATGAATAACCCCATATCGAATGATAGATTGTATCGTACTGAGATGCTTAGGTTGTTTCCTAAACTAGTTTTGTTGGACAACGTGTTAGTCCGGGACGAGGCGAAGTTGAATTCGATATTTAACTTTCCAGTGCAGCAATCACAATTTTTCTTCGAAGACAGTGGTTTGGGTTCATCTTCGAGTGACTTTATTACAAATTTCCTTAATCTTTGGGATACTAATAGGATGCAATTGATGGGATTGTATTCTCCCCAGTCTCAATTTTCGATAAGCGTGGATTCATCTGTGCCCGCATCAACCGTTCCTAATGCTCAGTCAGCACCGACGCTAGGCTATTATTTACCGGTTTCCCGTAACATTTCGAAGATATCAAGTGATAAAACCATACAGGAGCGTCTATATATGGGACCAGAGCCTATTTACGATATCTTTAAATCGCTTCCTGTGACCAAACACTTTTTGCAGGAGCAGCCGAATGCCTATTCTGTTCAAGCTTGGACTTTCCCACAGGTCCAAGGGTTTATAATTACATTGCATGGTCATTTCGACGAAGTTGGAAAACCCGAGATAGATAAAACGAAGCCTACTTCCCAGGGTTCAAGGGGAAGAAGATTCAATCATAGCTTCTCTTCCAGCGCCAACACAAAACTTACACAGAAGTCATTTGATAGAACTTGGATAATTGTGCCAAGTCCTAATGGTAGCGTTATCGTTGCTTCAGATTCTCTAACTATTCGTCCTTATGCCGATTGCTCTTGGGGCAAGCCAGAGAAGACACAACAGAATCAACAACAGCAAGTCGGAACACAACCAGCACCAGTACAACCAGTCCCTGCAGCTTCTCAGCAATTGCATGTTCCCGGTCAACTACAGCTCCCACCTGACGTTCAGTCTAAACTATCGCCAGTACAATTAGAACTTTTACAAAAATTGCACATTGAAACGAAGTTAAATGCAGAATACACCTACATGCTAGCAGAGCAAAGTATGTGGAATTACGAGAATGCAATTCAAGGATTTAGGAATAGCGCTGCTAATTTACCAAGAGAAGCATTCGTTTCTCTTTAAATATATATGCCTATGTATGTATATATGTATATAGTGGTCTGTACGAAATTAATTTAAAAAAAAGTTCAACTCGACAGGTACTTTTATATGTCAGTTTAAAGATACTGGTCACAAAGTAATTATCACATCCAACAACAAATTTTTGTAAAAGAATATAACAAACGCAATCGATCGCGGACTATAAATAAAAAATGCGAGCCATTCCAGAGCCTCGTAGATCTAACTTCAATCACCTACGACAATTTTTCAATAAAATTCATGAAGTGTTCAGTTTGCATGCACTAAAACGGCGTTGGAACGTGCATAAAATTAAGAAAAACGCACGATATACAGCTCAGAATTCAGCTATGCCTTTGGATCAAGTTGCAAATATTCCAACTGGAATGTCCCATAAGTCCGTAAATAACAAGCCTTTGTTACTTGTTTCATTTAATAAAGGCCAAGATAAGTCGCCTAAAGTGAGGCTATTAGAAGAAAATGGGCATATACGTTCATGGGTTTGTCGGAGAAAGTTTAAACTAAAACGGATAGTTAATAACGCATCCGTCTCAAGAGATACAGAGCAAAGCAGGATTCCCACAATAAAGAAAACAGTTGCTCAGCATGCCCAGTTTAAGATCAACTATAATAAGCAAGGCATTCTAAAATCTACTGATATCCCACAATTTTGTGTCGATGAGCCAAAACTAATAAATATAGGACATGACCATACGTTGAGAATTCGGGATTATCATTCTTTGACCATGAACAAAAATACACTAACTGAAAAAAGGAAAACGATTGAACCAAAAACTGACATTTCAAAACTATTTTATTAAGAAGTCCTGACCTCCATGATTAAAGCGTTACATATTTATATATTTGTATATATATATATATAATTAAATATATCACCTAAATAAAAAGTATAAGACATGAGCTATGCATCCGCCAAAAGCTTCGAGATTAATGCTAGAACACGTGGCAAAGGAGATCAACAATTAACGCCGGTTTCTGGTTCCAACGTCCCAATGCAAGGGTATTTCTTTTCGAAATGACTTGCCCAGCTATCTAAGGAATTCTTTTCAGCCTCACTCAAATCTTCAAGCGAATCCATTGGTTGATCCCAGTTTCTTAACGTTTCCAATTCAAAAGAGTTCTTTGCAAGTCCTCTTGAAGCATCGTGCCCCGCGAAATTGGAGTAGGGGCCGCTAGGTCCATAGAATTGCCTCCCTTGAGTACAATCATATACCTTTCCCTTCACAGCAATGAATATCTTCTCATCATCATGCCCATTGAACTTATAAAGGGTTCTTGGATAAAATTTACCTTCCACTATTGGACCACTTGTGTTTGATGTATTATTAGTCCCTAATCCATCACTTTGGTTTAGCCCCGTTGGATCTTCTGTAGTTTTAACTGAGCCTAATAAAAAATTTTTGAGAAACGACATTTCGAATAGATATTTTGCCACAATCAGTCAAGATTGATATAATGGTGAGCGTTATTGAACTCTGTGTGAAACAACGATGAATTATTATCGGAAGATTAATTTTTTATTTCTTGCCATCGTTTAATTCAGTAAAATGGAGGCCCCAGAAATTTTCGGAAACCCCGAGACATCGCCAGTTTTGAGCGTAAAATCAATACAAGAGTTTGCAAATTAATGCAAAATGAAGAAGGGCATATCTATGTATTAAAGTTTATATGGTATTTATGTTTTTTCCCATTATTTCAGGTGAGCTATTGACGGAATGTTTACTCCGAGCTTGTTGTTTCATCCATGAAAGTCTGAGCAGAACGAATGAGCGCATTTCCAACAATATTTAGTTGGTTTTGTATTGCAGTCAAATCACCCTCTGCAAAAGCGTCCCGGACACTAGGGAAGGTCCAATAATCATTCTCTCGATCCTCGGAGAAAATTGGTGGGCCAAATATCAAGTTTTTATAGAATTTACGTCCAGGCAATCCAGACGAAGAACATTGTCTTCTCATAATATTGGTCAACCTTTTATTCCAAGTCCATCGATGAACAGACAGTAGTGAAGGTTCTGCACCTTCTTCATCAGACATCACAATGTTATTCCATGTTTGGACCCATGAATACCATTCTGATCCTATCTTTTGCCATGCCCTTAAACCTTGAACAATAGATTCGTAGTTGTGATTTGAACCGAGCTCCTTTTTTAGATCTTCGAATGCTTCATCAACGAATTTGACGTAGTCTACTACACTAAATGGTATAAGAGGTTCGTCTGCCAGGCGGAGCATTCTTTCAAATGCGTAAATTAGTATCTCACCAGCAGAACCCCAAAGATCTGGGTCTTGTTTGACCATGTTCTGCCAGTTTTCAAAATCATCTGAGCACATATTAATTGGGGGCGCTCCTTGAACGATATTTTTGGAACCAATCACGACGGAAGGTATCCCATTGGCTTCGAAAGAAGACCAGTCACCGTACTGGCCAATATTCCTTACGTTTATATCGAACCCGCTGAACTCGCCGTGGTCATTGAAGAATGAAAATAACAAAGGATTTGTCTGAATATCCAAGTTTTTACCAGACCTAATATCAGGCGCTAACTGGGATATATCAACAAAAGCATATATTTCACTCTTTAATTTGCTTAATTCGGCTTCTAAAAGTTCTGTAGCACCAATACTATTGTACATTGACCCATCGAAAGAGATAAAATAAATATTCCTCAAAGGTCTCCAATCATACTTGTATCGTATTTGTTGAAATAGCTGCAAGAGTGACAATAAGTAAGTTGTACCAAAATTTGGAAAGAGAGTTCCCTTACAAGTAGCATCGTGGCCCGCTGCGATAATAATTGCCTTTTCTGATTGTTCTTTACCCTCCACTTTTCCAACAATATTCCAAGTGGGATGGATATCCCTTTCTGAGTTTACCACTTTCAATGAGCACTTGAGATCATTTTTAACACCACTAGACCAGTCACCCTCAAAACTAATACTAGGAGATTCTGTACTTAAAATTGACTTTATAGTTAAAGCCTGATTGGCGGAAATTGGTAATGTGGGAATATGTGGGACTAATTCAGAGTCTTTCAACGGTATCTTTTCAGGAATTATTGAGCTTCTTCCTGGAGTTAGCGGATCACCTGTCCCAAATTGCTGAATGCCCACTGGAACTTTTTGAATTACATCCTGATCGTCCCCATAAGGTTCCGAAATAAAAACTATTCCTTTAATTCCAAAATTTTGGGCTCTTAGAATCTGTTCGCTTGGAATTTTGCCATATTTCATTAAAAGAACCGTGTTATCATCAAGTAGCCCCTTTTCTTTTAGGGACTTGAATTCATCATTTGTCCCATAGTGAGCATAAATCAAATTAGCATTTGTCAACTCGCCACTTGAGCTTAATGGGTTGAAATTTTCGGATGTTAACGCAAAATCAAACTCTTCATCGCCCCTAGTGATTTTGAAGAAAACATCCTCAGGATAGTTCATATAGGTCTCGAAAGAAATTTCTCTCATCAATTTTAATCCGCTATTGGAAAAAGATTCCTGTATGTAATTTGAGATAGCGAAATCACCTTTAGTTCCGGCTAAATGTGGCATGCTACTAAGATACTCTAAATCTTGTTCCATTTTTGCATAATCAATAGATCTTCTTGCATAGTGCACTAATTGATGCTTATCCGAAAACATGCCAATAGTGGCTGTGGTCCTGCCATTGGGAAGTAGTCCACTCACCACAATCAAATAAACGATAAACGACATGAATATGATATACACAATCCTTCGAAGAATAAGAGGATTTCCCAACTTGCTTAAGTACAGATCAATTTTGGCAGAAGTGAGTTGATAAAGTTGAACCAACGGGTCCACAACCTTGTCTCTGACAGGTTCTAAGAAATCATTTTCAAATTTGTACTTGAACCGCTGGAACCTGCTCGTTACTTGGTTGGAAGAATTCTCTTCCAAATCCATGTGTAACAATTCCTGGCTGTTCGACTCGTCATATTCTGGTGGGTTTGGAGGCAATTCGCTTTCCATTGTAGTATCATCTGAAAAGCCTTCTGACAATAAATCCTGGCCCTCAGTGTCCTCATGGGAGACATGCTGGTATCTACCGTTTCCTCTTCCCATTTCACCGTATCTCTGAAGATGAAAGCTTTGGTTAGAGGAATTTATTGTTCTATCTCAGTCTCAAATGTTGATGTCTGTTCATAGCAAGTTTAAAACATGCTAAACAGTAATATTTTGATAAATACAGTTGAAAATTTCAAATACGGGATGTTACCGAACAATAGAGCAATACACAGCCGAAAAAAACCAAAGAAAGAACGAGATGAGTACTACGTGCTAGAATGTTGAAACGTAGTTATAATGTCGCGATGGTCTGCGATTTTTTTTATCCTCAAGTTGGTGGTGTAGAATTTCACATTTATCATTTATCTCAGAAACTCATCGCTCTTGGGCATAACGTTGTTGTTATTACACATGCTTACGGGGACAGGACAGGTATTAGATATTTAACGAATGGTTTGAAGGTATATTATGTACCATATCTTGTCCTATATCGCGAAACAACATTTCCTACTGTCTTTGGGAGTTTCCCCATAGTAAGAAATATTTTGATCAGAGAAGACATCCAGATTGTTCATTCACATGGAAGTGTGTCTTGTTTGGCTCATGAGTCACTTTTGCACGCTAATACAATGGGGCTACAAACGGTTTTCACGGATCATTCATTATACGGTTTTCATAGTTTGGGCTCAATATTAGTCAACAAACTTCTGCAATTCACACTAACAAATATCGATAGGGTCATTTGTGTTTCAAACACCTGTAAAGAGAATATGATAGTTCGTGCAGATTTGAGCCAAGAATTAATATCTGTGATTCCTAATGCAGTTGTGTCAGAAAATTTCAAACCAAGGGATGATACGATTATGAAAGATCCAGAAAGAATTGTCGTTGTTGTAATATGCAGGTTGTTTACAAATAAAGGAGCCGATCTTTTGACTAACATGATACCCAAAATCTGTTCCTCCGATGATGAGGTGGATTTCATCATCGCAGGCGATGGTCCGAAGTTCGTGGATTTCCAACAAATGATTGAAACCTTTCAATTGCAGGAAAGAGTGGAACTTCTCGGTTCAGTTAGGCACGAAGAAGTTCGTGATGTTATGTGCAGGGGAGATATTTATCTACATGCTAGCTTGACTGAAGCTTTCGGTACAGTTTTGGTTGAAGCTGCGTCTTGTGGACTTCTTATAGTAACTACGATGGTAGGAGGTATCCCTGAAGTTCTTCCTTCCTATATGACTGTATTCGCAAAAACAACTTCAGTTTCTAGTATGGCCAATGCGGTACACAAAGCTATTCATCTGAAAAAAACAAATGCTGTCGATTGCACAGGTTTTCACGAAGCTGTGTCAAAGATGTACGATTGGTCAGATGTCGCTAGAAGAACGGTCAACGTGTATGACTCGACTTTCAACCAGAATTATATGGTAAAAAAGAACTGGAAAAATATGATAGTACGATATTATCATAGAGGTGGTTCTTGGGCACGGATTCTCTACGTTCTTTGTGCAGTCGTCGAGTTTTTATTATTTTACATTCTCGAGATCATATATCCCCGAGAAAAAATAGATAGAGCCATTAAATGGCAAAATTCTCATGAAGGCCGATTTCCCAACTGATTATCTAATGTAATATTATTTAAGTAAGATTTCGCAAACTCATGTCTTTCGAGGAGCCTTAGGTTGCTGATTTTTTGAGAAGAATCTCTTGTTTCCTCGATGGAATGATCAATAAAATTCATAGTGTCTTCCAACATATTTCCTAAATTATTAAAATGCTTTAGAATCCTTGGCGTCAAAGATAAATTATTCCGTTCCAAAGGAGAAATGCTCCATTGTATGTCCTCCTTCTCATTATTGAGGCGCATAAGATGCCGCAGATCAGATATTTCTGAAATTAAATCTAGTTTCTCATATTTCTCCTTTTCCCTCATAACTTCCTTAAAAGATTTGGTTTCTATCAGTGCATTTTTTTCACCATTCAGTTTGTCAATCTCCTTCATGGCCTTGGTATGGTTTTGGGATATCTCGATCAATTCAATTTTAAGAGTCTCAATGGCTTCTTGTGCATTGAATAATTCTTGTTTGAGCAAAAGAATAGTGGCTTTACTCTCTTCCTCTCGTCCTTTTTTAGCATCAATAACATTAATTTTGACATTTAGTTCATCTATTATAGAGTCTTTTGCTTTTATTTGCTTCTCGAGGTCCTGGATTGTTTCCATGTACATGTGTTCGTTTTCAGAAGAAGCATGATTCGATTTCTCCTCCTTCGGGGGAAGAATGATTATCTCAATAGATAGGATATCTTCCATCACTTCAAACAATTTTGATTCTTTGAACGGTTTTTCCTGGAGGGCCTTGATGAAGGAGCACAATAGCTTTCTCATATCAGCATTCGTTTTGCATCTAGAACCGACTTCATTGAAATTCTCCACCCTCTCCGAAATTTTTGATTCAAAATCCTGTAGAGAACGGTATAAGGTAGCGACAAGCTCAGTATACTGAAGGTCGGCTTTTTTTAAATCATTAAGATATAATTCGGTTTCATTCCTTAAAAAATCTAGGACTGGGGAATATAAGGCTCTAGGATCACAAGAGACTAGCTTGGTATTCTCTAAGGAGTCTACTTGTAGCAAAAGTGCATGGTTGCTTCTTAGTGTTTTGATGGCTTCTAAAAGATTGATTTCTGAAAAGCTACTTCCAGACTCGCTGATAGTTTTCAAGTTCCAATACCAATACAGCAATATCAAACGTGTTCTACAAAGATCTATCACATTCTGTTCAATAGTAGAATCTTTTTTCAGTAACGCTCTTATAGTTGCAATTGAATCCGTATGGCTGTCTATTTGGCAACTTTCAAGTTTTGAAGACAAAAGTTCAAAATCAAATTTTAGAGTCTCATTTTCTGCGAGCAGCGAATTTTGTCGGTATTGCATAGCTTCAAGTAGTCCTGCAGTTTTATCTGGGAGGGCAACGGGGACTTTATTAATTTGCTCCTTCATAGAAATGTTTTCTGACTTTAATCTCTGGATACTTGCCTGATCCACTGAAATTGCCTTCTTTAGGTTTTCTATTTGGCTATTCAATTCATTTTCAATATCGCTTTGTAATTGTTCCAATTCTTGGTCATACCTTTCATCTTTGAATTTCGATTGTTCTAAGCCTTTAAATTCTGCCTTCAACTGTGCAAGTTCGATATTTAGCTTGGTGTTTTCAGTAGTTAGCTTTTCCACTATTTCCGAGCAGTTTTTTTCGTCGTACCGTTCTTTCTTTAGAAACTCTAGCGACTCTTGAGTCTTCTTTAACTCTTTTTCTAGTGATTCTACCTGCGTTATATATTTTTCCACGCTATTACTCAGCGAATCATTCTCCTTCTTTAATTTTGAACATAATTCCTGAGATTTTTTAAGCTCTGATTGTAACTTCGCTATTACCACCTTCAGAAGTTCATTATCCTTCAACAATTTTTGGGGGTCTGAGCCATTTAAATCATCTTGATTGAAGCTTAAATCGGCCTTCCTCCGCAGCACTACTTCTTCCTTACAGTCTTTCAACTCGTTCAGCAACTTTTCGTGGGATCCTGCCAATTCCTCCAGCTGCTCCATCAAAATATCATTATTTTGTTCTGCCATCTCCCTAGCAAGTGTTGCTTTTTCCAACTGCTCATCAACTTGAATAATTCGGGTGTCCTCCTGTGTTCGTAGAGTAAGCTCTTGTTCCAAGTCTTTGCATTTCTCATTCACGGCGTGAAGCTTATTTTGAAGCTTGTCCACAATTCTACGTAAACGAGCATCTTCTGTGACATTTTGCATCATGAGGCCGTTTGAACTTGACAGTGTGGATCTTTCATCCTTTAACGATTTGGAATCTATAAAATCTTTCTGGTTGGCTGGAAGCTTAAGATTTGGAGAGACCTTCTTTATCCCATCAGGCCTACCGAAAAGACCATACATTCCAATTTTCTTATCACTTAAGGTGAAATATCGTTTACCTTTCACACTTCCGTCATTTTTACCCAGCTCCTCATCCAGCTCAATCCCGATCCAAGTTCCGTCCGCGAATGATGTGTTACCTATATATCTTACATTACCAACAAGATTCCGCAAAGTCACTCTATCACCCAATTCAAACCCCATGCTCTATAACTGTAGCAAAGAGCACTCTATTATGCTCGTTCCGTTAAGGAAATGTTGCTCTCTTTGTCCTCATCATTATTTAAGGTTTACATTCAATGTTCAATTATGCAAAGGAAAAAAAAACGATACAAACATCAACAAAACACGAACTAGTAAACACAGCGTTCCCACCAATTCACCAAAGTTTATACACCCAACTATTCGTAAAGCATTCCATGATGAGCAATAGGAGGCCTAGTGCGCGCGTGTCAAAGACCATGGACAAGAATACACTCCAAAAAGAGCTTCTAGAGGAACAAAAACAGGAAATATACGAAGCTTTTTCTCTATTCGACATGAACAATGACGGATTCCTCGATTACCATGAGTTTAAGGTAGCATTGAGGGCCCTAGGATTTGAATTGAGCAAGGGTGAGATACTTGATATTATCGACAGATATGACTCCGATGGTCGCCGTTTGATACAGTATGACGACTTTTATCTTGTGGTGGGAGAAAAGATCCTTCAAAGAGATCCACTAGAAGAAATAAAAAGAGCTTTCAGATTGTTCGACGATGATAACACTGGGAAGATCAGTCTCAAAAATCTAAAGCGCGTCGCACACGAGCTCGGAGAGAACCTCACTGACGAGGAACTGAGAGCAATGATTGATGAGTTCGATTTGGACGAAGACGGAGAAATAAACGAAGAAGAGTTCATAGCTATATGTACGGACAACTGAGTAACTTTGTACTATACCTAAACCGCCTCATAGGTTATTCCATCCCTTGCCTTTCCTTAAAGCGCTCCATAGTTGGTTCTGATAGAGAGATGATTGATTGTGCACCCGTGCACCGCACCCTAAATGAAAATTGATCAATTTTTTGAGCGTGAAGGAACTTGAAAATTTTATCTAGCTTCATGAGTTTTTAATGAATATGGATAAATCTGAGCAATCCAGCAAGGAGAAGTAAGATCGACACCGATATCTTACGGCCAGGATGTCTACCTATAAACACTTATCCAAAGCAGGAGCACGTTATATTGAGCAAACTCAGTCGAAGAACTCTGGCCTTGCAAAGCAATTTAAGAAATTTGAGAAGTTAACGACTCCCGCATTCTTAGAGACATCTTTACCTAGAATTGATCAAGACGATGCATTTAAAAGTGAAAAGGAATGGAAATTTTTGCCAGGAGACCGTGTTGTTCTTGTGAACGGTGAGTTTAAGGGTAATATTTGTAACATTACACAACATGACAAGCACACAAATGGATATATATTGGATGAAAACGGACCTACAAAGACAGTTCCAGTGCCTAAACAGTTTTGGCAACAGGGCCAATCAAGCCACATGGTGAGTTTTCCTGTTCCGGTAAGTCAGAAGGACATCAGGCTAGTTGCAGATATTGAGGATCCTAAATCTCCAGATTCTCAGAAGACTGTTGCGGTAAGAGATGTTGTTTTCCGTGGTTCTTACTATGATTCTGATTTCAAAAAGGTGATGCCTTACAGGTGTGTAATTGGTGAAGAGGAATTGATTGTTCCATGGCCTAAGCCCGAATACAAGCCAGATGGAGTGCTGGCTACGAATTCAGAAGTTGCACGCGAACAGACGTTTTGGGTAGAGAGCTTGGTGAAGAACCCTATTCCTGCCGGGGCTTTCAGCACCATTCGTAACCCTAAGTCTAAGTTCAGAAGAGGCACACTTACTGCTAAGGAAGTTGCTAGATTGGTTGCGCCAAAGATGCCACTAACACAAGAGAAGAAGGCTTACATTAAACAAAAAGAAGAATTGGCCAACCTACCAAAGCGCACACTTACGGAAGAAGACAAAGAAATTGTTGGCACTAAAATTTACGAGCATTTCAAGAAAGCATTTCAAGAGACTCGCCAAGAGTAGATTTACCTTAGAGGATCTGCGTCAATTACTTAATATAAACTTCCATCTTGTACATAAATACAACATTTTCAATTTTACATTACATTAAATATGTATTGTACTTATAATACAAATTTTTTTTAAGGTTACAACGAATGGTGTAGAGCGTTCTGTCATAAACCGGGTGGGAAGATCTCAATTTATCACTAGATAGACCAGATGAATCTTGATATTGAATCTATTTTTTTAATTGAATGGAAAGAAGACGATAAGTTCGAAAACCCCTCTTTTAAAGAGCCATCAGTACTAGGAACACATTTATATCAAAATAAAGAATTAACCGATAAGCATTGTTACTGTAAGCACTGCCAAAGAATATTCGAATATGGTGATGAAAAAGCCGTTAAATTACATATGAGAGCTATTCATCCTCAGATTGGAACGCAGATGACCTTCGGACAATACGTAGATAAATTTCAGCCCAAATATGAACCTAATGCTCATGGATCTGAAGTTGCAATGGAAAAATCTTTCAGCATTGCATTAAGAAAATATGTATTATGCCCTGAGCGATTTCCAGAGGTATTGAGGTATGATAATACAGCAACAATCATGAATGATAAATTTCCGAAGGCCGAATTTCACTTATTGATCCTTCCAAGAGCTCACTATATTAGCAGGGATGATCCCAAAAAAATGGATGCCATTAAACCCAAATTAGAGTGGCATATTGAATGGTGCAAAGAGCATGTTTGGAAGATGTTCGAAAAGAAGTACTCTTTCAAAAGAGAAATGACTAAAGATCAATTCCTTAATGAGTTTATTGAAGTGGGAGTTCACTATGTTCCTTCGATGGCCAATGCACATATTCATGTCATCACGAAAGATTTCCACAATGACTGCTTGAAGAATAAAAAACACTTCAATTCCTTTAATGGCCCATTTTTTGTAAAATGGATAGATTTACCAGTACAGAAACAACTGAGCGAAACGACGGTGATCAGGGAATTCATCAAGAATAAAGACTTAATATGTCCCTATTGTTCATATAATTTTGGAAATCGGTTTACTAAATTAAAATCTCATTTAGATGAAGAATTCAACAAAAGATTTGCCGCTATTTCTACTTAATGTTGGATGTGTGTACTATACAAAGTGAATGGTCATGTTATATGATCAGAGTTTTTGATATTCTAATTTACCCTCTAATTTCTTTACTTCAGCCACTTTTCTTACCGCTTTCATTAGGTCGTCTTGGTTGATGTGATCACGGTCATCTCTGATAGCGAAGAACCCTGCCTCAGTAATACAGTTACGGATGTCGGCACCATTGAACCCATCACTCATCTTGACTGCCGCCTCAAAATCAAATTCGCCCGACTTTTTCACCTTGGAAGTATGAATTTTGAAGATTTCTAATCTACCAGCTTCGTTTGGAAGATTGATTTCAATCTTTCTATCGAGTCTACCTGGTCTCAAAAGCGCAGGATCTAAAGTATCTGGTCTGTTTGTTGCCATGATAACTTTAGTTTGTCCCAAGTTATCAAATCCGTCCATCTGCGTCAAAAGTTCCATCAATGTACGCTGAATTTCACGGTCTGCAGAAGTACCTTCGCTGAATCTACGACCACCGATTGCATCAACTTCATCCATGAAAATAATGCATGGTTCATGCTCTTTTGCGTAGGCAAACATTTCTCTAATAATACGTGCAGATTCACCGATATATTTATCGACAATACCGGATGCAGGAGAAAAGATAAAATTAGCTCCAATTGTCGCAGCCACAGCCTTGGCCAATAAAGTTTTACCTGTACCAGGTGGTCCATATAGTAGCACACCCTTTGGTGGCCTGATACCCACCCTTTCAAAAATCTCGGGGTTTTTCAAAGGCAGCTCGATAACTTCTCTTAGTTCTCTAATTTGCTCTGTTAACCCACCAATTCCATCAAAAGAAATTTCACCTTGTTCAAACGTCGTCATATTGTAAACCAATGGGTCAGTTTCCCTTGGCAAAATTCTCATAATCGTCAACGTCGTTATATCCAACGTAACTCTTACACCCTTTTTCAATTTAGATCTATCCACAGAATTTCTCACTCCTACAATGTAACGAGGCCCAGATGATGCCTTGACAATATACTTTTCTTCTGATAATTCCTTCATCACCTCCCCGATCAACTGACCAATAGACTGTAAAGCTTTAATGTCTTGTTCTGTCTTTTCATATTCAGTCTCTAGGGCGCGAATGGTTTCCCTGCGCTGTTTGAGCATGTCATCATAACGACGATGTTCTAACAACCGCTTCTTAAAATGTGCCATGGCTTTTTCCTTAGCAGCAATTTCCGGATCTACTGGCTCTGTATTGACTGATTCATCATTGTCTTGCGTAGCCTCAGCGCTAGGATTCTCATTTTTTACTTGGTTTTCACCATCCTCGCCATCTTCTAATGCAGCTAATAGTGGATCTTGTTCTTCAGACATCGGTATTTCACTTTTCTACAAATAAACTTCGAGTTGCTGTTTACAGTACCACTTCCGTACCTTAAATCTTATTAAATTTGGTTTCCTTCTCTCAAAGATGCCAATTCAAAATAGTTCAAATGCTTTTCGACGAGTATCAAAAGGTATATTCTCCTTTAAGGTTCCTTATACCTTATAACGCTCTCTCGACCTCAGTGAACTTTACTCCCGTTTTAATTCTATGTTCTGTTGTTATACTTCAAGGTAGCTGCCGTAAAATCGGTGGCAAAACTATTCGTACTTTACGTATCATATTGTACGATATGATAAATCATCTGAAAAAAGCTCTATGAATTGAACGCTCTGTGATCGGAAGCTCTCGGTAATAGCTTAGAAAATTGGTTGAGTGCTCAAATAGCCGTTTACAGGGCCCTGCCTCGATTATCATCGGCTTATAATGGATATGCAAGCTTTTATATTTTGCGGGCGAGGAGCAAAGTTGTCTCCTTTTTCAAATGTTCGCGGCGATACCGGTTCTCCAAAGGCATTATTGCCTGTTGCTAATCGTTCTATGATCGAATATGTACTTGATTGGTGTGAACAAGCTCAGTTCAAGGAGGTTAATTTAGTTATTGATGAAGATGACGTTACAGCATTAGAAAAGTCATTGCTGCAATATAAAGAATTGCGTGAGCAACGCTATGAAATATTGGCGCAGAGCCTTTCTGGAAATCACACTCACTATTTGAGGAAACCTTCTCCGGTAAATATCATTGGATCGAGTTGCGATAGTACTGGCGAATGCTTGAAGAATGAACTGCTGGAACGGATTACTGGTGATTTTGTACTGTTGCCTTGTGATTTTGTTACTGATATCCCTCCGCAATTGCTTTTGGACCAGTATTTGAATAAGGACCCTAGTAACTTGGCAATTGCCATTTATTACAGAAGTAGCTTTGAAAACATTGAAAAGAAGCATTTCAAGCAATTTTTGACCGTTTATTCGGAAAATGTGGATTCACTCAGTAGACCAGTGTTGCTGGATATATACTCCAAGGAGGATGTGGATAAGACGAAGTACCTACAGATTAGATCGCAGATGCTATGGAGATACCCTAACTCTTCTGTTTCTAAGAAGTTGATGAATTCTTTCATTTATTTCTGCTCATATGAATTGATTACGTTGTTGAAGCAAGAATCTGAAGTAGAAAAGAAAAACATCGATGATGAGGTAGATTCTTTAAGTCACTCTTTGGCTATCTCCTCTTTAATCAGAACAAAGAATAAATTAATCAGAGATCCAATTAATACAGATAAATCTTTGGCAAAAGTCTTTAGAGACTTGGCTAGACGTTCTTGGCAACATGTGGAGCCAAGAGAAACCGTCGGTATATTCATTTTACCCGATATTGGATCATTTATTAGATCAAACAATTTAAGTGCTTACATGGAGGCTAATAGATATGTTTTGAAGATAAAACAGAGTACGATGAATCAACCTACTACAGGAGGATCATCTGCTATTGGTGCAGATTCAATTGTTGGCAATAACTCTTCAATTTTAGAGAAAACTAGCATTAAACGTTCTGTCTTGGGTGATAATTGTAAAGTAGGTAAGAGATGTCGTATCGTTGGATGTGTGATACTGGATGGTGTTGAGATTGATGATGAAGTTCACCTAGAAAACGTTATTATTGGAAGAAGTGCCAAAATTGGCAGAAAGTCAAAGTTGACAAATTGTTACGTGGAAGGCTCATATGCGGTCAATGAGAAGTCGACATTAAAGGGTGAGACTTTGACTAACATTTATTTGGATGAAGATGAGTACACTGATTCGTCACTTGAAACGGAATCTTCCGCTGATGGAAGTGAATACACTGACGATTACTATGATGATGAGGATTTCGAAGATGATGGACTTTTTGAACGTTAATAGATCTACATAAATAAACAGTCCATTTAACTTAATATCATTTATGAAGTAGTGAGTATCGTATGCATGAAAATGTTTACTGATTACTATTTGGGATATGTTATTAAAAATTCTTATTTACAGGAATAATCAGCTCGAAAGCTTTGGATTTTCTTTATCCTCGAAGAGCCAATCCCACCGACCTTTCTTATGTAGGATTGCCAAAATTAAGACAGCCGGCAAATGCAAAACACTGACCCAGAAAGTCTTTCTAGCATATACATTTGCCAACGCCATTCCTTTGTTAAACTCAGTTTTATTGTTGTAAACTGCCTTGGAATAGTTTCGTTTTTGTTGTAAATAAAATTTGAAAGCCCAAAAGGACATCCATAAATTAACTAACGAAGAGTCGATTTGATAGTACCAATCTGTTATGTCAAAATAAGACAAGCCAAAACATAGTGGGAACATTAGTAAGGAGTATCGAAGGGCGACACGTGCATTTAGCTTTGGGTTTTTCCAAGCCGTCATGACGTAACCTGCATTCTTGTATTCACTTCTAATATTATGACTTAGAGTGTTGAAATGAGGGAACTGCCATGCATATAGTAGTCCCGCTAGACACCATGCACCAGGATGGGTAAGAGGAGATGCCGCAGCCCATCCCATAAGAGGAGGAATAGCTCCTACAAGTGCACCAACCCAAGTATTTATGATATGCTTTCTCTTCAATGATGTGTAGATCCATGAGTAAAGAACAATATTGGAAACACCAAGAAATGCAACTGTGGGATTGACTCCAAAATATAAAATTGAGGAGCCTAACGTGCCTGCTGCTGCTGCAAACCTGAAGGCATCCTTGGGAGCCAATACCCCTCTTACAACTGGTCTTGCCTGTGTCCTCACCATCTGACGGTCAAAATCTGGCTCCCTGCCCATGTTAATGGCATTTGCTGAGGCAGAACAAAGCGTTGTACCTACCGTCAACGATAATAGCTCCAGGATTGTAGCTGGGTATGGCGATAATGCATAGGAACAAATGGCACTAAGCATAACTAACACTGTCAATCTTGGCTTAGAAAGCTGAAGATAAGGCTCAATGGTCGATTTCTTCAAACTTTCAATTCCCTGCATATCCTTAGTGCTCTTTTCCTCGCAGCGCTTTTTTATCCTTGCCTCTTTATCAACCATTTTTACCTCAAATGGCATATCCGGTTGGTTCCCCTCTGCAGTTGTATCATTGCATCTTAGAGCCTTCAATGTCTTGTCCTGAATTTTACGAGCATTATCTGATCCCTCTTTTTCAGCGAACAAATTCGCCGTGAACTCAATGGGAGCAGTATTCATATGAACTTTTGATCTCTGATTCTTGGTCGAAAGAGACCTTGATTGCTTTAATCCACAGCTTAATATAAGTAACTGATGGCAATGTGGCCTCAGTGCCCGAAAAAACATCGGCTGAAAAGTCAACGGTAGACTCATAGCTACCAATAGACTTGTTATATTTCGTAGCAGGATCTTGATTAATCTCGTCGCGGGGTCTATATTTGATAATCTTTGAAAAGGTTAAAATTTTTGCAAGCGATAAAATCACGAGAATTAAATTAAATATATCCCAAACAAAAGGACGTACAATTGTCAAAAGCATTAAAATGATAGGCTGGTAGAACTTGTGGCTATAGAAAGCAAACATATTGTATTTAAACTATCTTAATCGAATTCACGAATCCAGTTTACTTAAAATTACATGTGGTGGAGCAGAAACTTCAGTGTGTTTTTTGAAGACATTGATCAGTTTTGAACGGTAACTTGATCCGCCTTCTCTGATTCAGCTTCCACAGGCTTATCTTGTTCCTTTGACTTTTCTGCCAATTTTTTGTTTTCAATTTTGTTTTCGATCAAATTATCAAAGGCCACAATGGCTCTAACCAAATTGCTTATGTATATAATCATCAATTCATCATTCGTCTTTACTGTTAATGCCTTCTCCAAATTATTTTGAATAATGTCTATTGTTTGACTGGAACCAGACATTTCATCCTTATCTGGACCCCCTAAGTTTGGCAAGAGATTGAAAATATCCTGAAGTTTCCCCAAAATGATGTGATTTACCGGTAACTCTTTCTTTGCAATTTTGTCTAGGTATTGTACTATGTCTCCTAATTTTCTTTGCAACCCCTTTAGAGAGTTCAATTGATTTGTTAGTTTGATTGATAGCCCAGCTGCTGCTTGATCACGGACATCCTTTAATAAATGTTCGACACCTATCTCTTCGGCCTCTTCTGCTTCCACAGAACTAGGTAAATGTATAAATGTTTTCTCGGTCGAGGTACCATCATCCTTAATTTGTTCCACCGATACATATGCATTGGTGGGTAAACCAAAGTCTTCCTCCTTCACGTTGACGACCAATAACACTGGATTGTTGTTTGAACTATACTTCTTGAATAGTTCATTGATTTTCAAGTCAGAGGCCTTCAACTTACCACCGCTATGATACCAACCTATCAATTTTTCCTTAGCATTGATCTTCTTACACATTTCATTCATGTTTTCAATATAATTATGATCCAAAAACCACACATCAGGGTTTTTTTCTTCCTCCTCAAAGGGTAGCGCAAAACAATTGTTTATTCTGACAGTAGATGATGAACTATCTCCAAGGATTACACCCAAGCACCTCTTGTTGTCAGGAGTACTGGTTCTTTTGTGATGGTCTAAAACTGATAATAGCACCAAGGGTGCAACTACCACTTGCTCGTATGGAACTGACATTGCCAATGGTTTCTGATACACCTCTTTTATGTTTCTCTTATTGTTTTTTGGTGGAGGTAGACTTTTGCCACTATTCATTTTTTGGTGGTTTTTAATTTTCTGGCCACCTTGAAATATATTGAAATTAAAATCACCACATATCAGTATCCGTTGTGCGATGCTCTTGAAAAGTGCTGTTCAATCAAAAAGAACCTAAGTCTGACGAACGTGAAAACTCGCACAAATGCCGTTCGGTCAAATTGTTATTGGTCCACCAGGTTCCGGAAAATCTACTTACTGTAATGGTTGCTCTCAATTCTTTAATGCCATTGGAAGACATGGTCAGATCGTTAACATGGATCCTGCCAACGATCATCTACCATATCCATGCGCGGTGGACATCAGAGACTACATAACTTTGGAGGAAATTATGAGTGAACGCCAACTTGGCCCTAATGGAGGATTGATGTATGCTATGGAGTCACTAAACGAGTCTATCGATCTTTTCATATTACAAATCAAAACCTTGGTGCAAGAGGAAAGAGCATACCTTGTCTTTGATTGTGCAGGACAGGTGGAGTTGTTTACACATCATTCAGCTCTTTTCAAAATTTTCAAAAGACTAGAGCATGAACTAGATATGAGATTTTGTGTTGTAAACTTGATTGACTGCATCTACATCACTTCCCCGTCACAGTACATTTCCATTTTACTTTTAGCATTAAGGTCAATGCTTATGATGGATTTGCCACATATCAACGTGTTCTCAAAGATTGATATGCTCAAGAACTACGGCGAGCTACCGTTCAGGTTAGACTATTACACCGAGGTGCAGGAGCTTGAATACCTACTTCCATTTATTGAAAAAGAAGATTCCAGTGTGCTTGGAAAACGGTATACCCGTTTGACGGAGACTATCAGTGAAATGGTATCTGATTTCAACCTAGTCTCCTTCGAGGTTCTAGCAATTGATGACAAACAATCCATGATTAATCTTCAAAGCGTCGTTGATAAGGCGAATGGTTATATTTTCGGAGCTAGCGAGGTTGGTGGTGATACGGTATGGGCAGAAGCTTCTCGTCAAGGTATTGCAATGGAAAACTATGACATACATGATCGGTGGATAGAAAATAAGGAAATGTACGACAAACTAGAGCAAGAAGCACGTGAACAACTTCTGCGAGATCAACAAATGCAACAAAAGGAAATAAACGTTGACGAGAATGACGAATGGGAAAGAGCTCTAAAGGATTGGGAAGAGAAGCAAGGCACCAACTATGTAAAATGATGAGGAGCTGACTAAACGGCCTGATCTATCTGTACCTATCTATATGGACTATGTGCCTTCGAAATTAAAGTATAACATTGTCCGGCTGACTTACTGCGCGCAGGAAGACAGCACGAATTTAGTTCTGCTGCTGGTTCTGAATTTTCAAAATAAAAAAAATTAAAAAGCGTTAAAAAAAATAAATATCTCTTTTAATGCTGGTTTCAACCCAGTGTGATTTTATCTTGAATTATATGCCTAGGGCGTTAGCTCTTTACAGGATTCTATGCTTGTTATTATGAGATTAAAGTTATATTTGTAAATATGAGATATGAGCCAGACGTGTGAACTCGCATTTATTCTTGCATTTCGTAGAATGCTAAGCATTAGGGGAATACCAGTCCTTTGATATAAAACAATAAGAGCTCCATATTCAAGATCTCTTTCTCAAGGACTTGGGAATCGATTTTGAGTTCCCAATCTATTTACTACCTGCGAGATGGGTAGAAAATTTTTGGGGCAACGAATTTGTTCGGAAACAGATCTTCCATTGGCAGGTTCTTATAATTTAACGACGAATGACCTGATCAACATTCCGGATGCTTATGAACAGTTAAGAATATCCAAAGGGAATAATTATGGTCGTTTAGAAAACGAAAGAGTGCACAATGGATCGACGCTTTCACACAAGTTTGGTGGTACTTTAAGGATTAAACAAAGACTGAGTTCTGTTCCGGAACTACTTATGCGTGGAATGAGCCAATCGAAAACGCTTCCGAAGAACAAAGCACGTAATTTCACCCCAGTTTTGAAGCAAAACTCAAACGCGAACTTTGAGACCACGGAATTCCTGTCGGAAAGGTGTGTTGCCTCTAGAAGGAAAGCGGTAGCAACAGTTTCTGATTCCAATAAAAAGATTTATCCCCCCCAGCCACATAGGGCAAATCGACCCTCACCTTTGACAAGATCGCCAATATGTAGTACTCAAGAAATAGGTGCGAAGACTAACCAATATATTGCTATGGCGTACACCAATGAATACACAAATCACGAGGGAATGTCTGTAGTACATAAGTTGCAGTCTTCTGCGCTTCCAAGATGTCGAAATTCTGCAAGGCAGAGTGCTATACAAAGCGACTCTGAGTATCAGCTGGAGGAAATCATGAAGCTTTCCATAGAATCTGGGAGGGATTCGAGTGAGAAATCCCTATTTTTAAAGAAACAGTTTGAGGGCTTTGTCGACATCATTCATCAGTCAATGAGGGCTCAAAAAACTTTCTCAGCCAAAGGAAGTTCCAATAAGCTTGGTGAATTCTGCCGTCCTACTGTCATTTCTGAGAACACAACAGTAGAAGATATTCAGAACTCAGGAGTTATATCAGACGTTGCACCCTTTGATATCTTACAGAAATCTCTTCCTACTCCTCCTGACTACATATCTTCCAGTAGTTCTGAGGAAAGCAGTGGTGAAGAGTTCTCAGAATTGGAATCTTTGGTCCCGAGCCTGAAATTGACTAAAAAATCACAGGTCTGTTCACAAAGCGAAAGCGATGACGTGTTCCACAGCTGCTCAGAGAATGCATATACGTCCTCTCCTTCATACCTACAAAAGAATTTCTCTTTGAGGCGAAATAGTGAGTTGCTGGTTTCAACTAAAATTCTTAATACAGAAGATTTTTATGGTTTGTCTGAAAAGGAGGATGATGATGTTTGTTCATCAATAATAGATTTATCAAATGAAGACTACGTCACTGTTGTGGAAGACACTTCTCAAAGCATCTACTCTGTTCAAGACTAGATGAGCTGAACCTCTATTTTTGCTCTAGCACTAGCATGAGCACCATATTTGTTCGTGGTTTTATCTAAATCACTTTACCTCTCTATCGTTTTTAGTGTCATTTTACTTCAAGAATTCGTGTTTTTGGCATTACCCTATTTTTTATACCACTATCTTTGTTATTTACGTTATTAATGTTTCTTAAAGTTCGTTCGTTAATGAAAAAATTAGAATTTTTTCTAAGGAAAACGCCCTTGTTTAACATTCAATTGAAGCACAATACCACCCATTAACATATTCCAATACACGTCGTCTGATAAACATAATGGCACCAACTCAACTTGAAATCAAAGTTAGAGCTTTACAAAGATTATGCAAGGAGGAAATTTTTTACCAACAGGAATTGGAAGAGCAGAAAGCACTTGTTAATAAATTGAAGGAAGATCCGGCAGTCGACACTTATGATCTCAAGAAACAAGTCGAAATTCAAGAGGACACCGAAAGGTTGCTACCGGAGTTATACAAGAAAATTCGCCAATTTAGAGAAGATCTCGAGAAATATGTCTCGAGTTATGATGGAAATGAGGATTTAGGGCCTGCCCAAACAGCCCTAAGCAAGGCCAAGGACCTACTTAAGTAAGGCTTTTCGATTGTCACTAAGCCATGTTCTAGGCGTTTATGTAAAGTAATAGAATTTTCTACCAGATATTGAGCATATCTGCAAAATGGGGCAGATAAGAAGGAAAAGAATGTTAAGGTTGTTTGCAAGACAAAAATATGTTGCCACGGCATTTTACTTTATGTCTCAATTTAGCAGCCATTAGTATTGATTCGCGGCTAACGGTAGAGCAATGCCTCCATTTTAATTCGAGCAGATATGGTATTTGCAACCATTCAAGATAAGGAAAAAAACATAAAGGGCTAAAGCAGTACAAAAGGCGCATATTTAGCGATAGGTATAGAGCAATAGAAGTTTGTGATAGTATACAATTTCAAACACATCAGTCGGCGAGAAATGGCTTCGAAATACTTACCGGTAAAGAATCCTACTAAGTCTTTTTGGCATTCAGAGGCGGACGACTTTGCAAGGCATCGCACCACTACCACGTTACCTGAAAAAGCTGATGTTGTCATCATAGGATCTGGTTATGCGGGTGCGTCCACTGCCTATTATTTGTTAAAGGATAATCCAAGTAAGCCTAGTATAGTGATGTTGGAAGCAAGGGATACTTGTTCTGGAGCTACCGGAAGAAACGGCGGACATTTAAAGCCGGATATATATCACAGCAATATTCGTTTCACAAAGGAGTATGGTGAAAAAAAGTGCGCCGAGATAGCTAATTTTGAATACGAACATCTTGCCGCCTTCAAAGAATTAATCGAAGAGGAGAATATTGACTGCG
Source organism: Kluyveromyces aestuarii (assembly GCA_003707555.2). Taxonomy (NCBI): domain Eukaryota; kingdom Fungi; phylum Ascomycota; class Saccharomycetes; order Saccharomycetales; family Saccharomycetaceae; genus Kluyveromyces; species Kluyveromyces aestuarii. The sequence goes on from PPJO02000002.1 coordinate 316,212, forward strand.
ATTTTGTATTGACCAGAGCTATGGATATTCATTTGTCTCCAGCAAGCAATAAAAAATGCCTTGAAAATTACGAAGCGATGAAACAAAATCCTTATATATTATGCAAAAATGACATCATGCTATATGAGGGTCAAGCAGCTAGAACTGTTTCTAAAAACGAAAAGACACAAATTGCTGTCAGTTACACGGCGGGCCAATTATGGCCATATAAGATGGTAATTGGCTTGTTGAAAATATTGATAAAAAAACACGGCATGAACCTACAAACTAATACACCAGCATTATCTATTCAACGACTCAAAAACTCTTGGCTTGTCACTACTGCACGTGGAACAATTAATTGCGAAATATTGGTACTAGCCACCAATGCCTATACCGCTAGCATTGAGCCTGCAATGGAAAATAAAATTGTGCCGATAAAGGGAATTTGCTCTCATATTATCAAAACTGATGCGGATAAGCCTGTCCCATATTTGACCAATACATATGGAATTCGTATATCCGATCAAGGAGATGTGGATTATTTGATTAATAGACTTGATGGATCAGTCATAGTTGGAGGAGCCAAAAAATACATTTTGCCATTCAAAGACAGATTTTACAATATCGTTGATGACAGCACACTGATTGAAAATACTGATAGATACTTCCAGGAAAATTATATGGCTAGGCATTTTTCTACTTGGAAGGACTTTGCTTCGAGGCCTGATTATGTATGGGCAGGAATATTGGGTTATACACTAGACTCTCTACCTTATGTCGGGGAACTTAGAAAAAACGAATTCATTATAGCAGGCTTCCATGGGCATGGGATGCCACGTGCTCTTCTCTCAGCAAAGGCATTGGCGAAATCTATTAGGACAGGAGCACCTTTATCGGATATACCTGATGCCTTCAAAGTGACTAGGGAACGGCTAAGCGCTGAAAATACTATTCTCAAGAATTTTAGGCACGTTAAGCTGTAAAATTGATATAGAGTATGTCTTAACTACTTATATTCCAATGTATTCTCATTTTTCTTGCAATGAAACCATCCGCTAAAGAAATGGTTAGAAACCTTTCTTCACCAGAGGAAAAAGAGTAAATAGTTATCAAAAATATGACAGCCCGCAGAGAACTTGACTGAACGAACCCCTTTAGGACACCAGTGACCATTGACCAGCAGATTGACCAAAAAATATGACATTATGTTCTAACTGAGGTTCGAACTCAGGACCTTTGCCGTGTGAAGGCAACGTGATAGCCACTACACTATTAGAACGACTATTGTAGTAAATTCCACTATCCAGCACAATTCAAAACATTTTTGTTTTGGCCATATCTATTTCCTTTCCTACACATGAACTTTAAGGTACCACTGGATATATGAATATTTGTCCTCAAATAATATTCCATAGAGGAACCGTTAAAATTCTGCTTTCTTTTTCTGCCTGCAGGTTTTTACTTAAAGAGGATGTAAACACATTTAAGATAAGATCTCACCAAGACTACCTATCAATCATGAACAGATTTGCGACAATTAAATTACTGTTTAGGTCATTTGGTTTGGATATATGCTGAGTATAATTTATGTTAGGTGATGGTAGTTCTTTCCCCCAATTGGCATGGGTCACTTTTCAGTCTGTTCTTCAAGTTTTCTTCATAGCTCTTTCAGGATTTTATGCTGCAACCAGGGGTATACTGCCAAAGAAAGGCCAAAAGATAATTTCTATGATTAATGTTAATTTGCTGACACCCTGCTTGATTTTCAGTAAATTGGCCAGAACGTTATCTCTATCAAAACTTGTTGAATTGATCATAGTACCAATTTTCTACGCTTTTTTGATTGGAACTTCTTACTGCGTGGCTTCATCTCTTTCAAAGGTTTGTAAGTTCGATAAAGATGAGTCTCACTTTGTTATTGGTAATGCAGTATTTCCTAACAGCAATTCTTTACCAGTTTCCTTAATTGTTTCCTTGGCCTTTTCTTTGCCGCAGCTATCCTGGGACAAAATAAAAGATGACACACCAGAGAATGTTGCCTCGAGAGGAATCCTCTATTTACTAATGTTTCAGCAGATAGATCAGGCGTTACGATGGTCTTGGGGTGTTCATAAACTTCTTCGTTGGAGTGATAGAGAGGAATCTCAACCATTGTTGAGCCCGAGCGAGGAAAATTTAATGCACAACCTTCGGTATGAGACTAGACTTGATAAATTTGCGTCAAACATGCGATACCACTGGGATAACTTACTGGAGTACATGAATCCTCCGCTTTATGCTATTTTTTTTGCCGTGTTGGTCGCCTCCATTGAACCCCTTCAAATAGGGTTGTTCAAAAAGGACAGTTTCCTGAAAAACACAATATCTTCAGCAATTGATGATATGGGGAAAGTATCTATTCCACTGATTCTGGTAATTTTAGGTGCTAATATAGCCCCTTCCCCTTCTTCACCGAAACCAAGAAGAAGCTCAAGAACATTAGTCGCCGCCGCCATAGTATCAAGGATCTTTCTTCCTTCGCTCATCGTTCTGCCCACAATGACTATTTTGATGAAAAATCTTCAGATTAGCATTCTTTCTGACCCTGTTTTCGTACTTGTGACATTTCTCCTGACTGCGTCACCTCCTGCTATACAACTTACCCAAATCACTTCTCTGAATAAATTCTTTGAGTTCGAACAAATTGGAGTCCTTTTTTGGTCATATACAGTTTTGACCTTACCAGTGACAATAATAGTTGTCGCCAGCTCGATGACTCTCTTGAATTCACTGGGGATAAAATAAAAAGATAGTAAATTATGTCTTTTTTCTAAATTGCAAACATCTTTACATAAACAATTTGTAATAGTACAGCGATTTTATAAATGGTTTTACTACAGGTTCAAATGTGCTTTTGATCATTTTTTCTTGGAATCTTTAATCAGGGAGGCAAATCCGCTGTTGGATTTCTTCTTACCTAATGCTTTAGATGCGGACTTGGCATTGATGAAGTTAGAGGAGCCATCATTGTCGGAAGAGTCGCTGTCGCTATCGCTATCACTGTCACTGTCACTATCACCATTACTCTCACTGGAGATGTCTTCTTCTTCACTTGAGCTAGAGGAGGCAACGTCTGCGGCCGTTGTTTTGATGCCAGATTTTTCCTTGACCTCTGGGAGCCCTCTAGATGCCAAGTCGGAGAGGGAGCTTAACGAGTTCTGACTGAGTCTTTGTCTATTTGAAACGACAGATGGTGGCGGAGGTGACAACAAACGTGATTGGACCTTCTGCGTTCCGGTTACAGGAGATGCGTACTCCATCATTCTGGTCACTGGAACCTTAATAGGCGTTTCATTCTGCTGAGTAGACTGAGGAACATTTTTAAGACTAGAATTTCCACTTTCAGCTCCATTTTTTGCGATTGATCCTACAATTCCTTTTGGTGTATCTACAATTCCTCTACGGGATTTTTTTGTCATAGAGGCCTCCTCTTCATCCGAAGATGAATCACTGTGATCTGATGAAGAGTCTGTCTCAGATTGTTCATTCGAGTCCTCTTGCTCAGAGAAAAATTTAATTTGGTCCTTCGAAGGCAAAGATTTTTTTGATGGTGATGATATCGAACTAGCACCTGCGATGAATTTGTTCCTCAACTCATCTAATTTCACGGCTTTCGATGGAGAAGAAGTTGTTTCAGTGTTACTGGGGTTGGGTACAATATCAGTGTTTTCTTTATTATCAGGTTTTGAAGGGGTCGTATCAATTTTCTTAGAATCAACTGATTTTTTTAAGTCTCTAGTAGCTTTCTTCTTCGCCTCGGCCTCTGCTTTTTTGCGGGCTAGCTCTTCTTGCTTGGCTTTTCTGGCGGCTTCCCTTTCAGCCTTTTTACGCGCAAGTTCCTCCTGTTTAGTCTTTCTCGCCGCTTCCCTTTCTGCTCGCCTTTTTTCGACCTCCTCTTGCTTGGCTTTCTTTACTGCTTCTCTCTCTAGTCTTCGCTTTTCTGCCTCTTGCTTTTTCAGCAGACGTGACGGTGATAACTTCTTAGCTTTTAAATCATCCAGCTTTGTTGATGAAAGTTTCGAGTTGGTTGACCCACTTTCCTCACTTACTCCTTCTTCTTCGGGAGATCTGCTTGTCTGTTGATCCTCGTCCGAGTCTACTATGAACTCTGGTGAAACATAATCATCTTTGTTCTTGGCAGGGGAAGGGGACAATTGTCTGTCGATCTTATCATGCAATTCTTGACTAGACATGGGAGTTTCGAGAGGTCTTATCTGCGAAGAAGTCAATTTTGATACATCTGGAGAATGCTCCTTTTCACCACGTTCTTGAAGGGGAGAAGAGCTTTGTGAAATTTCGGAATTTTCAGAGGAAGTTTTTGAAATATTACCTGTAAAGTTGTTGGAATTCGTACTCCTTTCTTCCTCTACTTCTTGTGACGATGAGGATGAAGATGATTGCAAAGACTCTGAATTATTTTCCTCTGGTTCCTTCTGTGTGGCATCCACTTTATCAGCATCATTAAAAGATACTACTACTGGTCTCAAGGGATGAACATTTAACTGCTTGAGACTGAACTCGTCGACGCTTTCCGCGCTATGTTCAGTCTCGATGTTACTATCGGAAGAATAGTCCTCCCCAGAGGAAGATGATGACTCTAAAGGATTTCTTGACGTTCCAGTTGAGATAAATTGAGCTGCTTTCTGAGCAGCATGCCTAGGTATTCTTTCTGGCAAAATATTTCTTGGATCAGGCTCGCTATTATCAATATCCTTGTTTAGAATGGTGAGTTGTGGTCTCTTTTTCTTATTCTTTTCTATCTCGCTCCAATCAAGGCCAGTTTTCCTGAATCCAGGCGGAACATCGAATTTTGTTCCTTCTATTAATTTAAGTAAATCAGCCTTTTGGAAACTTCCATCAGCTTTTTCTTTGTGATCATGGATACGAACTGTGTCATTGGCCTCGTTTCCATCATCTTCGGACTCAGATTCACTAAAAGAATCCTTTCTAGTTGTATTACTAGAAATTTGATTATCAGTGATCAACTCTGAAGCATTTTTTGCCAGGCGCTCCACTTTAGCTTCAAGAGAGCTTTTTCTCTGGGGAGGTAGCTCGGCTACTCTAACATTGATATTTTTTGTCGTATCCAAAGGACTCTTTTTTGTGGGAGAACCGTTATCATCTGCTATGGAAGATGGAGCTCTAGTTTGTTGACTAAGTGTATCTGGTATATTTACAGCTCGACTTCCAGATGTTCGGTCATCTGTCAATATTTCCTCGTCATCTGAACTAGATGACTCTTGATTTTCTGGATTGTACGGCTTCTTCATCGGAATTTTTGCGGATTTGGGGGGCAAAAGGCCAGCAGCAGGCGATGAGGGACCTTCATGCATTGTTCTTTCCATCTCTGATATTTTTGGTTCAGGTATGCGAAGCATTCCCGACGTGATTCTTTTATTGGTTAGAACAGGTGTGGAATTTATGCGCAAAAAATTTTGGTTCTGGTGCATAGAGTTTGAGAGTCCATTCTTATCAGGGGTTTGTACTAAATTGGAAATCTTTATTGGCGTTCCTGATGGCAGGCGATGTTGTCTTGCCTTACTAGGATCGACAGTTTGAGATTTTGAAACTGAATTTTCTCCGGTTCCATTAATTTTTAGTCTTTTTTGTCCGATGCCTGAACTTATCCTAATTGGAGGTGACTGGGGGACGGTGGGGGGAGGTAATATTGATTTGTCCCCTACTTCGTCTTCACCATATTCTTCGTCTTCGAAGTCAGAATTAACCTGTTTCACGTTACGCTGCACTGGCGGAGGGTATATTTGATGAGCTAATGGAGTCGAGACTCTCAATGCAGAATTTTTCAGAACATGCGATCTTCTTTTTGCAACCGTAACTGAATTTTCTAGCGCGCTACCACCAGTAGAGCCCTTGAGTGTCGACGACGTTGAAATTGAAGTTATCGCACCTGCGCCATTATTCAATTTTCTTTTCTTAGAAGCATAAAGTGATTCTGGCTTATTTGTATCAATTTCAACATCGATTTCTCTACTCAAGACAACACGCACTGTATTGAAAACGTTGAAAACATCTTTCACAAGAAAATCAGGATCCAAATCACACTCGTCAACATCCTGTAGGCTATCTATCTCTAACTCGTTGGACAGGTTGGGATATATTTTATGGCATTTTTCTAAGATTTCCTGGGATAATTGGTATAATGAGTTGGATGGTTTGGTAAATAACAAGAACTTCTTTGGTTTAGTTCTGGTAATATGTGAAGTCATAAAACTTGACATGTACACGGTGTTGGTTGATAAATTTGGATCAAAAGGTCTAGTGCCACCCGCATTATTCGAAGCTCCCCCAGAATATTGAGGTAGAATTGAGTGTGGTTGAGCCTGCTGCTGGGTTGATCCGAGAAGCTGAGAAGATTCGGATGGTATTGAAGGTAAACCGAAATTGAAATTCCTACTAGCACTTGGAGGTACTAGAAGAACTTGTAACTTAAACATCTTCCGAATGCTATTTCAAGTGCAAATTAACTTGGTTTAGCACTTATAGCTAACCTTTGAGCCTGTATTCTCCTTATGGATTCTTTGTTTTAGCGTTCAAAGATGAGAAATTATGGAGCTGGTGCTATTCTACTGTGTGTTTTTACACTCGATATTCGTATTTGATGATTATTTGATTATTCTCCCATTCTGTAAACCGTATCAGCTAGCTAAAGGAATTTTGGCTGAGAATAAATTGGCTAAGTACTATCTAAATAAGAGCGTTTACTATCTAACACTTCAAATTCAATTTTTGCGGGATTACTTTAGTATTAGCGCGCTATATTGCTTTATTTATTTTGCAACACTTAGTACTTCTATTCAGTGGATTTTCTAACGACAATCATGCGTAAACGCGGCGGTTGCCTTGTTTTTTGGCCTGTCCTGCAGGAGTCTTTGAAATTTTGTTCTTCGAATTTTGTCTTGAAGGGAGCAAGTTTAAAGATTTGAGTGATGGTTCACGTTCAGTGTCATAGGTTTCAAAGTTCTCTGCCATTGACTGAAAGAAGTTTTGAAAGTTAGATTGCAATTGCGTGGATGGGACATGTGTGTAAGAAGGTTCGACACGAATCACAGAGGGTGGTTTGAGAGAACTTTCTCGAGAACCCAAGGTGCTTGAGTCCGTCGATTCCAGTTCATGTACGCTTTTATCGTATGATAGTAAAGCTGCGCCTAATTCTGCCTTATTTGTTTGTACCATTGACTTTAATAACGATAGGGCTATGGTAGTTTTCAATCGGTTCACATCTATCTCTTGATGTTCATCAGAGCCCTTTCCTTGGGTTTCGAAGAAATGCGCCACATCCTGTACACAAATGGACCAATCTACCCTGTTAGAATCTTTTATCTTTAGTTCCTTCAACGCTTCAAGGGTTGCGTGGCGTTCCACTTCAGATTTAATTTTCTCATTCAATGTAGTTGGCAACTGAGTAAACTGACAATGTGTTGCTCCATATAAACTAGCAATGGCTAAACTCAATTTCCATTCTGAGTTTGACTTCCAAAGTGAATAACTGTTTTCGTCTTCGCAATATTCTAGAATATAGAACGGTTTATCCACGTCAGCCATGTCGTCACTCTGGAAAACGGACTTTATCTTCAAATTTCCAGTAATGGTTTCAACAAAATTCAATTGCAATTGGAATATATCCTGTATTTTGTGCAGGTATCTAATTATCTCTTCAATGCGCGGCACGTTCTTGATCTTAGTCAACTGAATCTTTGGCTTGTTTTCACCAGCATAAACGTAGATACTTTCTGTCATTCTAAAAATTGATATTAATTTCGACCAAATTCCTTCTTCACAAATTTTCTGAACACCTTAACCCTGATGTGTCCTTTTATTGGTTTTATTGTTATTTTTACCTTAGTTTTGTTTTATTCGCCTTGTGGGTGATTAATTTCCAACATGATTTCGGTGTTCTGTTTATTTTAGGAAAACAAAGAAGGTTCGGTTAGCTGTCCTTTTGCCTTAGAAAACCGGCAGCACGATAATAAATAATATGAATGGAAATAAGTAGATTTCAATTGAAGACAGGAAATCGAATAATATAGTTTAGCGAACAGGGCGTTTGTTTGTAAAAGCAGCATATAGTACTACACTGTTCAGTAAGCCCAATTAACTTGAAGGGTTCCAATAGAGTTAGTTGATTGAAAAAAAATTTGGACGAGTCCGGAGTCGAACCGAAGACCTCTCCCATGCTAAGGGAGCGCGCTACCAACTACGCCACACGCCCAGTCGTACGAAAGTAGGAATCAGGAAATAGTTATGTTGTCTTTGATAAAAGCCTCAGCGGCTAAAATAACTGTTTTCCTCAATTTTCATTTTTCTGATTTATATGTTGATGAATTAGTTTGCCTCACTAAGTTGCTACGTTGAATAAAAGTTTACAAAAGCATCAATTGTTCTTGCTCTTTCGCAGTTATTTTATCCAGAAATTTCAAGTCCAATGACCGAGCTTCAATCCACTTTCAATACTTCAATCTTGGAGTTTACTGGTATGCATTTGCAATTTTTTTGTTTTTTAAACATAAAGGCATTCACTTTCACTTGCGCATTTGATCGAATAAGATTTTTAGGTACTAACCTCCTTTCTTGACAGAGACTGCCACATGGATAGCGTCAAAGCTAATCAACATTAAAGCATTTACGGAAACAGACGTAATCACCATTGATTCTAAAGTTCGAACCCAAAAACATGTGGTGGAAAAGTTTGATCGATCTTTCAGATCTGGTAAAGTGGTTTTACCAGAAGAAGTGATGTTACCGCTCGAAAATGCAGCTACGACTTTATGGAACACAATTTCAGTTTCACGAAGAATTGATTCACCACAGTTTTTGAAAAAAACTTTACTAAACTGTAAATGCTTTTCGGCATCACTCTTGGCACTACATGAAGCAATTACGGATGAGCTCCAGAGTAAGTTAAGGGCATACAGTTGTTTCGTTAAAACTCTAAAATATGCCAACGAAGAAAATCTTTTGGAAGACGTTTCTGTCTTGCAAAATTATTGTGACAAAAGTTTTCAGATCTTAGAGAAACAGATGGCTAATAATAAGTGTGCTAGCAAGAGTATCATTGCTGAGTATGAAAGGCTCCGAGTTGACATGTTCATTATGAATATGGAGCAGGCACTCCGTCTTGAAGATCTTGAATTGGCCAAGTTTTATGAGAGCAAGGCAGCAGTTGAGGAGAAGAGCGAATTTTTGAAGGCGGAAACGATAATGGAAATCGGTAGAATGATTTATAATGCAGTACTCAAACTTAGCCAAAATGGTTTTGAGTCTAAGAAAGACTTGATTTACATATTAGAGCGTGGAAACAAAATCATGCATTTGCCTGTTGATTTCTTACCAATTCAACAAGAATTTTGTGAAATGAAATTTACAGTGATGCTATTTCTGACGAATATGGTGATAGAGAACAATGATGATGATGAAATTTGTTTAAAATCACTCACTTGCTTACAAAATGAATATCACAAAAAAGTTGAAACCTATAAAGTTTACTTGAAGTTCTTACATCGTGACAGTTCTACAAAGGCTGGAAAAATAGAGGATATTTTGATGCAGATGATAATGTCGGTTGATACTATAATGAACTTTGACTCTATTTTAGCCTGTATTAACCAAGAAGGAAAAAAAAATACGGAAGCATCTTTAAGATGTCTAGACTACCTTTTCTATAATAGGTTAGTTCCTGATAGAGATCATGAACTCTTGGAAAAAATACTAGCGACGCATGTATTTATTGTGTCTCAGTCTTCATTGATGAATAATGAAGAAAAGATAGACAATTTGGAGAACGCTTTCTTCAGCGTTGAGAAAAGTTTGACGAAAAAGCTTTCAAAAACATGCGTATCTGGTATAATAACCTTGTTGTTCAATTCTGGAAAAAAATTGTACAAGTGTGGGAAGCAGCGGGAAAGTACCAAATGGTTTGGTCTAGCGCTTACACATATACTAAGTGGCAATACAATTGAAACTGGAAAAGTCCAACGGGCTTTACAGATTTCACTAATTGAACTCGGAGAGTTTGATAGCGCAGAAAAGGTTTTTGATGATATGTCTTCAGAGGATAAGAAAAATTCATTGACTCTTTTAAACATGTTCCGGGTTTTCTCTCATAGAAAAGATGATGAAAGTGTCAAAAATTGTTTAAACAAAATGAAGGATGTCAACGACTCAAAAGCGCTAGATATCCTTATTGTTGCTATCTCGGAATGTGAGAGATCATCAAGTCTAGCCATCCATGGAATGCTTTGTCTCTTTGAAAAACTCGAAACTACCGAAAAATCAGTAGGAGAGTCTAGACGAGGATCTATTATTTGCTCTCTCAGATATACGGCCCAGATGATACTGAAAATGTCAGAAAACGAGGGTATTGCCTCTTTGACTCTATATGTACCTACTCTTCACAAGCTGTTCGAAAAAGGGCTCGATTTCCTCAAAACGATAAGAATCTTAAATCAGCTAAGCACGAAAGTTGACAAAACCCCCGAATATGATGAAGTCATATCCGTAGAAGATATTGAGTGGTTTTCTTCAACATGCTATAATTTAACCCGTAAATTAGTGCACGCGGAAGAGTTTCAACACGTACCTGACCTGGTAAATATATGTGCATCTTACATTGATCTAGTTCCGATGAATGAAATTTCCCCAGAAAAAAAAACTTATTACCAGTACTGGAAAATAAGGACGCTAATGTTGCGTCTCTTCATGATCCGAAAGTGTTCTGAATGGAACAAACTACTTGACGAAGTTGAACGGGCGCTAAAAAATTTTGAAAACTATCAGTTTACCACCGGTGAACAAGACCCAGATTTAGCACCCTCTCTTAATATTTCGGAGATTCTAGAGACACGCAACGAGCTTATCGGTTTGTTTCTAGAATCTGCCCTTAACATGAAAGATTTCAAAAAGGTAAAATTCATAGTTGACAAAAGTGAGAAAATAAGTGATCTAGAATTAGATAAATTGATGGTCAATATCTTATTATCTATTGATTCTGCCCCTTTAGACTTATCATCATCCTTGTTATTTCCCCTCATTGAGAGAAATATTGGTGATTCTTTCTTGTCAGACGACACCTTGTGTCATTGGCTAAGCGCGCTCCTGGAAGTCGCCTTACCAAAACTTGAACAAGATTGCCTAAATTTACTTACTAAGTTCCAGAAAAGGGCAAATTTTGCCCAAAAGATTGTGGCCGGTAAAGAAATAGAATATCTTGCGACTAAAGTCTGGAATTATGGTGTCTCATGCATAATTAAAGGACAGAAAACACGCGGTACCATTTGGTGCAAACTATCTTTATCCCTTTCGGCACTGGCACCAACTAATAGTCTTGAGGCGCAACTTAAGGACTATTGGGTTGCATTAACATCTTCGGCTGATCTTCCTCTCGCAGCCACGGAAGAATAGTTTCGACCCAGCATAACTACAAGGAATTTATTCACTCCACGAACGGTGTTCTGATCGCTAGAGTTCCATCGATTACCCGCATTTAGCTTTTTCTGTAAGCATCTGCAGTCAAAAGTTTAGACTTCTCTTTGACTTGATTTGACTTCGATTGAAGGACAATTCTCTAACAATCGTACTTTTCTTTGACCGGCCGTATGGGGCGTAAGAGCTTTTCTTTTCTTTTTCAGTTGGACGCAAGGAATTTTTCGTGGAGAAACAAATCCGCAAATAGCTGTGCGGAGACCTATATCCACTATTGCATCCTAGTTTTACGTGTACACATGCGTTTGGTTCAAGAAAGGTGTCAGAAAGAAGGCGGAAAAGGGTTTATTTAGCCGCCCATTGTTGTTGAACTCAACTTCATCTTAAAAGGCTTGTTAGGAGGATTTATTACCAAGGGTTTCATTAAGCTTCGCTAATCACATGCCACTATGGCTATCAGAAAGTGATAAAATTATGACTAACTACTATGTGAAAATTTTTCGCGTAGAAAATCGTGTAGGAAAAAAATAAATTGGCCAATTTTCAAATACGTTGTGGCTCATTTATAGGGGAATAGTCATTGAACGTGACGGATAATTTTGAATGTCTTGAGAAGTGTCTGTTGTTGAAGAATATATATAAGTAAACTCTTCAAACGACAAGCGGAGTAAGAAGATTTATAATCTACAAGTGCATATTGTTGAAGGCTCAAAAGCAAACTAGGAATTAAAAACTACAATAATGTCTTACGCTCAACAAATCAATAACTTGCAGGATACATTTGAAAACGCAATGAACTTGTCTGGTTCACCAGGCGCTGTTTCAACATCTCCTACTCAATCTTTCATGAACACTTTGCCACACAGATTGAATGTGGTTAAGCAACAAAAGGCTTTGAAACCATTTTCTACTGGCGACATGAAGATTTTATTGTTGGAGAATGTTAACCAAACTGCTGTTGAAATTTTTAACCAACAGGGCTATCAAGTCGAGTTCCAAAAGTCATCGCTACCTGAAGCTGAATTGATTGAAAAAATCAAAGACGTGCATGCGATTGGTATCAGATCAAAAACGAAGTTGACTGCAGAAATTTTGAAACACGCTAAGAACTTAGTTGCTATTGGCTGTTTCTGTATCGGAACAAACCAGGTCGACCTTGACTTTGCCGCCAAGCAAGGTATTTCTGTGTTCAACTCTCCATTCTCCAACTCAAGATCTGTCGCAGAATTGGTAATTGCAGAGATCATCACTTTGGCCAGACAACTTGGTGACAGATCTATTGAATTGCACACTGGAACTTGGAACAAGGTTTCTGCAAAATGTTGGGAAGTTAGAGGCAAGACATTAGGTATCATTGGGTATGGTCACATTGGTTCTCAATTGTCAGTTTTGGCTGAGGCCCTTGGTATGAACGTACTATATTACGATATCATTACTATCATGGCTCTAGGTACTGCCAAACAGGTTTCCACTCTCAATGAGTTGTTGAACAAATCTGACTTCATCACTTGTCATGTCCCAGCAACACCGGAGACTAAGAACTTGTTGTCTGGTCCACAATTTGCCGCTATGAAGGACGGTGCTTATGTTATCAATGCATCCAGAGGAACCGTTGTTGACATTCCTGCATTGATCCAAGCTATGAAAGTTGGTAAGATTGCAGGTGCTGCTTTAGATGTGTATCCTCACGAGCCAGCCAAGAACGGGGCCAATTCTTTCAACAACGATTTGAACCCTTGGATTTCTGAGTTGGTTTCTCTGCCTAATGTTATCTTAACCCCACATATCGGTGGTTCCACTGAAGAGGCTCAAAGTGCGATTGGTATCGAAGTTGGTACCGCTTTGACTAAGTATATCAACGAGGGTAACAGTGTTGGCTCCGTAAACTTCCCAGAAGTCTCTTTAAGAGCTCTAGATTTAGACCAAGAAAGTACCGTTCGTGTGCTATACATTCACCAAAATGTGCCCGGTGTTTTGAAAACTGTCAACAACATTTTGTCCAATCACAATATCGAAAAACAATTCTCAGATTCTAATGGTGACATCGCCTACCTAATGGCAGATATCTCCAATGTGAATCAAAGCGATATCAAGCAATTATATGATGAATTAAATGAAACAGCTTACAAGATCTCCATTAGATTGTTGTACTAAGTTCGCGTTTCATCCAAAAGATCCGTTCTTTCATAATTTTTCAAAATCGCATGACTTCAACAGATTAGTTTTATAGATATTTGTATATTATATCTCCTTCAGGTAATTATTATGGCCATCATGTAAAGAATATTTCAACTTATTCAAAATTATTCAAAAAATAATATTTGTACAATTGATGAAATGCTATCTGCTATGAATTATTACCATAGTCATGCTGCGTTGGTAGGTACTAGATCAATAGAATGCCGTTAGAATGCCGTTATACACAAGGCCATCTTGGTGGTGGTTATTTATATGAGATGAATTAAATCATTTTAGACGAAACATACGAAGACAACTATCCGTATGGGTGGCAAACTTCAGTTTTTATTAAGTATTATAATCATTAAGGTAGTGAGAGCAACTTCTCTGATAAATTAGATAATACAGTAAGCAACATATATTAGGTAGCCCAGCAATTATGTCCGTTACTTCTGCTTTGCCTTTATTGGCATTGTTGAAAGAGAATGATTATACGGCGAAGAGATACGCTTTAGAATCAATCAAGGATGTTGTGGATCAATTGTGGTCAGAAATATCTAACGATATCACAGAAATCGAAGCTCTATACGATGATAAATCATTTCCAGACCGCAAATTAGCAGCATTGGTTGCTTCTAAGGTCTATTATAATTTAGGTGAATATGAATTGGCTGTAAATTATGCATTGGCCGCTGATGATTATTTAAATATCGAGGAGCAATCACAGTATGTGGAGACGATTGTTTCTCAAAGTATTCAAATGTACATTTCTTCGGCTTCTCAGAAGTTCTTGGGCTCTCAGGTCGAAATAAATCCCCAGCTTTTGGCAATCTTTGAAAGAATGTTACAAAAATGTGTTGCGGCAGGCGAATTTAAACTTGCTCTTGGGATAGCATTGGAAAGTTATAGGTTGGATGTCGTAGAGAGCCTTTTAACATCCCAAGACTCCGAATCTAACTTGCTTAAGTTGTGCACCTATACCTTGACGGCATCAACGTCAATTTTGACAAACACAGCCTTCAGGCAAAGCGTTCTAAGAAAAGTTTTTGATATTCTCATGCAAATGTCATCTCCTGACTACTTTATCGTTGCTAAAATTATTGTTCAATTGAATGATGTGAACTTGGCAAAATCCCTCTTTTCTAAGCTTAAATCAGAAAACAATACAGCAATCTCGTACCAAATAGCGTTTGATTTGGTGAATTCTGCTCCTCAAGGTTTGTTAACTGATTTATTGGCTTTCTTACATCCGAATGAGAATGATTCAAAACTTCTAGATATTCTATCTGGACTGCCAACCTGTGATTTACAAAATACCTTCTTATTCGAAAATAAAAATATTGATAAGGCACTTCTTAACAAAGCCAAGTCCTCATTGGATGGTAAGTTCTCTTTGTTCCACACTGCAGTAAGTGTATCAAATGCTTTCATGCATGCTTCTACCACTGACGATAGCTTTGTGAGGCAAAATCTACCATGGCTAGGGAAGGCTCAAAACTGGGCAAAATTCACCGCAACCGCGTCTCTAGGTGTCATTCACCAGGGTAATCTTACTGAAGGTAGAAAAATTATGGAGCCTTACTTGCCTGGGAGTGGAGCAAAATCTCGTTATATCAAAGGTGGCTCCCTTTATGGTTTGGGTTTAATATTTGCTGGCTACGGTAAGGAGACCACTGAATTTTTGAAGGAACAATTACAATCTAATAGTTCGTCCGCTGGAGAAGAAGATGTTGATGTATTATTACATGGTGCTTCCTTAGGTATTGGGTTGTCTGGTATGGGTTCAAACGACATAGAAACTTACGAGGTGTTGAAGGAAGTCCTGTATGGTGATTCTGCAAAATCAGGAGAAGCCGCTGCTCTTAGTATGGGTTTGATTCTTTTGGGTTCTGGTAATAAATCTGCAATTCAAGACATTTTAACTTATGCCCAGGAAACTGAGCACGGTAATATTACGAGGGGTCTATCCATCGCTCTAGCTTTGATTAACTACGGCAAAGAGGAATTAGCCGATGAGTTGATAGACGAATTACTAAAAAGTGAGAACGCATTATTGCGGTATGGTGGTGCATTTACGATTGCCTTGGCACACGCTGGTACAGGCAATAATAAAGCTGTTAAAAAGCTTCTCCATATTGCTGTGTCCGATTCTGATGATGACGTTAGGAGAGCTGCCGCAACTGCATTGGGTTTTGTCCTAATACGTGAATACACAACAGTACCTAGAATTGTTGAATTGCTATCTGAATCTCATAATGCTCACGTTCGTTGTGGTACAGCATTCGCTTTGGGTATTTCATGCGCTGGTAGAGGATTGCAAGCAGCAGTCGACGTTTTAGAACCACTATTGACTGATCCCGTGGACTATGTCCGTCAAGCTGCTATGATTGCTATGTCTATGATTTTGATTCAACAAACTGAAAAAACGAATCCCAAGGTTAAATCTATTAATGAACAACTTTTGCATGTGATCGGAAATAAGCATCAGGAAGGTTTGGCAAGATTTGGTGCTTGTGTTGCCCAAGGTATAATGAACGCAGGTGGTCGTAATGTTACAATTGAACTTGAGAATTCGGAAATGGGTACTTTGAATGTTAAATCTATCATAGGTTTGGCAATGTTCACGCAATTCTGGTATTGGTTCCCTCTTTGTCATTTCTTATCATTATCGTTTACTCCTACTACCATAATAGGGTTGCGAACCTCAGACCTTGCAATTCCGAAGTTCAATTATAAATGCCATACCAAAGCAGGTATTTTCGAATATCCACCGATGTTTGAAGAAGAAGTTGATAAAAACATAGAGAAGCTAACGGCAGCGGTCTTGTCAACGACAGCAAAAGCTAAGGCGAGAGCAAAGAAGGGTAAGAAGGATAAGGTGGATCATGAAGCTCGCAAACAAAAGGAGGAACAAGAAGAAAAGAAGCATGAGGAACAAGAGCTGGCCAAGAAGAAAGAAGAAGAGCTCGTTGCCGAAGATTACAAAATCAAATATACAAGCACCGGTTACGATGTTGAGAATTTATCCCGTGTACTTCCTCAGCAACTCAGATTTATTTCGTTCCCGAAGGATAGTCGTTTCATTCCCGTGCGCAAGTTTAAAGGCAACAGTGGTGTCATTATGTTAGAGGACAAGGCACCAGATGAGCCTGTGGAGTTGATCAAGACCGTAAAGCAAACAAAGGATATCCATGCTCCATTGCCGCCACCATTCAAGGTGAATGATGCGTTAGAATTCTAAATCATTACTATATCGAATTGAGATCTAAAGTCAAAACCCACTTAAATATCTTTGTATAATATAGAAAAATGAGGTAATAGGCAATAGTTTACTGGTGTTCTATCACGTTTAGGTAAATCTACCTAGTGCTTCGTCGACAAGGTCTTTATGATTCTCATCCAGTTCACCTCTCCTGATTTTATCGTTTCTTTGACGAACAGATTTTTCCCTGTCGAGTTGCTTTTTAACTCTTAGCTTTCGTTCATCAATGACGTTTTGAGTCTTCTTTCTTAAGAATGCACGAAGACCAGAATTTTTTCCTTTTACGTCGGGTCTAACTTCGGGAATATCCTGGTTCTCCTTTGGTTTATTCTGTTCCTCGTTGCTTATCACTGCCAGGTCTTTTGCAGTAAGCCTCATTTGGGAAGCACGAGAATCAACATTACCGATAATCTCAGGGTCCAAAGAGATAGAATCTGCAGGTAATTTGTTCAACAACGACCTGACTTCTTGCTCCTGTCTCTGTTTTGTCGTCTCATATGGATTAACTTCCAGTGCATCATAGTTAGCTTCACCAGCACCAGGAATTATCAAGTTTGTTACACCTTGTTGGTGGCCAACACCTAGTAGATCTTCGAATGGGACAAATTGTAAGTTTTCCACTCTGTTACCTGGGAACAGATGGGACATGTATGGCGTGTTTCTATTGGGTAACCCACTGGAAGTGAAGTATGGTCTGGCATCTTTTCCACTTTTTAGTGCGTCTTTCCATAGTGTCACATGGGGACCTCTTGAAACCGCAAGCAGTCCGGTGTCAGAAATAGTACAGCTTGTGCCAGGTGTGGGCATGTTCTCAACTACATGAAGTTCTCTGAAATTCCTAATATCCCATATTTTTAATGACTTGTCTGCTCCGGTAGTTGCCATGTAATAGCCTTGTCTATCAACTGCAATGCTCGTCACAGGAGCACGAGCGGAAAGCAACCTTGCCAGAGGAGTTGGCATACTCGGAGACCAGAGAGTGACAGTGCCGTTACTATGGCCTAAATGAATAACCGCATTCCAAGGATTTTGTGCCATGGATGTTGTAGGCCCAAGTTTGGTTCTGTGTTCTGAAACAAGTTGACCCGTTGAAACGTCCTGGTATTTCAAAAATCCTGTTTGACCTGAAGTCGCCAACAAGTAGTGGTAGGGCAAAAATTCCAAATGCTTGACTTCAATATGCTGCTTCAAACGATGCAACTCAACACCTTCATGGTCATAAATAAACGTGTATTTCTTTTGAGCCACAGCGAAAAATTGCTCACTCTGTAGGTACGTCGCAGCCTGTACGGTTTCATTTAGATTCAATTCACCCCGTAATTCACCCTTTCTCCAATCCATGGATGCGACATGTCCTTTCCGCCCAGCAATAAGTAGGTGTGTACCATTTCTAGAATAATTCATCCTGTAAGGCCCAAAATCTTTCAATTTCAAATCCAAGGCCTTGTTTGCCATTGAATAATCCACATGTGTCTTAATTTCTTTCTGGGTGAACTTGAAAGTTTTTTCCATCTCATCTTCCGCTTCTAAGTAACCATGTTCTTCCGGAAGTAAGTAATCGGTAGCTGCAGTAGATAGCACTGCTTCTTTATACTTGTCATCAATCCGTTTTAGTCCAGCTTTTAATTTTTTATCTCTGGTCTTCTTGTAGTTTGATTTTCCACCTACTCCTCCTCGCTCGAACTTTTGTTGATTTTCTCTTTGCCTTAGTTCAGAGTAGTTGCCCGCTTTTTTAACCATCTTTACTGTATATTGGAACTATTTGATCAGCGCTTGAGGTTGAATACAGATATTTTATATCATGCCAAACCTCCCATTTGATGCACTACCTCATCGCATCAGATTCTTAAAATTTTCATTGACAAAAAAAGAAAAGAATTTCACGACATTGGAATTTAAGCTCAGAAGACAAGATATTATGACCAACGACTTGGAAATCCAGAGATGGATCCTGGCGTTAGAAACTGGTGCGTAAATTTATATGCAGGTGAAAGGCTTTTTTTTTTGGAAATATGTAAAAATTTTCCTTATGCATGGTCAGCATGTGGCAACCTTGTATCCTTATTCATTTCAGGCAGGTAACTTCAATATTTAGTGCGATATTGCCTCTTAAATATAGAGCCAAAAAGGGGTTTTTATATTAATACGCTGCTTCGCCTTAGAAGGTATAAACTCAGCAAATAAGAACAATATGTGTATTTTTTGCGTTTTACCATTGTTCGATATCGGATATGCCGTTTTTCTATATGCAGATGTGTCGCCCGCGTAAATTAAGAATTCAAAACATCCCCTGCTATTCTCGGCTACATGATTGTATATATGCCTTGCAGCATTGATAGCTTTTTTATTTATCTGATTTTCTATTTATCAGGAATACTGCTTGGTTTAAAATCGAGTAATACCCTTTGAAATTACTTATTATCTCTACACTGTCATTGTCTGTTTGACACTGAATTTTATACCATATTGCCATGAAAAATTTAATCACGTGATAAACTATTACAGTCAAAAAAAAAAACCTCGAAAACAGGCTTCCAGCGCGAGTTGAAGATCAGTGGGGTCGGAGGATCTATCAAAACCTTGGACTAGAGAAACAAATCCGAGACATTACTTTGCAATGCGAACAGGTATCCAACGTTTTGCTAGCAGCAAGATTTTAGGGCATTCAAGGTTTTTTTTGAAGAATGGGATGTACCCTCTGAAGGCTAGTGTCTTCGGACCCAAACTCATTCTTTACACAGCAGGTATATTGGGAGGTGGAATTGCAGGCTTTTATCTGTCGAACTCGAGATCGGCAATTCATGAATATATATCTTGTTCTCTTCTAAGATTGGTCACACCAGATGCTGAAGATGGCCATAAATTAGGTATTTGGTGTTTAAAGTGGGGATTGGTACCAAGACTATGGTTCGATAAAGATGAGGAATTGCTAAACGTTAATGTATTTGGAAAGACATTGACTAATCCAATTGGTTGTGCTGCAGGTCTAGATAAGGATGGTGAAGCGATTGACGGTATTTTCTCTGGTGGATTTGGTTACGTCGAAATTGGTTCCATCACACCGTTGCCTCAGGAAGGTAATCCAAAACCAAGGTTTTTCAGATTGCCAAAAGATGATGCTGTTATCAACAGATATGGATTTAATTCTAGTGGTCACGAAACAGTTGCGGGTACTTTGCAGGCGCGTGCGGCTAACTTTATCAACAGCTATATCTTCAAAGATTTGAGTATTGATACGTTGTCCTTGTATAAAAACAAACTACTAGGGATCAACCTTGGCAAAAACAAGAACGGTGACGAAGTAAATGATTATTTGAAGGGTGTCGAGAGTTTCCAAAAATTTGCAGATGTTCTTGTTATTAACGTCTCATCTCCAAACACACCAGGTTTGAGAAGCCTTCAAAAAGAATCAATTTTGACGGACTTGTTGAGTCAAGTTGTTGCTAAGAGGGACTCTTTGATTTCGAAGGGGAATGTTTTGGGAGCTTCATCGCATAGACCGCCAATTTTAGTTAAGGTTGCCCCTGATTTGAACGAAGAGGAGATCAAATCTATTGCTCAAGCTGCAAAGAATTCCAAAGTGGATGGTATCATCGTATCTAATACCACTATTCAAAGACCTGCTTCCTTAATTACTGCAGATGATAAATTGGTTCAACAAGCCGGTGGTTTGAGTGGAAAGCCACTAAAACCTTATTCCCTAAAAGCCTTGAAAACCATGGCAAGATACACAAAGGATTCTGGTCTCATTTTGGTGGGTTGTGGTGGCATTTCATCGGGTGCTGATGCCATTGAATTCGCCAAAGCAGGTGCTACTTTCGTTGAATTGTATACCGCTTATGCTTACAAAGGTCCGGGCTTAATTGCAAGGATCAAAGACGAAGTCACAGAACAATTAAAGAAGGAAGGTAAGACCTGGTCCGAAATCGTTGGACAAGATGTTAAATGAAAAACAACGTAATGATTCTTTGAGGATATGTCATAAATTTGATATTCTAGTCATTATATCAACTATTCGTTTGAGAAAAAGATAATAAGTGATCAATTAATAACTATCGATAAAATAAAATTAAATATCTATGCAAGTTAGAAAGAATGATAATACTTCATCAAGCCCAAGAGTACAATGACGAAGGAAATATCTGTAACATACATAGATATAACATCCATGTACCGTGCGATCAACGCGATTTTGCTCTGAAGATTATTCACTGGCAAAATTCCCTCAGGAATCATTGTCAAATATTTGAACATACCCCCAATATTCTGAGACGCCGATAAATTTAGCTTTCTTTGTAGGTTTGTCAAAACCTGATAGTAGATAGAGATGAAAGTCACTTCCAAAGAAGTGAATATCATGAAGAAATTCGACTTATCAGTCAAAAGCGACAAACGAGAATGTAGTAGCAGATCTGGATTAGGATGCAAAACTGCAAAAATTAGCGGAATTAAGATGACCCACTTCAACAAGGTTATGTAAGATTTCACTCTCGCAACTTGGAAATTGTAATATGTTACAGTTGATTGATCTGCGAAGATGGCATCTGCGCTCATATTAGCTGCAGATGTAGCAGCCTTGGTTTCGCTCAACAATGAACCGAACAAGTCCGGAGTACTTGCACCTACAGAGCCTGGTTCAAGACCACTGGCATTCTGCTGCGCCTTAAGCAATTGCTGGAATAATGCAAGTTCTGGGTTCGAAGGTTGTGCATCCTGGTTCGCATGAGGTTCTGAGAGGGTAGATAACAATTCTTCCATTTGCTTGGTTGATCTTTCAACAGAAGATGATTCATTATCTCTTAATTCACCAAGCCCTAACTTCATTTCATCTGATTTTTCAACACTAACCTGATCTAGAGGTGAATCATTTGAAAGGAAACTATTCGATTGTTGCCCTGTAATTTTGTTTAGCCTGTTAGAAGCGCCTCCGTTAGAAAACTTTTGTTGTCTCCTTTCGCGTAACAACTTGCGTTTCTCAGATGCGCTCAATGTAGACATCTTTTGTCAGCAGATACTTCTATCAGTGGCTCTTATCTATAACCTCAGATATTCCAAGACTTGTCATTGTCTTTAATTATTAAATGCTTGAGATTTTTGAGTCTTGCCGTCTTGATCTTGCAAACTCGCCGAAATGTTGAGGATAATAAAGCCATTACCCGGAAAATAATTAAGGTATCACGCCCAGTACTAGAAGCATTTACTAGATTACATAAATCGAAGACTACAAATGAAATTGCATGCCCAAAAAGAGAGCCGACTAAGTATCATTAGACTTATGATGAGTACTTGGACACTATTTCATCGAATAATCCATTATTTTTCTCATCGTTGACACAAAATGGATGTGATGGGTTTAGTTCCTTAAGTTGTTGTCTCAACTCCTGGGAATTACCACCTGCTAAAATAGTATACGTTATCTTATTCGCAAGCAAATCAGGTTCGTATAGTGTCGCATCTCCTTGCGAAGCATAGAACTCACCTTCCAACAATTCAATGATTGCCCTTGCT
Source organism: Kluyveromyces aestuarii (assembly GCA_003707555.2). Classification (NCBI taxonomy): domain Eukaryota; kingdom Fungi; phylum Ascomycota; class Saccharomycetes; order Saccharomycetales; family Saccharomycetaceae; genus Kluyveromyces; species Kluyveromyces aestuarii. The sequence goes on from PPJO02000002.1 coordinate 338,620, forward strand.
TCAGGTAAATTGACCTGTTGCAGATGCAAATTTAGTAGGCCTAGCTGCGTCTTCCAACTTGGGAACGTCTGAGATAATTCCTCGTAGAAGTAGAAGTTAGAACCTCTGATTTGTTTACCGAGGTTAAAATTTATGTATGATTCGGCAAAGTTCAAGATTATTTCGTCATCATTGGTCTGCTCTTGCAAACTTTTAAAATTTTCGAACATAGTACTGGCCACACCAGGTTGAGCATTCAACAATGTCACCTGAACTGCCGTTAAAAGCAATTCAGAGGCACCAATTGATTCGCCTGAATCAATACCCTCCACACACACAGAAAGTGCGCTATCGAAATCTCCAGCAATCGCTTGTGCGCATGCTAAAAGATTCAAAGCATATGGACTTTTACCAGCAGCGTCCACCGCGCTTTCAAGCTCCTTCAGTTCTCCCTTCTGCCTACCCAAAAACGCGTAATATGCATCAAATACTTGGCTAAGTAGATTTTCAGGATTCTGTCCTACCTCGTAATTACCCAATCCGAGTAACGATCTGTTCTTGTAATAGACCAATGTATCATCTTGAGTTTTGTTGAATTTGGCGATTTCTGACAATGCTTCTTTGAAATTGCCAGTATAAAATTGTTGTTTGATAGTGAAATAATCCATTGAATCCTGTATTATAAACCGTCTACAGTCGTAGGTGCTCCTTACACTGCACAATTAGCTAAATTCCTCTGTTAACAACACGATCTTTTCATGTTACTCTTACAAGCCAGTGGACTATCTGTTCACATTTTCGAAGGCCTTTCGCTGGTAGGGCAAAAACTTGAAAAAATAAAAAAACACAGATATATACTGGTCACGTTTTATCACGTGTATTTTATTGGCTGCAATTCAAACGTACATGAGGGCAGGCAAGGCTTAACATCTTGAAAAAAATCTACAAACCCCTACTGGCCTGTTAACAAGTACGTAGTGCATAGGAATGAGCCCGCCTGCTCGTAACAAAAACCCGCTGCATTGAGATCTCCCAGTCTTTTGTGTACGTGGACGGTATTTAAATCGTTATTGGCGCATGTAAAAAAATGCATCACCCTTTGGATGGGAAAGAGCTGTTCACGTGATTAAATTCACTTCTCCCTATTCTAAACACCGATCAATATAAAGAGAGGGCTCAAAGAATGACAGTCAGTTTAATAAGGAATTGTTTTGAACATCAAAACTTAAAAGATTAATAATTAAAAAATCTGGTGATAATTATTTGAGTCGTGTTGTTGCTGTTTTAGTATTTTGAGTGATTATGAGTTCGACGTTAGATTCAGAAACAGGATCATCTTCGATGCGTTCAGAGACAAATGAAGTTGCCTTCGGGGGCAACCAAGAAGTGGCTTCAAAGAATGAAGCCTCTTTAAATTCAGAATGGTTTCAAAATGCATATCATAGTGCAGTAGAATTTTATGAGAAAGACAAGGTTTTGAACCCCAAGGATCGGTTAGAATTATCTCAGATATATCTATCGATTTCCAGAGCGCAAGTATGGGGAGGATGGATCGGTTTTGCACTTGTGTTTGGTGTGCCGTTCGCCCATCGTCTATACAAGACTGGGGCCATCAGAGGTGTGAACGTAAAGAGGAATTTTGTTTTAGGTTTAGGGACGATGTTGGGATCGACTTATCTGAGCGGATCTTATATGTACAAGCGAAAAATGGAATCTATTAAGCCACTGACGATGGAAACAGATCCAACTGTTGAGAAGACGAGTCAACAGAAACAGTATGAGATGATGAAATTGCTAGATGGGGGAATGCCCGGAAGATGGGCACTATATTTCTACAATTCGTATCGTAACCCAGAGAGGAGAATTCGTGATCCTAAGAAGAAGATGGAAGAGTTGCAAGCTGGGAACACTTCTTTAAGAACTACTCCGGCCGTGTTTGATAATAGAGACCCGATGGGATTGTACTCAGGTCCTCAATTTGACAAGAAAGAGGGAGTGGTAAACTTGGATCAAGACGAGAAGCACGAAGGTTTCCCTGGTTCCGATGCCAGCGATAGTTCTTGGGACAGGATTCGCCAGCAAAACGATTCAGCTAATTCCATTGAAGGTAACTCGTGGGACCAGGTAAGGAAACAAAATTCGGAACATACTGAGTCCAATGACTAGTTCTATCCCCAGACCAAGGTTTCGAAACTTCACCCCTAGCTTTGTCGAGCCTTGAATGCTAAAGCAAACATCACATGCTGTATCTATGTTTTGTATAATATGTGCAAACTTGCTACCTCCGCCTTCAGGAAATGAAGCCCCCCCTGTATATACCAAGCAAATCTCAAATTTATATGCCCGCAATCCCGACTTGAAGCGTTTAAGCCATCTGTTCCCACTTTAATGTTTGCACTTGGCTTCATGTACCTAAAAACTTCAGTAGCTGAATACTTTTACACGTGACCTCTCCCTTACTCCCCTAAAAACCATAGGCTGTATGCCATGACGGAGATGGAGAGTAGTCACCATGCTCATATATATATATATATATGTATTTATGTATATATTACTGTATGGTATCCCCTAAAACTGATTCATATATAACACTTACTTTATTATCAATCTATATCTTTTAATTTACGGGCTTCTAACAAGTATTACAGAGTTTTAGAGCAAGAAATAAGTGTAAAGTTTAGGATTTATTAGTGAATCGTATTAAAACGTTTGAGATGACTGCCAGCGACGGTAAAAAGGGGAGAACAGCCTCATTTGAGGCTGATACCAAGCCACCACTAGGTGAACCATGGTTTGAGAAAGCTTACGTGCGTGCAGCTTCCTTTTACGAAAAAGATAAAATATTGACAAAGGACGACAGAATAGCATTGAGAGATATTTTTGATGAAATTTCTAGTGCACAGACACGTGCAGCAATTGGTGGCTTTGCCATTGGTGCTGGTACACCATATGCATATAGCAAGTATAGATACAATTCTGTGAAAGGTGTTCGTCCTTTAAGAAGTGCTTTACTTGGAGTTGCTTTGTTTTTCTTTTCTGGTACGATGTGTGCCAGAATGATGTATAGAGATCGGTTGAATAGCATAAGACTAGCTATTGAGGAAAATGACATCGGCGTCGACAAATCAGGCCTCAAGAGACAATACCAAGTGATGAGAGTTGTGGGCCCAAATCTTCCAAGAAGGTGGCTGTACTATTATGAAAACACGGTTGGGCATCCAGAGGCTACATTTGGAAATCCCGAACGAAGAATTGCTGAATGGCAATCAAGCCCAGAAAAATGGGGACAAGAAGTTTGTAGAATGCGCAAAATGGATCCTTTTGAGCTCTATGGAACAGTTCCTTGGAAAACTATGTGGTTTGGGAAACCAGGAACACATTGAATTCAAGTGACATGGTTCATTAAAATTCCGAATCGTTTAAAAGGTGGTTTAAAGATAGAAAGTACAAAGTTATTGCTTTCAGTTATACCGTATCATTTCGCTGACTCATGTCATAGCGAACTATGCTATATTTTATGAATCTTCATTCCTTGAGGAAAAAATAGGTTTTTTATGATTTCTTTCATTTATGCCATAATGTAATGCATGCATAATATGTAGAGCTGTTAGAAAACCCTTAGTTTTTTATATTTCTAATGGTAATAAAGAATTGAATTAATAAACTAAATAGTGCTGTTTATAAGGGAAAATATTTTTTTGGTATCTTCAAGCCAAGATGTTGTCGCCTCTCTTTTCTTCCTTCAACTTCTTCATTTGTTCCAAGACAGTATCGACCGCGACAGTGGCGTTCTTACCTTGCAAGTCCATAACATCTCTGTTCCTAATATTAACGGACTTCTCGGTCATTTCTTGTTCACCCACAATGAAAATAAAGTTGTACTTCAACATTTGACCATTTCTCACCTTCTTTTGAAGAGTGTTACCGGATAGATCAACATCAGCGTAGAAGCCAGCTTCAACCATCTTATCACGAACTTCCTGAGCATAATCTTGGAACTTAACACCGACAGGGACGACCAAAATTTGACGTGGGGATAACCAGAATGGCCACTTACCTGCAAAATGTTCAGTTAAAATGGCAGTCATTCTTTCAACAGAACCCAAAATTGCACGATGAATCATGACTGGTCTTTCGTAGTTGTCGGTACCTTCAATTTCCTTGGTCTTGAATTCTAATTCAAATCTGTTTGGCAATTGGAAATCCAATTGGATGGTAGCACATTGATGCCATCTTTTCAAAGCATCAGAGATCATAATATCGATCTTTGGACCATAGAAGGCACCATCACCAGGGTTCAATTCCCAATTACCACCCCATTTTCTCAATGCAGCTTCCAACTTAGCTTCGGCATTATTCCAAGTTTCTAATTCACCAACGTATTTCTCAGGTCTGGTAGATAATTCCATTTTGAAGTCGAACTCAAAGACACCATAAACGTACTTTAAGAAATCGAAGATATTTTGGATTTCGTGTTCAATTTGATCTTGTGTACAGAAAATGTGGGCATCATCTTGTTGGAATCTTCTGACACGGGTCAAACCAGACAAAGCACCAGAGAACTCGTTTCTATGGATGACACCAAAGTCAGCAACTCTCCAAGGTAATTCTCTGTAAGAACGTTCACGAGACTTGAACATTAAACAGTGACCAGGACAGTTCATTGGCTTTAAACCAAAAGTTTCCTTTTCAACTTCAAAGGAGAACATATTTTCTTTATAGTTAGCCCAATGACCAGACGTTTCCCATAGTTTAGAATTGTACATGTTTGGAGTAATAACTTCATCGTAGCCTCTCTTACGATATTCCGTTCTCAATAGATCAACAAGTGTATTGTAAATTCTGGTACCATGAGGCAACCAGAAACAAGAACCTGGAGACATTTCATTGAAATAGAATAGTTCTTGCTCTCTACCAATTTTTCTGTGATCTCTCATCGAAGCTTCCGCTAAGAATTTCAAGTGGGCATCCATCAATTTCTTATCTGGGAAAGAGATACCATAAACTCTCTGCAAAGAATCGTTGGTGTTTTCACCTAAAAAGTAACAAGATGAGTTCTTTAGCAATTTAAAGGCCTTAATACGACCGGTGTGTGGAATGTGTGGACCAGTACACAAGTCAATGAGGGAACCACATCTGTAAACGGTAGTAGAACCACCTTCTGGGACCTTGGTTTGAACCAAGTATGTCTTGTACTTTGAGTAATGGAACATCTTAAGCAAATCTTCCTTAGACATAACTAGTCTTTCGAACTTTTGCTTTTCCTTAATCACGTTCTTCGAGACGCTTTCCAAGTTTGGGAAATCTGCTTGTGAGACCGTTCTATCAGTAGATTCTGGGTTCATGGAATCTCTGCAGGCAAATTCATAGAAAAACCCATCATCCGTTGGAGGCCCCAAACAGATGTGAGCACCTAGATTACACTCACAGGCTTCACCCAAGACATGCGCAGATGAGTGCCAGAAAACTTTCTTACCAGTCTCAGACTCAAAATCGAAAAACTGGATCCTGATCTCATCACCTTCGTTGCCTTCAAGTGGTCTTTCCAAATCCCACAATTCTCCATTCACTTTAGAAATACACTGTCTTTCAGAGAAAGACTTGGCGATTTCTTTAGCAATATCCATTGGGGAGGTTTCCCATGCAATGGCTTCCTTGGTAGTGCCGTCCTTCAAAACAACCTTTAGAGGAACACGAGGCATAGATGCCACTTTTGCTTCATATTTACTCTTCAAATCATCAAAGAACGCCATTCTTTCAGCGATAAAGCCTGGTTGGGGCTCCAAGTACAAAGAGCTCTTACCTTGGCCTTTCTCTTTTTTCTTTTCTTTCTTGTTCACAGCTGGCTTTTCTTGCAAGGACAAGTCCTTAACTTGCTGTTCAACCTTTACACCTCCTTCAACACTCATAGCTAACAGTCAATTGCACCTTGTCTCTTCAACACGACAATTTGTTTCAATATCGGAATTATTGTCACAAATCCGTTCTATTTCATAAACTTCTGGATCTCGAAATTTTTTTTTCTTTTAGTCAGAACCAGGAATATTACTGCGATCACCCCAAACGATCAAATAATTTGTATTAGCCCATGGCGACAATAGTAAATTGGAAGGTTATCGCTTAATTAACGGCAATCTTCGTTAGGCTTTAATAGTTTTAGAACAAATTTGAGTTTGTAAGATGGTGTACGAAAAGCTGAATTTACTTATGAAGAGAGTTGATCCTTGTCCAATTGTTGCCGTATGTCAGAAAAAAAGGCTTGGAGCCTTAGATGACAGCGAGCCATACAAGATATTAACACATTAATGTAAGAAAAAAAGCAAAAAACAAACGTAAAGTTCTGCCAAAGTGTGTAAGAAAATGGTGCCCTTGAGTGAGAATGTATTTTGTCCACACCTTATTATTGGCGAGTCTTTTACAGTCGCTGTCCTTGTACACTAAAAAAAATTGGATGCTGAAAAAAAAATAAAAAAAAAAAAAGAAAACTTGAAAATCATGACAATTATCGCAGTCAACTAACTCATCACGGTTGATTTTGGCATAAAGATTCATTTTGCTTTGCATTCATTGTGTACTTCTAGATTTCTGTAAATTATACTGTGTTTCCAAGATAAAAAGTTTGTGCAATTATGCTTTCAGAGGTAGAAAGTGCGGACTCATTACCGTTTTTTAAAGATTCCAGTCCTGCATACATGGCGGATGACAAAAAGATCTTAGCACCAAGTATAGAAGAAGTCGATTCTGATCCCGAGAAATTACGTACTATTCGTGGGCAAGGTAGATATTTTGGATTGGAAGATTCAGCAGATGCGATTGTTGAACCTTTACCAAAGTGTAATAATTGTTCACAAAGAGGCCATCTGAAAAAGAATTGTCCTCATGTAATATGCTCGTACTGTGGGATGATGGACGATCACTATTCAACGCACTGTCCTAAAACAATGAGATGTTCACACTGTAACGAATCAGGTCATTATAGACAGCATTGTCCTATGAAGTGGAAAAGAATCTATTGTACGCTTTGTAACAGCAGTAAACATTCCAGGGATCGTTGTCCAAGCATATGGAGAAGCTACTGTTTGGAAGAATCAAAAAAACGTAGAATCCTGCCGATACATTTGATATTTTGCTATAATTGTGGTGGTAAAGGACATTTTGGTGATGATTGTTTAGAACAGCGGTCCTCAAGAGTGCCTAATGATGATGGGTCAGCTTTTGCTGGAAATAACCTTCCGTCTTCAGTTAGAAGGGATTATATGAGGTCTCTTAATGAATATCATGATAGGAAAGATAGGGATAATGATGATAGTTATTACGACTTCTATGAGCCACGCTCTACACGGGGTGCGAACTACAACTCGCAAAAGAGCAAAAAACAATATGTGGATTATGGAGATGCTAGACCATCTAATTTCTATGCACCACCATATAAAAAGAATAAGGGAAACAAAAATTCAAGCATCCCTCCCACCCCTACGATAAAGGGGAAGGTGCTTCCACCGAAACCAACTAGATCGCATCCGCTAGATTTTCCAAGAAATCCGAACGTCAACATACCACGTTATGGAAACTCAAGCTATAGCGCACCGGATGATAGGTATAAAAAATACAATTCTTACAGCAGTTTTAGAAAAAGAAAATAGCATAAATGATATACTATGTAACGATACCTGGCATATTAATAGACGAAATATGGGTCTCCGCTAGCCTGCTGTCGTGTTACCATTCTCTTCATCGCGATTTAAAACCATTGAATTGAACTGAAGTTCAAAAATTAAAAAGAATGGTTCCTAGCGGGATCGAACCGCTGATCCCCGCGTTATTAGCACGGTGCCTTAACCAACTGGGCCAAGGAACCAATTGTTGGAATTATCATTTCCAATTTTATATATATCGATTTAATTTTAACACGTTTTTCTCAACTGATACATCACCCATATACTGTTTTCTGACACGCTCACTTCTAATACTAATGAAATATGCTATCGCCCTTCATGGCGAAAATTTTATGTCTAGCTGACCCATTTGTTTCAGCCCGTTCTTCGCATCGCTTTCCCTCAGCTATTTGCGGTATGATTAAAAAGTGAACAAAGAATTTACATTAATGGCGATCTAAGTACTTGCTTGATTTAAAACTGAGCGTGTATTACACGCTTTTTTACCGGAGGTCTGATACCTAGATACTGTTCTGGAAAATCATGCGGTCTTATCTTCCCTTGATAAATTCTATATAAATCACAAGAAAAAAAAATGCGATGCTTTTACAACACAAGCCCTTATATATCAAGGGTCAGCCAGAGAAATTATTCAATAAAGTTCCTAAATGTGTTTCTGTTGCATATGTTGTACGGTCTCAGATTTCATATTATATATCGTGGCTATCATTTTTCCACCGATTGCTGTGGCTTTGAGATCTGGAATTTGCTCTAGCGATTTTCTTCTTAATGTTTTACTCACAATATTTGGTTTCCTGCCCGGAATGATTCATGCTTTCTATTACATTACTATAACAAGCCCATTAAGAAGAGATCCAGAGTTAAGGTATTACTATGAGCAGGGCTGGGCGGATGGCCAAAGGTATGGAAGCCCTAGCGCAGTGGTTGAGCAACAGCCAAATAGTGTCACCGCACCTCTCTTACCGCCTAACACTCAAAATGGAGAGAATCAAACTTTTGTTGAGCAAGAGCATCCAAAGGGACCCCCACCTCCTTATACAGACATCGTATAGCTCTATTTTGAGACCATCAAACCCGGATATTTTTATAACCACTATGTACTTTCGGTATAACAACTAACATTGGATAGTAAGACGGCACTACAAAATATTTACCTCATTTACGAGCAACCACTCCCAGTCTTTTACTCCTCTTATTTGGGCAGAATATATCTAAGTTTGAATGAGCCCTTTTGTAACCATGTTCGTAGTCTATTAAAACAATTTGGTCCACAAACTTATCCTTTTCCTTCAATTTTAAACTATCTAGGACGCGAATCTTACCCATTCTTTCATCCTTGTTAAAGCATCCCTTCAAAAGGATTATATGCCCTGTCAGAGATGTTATTACTGCGTAAAATTCAATGATGTAGTCACAATCAACTTTGTGAAAGTTTGTCACGACCAAGCCAATATCATTCACGATACCAACATGAAAAGGTATGATTTTCACGACTCCGACATCATTATCTAGCAAGTGAGCAGTGCTTCTAAGATTGAATCTATCCATCAACAAAAGGCCATTTATATCCCAGATAAGACAAAGAGAATCTGTGAGCATAAAAAATTTCTTGAAAGCGGCTAAGTTGTTCAAAGCTGATTGTGCCTTATATTCATTCATTATTAAAGAACCATAGTCATGAACTGAATCTATTTTCATCAGCGGCTCATCGACATATTTTGGCCTGAAGACATCGATGCCAAGAAACTTATGAATTATCACAAGATCCATATCCTTGTACGTATCGGTGAGAAAGGATGTTGTAGCCTCATTTTCCGTGACTTCAGAATTTAAACTAACTGTCCTAACAGCCTGGAAATCGACAGGAAATGTTTTCTTTCTCAAATATTTTAGGAATTTTTCCGTTTTAGATGCTTCCGATCCATGAAGGTGGTTCAAAATTGGTTCACTTGACGTCTGAAGCGGCATATATGTATCAGAGTCCAGCTCTAATTCAACAGCCCTGTCAGAAGGGGTTTTCACATCTGTATTACTATTAACTTTGCTGTCAGATGACTTTTCATAAAAAAACAATCTATGCAAGGCATCCTTTATATTACCTTGTTTTTGGCGCCAGACAGATGAGTACTTGAATTCACATACCATGTCACAAACTAAAATTGTCCTCCAAACTCGTACATCTTGTTCAATTACAAAACTTGTGCATTCGTTCTTCAAATAGTCCGTAAAACTTGGTCCATAAATCAAATGTGACATCGCATCAAAGCTCTTTGGTTCGCCCTTATTTTCAAACCTAGAGAAATATGCCCTCTTTAAGTTGATAAATTCTCGATAGAACTCCACATATAGCGATGGTAGCAGAATTTTATGTATGGTTAATGGAACATGTGGAGCAACCGTAATGACACTAAATCTATCCATGGGGTTAATGTGAAAAGAACTAACGTCCGTTCTGAAAAATACGGCAAAACAATTGGAAAATGTAGGAATTGGCTCCGGATACCATTTTCTTAGGCATTCATGAAGGTATTCATCTCCGGATACTGGATAACAATAGTAACATATATGACAGTATTTATGGGTCCTCACAAATTCAGTTAGTTCTCTGAATTTAATCTCATCTAAATTTTCATTTCTTAGAGCTTCAGTCGCTCCTTTCCAGGTGATTGAATCTTGAAGATTGTGACATCCCTTAGGGGATAAAAATGCGTGATCTTGTATGTAGTCATCGGGTAAATTTAGTACAAATCCAAAAAGATCTCCAATCGATGAACAAATGAATAAAAACTTGTCTCGGTACTCTAGCCCCACAATTGTCACATCATGTGTTATAACATTCTCAATCTGTGGAACACAAATAAGTAAGTAGTCAGGCCTGAGCGATAATTCATTTCGTAATTTGTAAGAATAGTTTCTTATTATCTCAACAATACCATTGTTTTTCGCAATTAGCATGTAGTCTGATGAGTCTGTAACCGAGTTGCTATCATTCATTGCACAAATTTGTCTATTCTGGGGTCTAAGGTAGCAAAATTTTTGAATTATATTATTTTTGTCCGCAAATTCATCACTTGTTTTCAGAGGCAAAGGGTTTATCATGTCATTTTTACATTTAAATGCCTTATAACCTGATATCTTTGACCGCGAACTCGAAGGTTGTGAAACAAGGAAATGAAACATCCCTTAAGTCTTTGTTGTCCCGATATGCCCTTTCTCAAAGTGTCTTGTATTATCTTTCGTTATGTCTGTAGTTTTGTTCAGACTTCATTATCTCTGGGCTGGACCTTACCTAAGGGAAAAAAAAAGACCTTGACGTTTTAGTACAGAGATGATCAAGAACTTTCAACTTGTCAATATCCACTAGTTTTGGAATCGGAGCACGTTGATCTCAGACGTGCTACAACTTCAAGATATCCTATACTTTTAGCGAGGAACGTAGTATTCTTTTTGGTACACGTTTTTGTTATTGAATCAACGTTCCTTGTCAATGGGGTAGATAGTCACTAATCCAAATTTAAGATTTTACTGAAATAGAATATTGAATATTTGCTACAACTAAACTGCGAAAGATCATGATACTATTGAGAAGAAGCTCTCAAAAACTTCGAAGACAAATGTCAATTATGAGTTGGAATGAATCTGATATTTTAGTTGACAAGAAATCAAAATTTCAAGGAAGGTGTTGTTCAATTAGTACCCAAGAGGAAATTCCAAGGCTTCTGGAGAAGTTAGTGGATGAGAACAAAAATATTCAAAAGGCTACGCATCAGCATATGTACGCATGGAGAACTTCAGAAGTAGAAGGCCACGATCCTTCATCTATTAAAGGTAAGAGGAAGGCTTCAAAAAATCGGGTAGTTCTGAAAAACATTCAACAAGGTTCGAGCGATTGCGGTGAAGCTGGCGCAGGTCAGCGTTTATTGACGTTGCTAGAACGAAGTAATCTAACAAATATTATAGTCATAGTTACTAGGTGGTATGGTGGTACCGCATTAGGGCCCGCGAGGTTCAGACACATATCCAGCACAGCTGTTGAGAGTTTACGGAAAGGAGAGTTCCTGTAGAAGAAATTGTCTTTGTGATATAAAAAAGCAGTGTCATTATGTGTAGGATAATTATTAAAAAGAAATATAGGGTCACTCATATATATAGATATATGTATATATATTCGAGGCTTGTTTCGTCGCTTCTAGTGTTGAGACTCAGAGTTGTACTTATTGTATTCTTCACCAAAATATTGTCTTAAAGGTTCATGTTCCAGACCCAACTTGGTAATTGAGTCAACATCTTCTTTCGACAAATCGAACGAGAAAAGGTCATGAGCTTGTTCGATTCTTGCAGGTTTACCTGATGTAGTGACTGGAAGAACACCACGTTTATATACCCATTGTAATAGTATTTGAGCTTCTGTTTTGCCATACTTTTCAGCTAGTTCATTAATTAGTTTATAGAATGGCAAAGAATCGCCATTTTCTGGCTTTTTCTGCAAAGGACCCAAAGGACCGTATGCTTCCAATTGAATGTTATGTTCCTTGGCATAGTTGTAAATCCCTGGTGTTTGATTCTGCAAAAATGCTGAAAATTCTATTTGGTTAACCTGTGGCTTGACTTCGGCAACTGCCAAAATTCTCTCCAAATGCTCTTTTGCGAAGTTTGAAACTCCGATGTTCTTAGCCTTCCCAGATTTGTACAATTCTTCCATATACTTCCATGCCTGTTCCATTGTGAGTCCGTTTTTCTCCTCACTGATAAATGGCGTGTGCAATAAATACAAATCAACGTACTCCAAACCAAGCTTCTTCAAAGCGGAATCCAATGCTTCTATTGGGGTTTCTGATAGCTTCAAAGCAGTACTGAACTTGTCAGTGATGAAAAGTTCCTCTCTTGGTTTTGATTGTTCTTTCAAGGCAACACCCAATTCAGGATATGTTCTGTAAATCTCTGCAGCATCTATGTGAACAATTCCCGGCAACGTTAAAGCATGTTTAACCTGGTCAACCAAAACTTGGGAGAAAGTGGCATCAGTTTCTTCTGTCTTGAACCACCTGGTACCAGTGCCTACGATAGCCACGGCTGGAATCTTGTTACCATTGTTCAAAGTAAAAAATTTTTGGACAGTCATCTCTTAATCTTAATATTGCAGTCTAACTTTGTACTTACTGCGAAGTTTATGCTTTTGAAATGGGTTCGGGTTGGATGCGGACGTATTTAAATTAAATCTTGGCAATTATATATCGTTTGCTTTGCAGCCACTTCAATCCTAGCTCCGTTATAGAACCTTTTTTTTTTAGGCATTAAATTTCGTAGACACCACATTTGAGACTCCACAATTCATTTGCATGCTTACCAATTCAACATTTAGTCATTAGTGAAAAAACATGCACCATTCACGAGAATCTACCAGGCCAAGGTATGTACAATGAAGTCTGGGCTGGATCTAAATATAATGACGCAAATACTAGAAGCTGCTCTCTTGACGTCACTCATATAATGGCTACACAATCAATGTACATGGTGTTTGCTCATACGGCTAGACAAAACCGGAGTTAGGAGGTTAGTTTCAGAATTTATTTAAAAAAAAAATACTTCTGACTAAATCAGCGAGATGAGATGGGCTAAATATATTTGTATGGGTTTAAAATGCTGTTTGGATCATAATGCTTCTTCAATTCCCTAAAGAGTTTAATTTCTTCATCGCTCTTAGAGTAGCCAACATAGTTTTTCTTCTGGAAACCCAAACCATGCTCTGCACTGATAGAACCATTTTTGGAGGAAACAAATTCGTAAACGAATGGCTCTAGGCACTTTTCGACAGCTTTGTCATAAGTTCTAACAGCAACATTCAAGTGTAGATTACCGTCACCAACGTGTCCGTAACCGACAGCGGAGATTACAGGCTTTGATTCATCTTCTTCACTTGATAAACCATGTTCTTGCAATCTAGCATTTGCGCCTTCCACTAGAGAATATAAGTCTTTCAATGGTAGAGAGACGTCGTACTTGTAGACCCCACCGCCAGCTTGAGACGATTCTGGGATCATCTCTCTCCACTGCCATAAGTTCTTCAACTCGCTTTCGTCCTGGGCAACAACACCGTCTGAAACCAACCCCTCTTCCATAGCATTCTCCAGGAAGGCTTCTAATTTCGCATCGTCGTGCTCTTTGTTGGAACCAGATGTTTCAATCAAGATGTAAAAGGGATGGTCATCGGACAATGGGTGTTCTAAATCGCCTAAATGGTGCTTAGTCAACTCCTGTGATTTCAAATCCATGAACTCAAATGCTGATAGCACTTCACCAAGTTCCTTTTTCGCCTTCACAAACACTTTTTGAACGACCTCATAACTTTCAACACCCAAGAAAGAGACGTTGAAAGCGTTTGGCCTAGGAGGACAAAGGATAGATACACCGGTAATAACACCGATCGTACCTTCGGAACCAATGAAGAGCTGTTTGAGGTCATAACCTGTGTTATCCTTTCTTAAAGAATTCATGCTGTTCACAACGTCACCATTTGGCAATACAACTTCCAAACCTAAAACGGAACCATGCAAGGAGCCGTAGCGCAACAATCTCAATCCGCCCGCATTGGTTGCAACAACACCACCAACATGACAAGACCCCTTGGCTCCCAAGTCTAATGGGAAAATATAGCCGTGTTCAGAAAGAAAGTTGTCTGCATTTTCTAAAATGACACCAGCATCACATTTAAGAATACCAGAAACAGCGTCGAAATCTCTGATCTTATTGAGCTGGGTCAAACTCATGACGATTTCATCGAAAACAGGAACAGAACCACCAACTAATCCGGTGTTACCACCTTGTGGAACTACTGCTAATTTTTGCTCATTACAGTACTTCAAAATTTGAGATACCTGCTCGGTGGTCTTTGGTCTCAATACCAATTTGGACTGACCTCTGTACTTTCTCATCCAATCTTCGTTGAAGAAAGCTAGGTCTTCTTCCTCATTTGCTTCCAAGATTTCTTGTTCAGACAAAATAGTCTTGAAATAATCAAGATCCTCAGAACCCAATTTCTTGAAGCTTTCAACACGTTGAACACCTGGGTAGTTCTCTGCGGTCAACTTAAGTTCTGACTTTTCGGAGTACCATCTTCTAGAATCCAAATAGCTCCAATGCTGAAGTTCAGTCATCGATAATCTAGGAGCATGGGATATCAACACACTCCTAGAAGCACCTACTCTCGCTACAACCCCACTGGTCCTTTTGATAGAAGCTCTAATCATCCTGTGAAATAATACTTATGGGAGGCTATAATAATGACTCACTCCTAAATACAATACCAAAATACTGCTCAAACCTCTCTTCGGGTGACTGTACGAAAGATTACAACTCCGAGTATACCCAGTACAGCTTCCGTTTACACTTTCTGAATAACGCAGTCGATGATCAAGATGACTATGCCAATTAAAAAAAAAATTGACTTTTGGATAATAACGTTGTGAAGCACATATAATCACGTGAATTGATATGCTTTGACTCTGGTTTGATCACGTGGTAGTTGATTCCTTCCCAACATCAATGGCTTTCCGTCAAAACACCAACCATATAATTAACTTAAAAGTTGCATTATCTAAAATGAGGTAATGGAATAGATGCTATTTTCTTCCTTTCCTGAGGTTATTGCTTGTTTTCAATGTATAATCAATTTTAGGTACCAATGTCATCTGGCAATTGCAAATGTCTTTGTCATCGCGTCTTTACTCTAACGATGAGTTTTATCTATTTAAAAGAAAGATACGTAAGTCAAACTATACACCTGAAGCGATTGTATTTAGCTCCATTATAGATAAGCCAATACTCAAGAGGCATTCCATTAAAATCTGATAGCCGGCAAAAGAGTGGTTTATATAGACATTTACATTCAGTCCGATCATCTCACGTACGGTGATACGAACTCAATGTAAAAATACAATTATACCCGCAAAGAATTGTAAACCCAGGAATCAAAACTTCAATAGGGGACAAAGCAGTGGTCAATTCGCATCATCATCAACAACCCAAACTGAATAGAACATGTCTGTTGTTGCTCAGGATGCTGCATGTATCTTCTGTAAGATCATCAAAGGTATGTTTCAGCCGTAAGCCTTTCGAAAAAGCGGGGTAGAACTTCAAACTTCTTGGATTACTAACATATTTACTGAAAAGGTGAGATCCCCAGCTTCAAATTGATCGAAACCCAATACACTTACTCCTTCTTGGATATTCAACCAACTACCGAAAATCACATTTTGGTAATCCCAAAGTACCACGGTGGAAAGTTGCACAACATCCCAGACGAATATTTGGCTGACTTGCTACCAGTGACTAAGAGGTTAATAAAGGCGCTAGGTTTGGATGTGGATGGAGCAGATGGTGTAGGATACAACATCTTACAGAATAACGGCAGAATTGCACACCAAGAAGTGGATCACGTTCATGTCCATTTAATCCCAAAAAAGGATAAGGAAACTGGTCTCATTGTTGGCTGGCCTGCTCAACCTACTGACTTCGAAAAGCTGAAGATATTGCATGAGGAGCTGCTTGCTAAGTTAAATGCCTAATCCAGGAGGATGCTGTTATCGGACTCCCTTTTTTATGGTCGCAATCTATCTACGTTTGACGTATATATTATCTTTAGCTGAAATGAAGTTTACACCAAACGTTGTTACCCGTACTTAATATATGTATCTTTTTTTTTTTTAAATATTATCTACGGTGGCAAATCGAAATTGGACCTATAAAGATCTAATTTGGTAATAACCTTGCAAACTAAGAAACCCCTGGCTCTCAAAAAAGCAGCAGAGTACATAAGTGTCGGCCAGTTCTTAGCCAGGATAAATATATTGGTTAAAATCCAGATTCAAGTTTGAGCTTTTAGGTCGATATAGTCAAGAATGCCTGAGGAACACAAGAAATTGATTGATGCATCGGGGGCGGATCCTCATGCAGAGGACGCAACCGCCACCGCTATTTTGAGAAGAAAAAAGAAAGACAACATGCTGTTGGTCGATGATGCGGTCAATGACGATAACTCTATCATTGCTATCAACTCTAATACTATGGATTTGTTGCAATTGTTTCGTGGTGATACCGTCTTGGTAAAGGGTAAAAAGAGGAAGGACACGGTGTTGATTGTTATGATCGACGATGAATTGGCAGATGGTATTTGTAGAATAAACCGTGTTGTACGTAACAATTTGAGAGTGAGATTGGCTGACTTGGTCACTATCCATCCATGCACTGACATCAAGTATGCTTCTAGGATTTCAGTGTTACCAATTGCAGATACTATTGAGGGTTTGACAGGTAACTTGTTTGATGTGTACTTGAAGCCATACTTTGTAGAAGCTTATAGACCAGTGAGAAAAGGTGATCATTTTGTTGTAAGAGGTGGCATGAGGCAAGTCGAATTTAAAGTCGTTGATGTTGAACCTGAAGAATATGGTGTGGTCGCTCAAGATACAGTTATTCACAGTGAAGGTGAACCTATCAATAGAGAGGATGAAGAAAACAATATAAATGAGGTTGGTTACGATGACATCGGTGGTTGCCGCAAACAAATGGCTCAAATCAGAGAATTGGTCGAATTGCCTTTGAGACATCCTCAACTATTTAAGGCCATTGGTATAAAGCCTCCAAAAGGTATCTTGATGTACGGTCCTCCTGGTACAGGTAAGACTTTGATGGCGAGGGCTGTTGCAAACGAAACCGGTGCATTTTTCTTCTTGATCAATGGACCTGAAGTTATGTCAAAAATGGCCGGTGAATCTGAATCTAACTTGAGAAAGGCCTTTGAAGAAGCTGAGAAGAATGCTCCTGCAATTATTTTTATCGATGAAATTGATTCTATCGCACCAAAGCGTGATAAGACAAACGGTGAGGTCGAAAGAAGAGTCGTTTCTCAATTGTTAACACTCATGGATGGT
Organism: Kluyveromyces aestuarii; assembly: GCA_003707555.2. Classification (NCBI taxonomy): domain Eukaryota; kingdom Fungi; phylum Ascomycota; class Saccharomycetes; order Saccharomycetales; family Saccharomycetaceae; genus Kluyveromyces; species Kluyveromyces aestuarii. The sequence goes on from PPJO02000002.1 coordinate 356,204, forward strand.
ATGAAGGCTAGATCTAATATTGTTGTTATCGCGGCAACAAACAGACCGAACTCTATTGATCCAGCTTTGAGAAGATTTGGTAGATTCGACAGAGAAGTTGATATTGGTGTTCCTGATGTTACTGGTAGATTAGAAGTTCTACGTATCCATACCAAGAACATGAAACTAGCCGATGATGTTGACCTTGAGATTCTAGCTCAAGAAACCCATGGTTATGTCGGTGCTGACATTGCATCTTTATGTTCTGAAGCTGCAATGCAACAAATTCGTGAAAAGATGGATCTGATTGACTTGGATGAAGATGAAATCGATGCCGAAATATTGGATTCCCTTGGGGTTACTATGGATAACTTCAGATTTGCTCTCGGAAACTCCAATCCATCCGCTTTACGTGAAACTGTGGTCGAATCTGTTAATGTCACCTGGAATGATATCGGTGGTTTGGATGAAATTAAGGAGGAATTGAAAGAAACAGTCGAATATCCTGTCTTACATCCAGAACAATATACCAAATTCGGTTTATCTCCTTCAAAGGGTGTTCTATTCTATGGTCCTCCAGGTACTGGTAAGACCCTATTAGCCAAGGCTGTCGCAACTGAAGTTTCTGCCAACTTTATTTCTGTGAAGGGTCCTGAATTACTCAGTATGTGGTACGGTGAATCTGAGTCCAACATTCGTGATATTTTCGATAAGGCTAGAGCAGCTGCTCCAACAGTCGTGTTCTTGGATGAATTGGACTCTATTGCAAAAGCTCGTGGTGGCTCTTTAGGTGATGCTGGTGGAGCTTCTGATAGAGTTGTCAACCAATTACTAACTGAAATGGATGGTATGAATGCAAAAAAGAATGTTTTCGTCATTGGGGCAACAAATAGACCAGATCAAATTGATCCAGCTATTCTAAGACCAGGTAGATTAGATCAGCTAATCTATGTGCCACTACCGGATGAAACAGGTAGATTATCCATTTTGCAAGCGCAATTGAGAAACACCCCTCTAGAACCAGGCTTGGAATTGACTTCCATTGCACAGGCCACTCAAGGTTTCTCTGGTGCAGATTTATCATATATTGTCCAAAGAGCTGCCAAGTTTGCAATCAAGGATTCTATCGAGGCCCAAAGACGTGCCGAAGCGGTGAAGAAGGAAGAAGAAGAATCTGGTGAAAAAGTCAAGACAGAGGAGGACGTCGAAATGTCTGATGCCCAGCAGGAAGATCCTGTACCATATATCACTAAGGAACACTTCACTGAAGCCATGAAAACAGCCAAGCGCTCGGTTTCTGACACTGAGTTGCGTCGCTATGAAGCTTACGCTCAGCAAATGAAAGCATCCAGAGGTCAATTCGGCAACTTTTCATTCGATGATGCTGAAGGCTCTGCACCAACTCAAACTGGTGCCAATGCTTCAGGTCCTGCATTCGGTGATGCTGCTGGCGAAGATGACGATGATTTGTACAGTTAGGTAAAAAATATCAATTGTAAGTAGGTAAAGGGTATTTCGAAGAAAAGCTGGTTTTAACGAATATTTATCTCATATTGTCCTAATTCCACAGATCTCAGGAATCTCATGACATCCAGAGGACATAAAAAGCATTATTTTCGGTCTTGACAATCCAGGGATCACGAAAGCTAAAAAGCTTATATATAGTTTGATGAAAGTAATATCCGTTAATCATAATATTTATAAAATATATTAGTGCAAGTGAACTGACTGAATTTTAATTACTGCCCGTACCATTACAGAATTGCATTACCGAATTCAACGGTATATGGGAGTTCGCGTTGGTTCATCAAACCCTCTTTGGTCTGCAAATTGCAAATAGAAGTCATTTTCAAGTCGAGATACGATTTTGAATGCAGTATTATTGGTTTTGCTAAAGTATGTTTCTTTTCTTGGACCGGCTCCTCCTTTATAACGTTAAGACCATAATGGTTTGAAGAGGATGAGCTACCTGACATAGTGGATCCAAGCGTAGAGATGGTGTTCGTGGAGGAAAGAGAAGGTATTGAAACATGCGAGGAAGAACGTGAATGCGAATCCTCTGCGACAAAATATTTTGAAGAACTAAATCCTGCGGGAGATTTATGCAATACTGAATTTGCTTCTGCCCTCCGAGCCAAGTGCCGCTGAATAGGAACTAGGAAATATGATAGCGACGTAACCAGTTCAGACATAGTAAAATTAAGCTCCCAATTAAAGTTTTGAAGGAGCTCCCTCTCAATAGTGTTCACATCGTTTATATCTAACAGTCCGTCTGTATACTTAGCCCAATGTTTATTGAGAGGAGAAGAATCATTTAAGTTTTTGGCTGCAAGGATCAAACAGCCTAAGAAGATTCTGTGTCGCGTAGTTTCCATTCCATACACATCCGTTGGTATAATACTCCTCAGCTTTGTCAAATAAACCGTCGTAGCCATAAGCGTAGGAGTTTGAACGTTAGAGTGTCTTACCAATCCCTTTATAAAATCTACTAGACCCACAACTGGCCCACCATGTGCCCTCGTATCGTTAATACTAATTATAGATGCCGTCGTTGAAGCCAGAAAATGAATCATCTCTAAACTCACCGGCTCTTTGGTGAAACGCATAAGCGCATGATATTCTGACATGGTTGCATTGATACCGCGACGTTCCATACCCTTAACCTCTATCGATTATTTTAAGTCCCTTGGTTCTTATAATTTCATCTCAAACCTCCACTCTTTTAAATCAACAGCTCATTTTTACCTCAACAGAATTTTGGCATCGAATCGAAGCAATGTTCTCTATAATTTATTTCGTACGGTCAGATTAAAGTTGCCCTTCCGGAGATCGTCATGAAACTGCAGACTTCCTGGTAGCCCAGCTGTGGACCAGTAACTTGAATTTTCCTCAATTAGAAACGTCTGCGAATTTTTCCAACCTCTTAAAATTTCGTGTTCTTTTCAACCCGCGAAAAATTTCGAGCCTGCTGGGTTCTTAATATATCATTCCTATGATAACACAGTAGCAAACTTTAGAAGCAAAGCAAATATAATATGAAATACCGGTTTAGTGCCTGCATCTATGAGGCTCGACAGCATGTTCTCTTGGGGCTTCACAGATCATAGATCATATGGAGAATGTTTACAAAGTAGACGAGTAAATAGGATTTTAACTCTATAGAATGTATGGTAGATTACATCGAACCAACCTGTGGTTACAACAGTATGGCAGAAAGTATAGAAAAGGAAAATTAGCGCCATAGAACCAGAAATCATGGATTTTGATTATTCTGGACAAAAACTAGAGCGTTGCTTTTTCGTCTGGATAATAGAAAAAGGCTAAGGCGACCAACGCATACATGGCCAGCGACATCGAACCTTCCATCCAATTAGATTCACCGTCTAGAATCAGGTAGTTTGATAGAAAGACAGAAACCAACATAATAACTGTTTCAAAGGTAGAGAAATTTAGGGTCATTGGGACGTCAATCATCCAACCGACCAGCACCATGAACGGAGTTACGAACAATGCAATTTGCAAAGATGAACCTATCGCGACACTCAATGCAAGATCCATTTTGTCTTTCATTGCCACAATGACACTAGTGACATGTTCAGCTGCATTTCCAACAATAGGAATAACAATTAGACCAATGAAGGTCTTCGAGAGACCAGATTTTTCAACAATATCATCGATGCTACCAACAAGGAAATCAGCGCAGACGGATACAGTGACCGTTGTAATGGCCAAAAAGAGCAGGGAGGCTTTAATACTCAAGGATTGTGATTCATCATGATGATGATGTTCTAGTATTTCTTCTGTTTCTTCTGCTTGTTCTTCGAACAAGTCACGATGAGTGCCAAGCTGGAATTTCAAAAATAAAACATAGACCACTAGTAGTACAATCGAAGTAGATCTTGATAAAGCCAATATCTTGTCGTCAACTATAGTATCCTCACCATCATCAGGCAAAGTAGCTTTAAATGCAGCTGGAATCAATAATGATGCACTTGAAATTGCCAACAAAGAGCTCATAGTTTGTGCTGCTGTTTGGTTGAATTTTTGCTGGACCCTGTTGTATCCACCGAATACGAAGCAGAACCCTAGGACAAGCAAAAGATTCGATAGTAGAGATCCAAGCATCGAAGCTTGCACAATTCTTATTTGACCTTCACGCAAAGCAATTACCGATACAATTAACTCTACGGCATTACCTAAAGTAGCATTCAATAACCCACCTAGGGTGCTACCAGCTTTTACAGACAATTCTTCTGTTGCATAAGCTAGTATTGATGCCAATGGAATTATAGCCAAAAAATTGAGAACAAACACCCAAGTGGTCGATAACCCAGCATAACCAAAGAATAATCCAAGTGGGACAAAAACCAATAGATAATTAACTGGCGATGAGTTGAAAACAAGCTTACACACTTGCACGCATTTCACAAGAACAGATTTCGAACTGGAACTGCTGTATCCAGCACTTCTAGAAGTTAAAAGAGGAACGTTAGAGTCCATATCTTCTATTAATTGCTTCAATACCTTTTCACCAAACTTTAATCCCTTATTTGTTAAAGGTCTATTTTTGTACAACAATCACTGTCTTGCTGTGACTACTTATGGAAGGTGAGTATCAAATAAAGTAGGTATCACAATAGAAATTTTTATAAGAAAATCTCTGTTTTTTAGATTCGAGGCTTCTTCCGCGAGAATTATCCAATTAACCTACTACGTTTGTAGCAATGGATGTACCTTCATTTTGGAGCCTCTTGTGAGGGCATTCGGTAAAATTTCATTTCTTGTCCGGTTTAAAAAATCCTTGGTCAAAAAAAAAGCAACTCGGAACAAGCTTTCCTTTATTTGCTCACATAAGCAAACGAAGATGAGAAGCATCAACTTCGAAAGGACAAGCATAAGAACAACAACAACATGCAGGAAAAGAAAAGAAAAACTATATCTTGAGACATTAGTAAAATATTTTAATTAAGTAAATTATAAGTTACATTTACTCAGTGTGATACTGTGGTTCTTCGAACTAAATAAATGACGCAGGCAGTTGGGGTCAGGGGTCCAATAAAAGGTACCAACTAGGAACCAAAATGCAGATTAGATTGGAATGGTGGCAAAAACACCAACCAGAAAAACAGTGAGCGACCAGATAGTCATTCCCACTGGAATGAACCATGATCTTGATGCTAAAGATTGCCAACTATTCACTATGGACCTGGAAATAAGAAGTAACTCACCATCATCGCTTGAGAAATTGTCGTTATCAGGGTATAGGGAATTATAAGCCCAGATGTTATCCCCTGCAGGAGAAGGAACCAAAGAAAGATTATTGTTCGAATGGTTATGAAAAAGAAGGGGTGATTTAGGAATATCATGAAGGTCGTTAGAACGAAGGGACTTTGGTCTTGGTGCGATGTCGGTATTGTCGACGGAGTCTTTCCAGGTGTATAGAAAAACGTGATAAATGGCATGCAAGGTAATGAATGGAATAATGAGTACCAAAATGTAGAATGTAAATGTCTGGGAACCGAAATATATCACCGTGCTTGTGAAAAGGGATGGATGACCAGGGATATAAATGAAATAAATTGACATTATTAGAGTTTGACCGATCATGCTCAAGGTGTAGTTTATCAAAATCAAGTCTGATAGGGCGATCTTGCACAATGCATCCTTCCATGATGATATTTTAGGAAAGAGTTTGACCTTTTGTGAATGTCCGTTGTAGTAAGAAGTTGGCCCAAATTGTGCTTCTTGTTGACTGTAGCCCGCGGTGTGACTTTCCATGTCTTTCAAAAAGTTCATCGAATCGTTATTGAAATTGACTACCATCGTAGATTCATCCTCAGTCTGATCTTGATTAATCTCATTAAATGTTCCGTATCCAGGATCATACACGTTTTTCGATATGGCTGATCTATTTCTCCTAATTTCCACACATTTATCCAAGTCAATTTCATATCTGATGGAATCTTGTAACTCACCTGCGCTGGCACCGAGGTTAGTGTTAGATTCATTGTCGCTGATTAACGGTAGCTCCTCATAGTTATATAGTGTTTCGATGATGCTAATCATGACTTCACTAAACGCCCAAGAGACACCAAAAATATAACATTGCTTTGGAATAATTTGCCATAGCGTATCGCTAGATCCATTGTTAAAACCATCAGAATTTGATCCTGAGGTTTGTGATTCCTGGAGCTGTGGGTAAGCGAGTGAAAAAATTATCAAAAGCATAAACCAGTCATTCAGGGTGAATTGCAACAACAGATTAAGTGCCACATGTCGGGACTGCATGTCACAAAGAAAATTCTCAATGAAATACAATAAAAAAGGTGACAAGAAACCTAGAAGTGAAGTTCTGAAGTAATCTTGCGAACTGGGTACAAACAAATCTGGTACATCATATCGCGAGGGTAGTAGTTTCGATGAGAAATAGGCCAAGCAGTAAATGCCCAGTACATTCAGAAGGTTTAACAGTACAATAATAGCTCTTGAGGAGCAAAAAAGGGGCATAAAACTGTCTGCAGCATATCTGAGTAAGGCCATAGTATTTTATTTATCAATTTTTATTTTCTTAGGAGAATAGCGATAGACTATGAGTCCTCGGTTACCTTAATCTGATTAAGATCAAGATCAACTTCAAATTCCTAATTTCTTAGTGCAATTCAGGGCTTAAATTTTTCCGGTATCCGAGAAAAATCAAAAAATAAAACAAACTACAAGTATTTATGGTATACACAAAGCAAACAAAATCTCAGTTGGTACCCATACCAACTTTTCTCTGTAAATTCTAACCGATGAAGAGCTGATTTGTGTCATAAATAACATGTTTTTCAAATTTTTGGATTAGTTGTTTAGATTTGTAAGTTTTCTGAATTAGTTAAACATATTAATTACATCTATTAAATATTACAAAAGGTATTTCGTTGTGTGATGCAACCTGCATGATAGGCCAGAAATGCCGAAAGTGGAGGCCTTTTTCAATTATTTTTTTTCACTTGTTATTCCATGAGAATATAATTATTAGCTGATTATTGAAACATTTTATCAATATTTCAATTTTGATTGACTGTTACAAACCCTGGTGAAATTGATAGAAAATATCATTGAATCCAGAAGGCCTGAACAACTTTGATAGCAATTAGTTATTAATACAATACAATAAAACAAAATAGGGGGGTAGCGGAGTTTCAAAGTCAATTAATTTTGTTTTATTATACTTTTTCTTTGTGATATGTCACATCGAAAAGAAGAGGCAGAAATAGAATACATTGACTGTATTGGGAAAAAAAGCAAAACAGAAGGTAAGAATCCTGAAGCGAAGTATAGTAGAAATTGATGGAAATTATAAAAGTATGCCGCTACCTCTTCTCCAGATGAAAAACTCTCATTAAATCCTGTTTCGCCTCGTCGTTGAACTTTCTTTTCAGTCTAGGGTGCTGCTTTGTATTTTCCACTAGCGTTAAAACAGGTGTTTGAGGTTGGTTTTGCGATTTTTTGGGCTTGGTAACCCTTTTAGGACTTAGCAAAGTGGTAGGTGTAGCAGGAGCCTCAGAGAACTTCCTCGATTTTTTCGAAGGGGAGTTCCCCAAAAGAAGATGTTGTTCATGAATCTGTTTCTCAGACTCTAAAAACCTCCTTTTAAAATATTCAACTTCTTTCTGCATCAAATTCTTTTCAACAAGAAATCGCTCGTCCTTTTCTACCTTGCTCTCCCACTGGGCCAACTGTGCTTGTAATGACCAGTGGGAAATGGCAGACAAAGATCTGTTCATCAAGGCAATAATTCGTACCATCAACTCATCCCCCTGTCCTACCTTCTGCAGTTCGCTCATCAGTCTTGATATCTCCATTTCCAAAAGCCGTGTACTTTTTAACGATGGCTGCATCTCTTTTTTCATCTTGTACTCCTGTTGTAGTATCCCTGGCATAAAGGCGACCTCTGGTTCATCCGAAACCGTTCCTTCTCTTGACTCATCTACGGTTCTTTCTCCACCGAGCTCTCGATTCCCTTCAAATTTTTCTGGCTCTTCAGGGGTGATAGTTTGTGTTCTTTCTCTCCTTCTCCTACTCCTAGTCTCAGCCATATTGTTACTAATCCAACCGTCACTGTACTGTGAAATCCCCAAGGGCTATCCTTTTGAATTGTAAATCCTTTCAAAAGATAAATATTTTAATCGATTCTAACTTCCAATCTAGTAAGACTCTCTATTATCGAGGCTCTCAAGTTGAACATGTACTAATGTGTTATTTATCACTTTTGGTTGTTCAATTTTTTTAGAGTTCTCTTTTTACCAATGCGATGGGAGAACTTTCATTCATTTCCATTATAAAAGTTCTCAACATTTTTTCCATGTACTTGCTGTTCTTGGTAACGGTTGCAAAAAGAAAAAAAAAACATGCATGAAATACTTGTATGCCAGCAAGTAAGGAACAATCGGTTCCTAAGGGGACGATGATGTGCATATACAAGCAGGGGTAAACAAATGTTTGGAAAGTAACTAGAGTAAAAAATGGGGAAGGAAAGGGGAGGACGGAATATATTTAAGCCATGTGGGGTTGCTTGCAGGTTGTTAGATATCCATTGGTAGATTTACTGGCAACAGCTGAAGTATAGATGATCTACGTAAGTTTGGCTTATATAAAATGAGTGAGATGGTAATAACACAGTGAAAACATTATATTTTCTTTAGAATACGTAAGATTAACAAATGCTAAGAGTTTCAAAATATTCAATTTAGGTTTGTTTAGTCGAACAAACCGAAACCCATGTCATCGTCAGATTCTTCAGCTTCTTCTTCAGCTTCTTCTTCAGCAGCTTGTTCGGAAGAACCGGAAGCAGCAGCAGCACCACCAGCTGGAGCGGCGGAACCGGCAGCATGGAAACCAGATAAGACTTCCTTGATGTCCTTACCTTCCAAGGCAGTAGCGAAAACTTGAGCCCAGACCTGTAATTAAACATAGTTAGTATAATGATGAAAAAAGGGCAGAAAGACAGAATCGTATAAAGATCAAAATTTGAGAGCAAAAGCTTATTTGTTTCAAGCGCGGAGCTCGATTCCCTGGATGATTCCTAGATTGCAATAGGTCTACTTGTGTTCTTTGAGCAGAAAAAGGTATCTGGTCCAAGTTTAGATGTTTCCATAGAGGTGGACTAAATTAAAGGATAGTGTCAAATCCCAATTGCTCATTCAAATACGCATCACAAGAGATGGCTAATTTCGATGTAACAGTCTTCGTAAATTTATTATTTTGAATTCTCACATACGTTGTCAACGGAGGCACCAGCGGCCTTGGTCAAAGTCAACAAGTTGTCGGCGGTGACATCCAAACCGGCGTCGGCCAAAATCAAAGTGGCATAAGAAATGATAGCGTCAGACATTGCTAGTTTCTTCTGTTGTTTCTGAAGTCTTTATTACAACCTTTTTGATAATAGAGGTCCTTTAGATTATACTAGTTTACAGTATCAATTTGGTTGAGATTCGTTGAAACAAATTCAGTGAAATTTCAGGAATTTCCTATTACGACAATATAATTTCGGTCATGACTACACAAGAACTGCAAAAAGTACGAAGACCAATAAATTAGATGCATGGGTGTTAACAGTCCGGAGAAAATTAAAAATAAAACCATCATAATTATATGATGGTGAAAAAACACTCCGATGCGGGGAGTCGAACCCCGGTCTCCACGGTGAGAGCGTGATGTGATAGCCGTTACACTACATCGGATGTTGTGATGCTATAGATTTATCGAAGTTCTTATCTTACAGTTCGTATCCTCACGTGAACGTTTTTTCCACCCCGGAGAAGCCAGTTTAAAGTAAAAGCATCAGCGACAGTTACTATGAGGAAATATGGATTGAATAATAGTCTAATTAAGTAGTGCATACTAATGATAGATTTTAAAGATATTGTGATATTAGATCAGAGAGATGAGTTAAACCTGGTTCTCCACAGAAAGGTAGAAAAGAGTTGAGAGACGTTTTTTATACAGCTTTAAGATTAAGATCTTAATAATAAGTACTTACGGGCCTAGGAATATGAAGTAAAGATTAGCTAAAATGGGAACAATATAATAATGACTGGCAAGAGGTTAGGGTTTGTGTTTGAGAGAGTTTTAAGATTGCTTGGGAGCTAGCATACCTATCCACCGAGTTACATTATAACATTATTATGAGTTTAGCGTGTAACATGCTTTTAAATATGTGGTCCTGCACATATACACCTTTCGAAATCCTTAATGAGATTAAAATATGTTAAACAAAAAATTTGGTGCTCAGAATCAGATGTACTAAGTACATGGCTCAATTCCGGCACCTTCATTTGTAGGCTGAGAGCCTGACTCTTTGAAATTGGAAAATTTACACTATGCCTAATTGGAGAGGATAAATGCACCAAATATTCAATCAAAGAACCTTAGTTTACTCTCAAATTCACGACTTCTCAGAGCCTTTCGTCACATCTGGTTGCTACCCTGATCATGTGAGTACTGCTGTTTTTTTTTTTATTAAAAATCTGGCGCTGCCGTGTCAGGAAATAGTTTTAATGGATTGACTCTCACCAAAAATAGGAATAAAGCCTGGAACAGAATCCATCGTGGAAATTTGTGGCACAGAAATGAATTTTTGCTCTTTCGCTTCTCTGACCAGTTCATATGACCGAGATAGGCTGGTGCTTTTAGTTCCTACACCTAACTCATTCTTCACACATAAAAAATTTATTTTATTACAAAGAACAAGTTGGTTACTTTCCAAATTTTCTGCAAATTCAAATTATAAAGCACATAATTAAACTTTGCCATATTACATAAACTTTTCGTGCGTCTACTTATATGTGATATTTCAGCATTTATTATTCGGGGTAAAATTGTCATCACTGAATTAGATTAAAGCTTTTAGATTATTTTGAAGCAATAATGGGGAAAACACATACAGCAGCGGAAATATCTAATGAACAGTGCTATTAGAATCCTGTTCTTTCTCTATAACTTTACGTTATGGACTGCTTTAGGTATTTCTTAGTCGAGTTCACCAACTCGAAAAATAAAAAACCAAGACTAAAAATATAAATAATCATCATTTTTCTAGAAAAAATACTCCGATGCGGGGAGTCGAACCCCGGTCTCCACGGTGAGAGCGTGATGTGATAGCCGTTACACTACATCGGATGTTGTGTGAATGTTCTTCTCTACTTGGAAGTATAACGGATAGAAAAAAGGGGCACAAACCTGAAGTCGTAATTCTATTACCCCGCGAAGTTTATACGGCAGCAAGCAGCATAGAATTGTCGGATGCAAGATACAAGATATGTTACGGCAATTTCCTTGTGAAAGTGCCCCTGCCCTAGGGAACTCAACGCCTCAGGAAAGGGTGTAGATCCTCAATTGTTTCGGGACTAAATCCATTTCGTCAATAGAAGTAGGAATGTAAAGGTCATATTTTAACTATTTAGTTGCTAGTACATGGTAAAATAGCACAATAATAGTAATATATTATTCGAATGTTAATAACTTAGAGCCATGACACACTGCTTGTTAATAGCAGCGTACCAAATTATCTTCTTCTTGAAAAGGATATATTCCAGAAAGACCATCGATAACGGTAAACACTAATGACATAAACAAAAAAACTGCAGTGGACGTGCCCAGTATTCATAAAATTCATAAAGCTTCAAACAGAATAACCTGTTCCTTGTCAATTAAAGAATCACAAAAGGAAAAAAAAACGTAAACGAAGAACCCCCCATGCTAATCATAAGCTTATTTGGTCAGGTTGTCAAGCTTTTCTTCCAAGTTGTCAATCTTCTTTTGTTGTTGCTTCAATTGTTCTTTCAATTGAGCTAGTTGCTCCTTTTCATGTTGCTTGATGTAGAAGTCTTCTTGAGCCTTTTCTCTCTTGGTGAAAGCATCGGTGGAACCGTCATTTCTGGTTGCACCTACAGAGCCTTCAGAGTAAAATCTTGCGCATGCAGATGGTTGAGCCTTAACAGTTTGAGCTAGGATAGAACGAGTAGAACGGGATAGCATTGTGTGTAGTGAATAAGTGGATAACTTTTCAGGAATATGGCTCCAATTAGTTTAATGTTTGTAAGCAGGACTACAAGGGTGTTAAGTATCTTTTTTTTATAGCTAAACTTAGTGGTGTTGAAAAAAAAAAATGCTAGAAAAAAATTGTACAGAAAAAAATTTATATGGGAGAGAAACAGTAAAGTAACCTGATTGGCCGAAAGGGGCAAAATACCATGATATTGTTGAACAACATAAGACCTTGAGAAACGTGCATATCAGTACTATTGCTGATACCTTTGCAATCATTACCAGTATCAATAGAGTTCGTGTTTATGTAGAGAGGCATCTGCCAAAAATACATAAGAAGCAAAGTACCTAATTTTCAAAGAGACATAAAAGGGGAAACAGGAATGTCAAACAAAAAGATGTAAAAGGGGCAATGCCCGAAGTAAAAAATGAATATCTAGATCGACTTATTCAATCTTGGCCTTCTTAGAAGTTGGCTCTTCAATATCGATCTGGTTAACGTCGTCGTCGGTATCTCTTCTCACAGCTTGCAGTTGAGGAGTTGACACTTCAGCGTGGAAGTCCTTAATGATGGAATCGACATCGTCAATATTTAGAGGTCTGATATCACCCATCTTCTTGATCTTTGCTGTAACTTCTTTGATTTGGCCGTCAGTCAAGTTCAAGTTCAATTGGTCGACACGAGACTTGATTGCGTTCCAACCTGTTAATCTGTTGGCGAAATGAATATATCTCTTCATACCGAAGTCATGGGGATCCAAGATTTCGTAAGTGGATGGATTGGCCAATATAGCCTTAGCGTGGATACCAGCTTTGTGAGTAAAGGCACAGAAACCGGTGATTGGGTTGTTGAAAGGAATGTTGACTTCGACAGCGTCTGCAACCAAGTTTTCAATATCTCTGATTTTATGTAGTTTGTACTTGGACTTGGTGTATTCAGGCGCAGCAACAATCATTCTGGCCATCAAACCACCTAATGGTGTAATACCGTTTCTTTCACCAATACCTAGAACAGCAACATCGATTAGTTTGGCACCACCTTCTAAGGCAGTGTATGCATTAGCAATGGCACATCCGGTGTCGTTATGGAAATGGCATTCAACGTCACAAGAAACAACGCTCTTCAACGTTCTGACTAGTTCGTAAACTTGTCTTGGGTTGGCACAACCGACTGTGTCAGCAATACCGACTCTGTTAACACCGATCTTGTCAACTGTTTTGTAAATGTTCAACAAATCAACTAAATCAGATCTGAAAGAATCTTCAGAGGAGAATCTAATTTCAATACCCTTAGACTTGACAAACTCAATAACTTCAATCGCTGACTTAGCAATGTAGTTCATGTCCTTACCATGCGAAAATTGTCTCAAGAACTTAGAGGTACCAATAACGACATCGACACCATCGACACCTGTCTCTACAGCCACTCTAGCATCGTCCATGTGGCAACGAATGTGAGTTAAAATTTTAGACTTTAAACCTAGCTTACAAATAGCCTCACAGTCTCTTCTCGACTGTTCCGAAGCAACTGGGGATGTCAACTCGATGTAATCAACACCGAAATCATCCAACGCCTTGGCAATTTCGATCTTCTTCTCAGTGGAGAAAAATGCATTAGCAAATTGTTCACCTTCTCTTAGAGTGGAGTCAATCAGCTGATAACTCTGTACATTTGATAGAAAGTCCGCAGGATTTGGACCATATGGATTCTGCTGGAAGTTGCTCAAGGCAGATGCTGCAGATTCAGTAACCTGTTGGAATTCTTGATTTTCACTCATTCTTGATCAGGTAGTTATCTCTTTATCGATACGCTGCCAGTGTAATTTTTTTCGAAGAAATCAACTGAAGTATAAATCCTGGTTTTAGTTGGAAAAATACTCTCTAGTATTGGAACAAACTAACGGTAGTAGCGTTACTATTTATTATGTGCTAAATCGAAATTAAAATTTTAAGTAACTGTACAATAGCTTGACTCATACCTACAGAATAGAACTTTTTCAATGGCGATGCCGTACATTGTTGAAGAATAAAAAAAAAAAGCTTAAAATTCCCACTCAATTTCTGAAAAATTTGAAAAATTTCCAGCGGATTTTCGGCGTTAGCAGCGGAAACGAGCAAGATGAGTAAGAATTGGGCCTAGCCAGTCATGCACCAGGTGACTGCACCATTGCGTTACGTACGGAATTCAGAGTAGTCATTTTTACTAATGACTATTCTGCGTAATGGAATAGGGTTGGGTGGAAGTTAGTGCAGTGAGAACAAGTAGACTCTAGCAGTAGCAGCAGTAGCAACAGCAAGTAGAAGAGTCTGCGCATTTTTTTGGGCAGTCAAAGCTGGTATAGCATATGGAATTGCGCAGGAAGTGAGCAAAATATAGGGCAGAGGGCTGATAGTGCGGGTAACGCGCAATGATAAATATGTAATGCTATATGAGATGAGTTGGGATGAGATGAGTTGGGATGATATGGAAGGAGATGAAGCGAGCTTCGAAATTCAGCGTCAAGATAACGTAGGCTAGATATGGCGAGATGATAATGAAAAGAAATTATGCGAGGTACTCATAACATTCTCCATCATCGGTTCTTTTCAAGTATTCCTTTTCTATGAGGTTATCGATGGCCTTTTTAATCATGGAAACTTTTGCATTGAATCTTAGCTGCGATTCAGCGATACACTCATTCATCAAAGATGTGTGAGGAATTTTTCTCTTTGCTTTCATTATTCTGACAATACAGGCTTCCAAGAACATCTGTCGCTGTTGATTTAGTTCTTTTTCAGCTTTCTTTGCCTCTGATATTTCTGAATCATCAGCAGAGGAGTTGGCTTTTGCAGCTGGAATTGCAAGGTCATTTTTAACAGCAGCAGCAAAGTTAACTGCGCTCTTGGACAATCTATATGGCTTGTTGAGTGTGTATTTCGTGCCTGGATTAACCATCTTGTCTATACCCTCAGGTGACTGAAGTAGAAGTTTCATTTTGACGAAGGGGTACATATTGGCGGCTATTTGATTAATTTTCAAATTTGTGCGTTCCTCGATTTGTTCGAATGTTAAGGTCGAATCTTTGTTGAATAGAGTTAAAATTGCCATTTGGAAAATAGTAACTGTGAATGTAAATGGAGGTTTCCCTGGTTTACCGATGTTAGCTTTGACTTCACCACGAGACATTGGCCACAACCACTTTAAAACCCTACCCGAATGCTTACCAGTATACATAGCGTTCAATTTGTTCTTACTCTCTTCGAGAGCCTCTGGAAGCTCAAATTCTGTGGGCTGGTAACTAAATGGCCAAACGTTGTCCGCTAAGATAAGTGGTTCTAGATCAGGTACTTTAATGCCTGGTAGTGATTCCTGGGCAATGTAACTAGAAAATTCATCACGCAAGTTTTTGGACAATTTGACATCTTGCAACATTTTGGTGATTTTACTAGTATACTCAAGACTATTCTCTGACTGCAATCTTTGGATAATCATTTCTTCATCAGCTTCTGATTTCGAAGAACCATGAATTAGTCTCTTAGCCAAATTTTTCCTATAGTGCATTTCAAATGCATCCTTATCCGCCAAAAATTTGAAAAGGGTCATTATGTCATCAACGGTCAAATCTATCTGCTCTGAGTTCTTGTTTGATTTCTTCAAAAGTTGATCACTGTACTTTGCTAGCATTTCAGGAGTCCTGGAAGTGGCTGACTTTGACGAACCTGGTGGAATAGCAAATGTATTGTTGTTTATGAAAAATCGGCATCCACTATCCAAAGCTTTTGCGAAGGATGGATGACTATCAAAACATTCCCTCGTAATGTTTGAAAATAGAGTGTATACTCTTATTAAACAGTGCAAATAATCTCTTGGAGACAAACTAGCCCCCCTTTTGGTGCTATCTTGCAGCATTGACTGTTTATGGGCTTCCAGCAACTTTTCGACCTCGGAGTTACCAGTTTGCTTAATATATTGATCATAAGTTTCGACAAGATCCGGTAGCATGCGATAATCTCTTTTCATTAGCTCATAGACAAGCTTCGTTAGATGTCGATCCTGCTTATCTAATAAGTTAATGAACTCGCTCTTCAATTTTTCCGCGTGATCTGCGATTAAGACTTGATTTAAGGTGGTGGAAAGTGGTGCTGTTGTATGAGAGTCCAAGTACAAAGTCATGTACTTTTCTTCAGAATTGATACAGTCATTTGCCCTTTCGATATAATCAGAGACACCGTGAGACTCGAGGTATTCTCTCGACATCTTGATGTAGTATTCCTTCGTTTTTTGCAAGAATATTTGTTCAAAGTTTTGAATATAGACATTTAAGTTCAATTTTTTCAAATCCGAGGGGTCAATACCTAATACAACAAAGGATTTTATTGCAATGGTTATTTCCGACTTGTTTACCAATTCACCTTTTCTTTGCAAATCTAGCTGTCTTAAAATTTCGTCTATCAACTCAGTCTTATGCGTCTCAAACATGGTTTTCTTCCAAGTCATTAAACACAAAGTATGTGCATCAAAAATATGTCTCTTACCGTCACTCCTTTCTTTTTGAACCCAATAACGGTTCATATAATCAAATACTCGGTTCAGGAAAATCGCACCGATAGTAAACCTTTTCCAACGTCTGACATAAAAGTTCAAAAATGTTTCATCTTCCTCTTTCTTGAGAGCTGCTATATAATCAATCAAATAATTTTTTAAGTTTTCATATATTTCCCTTCCAACTAGGATGGAGGATTGGCTCATCTGTTTACCGATGACATCTGATTGAAAATGGCCCGTTGACCTTGACTTATTCACACAATAATTGTAAATTGCGGTATAAACTTCCATGTACATCTTTGGAGACAACACTTTCTGAACCCTATTGGTCTTAATGTCTGGCGTTCCATCTTTCCCTAAGATTTGATCAATACCTGGTTTCACAAAGTTCCAAGTTGCCTCCAAGTCATCTGACCTCGGCAAAGAGTCAGCCATTATTTGTGATGTTAAAAGCGATTTCTTAGTATTAAGATGTCCTCAAATGTTTTTGCTTGCCTAGTATTCAGTTTGATCTGTAAGGGCTAGTTGCCAGCCCGATATATCAATTTTCTACCTGAAAAAGAATAGGAACAAAGCTATACAGCACGATTGAAGATATGGCCCCTTAATCTCCAAAATGAAGTAAGGCTGTATGTAGCTTAATCTTATTTGTTGGGGATAAAGCTTTTGTTTATATTGCTCTTGACCTGTTCACAATTGTTAAAATAGTTTGTTCGCCACACACAATTTTTCTTGAAAAACAAAGTAGCTCTACATCTATTAAAGGTTATACTTAGAGAGGGTAAGGAAAAGCTATTAAAACTAATGAGCACGCACACACTCTGTTTGTCTATCTTTGCGTACCTGAACTGACTTTTTCAACCACTCTTGCTATACTGATGGTAAAAGTTATAACCCATGTAATTAAAACTAGGAACAAAAAAGAAGCCAATGCTTTTTGCTTGCGACAGATAAAACCGACTAGACCAAGTTGAGATTCGCCAGCAGATCCCTCTTGACAAACCCATCTTCCATCGTAGAGTGTTGCAAAAGCGAGAGATAGGTTAGCACTGGAAAAGATGATGAAAAGAAGGTCCAGCATTATTAACCTTAGCTTGTCCATTGGATCTCTGATTCCCAAGGGTTTTCCGGAGAATTCATCGTAGCCGATGTATATCAAGTAGACAATAGCAATCGAGTTTACACATAAGGCCATAATGGTACTTGGCTGCTGCGGGACCCCTGTGGAAGAGGACTCTAATCCACTTTCGGAGTTCTGAAATATTCGCGTTGCTAATGCTAGAGAAACTATGCACAACACTCCAATTACGAACCGCAATGAGAGAGGTAAGTACTGGCTCTGTAGTAATAATCGTCTGATTCTTGGTATCCAGCGCTTCTTCTTTTCCTGTTCGATTTTAGCCCAAGAACGCTTCTTTTTTCTTAGTTCATCTCGGCCTTTATGAAGCATCGTTTGTAATATGCCGTCATCATATGGATGCTTAACTTGAGATTGTTCTGATGATTCATGCTTAAGATAATAAAATGCCTTTAATTGTGTGATATATTTAAACCATTCATTTCTGTCTCGTTGATTACCCAATTCATATTGATCGGGTATTGGAGCATTAAAAATGGCATCCAATCTTTTTCCACCTCCCCATTCACCATCAAGATTCTGAAAAACCTCTTTTCGTACTCTTTCAGCCTCCTCACAATAGCCGGTATTGGCATATTCATTGTTATCGTGCTCATCATAATCCAAGCCATCATATTCCGCATTAACGGCTAGTTTTTCATCCTTGTCATCACTCGAGGAAGAAGAGCTCTCGATAACCCCATTAACATTCAAGGGACCAGCATTTTTCATCCCTGCTAATATTCTCGATGTGTAAGCAGAATTTCCTCCTGAATTCTGGAGGAACTCGCTCCATTTATCTGAATGTGATGCTAAAAATGTGTCTTTAAACATGTGGTCGTTCTCAGATATTTGCTGCTCTCTAAACTTAAACTTGGAATACGTTGCATCAAGAGCGAATGGAGGCACCGTGCATGGTTCTAACGAATAAGCATTGAGAAGAACATGTCGATCTTGATCCCTTGAATTCTTATTATTCCCCCCAAAACTAACAACATCAGGGGTAGAACGTTTGGATTGTTCTGAAGGTTTTACTGAAGAACTGATACCATTTTTAGATATTTTGAAGTTATCTGCTTCATTTATGTTCATTTAGATCCTGGATCCTAGCCTCTCTTTGCAGAATTTACAATTATGTCTCAAAAAAGCTGCAATAGTACAGTGACGATATGTGCTTTGAAGTACTAATAAAATCTTCTCTGTATATTCAACAAACTGTCTTCCTAGAGCGCAATCACAAAACCGCCGTACCCTATTGTCAGTGGTACTATGTTCATAACAGATTTCTTATTGCTCATATGACAAAAAAAAACATAAATCTGGCGCCCAAACTTCAGTTTTGGAGGCAGTAAGTGCAAAAGATACCCCATGGAAAATTTGGCAATCACTGCCACATACAGCTTTATGGTTAAATTAAGTTTGGATTGACTTAATTCGATTAAATTATTGACGAGAAATGGTGTATTGGCGGGGAGCAGACATTGCGAGAGTGTTTTATCCTGTTTCATTGTTTTTTTTGGCAATCTCTTTTAGTCCTCAAAATAATTGTACTACCACTATATATTACGATATTTATAAAAAAGCTTTAATGTAAAGAGAGAGGTGATGAACGGCAATATAAAACACATTCAGATAGATGAAGCTGAGAGTTTACTACTAATAACTTAAGAATGACTTTCGAAAAATGGAAGTTGTTAACTGCACAACTGCGTTCTTTCCATGCAGGTGTAAAGCTCCCCAGGAGACATTCGGATATTTCTCAATATGCGAAAGATCCTTTAAAACTTATATTAATTCCCGTAACTACAGAAAAGTCGTTTGTCTACTTCAAGTACTCGCTAGAGTTTCTAAATAAGAGCTCAAGAGTGATAAGATATGAAGCCAAAATCACAGAGAAGGCGGCAAAAGTATGGCAGTCTATGCAAGATTCAAACAAAGGCTATAATAAAAAGATAGTGTCTGCAGTCAACAAATTGTTGGACCAAAACCCATGGACAGAAAACTCCTTAAAAACAATACCATCTGAATCATATATTCTCAAAAGACTAGATGATGAATCTAAGATAATGACATTAAAAGAATACTCCAGAGCGAAAGCAAGCACTCCTCAGAAGCCCCTAATACCGAAACCAATTCATGTATACTATCCTGGAAGTATTTTGACCGAAAGTAGCATTCGACAAGAGCTGGAAAGGGTATGGATAAATGGCCAGAAATATCACAAAAAATACGGCCTTTTAAGCTTATTGGGGATACCATTGACATTTCCCCTAATTCTAATACCGATAGTCCCAAACGTTCCTGGTTTTTATCTCGCATATAGGGCGTATTGCAACTTCAAGGCTTATGTGGGTGCAAAGCATCTTGAGTCGCTCTTTAAGAATAAAGATCAGAAATTAGAGTTTATAGATTTGAGGGAGTATGCTGCGCTTATGGAGGCTACTTGCAAAACAAAATCCGATAGAGAGACGCTTCTGTTTTCGTCATCAGATATCGACCAGATTACGGAACTCTTGGACATAAGGGAGATCAGCTCAGATTTAAAGAAGGCTTTGAGACAAGAAAATGCTGAGATCAACAATGAAACTTGATATTACAATTTAAGAGCGAATGTATCAATGTATAGTATTAAGTAAAGTCGGGAAAAGTTACCAATGGAACAAACAAAAACCTACCGGCAGAATTTGTATTTATCACAACCAAAGATAAACTCAATGCTTCTTTTAGAGGGATTTAGTTTCAGAACTTCTTCATGAGGTTGATTCAAACATTCCACGGAATGAGATTGAAAGATTGTCAAGTACGACTAAATATTATTGCACTCCTCAGGCTGCGAAATACCTTAAGGCGTCCGTGTAAGTGAAGAGGACTGTCTTATTTGTTTTTGTCACCAACAACCCATGCACCTCATCTGTTTATGTTGTGCACCCATTCACAACAGGTAAATTTAAAAAAGCTGGAAGTGGCGAGTATGATTCAATAGAATAAGTGGGATAGTTAGGGTAAAGAACTGATAGGCAAAGGACGCTTGAATTAAGTGGTTAAAGGATAATATGAAGCCTACACAACCATGATGATACCCAGATCTAGGGCAAAGCGCCCTTAATATGTGTATACAGCGTTATAGAGTGCCTTTTCCCTCTTGTTTTTTCCACAGAGAAAGCCCTTGTTCTGTGCGCGCTCCTGTTACCCGCATTTATTTCTACCAAACTTTTTTTTTGCTCTGTGAATTTTCCAAATTTTTATAATTCATATTTAAGAATAATCTTGGCTTAACTGAAAACTTCACCATTCTTCATTAAGATTATTCAATAACATCAGAAGCCAATTTCAACACCGAAATGCGTGCTAAGTGGAGAAAGAAGAGAGTTAGAAGACTTAAGAGAAAGAGACGGAAGGTTAGAGCTAGATCCAAATAAGCGGACCGAATCATTAACTTTATGAAATAACGCATTTTCTAATTAAATTGTTGTTTTCTTCTTTGTTTATGATTTGCATTAATTGATGCTAGTTCTTCACCGTCACAATGATTTTTGAATTGAGAGATAAACTCATTATGTGATTGAATCTCTGGCTATGGTTCCGAATTGAGGTATTTTTACTGAACACTTATTCTATTTCGATAAGTCAAGGTTATATTTTTTGCAGGTTTTCGTTATCTGGAGAGGATATGATAATATATAATTGCTGTTATTACTATCTAAGTCATATAGTCAATTCAATTTTATTTGTCCGCTGATCAATTTTTGCTCATTATTACCTTTTAAGTCTTGAGTTGAACCCCAGTTGGTTTGACACCTTCAGTAGTAACTAACGTCGTTTCGATTCATTTATAACAACTCTTTGATTTATAAATTATTTTTACGGAATTAATATTTACGATTTCATGGTCTTAACTGACAAACTGTTATATCAGTCTGTAGACTCGGCGAATCTGTCTTGGATATTGCTCAACAACTTTTCGAATTCTGCATGGACCTCTTGTTGACCTCTGCTTGGCTCAAAGAACTTTGATGAAGACACCGAATGTTTCACATCACCAGTTGCTTCTGACAACTTCGCCCAATTTGCACCATTGGAAACAGCTTTTTGTGCTTCGTCATGGTAGGATACGAATGCCCTCATCATATCGAAGGTCTTCCAAATTGGGCAGAATGCATCGTAGGAAGAGTAACCGTTTTGTTGCAAGAAATCTTCTTTGATTAAGGAAGAAACGTCTAGCGTAATCTTGTCACCATCAGATAGGGCAGATTTACCAACCAATTGAACAACCTGTTCCAATTCTTCTGCGTTGGATAAAATTTCCCTCATACGGTCTCTTAGAGCTGGGAACTCGGGATAATTTGAATCATAATATTTGTTCAACACATTTGTATACTTTGAATAGGAAACAGACGTATTGATAGATGGGAAATGTTTTCTCTGGGCCAATTTTTTATCCAAACCCCAGAAAACCTGAGTAATACCTAAGGTAGAGGTGGTCACAGGATCAGAGAAATCACCACCTGCTGGAGAGACAGCAGCAACAATGGAAACAGAACCAACACGATCAGGTGAACCCAATGCAATAGCCTTACCTGCTCTTTCATAGAAAGATGCCAACTTTGCACCTAAGTAAGCTGGGAAACCTTGATCAGCTGGCATTTCACCCAAACGACCAGAAATTTCTCTTAGGGCTTCGGCCCATCTTGAGGAAGAATCAGCAATCATGGAGACGTTCTTACCTTGATCTCTGAAATATTCTGCTAAGGTGATACCGGTGTAAATGGATGCCTCTCTGGCTGCGACAGGCATATTAGAGGTGTTAGCAACCAAAGTGGTACGTTTCATAATTGGCTCTTTTCTTCCATTGACCTCGGTGAATAACTCTGGGAATTCCATCAAAACCTCTGCCATTTCATTACCTCTTTCACCACAATTATGGACAAGAGTTTGGTTCGCCAGCATAAACTGGTGGTCTGAATCGTCAGATAGTGTGATTCCATAGTATTCATCTTCTTGCAACTGGGTCAAAGAAAAGAAAAACTTCTGAGCATTACGCTCAACAGCTTTGGTACTGCTCCTGAAGTTTTCAGATCTGCCACACTTGCTTAGAATAGAATTAACTGCCTGTCCGGCAGTTAGTGAGATGACAGTAGAAGATTTTTCGAAAACACCAAATTTGTCAATTTTAGAAGGTTCGATGGAGTTAGCAACGTCCAAACCCAAAGAGCGCGCTACTGAAATAATACCGCGAGCGGCAGTGGAATTTTTGATTTTGATGGATGCAGCTGTTTGCCCCAAGGTTTCGCTAACAAAACCACTTCCGTCTATCATACCTGCCAAAAATTGTTCACGAACAACAAAACTGTCTGACTTCAAAAAGGCGGGGATATTCTTGGCTTGATCTTTCAAGAAAGCCATTTCAACAATTGCATTCCAAACTAGATTTTGAGCCCCGTTTTCGGATTTAAGGGTAATCACATATTCAGAATCAAAAAATGACTTCTTTCTCTTCTCTACATTCAAATTCAAAATTTGAGCCAATTTTTCGATGTGTGAGATTAAAGAAACATCTTCAGTACTTAAAGAGAATGAAACATTGTCGGAGCTCCCATTCAAAAACCACATACCAGTCAAGTAGGCAACAGCTTCTGTGACCTCATTTGAAGAAATGCTCTGTTTGGATTCCAAATATTCCTGCAAGGTATTGCTCTCATAAACTATTGGTTCAAAAACTTGGTAGGTTGTATCACGAATGTTTTGACTCAACATTTCAAGGTCTCTGACTTCCATTGTCCATTCGAAAACATTGTTCTGCAAAGCACGTATTTCATAGTCATTGACAAATTCATTAGCGTCTTCGATGGTAGAGAAATTTTTGGAGGCTTCTTCCACGATCTGAATGGCTCTGCCATCTTTAGTTGGATTAATTGTCAGTTGATTGTAACTGACTTCAAATGTATCAGCTGCACCAACAGCAGTACGTACATTAAGCGAAACCATTCTAGGTGTTCTTAACACCAATTTATGAGAAGCATTACATGTGAAGCTCATAACCTTTTTGGAATCGGAAGCATGTTGATCAATGGGTGAAATTTCAAACATCATTTCACGTCCCCTTGGCAATTCAGTAACCAAACGAGGTGTACCATCTCTACCCATGACTTTATCACCTAGACTAATGGCCTCTACATTTTTCACAGAACCATCGGACATCATAACTTCAGTACCCTTAGCAAAGCAACCAACATAAATAATTGCATCAGAATTAGAATACTTTGACAATGATTGGGAAATGACTGTCTTACCACAACCAAAGGCACCTGGAATACAAGTAGTACCACCTTGAACACATGGGAACAATGCATCTAAAACTCTTTGCCCTGTTAATAAAGGATGATCAGCAGACAATTTCTCGGCAACAGGTCTTGGAACACGAACAGGCCATGTATGATACATTGAATAATCGTATTTGGAACCATCAAACTCTAACTCAAGCACCTTCTCGTCAACAGTATATTCACCTGCGGGAGCAATCCATGTTACAGTACCTCTGGCACGAGGTGGCAACAAAATCTTGTGATCTTCTAACAAAGAATTTTCAAAAATAGAACCAAAAATATCACCTCCAGAGATATGATCACCTACTTTATACTTCCCTGGTGTGAATTGCCATTTCACTTCTCTACTCAAAGCAGGAGCATCGATACCTCTAGGAATATAAATCGACTGCGAAATATCCTTAATTGCTTTCAAAGGTCTCTGAATACCGTCATAGATTGTTTCCATCAACCCTGGCCCCAATTCCACAGACAACGGCTTTCCAGTTCTTAGCACTGGATCACCGACTGTTACACCAGTTGTTTCTTCATACACCTGAATCGTTGCCTTCTCTCCATCAATTCTAATAACTTCTCCCACCAAATTGTCGTGACCAACCTTGACCAATTCGTACATAGCACAACCGGACATATTTTCTGCAATAATAACAGGTCCAGAAACAGAGTAAATTGACCCATATTCAGATTCTTCATGGTCTTCTAGCGAAACCCTTTTCAACTCCTTACGAGCGTTTTCTAATGCACCTGCCATTTCGTGTCTCAAAATTCGAATAAAACACAAGCAAGCTTCACTGTCCTAATTGCCTAACACAATCGCGTTAAAACTGATAAGGATAGTCAATGATACGCTATCTATCGTTATTTTACCAAAGAGCTTTGAATATATATGTGCATTTTGTTTGCATATTTGAAGCCAATACTTAATTTTTTTTATAACCAACCAATTCCCCCTTATCGAAAATGCAACACTACAATGTCGAACAAATCTAAAAAAAATTAAAAGTATGTACTGTCAGGGTAACTTGAAGTTGCAATACATGCCAACAAGTCAAATTAAACAGTGCATCTCTGAGTAATACATATCTGTTATATGAATGACTATCTTTGCCTCAGTACCGCTTTCAAATCATCTCTCCATAACTGTTTAAAAGTTTAATGCGCGTTTGTTCTAGTATTTGCTCCATCCCAAACTCAAGGGAAGAAAACTGACGCGCGCCAGTTTTATTTAACACCCGAAGCACAGCCAATCCAGACAGGTAAAGCCTCGCAGATCAAGTTGCCCCGACAGCGGTTGTGTACGAGGTATATTCTCAGCCAAGTAATATTCAGGAATTGGATAATGGTAAGAATAGTTTGCGTCAAGCGAATCGTTTTCGAGACTTCTAGGCAACTTTAACATAACTGGGACAGCTTTAGTGGTATTGCAGGTTTGAGAATTGAATTGTGGTAATTCATCACTTTTAAACGATTCAGACTCTGAACCTGACACAACGTCTGTCAGATTGGTAGATGGTACATTGTCGAACATTTTTCTCGAATTAGTAAAACTGTCTCTGATCTGTGCCAACGTCTGACCCATAGATAATGGTTCCTGTTGGTATGGATGCGTTCCTTCGATGATCTGTACAGTCCCCATATGAGAAGAAGGAGGTCTTTTCCAGCGTACTAACTGCTCTTCCATTCTACCAACTAGACGGCTATCGACTGGGAAAATCCGATTATTCTGTTTAGATATGACCAATTCTCGGACAGATTTTTCTGATCGATGAACACCTGCATCTACAGCATCGTCCCCGCCTTCGAAAATCCAAGTACTATTAAGGTCGTTTAGTGTTTCTGCCATGTGCCTGACTACCAATGGTGCCTTTCTATTTCTTTGTGTCCCTTAAAGTTTATCTAATTGTGAACATGCGACGGCGCCGAAGTTAGTTATTTAAGCTACGACCAAAAACAACGAAAGCTAGATATCATACAAGAAAGTAGAAAAAGTACAAAACATTCAGTTGCTAAAGAAGGCAAAAGTATAACATGTGTCAAAGAATCATTTTTCATAATTTGTCCTACCATATCTGCATTCTTAAATATATATTGATATGCGTAATGTTTGAAGGTAACGCCGAAAACGTGAAACATACCCAGATCAAAATGAACTGAAAACCAATTATGTTACCCTACTTGTGATCCATAAGAATTTTTTTTTTTTGCCATTTCAAAATTGGAAAACAATTCGGTGAAAAAAAAGCACCACCCCTTTAGTTAAGAGATCCAGCAAAGTTGGTTCTCAACCATTAATAAAAGAATTATTTTTTTTCTTAGCCTTAGAAGAAGGTGATAAGTTTCTTCAAGTGCTTTTTTGAGCAGCAGTGGCAAACATATCTGAGAGGTTTTGGATTGGTGTGTGAATTAAGAGTACGGACAAAATCCATACAGATAGTCGAAAACAGTTCGTTAGGAGGGGTTTGGTAAAAACGAAGGGTATCGAGCATTAAATATTGAGAAAATGGATGTAGATACGGATGTTCCAATGCATGACGCAGTAGAGGATCAATTAGACCCTTCCTTAGAGGAAGGTGAGCAAGGATTTGGTGGTGGTACTGTAGATTTATCACCAGGTTCGTCAGGAATCACAGATAACAAATCTTCTAAACCGCTAGTTTTGAATACGAGTAGTATTGGACGGTTGGATGAATGGTTGGAGAAATTAAGTCAGTGCCAATGTTTGTCAGAGGAAGACGTTGCAAAGTTGTGCAAAATGGCAGTTGATGTATTACAGTTTGAGGATAATGTTCAACCGGTATCTGTTCCAGTGACGATATGTGGTGATGTTCATGGTCAATTCCATGATTTGATAGAGTTGTTCAAGATTGGAGGTCCATGTCCCGATACGAATTACTTGTTTATGGGTGACTATGTTGATAGAGGTTATTACTCTGTGGAAACAGTTTCATATTTGGTTGCTTTAAAGGTAAGATATCCCAATAGAATAACCATTTTGAGAGGTAATCATGAATCAAGGCAAATCACGCAGGTTTACGGATTTTATGATGAGTGTTTAAGGAAGTATGGAAGTGCCAATGTTTGGAAAATGTTTACCGATTTATTTGATTATTTCCCAATCACCGCACTAGTGGATAATAAGATCTTTTGTTTACACGGAGGCCTTTCGCCAATGGTGGAAACTATCGATCAAGTGAGAGAAATAAATAGAATACAAGAAGTGCCACATGAGGGCCCTATGTGCGATCTAGTATGGTCAGATCCAGACGATAGAGGCGGCTGGGGTATAAGTCCAAGAGGTGCAGGTTTCACATTTGGTCAAGACATCAGTGAGCAATTTAATCATACTAATGATTTATCATTAATTGCACGAGCTCACCAATTGGTGATGGAAGGTTACGCTTGGTCTCATCAGCAAAACGTGGTAACAATTTTCAGCGCTCCTAATTATTGTTATAGATGCGGGAACCAAGCGGCTATAATGGAAGTTGATGACTCGCATAACAGACAGTTCTTACAATATGATCCTTCTGTAAGACCTGGTGAGCCTACTGTTAGTAGGAAAACTCCAGATTATTTCTTGTGATCGAATTTTCTGTTGGTTACGTTGATCTTGAATTCTCGTTTTTTTATTTTTATTTTATTTCTCTAACTGATTGCATAGTTGTTTAACTATGACCATTGGGAGAACGTTTCATGCCATTTCATGTTGATATGCGAGCACCGTCACTTTTTGTTCAATAGCCAGCTTGCTCTCAAGATCATCATGAGTGTTTGTAGAAAAACGGCAAATGATAGTAATAAAAAAAAGCTAGACATATCAATACATTGGACAACTTTTCCTCTAGAAATAATCCAATATTTACATATTTACAAGTGTACAAGTAATCGCATTATATCTTATTCTTTATCATACCGTATTTATTGACTCTATCATGGGCAATATCGCACATTTCATTTGTTGCAATTTCACATTCTTTAAACCAGGAATTATTGGAACAAATCCTTGATTCCATCAGTTTTATTATTTCTGGTCTTGACCTTCCATTGACAAATACGACAAATCTCAAACCCTCATATTTTGCTTCGTAGGCCGTATTTAGTTCCTCCAGCCTATTTACAATATCTGCTGTATCCTTCTCTGATCCAGACAAATTTGTTTGTTCAGCCAAAGAGTGTATTGATAATTTTGCTTTGCTCTCTCCCAATCTTGGATGCGCTGCAACAATATTGGCTAGATGATCGACCCCTCTACTGCTAATGCCTTCACGCTCTGTATCCTTACATAATTTCATCATTCTATCCCTAATTGCCTCCACAAATTCTGAATAGTTTTTCCAACTTCCCGTCATAAAATCACGATTACTCAGTGTGAACCATAACAGCGAATCGCTATGCTCGAATAAGGTGGTAAGCACTTTTGCCTGCTCATCATAAGGTAACCCCTTAAACTCTTCAAATTTTGGTAACATTATATTTTCTTCAAGGCTCGCTTCTTCCATCTATATCTGCAGGTCTTACACACGAAACATACTCTACTAAGGTTTTAAGAATGGAAATGTTGGCTTAAATAGAAATTCTTGCCATTGTCTTCTGTTTATATCCCATCAATTAAATAATGCCTTGTATTTGATAACGGGGATCACCGAGACAAATTTCACAAATAGATCACGTGAAACACTCCGGAGTCGGAATGTACTGAAACAGTAAGTTCTAGGCAACAACGTATGTGTCTTGCTCGAAGAATTGTCAGCTCGATCCAACCCTTCGATGCTTAAAAAGAAGCATTAAAATACTTGGAAAGAAGCTAGGATAGTAGAACGGTTTTAATCTTAGAAGTTACTTCAAGAATGTCAGAAGATAAAGAGTTCAACGAATTTAACGAAAATGAAGATAGATACAAAGTTGGCGCCAAGAAAACCCTTGAGGAATATCACAAACTGGACGCGGATGATGAAGCATTGAAAAAGTGGAAAGAGTCCCTAGGATTAGGTGGCGATGTTTTACCCTTGGAATTCGCCGGCGATAAGAGGAGGGTTGTTGTCAAGAAAATGCAATTGATCATTGAAGGAGAGCCTGATGCTATAACGCTCAATTTGGACAACGAAAGTGATGTAAAGCAATTAGCCGAGAAGAAGTTCAAAATTAAAGAAAAGGCTATTTATCATTTGAGGGTTACTTTCAAGATTCAGCATGAGATTATCACTGGGTTGAGATATGTTCAGTATATCAAAAAAGCTGGCATTGCCGTTGACAAGATCGATGATCATTTAGGCTCATATCCACCTAATACGAGCAAGCAACCAATTTATGAGGTTGACATGCCCGAAAGTGAAGCACCAAGTGGCTTTTTAGCCCGTGGAAGCTACACTGCAGTTTCTAAATTCATCGACGATGATAAAAATACACATTTGTCTTTAAATTGGGGTGTTGAGATTGTAAAAAAATAAATAAAAACGAATTGGAAACTATTGCATTCTCGAAGTCAATTAAAAACCTCTCAACTGCGCACCGTATTCGGTTTTGGTTGCCTAACGTTTGTTTTTTTTTTTTTGAAACTCGTTCATGGTAGATAAGTAGGTCTAAATGCTATTACTCCTTCGATAAGATTAGCTGATTATTTGAAAAATATACAATATCAAACGCGATTGGAATCCCGTGTACATAAACACCGTTTATTTTAGTTAAATCATGCTAGCCCTGTCTTGTCTAACTTTTCGCTAAGCTTCGCTAGTTCTGGGTCATAATAATCAGGCCCATCAATAAGTCCATTTTCTGTATCACCATTGTTTTTAGGGAAAAATTCTTTGGAATTATTTCCACCATTTATCTGTCCACGTTTTTCGTATGGTATATATGGCCTGGATTGAATTGGATATACTGGCTGCGAAGAAACCATCACTTGACCAGCTCCAATTGTCGGCGCACCCATTGGATAGTATAGATAATCCATTGGTGGAATCATTGGATAGCCATAGGGAATAGGAGCACTATTCATATGATTTATCTGTGATTGCATGGGGTAATAAGGATGGATTGGGATAGACATAGGTGAGACATTTGCTACGTGATGCCCATTACTATTGAAGCTTTTTTTATTATACCCCTGGAATTTTGGCCTTCGAAATTGTTTCATTTCATTTTGTCTGTTAAATTTGAACCTGGAAGTTTCAAACTGATGCGGCTGAGGGGAATCATCATCTCCTGCTGTATCGAATTTCTTTCCCTGCATAGGCGTAGAAGGCGGTGTCGAGATTGAGGTTGAGGATGAAGGTGATGAAGAAAATATTTTCTCCTTTTCCTGATTATACTGCTCTTCTCTCAATCTTCTTCGTTCTTCTAAATTAGGAATTGAAATACATGACTGCTCTATTTCTTGATCAGGTAGTTCATTTTCCTCGCTTTCTTTTAAAATCACTTCATTCTCTGGTTTTGTGCGCGATTCCCTTTTCAAAATCACGACCTTTTTCCTATCCTGCGAGTCATCAATACCATCTCCCTGTGACGAACGAGAATTGATCCTCGTGCGATTTCTGATATTCTTTTGCATTGTATGCTGGTTATTATTGGCCGCGGCCATAGAAGCAAGTGCAAAATACTCGGGCGGGAACTGGTACATAACCTGGGGCTCTAAGTGTTGGAGTAGAATCAAACCCTTATTAGGCCTGAAATTGTTCTGCTTATATACAATCACACATTTATCATCATCTTTGGAAACGGTGTGTTGTAATCCATGATACTCCGCGACCTGATGAGACAATAGTCTGTAATACGAATTCATAGGCTTCAATTGATAGGTGTACGCTGAAGACCCAATAAAATCCAGAATATCGTTTTCCAACTCCATCAAGAACAGCCTATCGTGCGGTTTCTGAAAAAGAGCAACTAGCAATGCTGCTGTAACCTTTAAGTTCTCCATTAATAAGTATTTCCACTTGACTAATTGCACTCAATTAATTTCAAAATAAGGAACTCTAGCGACAAACCTCGCTATATTTTAAGACGATCCTAACACAAATTCAAAAAAAAAAATTCTAATTCCCACAATATCAATATAAAAACCCCTCAACTACTCTTTTAAACTATCCTCAATCCAATTATACAACCTGCTCAATTCAATTGGCCTTCAATTCAATTTATCCAGTCAAAACCCTGTTTGTAGCAACACTAAACAAAACACAAATCAATTGACGCGTCGAATCAACTATGACCGTCTCAAAAGCCTTTTGATCACCTTTTAACTGATAAGCAGGACCTATATCTGTGTCTGGATGCCCATAAACACCTCTTAAACTCCCGCGTTCAGTATTATCGTTGGAAATTTGTGGTGAACGCTTCTTGTGCTTATTATTAAACCGTCTATTCATTTTCTAGCCCTACATGTCGCGGAGCCAAGTGATCAACGAAGGAATCCAAGAAAAAGAAAAACGCGGTATCAAGACATTATCAAAAACAAATAAAAAATATGAGATTAATCTCCATTTCCAGTGTCATTGGATGAGCTCTATTTGTACTATATAATTGTAGCTACTTGCCAGAATAATAATGACCATATGAAGAAAAACCGTTGTTATTTAGTGTCTTCTGTCTTCTCCCTATTTTTCACTGTCTCTTTTTAGTTTTCCTTATCGATGAAAGGGGATATCATATTTTCCTAAACACTTTTTGGGGCCCAATAATATATTATTGGGCCCCCAAACTGCTTGTGAATATGATCTTAAAAATAAAATCATTAATCAGTAACTGACTTCAGGGCATATATTAATTCAAAAAAAACATTTCGGTAATTGCAATAACGGTTGAGAATAATTGATCAATTAAGTGGGATTTGCACTTGACAACTTACTCAGCAAGTTCTGGTTCTGGGCTTTTTATTTTTCAATCTCAGCGCAATATGTCAATTTTAAAGGACGTGTTACAAGTTAGTATTAATCTATCAGAGAAGGGAGATTGCACATTTGTTGGAAATTTGGATGATGTTGAGCGCCTATCTATAGAGAGTGTTGATCCAATTTTATTGTACCAGTTGACTGAAAATGAGGAGTTAAAAGAGCAACCTTTGCAGTATTTGAATTCTTGCTTTCAACGATGTCAACAGTTGAAACGGCTTAGCAGAAACAACGGGAAGGATGAAGAAATTAGGGTGCTATATGAAGCAGAGCGGCTACTTGTTGGATATGCATTAGTTTGTTTTCAAATAGAGGAATTTGCAATTAGGGGCTCATTTCAGGAATATATTAAAAATATTTTGCAGGAGTTAGATTCGTACACAGATTTATTGAGCGCTATGACCCATAGAGCAATACAAGAGGAAACACTCATTGATTTTATATCGAATTTTTTCCGGAGTCTGCATGTGTTTTTAAGGAAGTTGGACTCTTCTGTTGCCTTTGATTTGAACAATACCCAATTATACAATAAGGTATTGACTCTGTTCGAATTGTTTGTCTCTTTTAAACAAGTGGCTTGTAGTTTGACAAAAATCGACGGTTTCTTTGCTAGTTATGATACTGCTGCTAATGACTTGGAAAAAGTCACTTTGTTGGGGCCTATTCTTTCTCTTTCTCCTTTGCAGATTCCTGTGGCGGTTAAAAATTACGCAGAAGTGGACCACCAGAACCAGCAACTGGTGAACATGGTACACACATCGCTTCAAACAGAGCACAATGTCGTACTGCAAAGACTGTTTTTCATTATTGATAAAATTATAAGAGGCTCTGCTGAGTCTCGATCTGACCTCCTCACCTATTTTGGGCATATTGTGAATAAGAATCACCTTCGCAGAGGTGATCACTCCCAACTCAATAAACTAGCCTCTAATGCGTTCATGACCAATATCACTCTTATCCTAATTAGGTTTTCAATGCCATTCCTTGATATCTCTTACAAGAAAATCGACAAAATCGACGTGAACTACTTTAATAATGTGAACCTTTATATTGACCTTGAGCAGGAGACAAGGATGAATTCAGATATAAGAGAAGCAGAAGAATTTCATGATCAGAACAAAAAATTAGATCAGGTAGATCCTAATTTTATTTCTCATTGTTTCTTTCTAACCCTCACCTACCTTCACTACGGTGTTGGTGGTACAATCCTCACAGATGAAAGATACTCCCCAGAAATTTCAAGACTAAAAGAACAGTTAGACCATTTGAAGGAAGTTCTCCGTAACAATCAGAACAGTATGATGTCAAGATTTGGTGAAGTTCAATTGAAACAACTGGAAAAGAGGTATAGCCATTTTTCAGCAGTCCATGGGTCTTGTCAAGGGTTCTTCACTAATAGATCTTTGCAACTGGAAGTATTTGATTTTATTGCAGGAGCGTCTACCTTTTTGATCCGAGTCATTGATCCCGTACATTCATATCCCTTTAAGCACGTGGAACTTCCCTTGATTCCTGATCAAATTGGTGTCGAGAACGTTGACAATGCGGAATATTTAAGGAAAAATGCCCCAGTCCCATTCAAATACTATCCTGAATTTGTCATAGAAGGTTCGATTAATTATTGCCAATATGTCTCAAAATATGTCAATAACCCTCTATTCAGAAACAATCGTTTGCATTCTTACATCGAGTTAGCTACGGTGATTTTGCGTTGTCCAGAATTAATTTCGAACCCACATTTGAAAGGTAAAATGGTTCAGGTTTTAAGTATTGGGGCTATGCCAATGAGCGATGACTCCCCAGGGTTTATGATGGACATTTTTCAAAATAATGAGCTTGTGTTGAAAAATCTTCTCTATGGGCTATTGGATTTTTACGTTATTGTAGAAAAGACTGGGTCTTCTTCACAATTCTATGATAAGTTTAATGCTCGTTATAGCATTTCTATTATCTTAGAAGCCCTCTATAACATTCATCACTATCGTGAACAACTTCTCTGGCAATCTCGAAACAATTCAGATTTCTTCATTAGATTTGTTGCAAGGATGTTGAACGATCTAACGTTTTTGCTAGACGAAGGCTTATCTACATTGTCTGAGGTGCATAATCTTCAAATTGAACTGGAAAATAGGGCCCGCGGTCTTTCACAAACTAGAGAAGAGGACACACAAGAATTACACAACAGGCTAAAATCTGCTGAAAGACAGGCTAAATCATCATGTGGCTTATCTGAAAAATCATTGGGGCTCTTCAACATTTTTAGTAAGCATATACCAAGTGCTTTTACAATGCCTGAAATCGTGAACAGATTAGCAGCCATGTTAGACTACAATTTAGAATCCTTAGTTGGCTCAAAATGTCGTGAACTAAAGGTTAAAGATCCTTCAAAATATCAATTTAACCCGAAGAAATTATTACAAACATTAGCCACTATTTACATTAATCTAGCATCTCAGCAAGAATTTGTGATCGCTGTTGCTAGAGATGGTCGTTCATTCAATGTCGACTTGTTCAAAAAGGCTGTTCATATTTTGTCCTATAAGACAGGTTTGTTCTCGGAAGATATGTGCAAACAGCTACTAGAGTTTGCTGAAGCTGCGGAACAAACCAGGATAGACGAGGAAGAAGAAGATCTAGAAATGGACGATGCACCTGATGAGTTCTTGGATCCTTTAATGTACACTGTAATGAAAGATCCCGTCATTTTACCTACTTCACATGTCACTATAGACAGAAGCACAATAAAAGCACATTTATTGAGTGATTCCACAGACCCATTCAACAGAACACCCTTGAAATTGGAGGAAGTCATTCCAAATGACGAGCTGAGGGAAAGGATTTTTGCATTCAGAAAATCTAAGAGAAACCAAAAAAACTGAGGTATTTTGCATGGTAAACTTGCTTCTAATGAATGATTCGGACTCTGTGCAAGTCTTTCAGTGAACTTCGAGCATCTTAAAAAAATCAGTCAGATAACAATGGTTAAGAAATTATGTAGAAAGATGTAACTAATTTAACATGAAACGTGGTAAAACGTTTAAGCCTTGATAGCGTACTTTCTTTGTGGGAAAGCAATTTGCTTCTTTCTTTGCTTTTCAGTAACTTGGGAAGCTTCGTGCTTGGTCAAAGCTCTTCTCAAAGCTCTGGTCTTCTTGGCTCTCAAGTCCTTTGGTTGGTACTTCTTACCCTTGTACAATTCTCTGACAGCTTGTCTTTGGTTTTGAGAGATAACAGTCAAGACACGAGCGATGTTCTTTCTGACAGTGTGGATCTTTGGCAAAGATGGTCTGGACAACTTTTGAACCTTCAATTCGGCCAATTCCTTCTTTAATTCAACCAATTGTTGTTCCAATGCTTCCTTGGACTTGGTTCTCAATTCGTAAGCTTTAACACCGGCCTATTATATAATATGTTAGTAAATTTATCACAGTTAAAAAAATGAACAAACAAATGAACGGCTTGAATCCCATCAGACTTCTTCAATCATAGTGAATATTAACCATTACAAATAAAGCGTTTCCACATTTCAGGTACCACTAACTCGTTCCATGTGTCGTTTAGAATTTACTCCAACCCATTATCATCAGGTCAAGATTCAGAAACATTGTTTCAGACGTTTTGTATTCATATGATAGAGCATTAACCATTACTATCTTGTAATTTCTCTACGCAGCTCACAATAAGGCACAAACACAAATAATATGGATTTTTCCCCAGATAGGTTCCGGATTTCAATTCTCATGAGTAAGGACTCCGATATATCATTTCGTTCATTCTATATGTGCACTCCACATACCATCTCGAATATTATTTTGCTGTGGTTCTTAATCTATAGAAGATAGTGGTTGACTTACTGAAACAGAGGTTGAAATTTGTATAGGTTGCGAAAGAGTCGGTAGATGGGACATGCCGAAAGTTGGTAAAGTTCTGAGGTTTCCCATTCCCTGTTATTGCCTTTTTAGGAAATGAAGAAAAAAGAGTTTCTTTTTACTGTTCATACATCCTAAGAAAACGCCGCACAAAACATCTCTGATTTTTTTCAAAAAAAAACGTGAAACACACTACTCACGACCCACGCAGGCCGTTCACAATTACATCCAGACATTACGTATTAGTTTGTTTTTTGTATTTATCTTCCACATGTGTGGGTGTTTCCAAGTCCCTAACGCCAAAATCTGGTGGACAGTCCTGCATTTCAAACCTGAACAAGAACATGATATACTACTAATCCAAAGCATGTAAGGCTTGGCGCTTACAAAGGGGAAGAGTTTACACCAGGTATGATATTATTCATTAGGATCTTCGGATCAAAATAACTTTAATCTAAACATATAATTATGTAGCAGATTTTGTAGATTTTAACAGATAATTATGTTCTATAGAAAGTAATTTTTTGTCATCTTCAGTATTATAGAGGTACCATTAGGGTACTCTGTGAATAGGAATGTTGAAAGGTGGGCGAACGGTTGCTTGCTGAACAATTGAAATGTTCAACAAAGAAGTTCTATTCATACGCTCTGATTTGTTATTGGTCTTGTGGAGTAAAGTAGATATATTTCTAGAGCTTTGATAATAATAATCGACCGCATTGCAGTGAAGATAAGAAATACACAAGGAAATACATAAAAGTACATACCGTGAGTTGTATAATATAGATAGAAAAAAAATTAGAAATGAAGAGGCCAAAGCGTTCTCGATCATTGAGGATGAAGAAGGTTTATTTCAAAAATACGTTTTATTTTTGACTTGTTATAATAATATTTCTACCCATTTTACAAGAGCGAACAAAAGCTTTTTGTTCACAAGATGATTGAAGCGTTATTCTGATTAAGATTGGTTCTTCAAAGTAGTACTCAACCATTCCAAACCTTCGTACAAACCTTCACCAGAAGTAGCACATGTGGCTTGGATGTACCATGGACGTTGTCTGATAGAATGCAAGCCTAGCTTTTCGGTGATTTCGGCCGCTGGCATAGCCTCTGGCAAATCTTGCTTGTTTGCGAAGACCAATAGGACTGCATTTCTAATTTCGTCTTCATTCAACATTCTTTGTAACACCTCCCTGGCTTCAGCAATACGGGCTCTGTCATTAGAGTCAACTACGAAGATGATACCTTCAGTGTTTCTGAAGTAATGTCTCCATAATGGTCTGATCTTATCTTGTCCACCGACATCCCAGACGGTGAAAGAAATATTCTTGTATTCAACAGTTTCGACGTTGAATCCAATGGTAGGAATTGTAGTGACGACTTCACCCAATTTCAACTTGTACAAAACAGTGGTCTTACCAGCACCATCTAGACCGACCATCAATATTCTCATCTCTTTGTGACCGAACAAGTTGCTGAACAACTTAGAAAAGGAGACACCCATTTTTGATTCTTCTAATTTCAAAAAAATTGTTAGTATAATTACTTCTAATCGACTTGATGAAAACAGGACGATATCTCAATAAAATCCTTTCTGAAAACGCGCTTGTCCTATAAATGTTGTCTTCAAAGGTAATGCTGCTTTATGAATTAGAAGCTGGGACAATCGATCTTGTTTTTCGTTCCGTTTGTGATCACTGTATCGGTAAAGGGGAAAGGAAAACACGTCTTGCAAATTACACCGATTCAGGCAGGAAAAAAAAACAGGGCTAGGGTGGTTGCCACTTCCTGCCTAACGAACGCCAAAAATACCAGTATATTCCTACTAGCAATCATTGTGCTAACTTCGCTTGATGCACTTGGGCAAGATGCATGTTTTCCTGGCCTACATTCGATATTTTCGCCTTTATCCTTAGGTAAACCAATAAATCGCCTTTAATTTCATTTATTTTTCCTAACACCAAGCTTGTAAAAACCCCTCATAACAGATCTCACACCCGCTAAAATCTCAGTTTGACACTTTCCTCTAGATTTAACAACATTTCTGACGACTCACGCGTCAATTCGCTTAACACATACTTCTTTGACCTCTGGCTATACTCTTTGGAACCCTGTTTAGATCTAACTGCCACCCTATCAGCTTTGAACAAATTTTTTATTTTGTTCAAAATGGTGCAACGTTCAAAAATACTTTTATGGTAGGGTAACGGTGGTGTGTTATTCCAAAAGCAGTATTTTATGGATCATGGGATCACGTAATTATCGTTTCAAGACGTTTTTAGTATGGAAGGTGTAGAGACCGAGTACATATTTAAAAACATGACCACACGTGAGCAAGTATTACTTCCTTCAGTGATTGTGCTGATATATTGTTAATGGGACGTAATAACAACTAGAATGCAAATTATATTTGGGGAAGCCACACACACACACACACACACACACACACACACAATGGTTCGGAAGTGGAAGTGGAAGTAGAAGTAGAATTGGTGCCGTGTAGTAATTATATATGTCAATTGACTGGTGTAGCTTGTGAGGCAGAATGGTTCCGATTAATGTACCTTCCTCTTTTATTGTGTAGGCGTGTTGGCATGAAATTTATAGCAAAACAGACAGACAGTTAGTGAAGTATATTATCTGCTGCTGCAGAACAGAAATGTGGTAAAGGCTAATCAGGCGAGGTAGATTATGATGGGGATAAGAACAGTTTCATTTACCAACATTCATTTTGCAGTCAGCATATTGTTGTAAACCTCTTATAAAAACATAGTAAGAGACCTGATCATTGTCTGTTTCCCAATAGAACTCTGTTAGACGAATGTGCCAAGGTGGGAACCCTTGGAGATCCAATGTCGGCCCAAAATATAGAAGCAAGTCTGGCTCCTGGCCAACTAACTGAACAAGCTCTTGGTTCACTAAATTAACATTAACATCGTCGATGTTCAACTGTCCTTTCGTGCAAAGATCTGCCATGGTTTTTGTCAAATCGACAATTGTGTTTCTGCCATCGATTTTTGAAAGCAAAGAGATTTCAATAGCAACCTTTGTACTTGGTGAGCCTTTCGGGATACGATCATTCAAGTTAAGGAAAAGCTCATTTGAATGAGGAACCCTGATGGCAAACTTTGGGATATTATCTGGACCGAAATATTTTGATAGTTTGTGATGTATGCCAGCTCGCAAATCGGTGACATTTTGCTTCAAAAGCCCATCATAATCGTACAAGGCCAAGCCTTTTATGCCAGCTGAAATAGTCCAACAAACGACGTCGCTAGCGTCATTAATCAATCCATTTATACCGCCTCCAATATCGCCTTCAGGTTTTGCCTCTAAAACAGCCGCAAGTCTTTTTGGAATTTTCTGTAATTTAATAACATCCTGTCTGATTAATTGCGGCGAGTTTGAGGGGTTATATGCCAAGTCAAGCAGCTTGATGGCAACCCTGTTGTATTGGCGCTGACAATACCTGAAAGTCGCGTATATGATGTATAAACACAACAACAATGTTTTGTAAACTGCAAATTCCACCTTACCTAATACCTTATGCCTCAAAATACCACCGTCAGGCGGGCGTTCATTTTCCTTTGCTTCAAGAGACATCACTTGTTTGACTGTTTTCTTTAACCCCGATATCGAAGGATCCAGGGGCGTTTTTGTTGGAGGAGGTGCTCTTCTTTGACTTTCTTGATTATTCATGGTTGGCTAACTTTTGAATAATGCTAAGTGTTTCTCGGCTTAATTGAACGCGAGTTACAACAAAGATCTCCTCTTTATGTGATGATGGCGGCCACTTGTTGCATTATGTTTCAAAGTGTTGACTAGTAGATTTTTTTTTTTCCAAGTTAATTAAAGAACCGCTCTCAGGCATACACAAGGCTCATACATAATATAGAAAATATAAAAGACAAAATTTGGAAACAATTAACTTCCCTATTTATATCAATATTTTCCATCTGATACAAGAAACTCACTTGTAGTAATCCATTCCCTATTTACCTCAGTCGATTTACATGCTATCCATTATGTTTACAGTCCGCAGTTTTTAAGTATTGTCTTCACTAGTTCGATGTGCACTGTTATTAGTGGTACTAAATGTTGAGCTACTAGCTGCCCTAGTCCTGCCATTATGTTGCGTAGAAGAACTCCACCTACTCATTACAGATTCTGAGAGGCGCTCGCTAGTCGATGGATCGGCAGTTCTATGATCATCTTCTGAACGTCCTCTCATTAGTTGTGCCATATACTGGTTTAAGCCTTCCATTCTTTGTTGAGTGGAATGTTGTATGGACTCTGAATCCTCGTCATCACTCGAATCAGACGGCGTTGATGGGGGTCCTCTTGTATATGTGGTAAATCCTAATCCGTTTCCCAGGTCAACATAATTAGGTTGTTGGGGAGTAATTTGCTGGGGCACACTGGATGTTTCACTCGACGTGAGAGGACGGAATAACGAAGAACCTGGAGGCGGCAGGTGAGATGTAGAAGAAGATAGATGTGTCGATTCGAGAAAATCAGTGCTCCGTGTACTAATTTTTGGCAGAGTCTCGGCTTGTTGCTTTTCATGGGATTCATGTTGAAGCTCATCCAACTGCTTCCTTCTGAGGTGGTATTGATCAGGTGCGTTTCTTATTTCTTTATTCCATTTCCGGGAGTTGATACCACTTGAGGACTTCTGGTATAACTCATCTATTTGCTCCAAGGTCAAGCCGCTTGTCTCATACACAGCGAAGTAGACAACGATAGTACCAAGTGCATTTAGAGACCCCCATAAGAAAAATA
This sequence comes from Kluyveromyces aestuarii, assembly GCA_003707555.2. Classification (NCBI taxonomy): domain Eukaryota; kingdom Fungi; phylum Ascomycota; class Saccharomycetes; order Saccharomycetales; family Saccharomycetaceae; genus Kluyveromyces; species Kluyveromyces aestuarii. Next base: position 396,715 of record PPJO02000002.1, read on the forward strand.
TCTTGGTTCCTAAGGAAGTCGTATGATTACCGGTATCAAAAAGATATGGCGTCATCAAAGCGCAGATGAAGTTGATCAACCAGTTGGATGCAGCACAGATGGCTGTGCATTTTGCACGGACACCTAATGGATACAACTCGGCTGATATAACCCAAACGCCTCCACCCCACGTAGCAGAAAAGGATGCGATAAACATGCAAATGAATGCTATCATAACATTGTTCGCAACTACCGAATTAGTAGAGGAACCTACAATCGCAATAATAAAATTAGAAATTGTCATTAATACACCTCCAGATAATAAGAGCTTTCTTCTTCCCATGTATTCGACTAGGAATAAACCTGGGATATTAAATGCAACGTTCACTGCATAAGTGATGAGAGAAACCGTATAGCTTTCGATGATACCCGATTTATTGAAAAAGTTAACACCATAATAAAAAATAAAATTGATACCACTAAACTGCTGAAATGCTTGAATTGCAATTCCTGTCAACATTCTCAATCGTTGCTTAGACCTACTCTTACTAGACCTAAAACAATCTAGATATGAAAGATTTCCAAAAGACATTTCATAATCATAGGTTGCCTTTATTTCGACTAGCTCTTCTAGTAGTCCTGAATCATCTTCCGGAACACCCCGCAAAAAGGATAAAGATTTTGCAGCCTTGTCTAACTGATCCTTTAGGACGTAATAACGAGGGCTTTCAGGTAAGAAAATGATACCAAGGCCCAAAACGAATGACCAGATGTACTGCAATCCTATAGGTATTCTGTAGCTAGAAGCATTTGGCCTACTTCGCGTCCCTTGTGAAACAGCGCTCGCAACTAATAATCCCCAAGTAATGGCCCATTGATAAGTGGAAATGATTGCACCCCGTACAGATTTCAAGGCAGCCTCTCCCTGATACAAGGGAACAACGGCTGATATAAGACCAATACTAATCCCTGAGATGACTCGTCCAATAACTAACAGAGTCATAGATGTCGCCGCTACCTGTAGGGAATTTCCCACCATGAAGACAAAAAATGTACTGAAAATCACAGTTGCCTTACGGCCCCAAGTATCAGAAATAAATGGAGCTGTCAATGCTCCAAAAAATGTTCCCAATGAAAGGAATGAAACCAAAATGGACATCTGCTCTGCAGTGAATTGATATCCATTAGGAGCGAATGTTTCTTTAACATACGGCATCTCTGTCACGTTATTGATTAAACCTGTATCATAACCGAAAAGAAACCCGCCAACAGCTACGAATATACCAACAAGCATAGATATCTTCTTGGATTGCTTTGCTGGTGGTTTAAAAAATAGTTCTGATTCAACATCTGAGATATTTCCGATACTTTCAAGTTCGTATACATTGCTTTCATCCCTCTCGGATGCCCCTCTGTTCGTTGCATTTGAACCTGACCTTGAATTCCTGCCATTTCGTCTGTCAGATGAAGTTTCTTCGTCACGAACTTGTTTTCTCCGTCGTAGCGACATCAAAGTAATTGCTTTAATAATATTTCTCTTCTGAGATGGAGTTTCTGATATGGTGTCGCTCATTATGTCTCATAATATGGTATATAATTTGGTATGATGCAACCCTTTATAAGCGGTTTGAGATTAGTTTTGTTCTGAAGCCTTCTGTTTTGATATACTTTTAAGTTTTCCAAATGCCTAGCCCCACTTTTAATGATTAAATCTAAATTGCTAAGACTTAGTATTTTGCTTATTTTCATATGCACTCTGTCTTGAAGAAGCAAACCAATGTAGATTTAAATGGTATTAAGAAAGCTTTATGACCACTCTATAATCCCTTTAAAGTGTGTATTGTTGGATAATCTTCGATTCACGAACTATTCAATGAGTCCCATTTGGTGATTTCTTTTTTCAGCCTTTATTTTAAGCCGAAAGCCTAAAAAAATAATTATATGTATATAGTCATGTCAAGAAATAAATCTTATTCAAAGATCCCTCTTCCTATGTGTGCCATTCCTAGTACTGGATTTTGGAAATTCATGCTGAAAATGTAGATCTAACATGTTGTACGACTTATATTTTGAAGAGAGTACGTAATTTACATCGAAAAGACATTTTTAAATATATACCTGCATTTTCCCTTGACTAGCAAGCAAAGGTAGAACACCTTCAAAGCTTTATTGTGAAGACGTGGCCTCTGCGATATTAATCAATCTCTTGACACCAGTTAACCAGTTTCCAGCCTCTGCTGTGTGATTGGTAGCCAAGTCTTTGTGGATTAATACGGCATCCGCGTACTGATTATTTTCCAACAACTGGACAATCTGATATAGTTTGTCAATTGTTGACTGCGTCAACAAATCGCCCCTTTCCAAGTGCTTGAAGAGGATATTTAATCTCTTGTCACAATCTTTTAGCTGCTTGCTATATTCCTGTGGAATTAGTGGAGTGACTCGTTGCAATTCTGAGGTAAAGAAATCAACTATTGATTTTTGGTCTTTGGGGGCTTCAACATGTCCTGATAGGTCAGGTTCCTGAACACCATGCTGTGGTAACTCTGAATCAGAGACCATTTCCGTTACAGAGGCTGCCAAAGGAGGGGACACACTGTTATCTCCACCATTAAAGAGTTGTTCGCCCTGTGGAGATTGTCTTTGCATAGAATTCAATAAATCAGTCGCAGCTGCCGCACCCTCTAACGTGTGAACTTTTTTTCTGGACATTTTTGGCGGTGGACCTGCAGCGGGTTTTTGAGGTGGTGGTGGTGGTTGCGTGTTCGTCATAGTAGCTTTCGGTGGCACAATCCCAGTTGGCGTTGAAGAAGTGGTTCGGGGACCATAAGGATTGGAAGGTGGAACGAAGTTTTGATTAACATTTGGAACTGGTACTGCAGCAGGATTAGGAGTAGACATATAAGCTGTTGTGTTGTTTAGGCCAGTTGTTGCTCTTTCTTGAGGGGCATAGGAATTGGTTTTCTTCATTGCAACTGGAAGAGGTGGTGTATTTGTAGAAGGAGGAGATGGTGGTTTAGATGTCTTCCTCAAGGGTGGTGCAGAATTGCTCCCAAAAACACCGGAATTTTGAGGAGGAGCGGGGATTCCCTTATCTTGGTGGCCATAAGTTGGGGTTCCTAACCCTAATGGCGCTGTATTGACTGTTTTGGCCCGTGTGTGCCTTTCCTTAGCGATTGATGGCAGGTCATTCCAACCATTTATAGGCTTATCATGAAGATGCGGTGTTTGACCAGACAAGGAGTGGTGACCGGTAATTGGGGGTGGCGCAAGTGGATCATTTTGGCTCAACGAAGCTGAAGAAGCTGGCGCGTATGGATTGACGGGAACATGAGACGTAGCAACTGGAGCATAAGGGGTTTGAGCTGGGGGGAATGGTGATTTTAATGGAGGTTGTGGCTGCGAAATTGCTTGAGTTCTTGCGGGTGCATAAGGATTAGTTGCAGCAGGAACAGGAACAGCAGGAACAGCGGTAGGATTTGGGATGCTTGGTTGCGCTAGTGGAATACCACTTGGTAGCTGAGGAGTATTTGTAGATGCTGGGACCAACGGATTGACAGGAGGGAGAACACCACCGACAGAAAGACGAGGGCTATTATTTATTGCAGGCAAATTGCTGGTGCTGAATTTGCTTGATCGATTGGCCGCAAAACTATCCACCGAACGCCTTTGTGTTGAGTGCCTACCGGAAGCAATTAGGACACGCTCCTTTTCTGTTTTGACGTCTTGGTTATCTTCAGGTAAGGTGTTTAAAAACTTCAACGCGAGATCAAAGTCTCCATTTCCAGCAGTGACATTGACAAATTCCAAAAACTTCGAAATCAAACCTGCGTTGGTCAATTTCAATGAAGCACCTTTGTTGAGGTAACTAGATAAAACTGTGAATCTTTCGATGAATTCCGTTAAACACTCCAAGTGAGCTTCATAGAGAGTTTCCTTTTTTAGTTTCAATTCTTCCTCAGATGACGTGAACTCGTGTAACCAGATTGATGTGATACTGTCCAAAGAGTTAGCAGCCAAATACATAAGAACGGACTCTCTTCTCATTCCACTAGCCAATAACCTATCCCCAAGCTTGACAAGAAGAGCATTTTTTTGCTTTTCACCTCTGCTATATGTGTGAATGAATCGAACAGCATGTTTCCACTGAGATACATCCACGTTTTGCACAAGGTCTTCTACTTGATTACCAGAGATGGAGTATAGTGTTCTTGCTAGATCAGAACCTCCTGAATACTTTGAAAAGTAAGCACTAGTAACTTTCTCCCGCAAAGTACCGTCATTTGAAGTCATCGCAATGACCATGGCTTCTAATAGCATATCTTTTTCAATACAATGAGAGAGAGCAGTTTTTAAATCACCTTTGCTCAAAGACTCAGTTATCATTTCTGCTTCTGTGGAAAAATCTAACTTAAACAATCCCTGAGGAACGAACTTCTCATTCAAGACGTTGAAAAATTCCTCTCCGTCTTCATCAGCCTTCGTATCGTTTGAAGTTGAAGAGTCTTCTAAAGATAGAGCTTCCTTCAGATATAATGTTGTTCCATCCATGGAAAGATTTTCTAGTAGATTCCAATCCTCATCAGATTTGTCGTTTATCTTGTTTGACAACCTTTTGTTGATTAGCTTGACGAAGTCTTTTGATTTCAAAGATTCATCTAAAAGCGTATTCTGGGCTAGGGCAGCGATGGCATGTTTTTCTATAGATACACTCTTACCATCGTCCGTGATCTTGACTAATTTACCACCAAATGCCCACTGTGCCGCAGGGGACCTGTTCCCATACCAAACAGGAGCCTGAAGCTTGTTCACTCTTGGTTTATCATCCACCGTGTTCTCTGAAACCTTGTTCCAGAATTCGTCCTCCGATTCGTGTTGCTTTGTTTCACTTGCTTTCACATCTAAACTGCTGGTCAAATTTTGCAAAGTTTGAACAATAATTTTGCTATCGAACGAAGCAGAAGCAAACAAATCAGGTGCATCAGGTGCAAATTTGGATTTGAATACCCAATTACCACGCGTACCAAACTGGGTCAACAACGCACCTTCCTCTGGGTTCCATAAGATGGAAGTATTATCACGGGCACCAGATAACAATAAGTTCTCATCTTGTTTGCACCAATCCAATGACAATATTCCCTTCCCATGACCTTGGGGCAAGACCTTCAATGGTGCATTGGAATTTCTTAGATCCCACACCATAATAACTGGCTCCATATCTGAATTAGTAGCGGTGGCAATTCTGGTAGAGTTTGATGGGTGCCATTCGACCACAGATAGCGGAACTCTAACGCCAGTGTTCTGAGATGTATATGCCAAGTGAATAACCTCTTTCTTAGCTTTTAAATCCCAGATGGAAGCATATCCACTAGAACCTGCAGATGCGAATACGTGTGCTAAAGATTGATTCCATGCTAATGACTGCACCTCGTCGATTGGCGTCATGGCTGTTCCCGCAGTAAACGGCGAATAGTCAGTGCTTCCAATTTTATTTGTGTCCCACACAAATATTTCTCCATCACTACCTCCAGAAACCAATACATTGCTCTGTTTGCTGTTAAATTTTAGTGTTTTCACCGGTGTTGTGTGCTTGTGAATGTTGGCAACTGAACTCAATTCTTTGGGGTCAAAGAATTCGACTACCCCGTTCTCTAATGCACCAGCGACTATTTTATTGTCAACTGACCAGTCTAGATCATTAAACTTAGCACTAGCAACAATTGATCCCTTTGGCTTGTTAGCATCAAATGAAAGTAGTGAAAAGAAGTCTAACGTGGAGTGGCTGGAGAAATTTGCATCAACCGTTCCAGAAGCGGTACCTGTTGCCAAAATTGGAACCCTATCGTGTGACCACGAAAAGGTTGCTGTGCGTGGATACTCAGCAAGCTTTACCATGTTTTGTTGCTGCTTAAAACACGACCTCTGGCTTTTGTTTATTCTTTCAATTATGAACTATTTGATAAGTTATTCTAGTACCGTAATTAGATTTCACCGCCTTATTTTTCGTTCCTTACAAAATTTTGGATTTTTGAAATTAAAAAAAAATTTTTGAAAAATTTAAACATTGAAAAAAAAAAAAAAATTAGAACAAAATTCTCATAAGATAAAGGGGGGTTTCACTAATTTTTTGAATTTATGTCAGGATTCTCTCAAAATTTATTGGTCACAAGAAGGGTTCCAATTAGGGCACAATCAATGGCACTCTGTATTCTTTGCTTAAAATTTTAAATAGTACCTCGGTACCTCAACCTTATGGCAGGGCCTAAAGGACTTTAAATTGAGTTTTTTTATTTACGGTTTTTGTCGTTTTTTTTATCAACATTTGACGTTTACTCTTTTCTCATTGTAGGGAAGCTTTAGAATTAAATGTCACCAAAGGCTAGCTAACAATAAAATAACAGAAAAAACTGGAATCATAGTACCATATTGCAAATAAATTACACATTCAACATCTTGCAAACCAATAGATAAATTTTGAGTGTAAAATGACAGATATAGCGCGAAATTCGTGTATGTACGTATAAATTATTCGTTTGACTATGTAAAATTAATTGCTTGAAAATTTAAATGTGCCATCTGATTGCACAGGGGAGAACTTAGAAACCAGAGACGAAGACAAAAGAAACTAAGAGGACGGCGATGGAGAATAACACGAAGAGTAAGTACTACAAGCAAGCAATAGAAGAGTATCAAGACTTGGAGAAGTCAGATCAGGATGCATGGGACGAGCGAATCAGCAACACCGGTTGCTACGTAGAGAATTTGGCGTTGCAACTTTGTCATGCAGAGACAAATGACTGGAGACTGTGTTTAGGCGAAATGAAGCTCTTCAAGGATTGCTGGGCGACCAAAGGTAATAACGAGCGTGTACAAACCGTCGATGCTGAGAATGGGGTGTAATGTTGCGTTTAATTGTTAGCATAAAAAAATGGTACTTTCGTGTAAATAATTTTTGATGAAATCGTGAGATTTATACATGTATATATTTCGATAATAATAATGCTGAAACATTGCGTTTTTAGAGTAACTGCAGGGTGTTGCACAACGACTACAAGAGAATGACGAAGGTTTCAAAGATTCGGAAGAGAAAATCATCTCTAAGAAGGCTTACCGGGGCTTTGAAAGATCTGTTAGACGAAAAAATTTTTCAGGGAGGAAACGATACTCTTGCTCAAGGAACAGAGTTAGAGCCCAGTGCAGTGGTGCAGCGGGAGAACGAGGATGGGATTAAGTACATATTCTCAAAAGAGAACCAGATGATACCAAAACTTTCCGACGAGGAAGTTTTGGAACGGCACAAAAGGGCCGATGAGAATATGAAGCAGGTTTGGAACCAGATAATAAAGAAATACGAAAACATGCAAGATCAGGGGGATGTGTTGGATTTACGAACTGGTGAAATATTAGAAGATAATGGCCATTTACGGAGCATGAAGTATGAACTCTCAGACGATACGACATCAATGCACGACGAGGCTATCCGCTATAGAAGCGTTTTGAAGGATATTATAGAGATTAAGGATTATGAAGGCTCAGTTTGGGATGAGAGACAGCAAGATGAGGATGAAGAGAGCGACATTTCAGATCCAGACGAAGAATCATTATCTAATGATGTATCCGAACGAACACGAACTTTACGATAATATCTTGCATTATTGAAAAGCGATTCTCACCAACTCACGCCTGTATGTCTGAAAGTTATAACAACCTGTCGGTGTATTTGGTTTTCAAGAAAAAAAAAAAAGGTTTCTAGCAAATTCGAGTTTAGGAAAAAAAATTAAAACCTCTGAAAATATTTAAGGTTATCATTAACAGGTCGCAAAATGATTTCTGGTTGACATGTGAAATCATAATAGGTTTACAGACCGTTTTTATACATAGCATTAGGGAGTGCTACTTTCAATTGTTTTAAAAATCCGGACATATTTGTTAAATTTAAACTTTTCTTTTGTAATTATCATCAATAAAGAGGCATGTCACAACTAGAAAGACCGAAAGCATTTTTCGATATTTCCATCGGAGGCGAGGATAGTGGGCGTATTGTTTTTGAGGTTTACAGAGATGTTGTACCTAAAACTGCAGACAACTTTTTGAAACTTTGCGAAGGCAATTCTGGTTTTGCGAAGTCTAAACCCGATGTTCCATTGAGTTACAAAGGATCAATTTTTCATAGAGTCATCAAATCCTTCATGTGCCAATTTGGAGATTTCACCAACTTCGATGGTACTGGTGGTGAGTCGATCTATGGTGAAAAATTTGAGGATGAAAACTTTACTTTGAAACATGACAAGCCCTTCTTGTTATCCATGGCTAACGCAGGTGCCAATACCAATGGTTCTCAGGCATTTATCACCTGTGTACCAACTCCTCATCTAGATGGTAAACACGTTGTATTTGGCGAGGTAATTGAGGGTAAAAGATTGGTGAGAACCATCGAAAAGTTGAAAACCGATGCGGGTGATAAGCCAGAACGTGAGGTAAAGATCCAAGATTGCGGCCTCTTACCTGAAGACTATGAAGTTCCTGCAGATGCGGAAGCAACCCCCACTGATGAATTTGGTGACAACTATGAGGAAAATTTGGCAGATGATTCTAAAGTAGACATCAATAGCCTAGACAGTGTCCTAAAAGCTGTAGAAACTGTCAAGGAGATTGGTACTAATCTGTTCAAGCAACAAAAATTCGAGGCCGCTCTTCGCAAGTACGAAAAGAGTAGCGAGTTCTTAAAGCAATTCTTCCCTGAAGACTTATCCGCTGAAGATGCCAAGAGGGTAGATGCACTCAAGGTTTCTTTGTTCCTAAATATTGCTCTAACCGCATTAAAGTCAAAAAATTACGGAAAGGTTCTAGCTGCCACAACCGAGGCGTTACATGGAGAAAATGTGGATGATAAGTCAAAAGCTAAAGCGCTATACCGTCGTGGTTTAGCTTATTACTATACTAAAAATCCCGAGATGGCTGTCACAGACTTAGAGTTCGCTACTACGTATCAACCAAACGACGGAGCTATTCTTAAGGCTGTAGCTGATGCGAGAAAGCAAAAGAAGGAGCTACTAGCAAAGCAGAAGAAATCTCTTTCTAGAATGTTCAGTTAACTTAAGTTCAGATAATTTTAATATAATCCCGGTTTAAAACGGATTTATGTAAAAACAGAAAAGGAAGATTGGTTTTATTTCGGACCTTATAACTCTTCCCAAGGACTGTATGTAGTCATTCAGGAGAGGTTATTTGCCACGTCAGAAAAGCATCAACTTGTCAAAGCATTCTAATTCATCATTACGTACGCTTCGTTCACAATGACATCAAAATTTTTTCGAATTAGTTTTTGGTGGCAAACAAATACAAAACATAGGAACAAGGTATGATGTGGATATTAAAGGAGAAGAAATTCGCACAAAACGCAGACTTACTTGGACTTTATCACTCCAACAGTCATTTCAGTTTCCCGTTAAAACATCCTTTGAAAAGGCACAGGTGCTGTTTAGCTGTCTTTGTCGTTGAATTTGGCTATTGCGAAATTCACACCATTAAACGTACTTTGTACACGTCGAAATACTGGAGCTAAAGAATTTACATTTGCTTTTGGTTGAGAAGGAATTTGAGCGTTTGTGGAATTGGGCCAAGAAAACTAGATATTAAAAGAGATTTAATTAGGCCTCTCATAACTCTGGAAGAATCCTTGATAATCGAAGACAGGACGAGGGGTTCATTGGACGTTATTGACCATAACTAAATTTTAAAGAAACTCAATTTTACTTCGTTCGGTTAATATATTGGTCATCGCTTTCTCTCTTCTAACTTGTTTGAGGAACATCTTTAAGAGTTAGTCAAAGTCACCAGGAGAAGTCTGGATTTTAACGAAGAGAAAAGTAGCCAAGCATAGGGAAAGTTTCGTATTAGGAACTATACTGATTGATACCTCGCATTATAATAAAATTAATACATTCGGTCGATATATTTTCAAGGCTAATCGCTATTTGCCTCGATAATCACCAATTATAGTTACAATCATAAAAAAAAGAAAATATCAGCAAAGAAATTTAAAAACATCAAAACAACATGGTCGATTTTCCATATTCTAGTGCACCATTGCGCACCATTAAGGAGGTTCAGTTCGGCCTCTTTTCTCCGGAGGAGGCTCGTGGTATTTCGGTTGCAAAGATCGAGTTTCCTGAAACCATGGATGAAAGTCAAATGAAAGCCAAAATCGGGGGGTTAAATGATCCTAGACTAGGCTCTATAGATCGTAATTACAAGTGTCAAACATGTGGTGAGGGTATGAGTGATTGTCCCGGTCATTTTGGTCATATAGAATTAGCTAAGCCGGTTTTTCATATTGGTTTTATTTCAAAGATCAAAAAGGTTTGTGAGTGTGTTTGTATGCATTGTGGTAAACTACTTCTAGATGAATACAACGAGCAAATGAGACAGGCAATCAAGATAAAAGATCCCAAGAGAAGGTTCAATGCAGTTTGGTCACTGTGCAAGTCCAAAATGGTGTGCGACACGGAAGTTCCATCCCCAGATGACCCAAACGTCTTCATATCCAGAGGAGGATGTGGCCATGTTCAACCAAGCATTCGCAAGGATGGTCTCAGTTTGGTCGGTACCTGGAAGAAGGATAAAAATTCAGATGATTCAGATCAGCCAGAGAAGCGTATCATATCGGCCGAAGAAATTCTTAACGTTTTCAAACACATTTCTCCAGAGGACTCTTGGAGATTGGGGTTCAACGAAGATTTTTCTCGTCCTGAATGGATGCTTTTGACGGTTTTACCTGTACCTCCACCACCTGTGCGCCCATCTATTTCTTTTAATGAATCCCAAAGAGGTGAGGATGATTTAACCTATAAGTTGGGTGACATCCTAAAGGCGAATATTAATGTTCAAAAATTAGAAATTAATGGTTCTCCACAGCACGTTATTCAGGAATCGGAGTCTTTGTTACAGTTCCATGTCGCTACTTACATGGATAATGATATTGCAGGTCAACCACAAGCTGTTCAAAAATCCGGTCGTCCAATTAAATCCATTAGGGCTCGTTTAAAAGGGAAGGAAGGACGTATTAGAGGTAACCTAATGGGTAAGCGTGTTGATTTTTCAGCAAGAACAGTCATTTCTGGTGATCCTAATCTAGATTTAGACCAAGTCGGTGTCCCTAAATCTATCGCTAAAACGTTGACATATCCAGAGGTTGTTACCCCCTATAATATCGACCGTCTAACGCAACTTGTTCGTAACGGTCCTAATGAGCATCCAGGAGCCAAATATGTTATAAGAGAAAACGGTGATCGTATTGATTTGAGATACAGTAAAAGGGCTGGTGACATTCAATTACAGTATGGTTGGAAAGTTGAACGTCATATTACTGATAATGACCCAGTGCTTTTCAATCGTCAACCCTCTTTACACAAAATGTCAATGATGGCTCACAGAGTGAAGGTCATGCCATATTCAACTTTCAGGTTGAACTTGTCAGTTACTTCCCCATACAATGCTGATTTTGATGGTGATGAGATGAATTTACACGTGCCTCAATCCGAAGAAACTAGGGCAGAACTTTCGCAATTATGTGCAGTTCCTCTTCAGATTGTTTCTCCTCAGTCTAACAAGCCCTGTATGGGTATCGTGCAGGATACTCTCTGTGGTATTCGTAAAATGACCTTAAGGGATTCTTTCATAGAGTTGGATCAAGTCCTAAACATGTTGTATTGGATTCCAGATTGGGATGGTATTATACCAACACCAGCAATTTTAAAGCCAAAACCATTATGGTCAGGTAAGCAAGTATTGTCGATGGCCATTCCAAGTGGTATTCACCTACAAAGATTTGATGAAGGCACTACTATGCTTTCTCCAAAAGACAATGGCATGTTAATAATTGATGGACAAATCATTTTTGGTGTGGTTGACAAAAAAACCGTCGGGTCATCTAGTGGTGGTCTAATTCACGTGGTAACTAGAGAAAAAGGCTCACAAGTTTGTGCCAAACTATTTGGTAACATCCAGAAGGTGGTGAATTACTGGCTACTGCATAACGGTTTTTCCATCGGTATTGGTGACACAATTGCAGATGAAAAAACTATGAGAGAAATTACCGAAGCTATTGCAGTTGCCAAGAAGAAGGTAGAAGATGTTACGAAAGAAGCACAAGCAAATTTGTTGACCGCAAAGCACGGTATGACCTTACGTGAATCGTTTGAGGATAACGTTGTCCGTTATTTAAACGAGGCAAGAGATAAGGCAGGGCGTTCGGCAGAGGTTAACTTGAAGGATCTGAACAACGTCAAGCAGATGGTTAGCGCCGGTTCTAAGGGTTCATTCATTAATATTGCTCAGATGTCTGCTTGTGTTGGTCAGCAATCGGTAGAGGGTAAACGTATCGCCTTCGGGTTTTCAGATCGTACCTTGCCACATTTCTCGAAGGATGATTACTCACCAGAATCTAAAGGATTTGTTGAAAACTCGTATTTGAGAGGCCTAACGCCACAAGAATTCTTTTTCCACGCAATGGGTGGTCGTGAGGGGTTGATTGATACCGCTGTTAAAACTGCAGAAACTGGTTATATCCAACGTCGTTTAGTCAAGGCCTTAGAGGACATTATGGTTCATTACGATGGAACAACAAGAAATTCCTTAGGTAACGTTATTCAATTCATCTACGGTGAAGACGGTATGGATGCTGCTCATATTGAAAAACAGTCTATTGACACAATCCCAGGTTCTGATGCAGCCTTCGAGAAACGCTACAGAATTGATTTGCTCAACGAGGATTTCTCTCTGGACCGCTCGCTGTTAGAATCTGGATCAGAGATTATCGGAGATTCGAAACTACAAATTCTTTTGAACGAAGAATACAGACAGTTAGCTGAAGATAGGACTGTGTTGAGAAAAATATTTGTAGACGGTGAACACAACTGGCCATTGCCTGTAAATATAAGGCGTATCATTCAGAATTCTTTGCAAACTTTCCGCATTGACCAGACAAAACCTACAGACTTGACAATCCAGGATGTCATTCAAGGTGTTAAATCTTTACAAGAAAAGCTACTTATTTTAAGAGGAAAGAGTGATATATTACAAGAAGCACAACAAAATGCTGTAACGCTATTTTGTTGCTTACTGCGTTCACGTTTAGCAACGCGTAGAGTTATTGAAGAATATAGGCTAAACAAGCAGACATTCGAATGGGTGTTGAGCAATATAGAAGCTCAATTTTTGAGATCTATTGTTCATCCTGGTGAGATGGTTGGTGTCTTAGCTGCACAATCTATTGGGGAGCCAGCAACCCAGATGACATTGAATACCTTCCATTTTGCAGGTGTCGCTTCGAAGAAAGTCACTTCAGGTGTTCCTCGTTTAAAGGAAATTTTAAATGTTGCGAAAAATATGAAGACTCCATCGCTAACTGTGTATTTAGACCAACAATATGCAGCTGATCAGGAAAAGGCAAAGGAAATCAGATCTGCAATCGAGCATACAACTCTAAAGAGTGTTACCGTAGCATCTGAGATTTACTATGACCCAGAACCTCGTAGTACTGTCATCGAAGATGATGAGGAAATTATCCAGTTGCATTTCTCTTTGATGGATGAGGAAACGGAAAAATCGCTTGACCACCAATCTCCGTGGTTGTTGAGATTAGAGCTTGACCGTGCAGCGATGACTGATAAAGACTTAACAATGGGACAAGTCGGAGAAAAGATAAAAGAAACTTTTAAGAATGACTTGTTCGTGATTTGGTCTGAAGATAACGCTGAGAAATTGATCATTCGTTGTCGTGTTATACGTGATCCAAAGACCATAGATGCTGAAGTCGAGGCTGAAGAAGATCATATGTTGAAGAAGATTGAAAATGCGATGTTAGAAAAAATCACTCTGCGTGGTGTCGAAGATATCACACGTGTGGTTATGATGAAGTATGACCGTAAGGTACCAAGTGAAACTGGTGACTATCACAAGGTCCCTGAATGGGTTTTGGAAACTGATGGTGTCAACTTGGCTGAAGTAATGTCAGTTCCTGGTGTTGACCCAAGCCGTATATATACCAACTCATTCATTGACATCATGAATGTTCTTGGTATCGAAGCAGGTCGTGCTGCTCTATACAAAGAAGTTTACAATGTCATTGCATCTGATGGTTCATATGTTAACTATCGTCACATGGCTTTGTTAGTGGATGTGATGACTTCGCAAGGTTTCCTAATGTCTGTTACTCGTCATGGTTTCAACAGAGCTGATACAGGTGCATTAATGAGATGTTCCTTCGAGGAAACTGTTGAAATCTTATTCGAAGCGGGTGCTGCTGCGGAATTAGACGATTGTCGTGGTGTGTCAGAAAATGTCATTCTCGGCCAAATGGCGCCTATTGGTACCGGTGCCTTTGACGTTATGATTGATGACGAATCGCTAGTCAAGTATATGCCAGAGCATAAGGAAGTTAAGCTTGAAGGTGCTGAAGGTGGTTCAACTCCATACTCAACAGAAAGTGGCCTTGTAAATACCGAAATTGATGTTAAAGACGAATTAATGTTCTCACCGCTTGTTGAATCAGGTGGTTCAGACGCACTAGCCGGCGGTTTCACCGCTTACGGTGGCACTGATTATGGTTCCGCCACATCTCCTTTCAGTGGATATGGTAACGCGCCAACGTCTCCTGGTTTCGGTGAGGTTTCTTCACCAGGGTTCTCGCCTACCTCACCAAGTTACTCGCCTACTTCACCAAGTTACTCGCCTACCTCACCAAGTTACTCGCCTACCTCACCAAGTTACTCACCAACTTCACCAAGTTACTCACCTACTTCACCATCATATTCACCAACATCCCCATCATACTCACCAACATCCCCAAGTTACTCGCCTACTTCACCATCATATTCACCAACATCCCCAAGTTACTCACCTACTTCACCATCCTATTCACCAACATCCCCTAGCTATTCACCTACTTCACCAAGTTACTCGCCTACTTCACCATCCTATTCACCAACATCCCCAAGCTATTCGCCCACATCACCATCGTATTCACCAACATCCCCATCATACTCACCAACATCCCCAAGTTACTCGCCTACTTCACCATCATATTCACCAACATCCCCAAGCTATTCACCTACCTCCCCATCATATTCACCAACATCCCCAAGCTATTCACCTACCTCCCCATCATATTCACCAACATCACCCCAATACAGTCCTGGTTCTTATTCGCCTTCAGAAGCAAAGAATAGCGATTCAGAAAATCCTAAGAAGGAATAAGAATCTTTTTAACATTTTTCTGCTCTACTTGAGTTCAGTCGTATTCCTTATAATTACACGATGTTACTAAGCAAAAAAAAAAGATCTTAAACACTGAAAAGAATGATAACTGGACAGCTAACCCAGATTTTCGTCACATGTATTTTAGTATTGTTTCATATTTACTTTTTGTTAATTAATTTAATGCCCCAGAAGTTAGCACAGAGATAACACAATAGTGTTTAGAATTCCCCCTAGACTTTCTTGGATATGAGGCCACTGAAAATATCAAACGTGTTACCATCGGGTTGCAAGTGGAAAACATTACCAGTGAAAACTGAATCGCTTCCGGGCATCAACTCCTTTGCAATAAGCAAACCATAATCATCAGTAATTCCCGCGATTTTCGCTCTTGAATTTTTATGGTCAGCCAAACGAACAGTCTGATCAGAATGAAGCCAATATTGATAATATTCTCCCAGTATGCTTGATGCACCTAGCCTAATAAATTTGTTCAGCAAACAGTCTAGCTCCTTCAAGTATTTGGCTAGCAACTTTTCATTTTCAATATGGGACAACGGTTCCATTCCAAGGGCATTTCTTTCCGCATTTAAGATGTTAACCCACGACTTCAAAGATGTAGTAGGTGCGTCGTTATTAACGTTTACACCACAGCCAAGAAGCAGGGAGTATTGTCCATTAATGAAATTCGTTGTTACCAATAATCCTGAGATTTTTACAAACGCTGGTTCAATGTCTGTCAAAGGAACAGAATCAGTTGGAAAACGTTTGCCGAGAATGCGCATTTTATTATTAAAATAGTATTCTGGTTTGAGCGCATATAAATCATTAGGCCATTTAATGACAACCGGTAAATCCTCAAAACCTGGTGACAAAGAGCGAATGGCCTTGCAATATGCCAACATTGCAAGATATTGAACAAAAACAATCGAAAGCGGCCTACCAGTAACTGGAGACAAGGAGGGCAAGTTAATCGCGGTTGTTGATGCTAGAGAACCACGTGGATTGACCCACGTATTACCACCACGCCCACGACCCGAAACCTGAATGGTGCCCACATGTATAACCGTATTTTCCGGAAGCGCGCCTAGAAGGCTTTTATTTTGATCCAATAGTACACTTGTAGAGGTAACGACATCTCCGTAGATCAGCATAGAACCCAATTGTGTATCTTGACCCAAGTAAGAAAAATACTTAGCAACATCAAAATGAGGAGTCTGTGATATCGAAGGCAGTGAACCATCTTTAGGAAGTAGGATTTGCTTCACAGCATTGTTAGGATGAACATCGATCAGTTTTTGATGTGCAATTTTGTCGTAGTGATATCCCTCATAAATGTTGAATTCATCGCAGCCACCATGAAACTGATGATAGGGCACATCCTCAGATTGAGAAACAGCAGAACATTTCAGTTTATCACAAAACTGTTGAACTGAAGCACTATTATGAGCCGATGCTACAAAGAGAGGGGTCAAGTCTGGAAAACCTGAATTACTAGTGGTGTTATTACACTTTAAGCCCGTTTTCTTCAAAAGGAACTTCAAAAAGTTGAATCTAGATTCATCATATTTTTTCAATGTTCCAATAACATCTTCATCATACCAAGCCTGCCCTATTGATTTCAAAGTATTTGGAGCAATCTCTGGATGTGCTCCACACAACAAGGCCTTACCACTACCTACAGCACACAAAACAGCCGCGCATCCATTTTCTCTGCTGGAATCATTATCAGAAGAAGGCACATCTACCTGTTCCGAATACTCAGCCAAAACTTCAACATTATCGTAGCCGTGTGCATCGACGAAAAGGCTACCACCATTATAATACGAGTACGCCTCGGTTTGTTCTTTTCCATACACTTTTAGGCGGACCGTCTTTGCTCCATCTTCCTTGTTATATCTAAAACCAGCATACGCAGGACCTCTTGCAATACCTGGGAAGAATTGTAATTCTCTCCTACCACTGACCTCGTACGTAGGATCACCTTGAGCGAACTGACAAAAACTGGATGCAAAGTAGCCACCGGCACAGAATCCAATGAAAATACCCCCGTCAGAAGATACAAAATTCTTTATCGAATCAATGAGATTTTTGCATTCTTTTGTGTAAGGCAGATCCGCACCACCAGGGAATACTAGTACAGAGGTTTTACTTCTCCAAGGCTCTGTCCTCAATGCCTGAGCGCTAACTGGCGACACTGCGTAAAACGGCTCTAACAAAACACGCAAACTGTCAATCGTGCATTTGACAGACTCTGGAGATGCACCTGGTCCATTATAGACAAGAACATTCATCTTGTTAAGGCTGCTCATGTTACTTCTTGTTCGCGACAACTGAATATGAGCAGAGCTTAATAGCGATAAGCACCGAAAAGAAGGACGCAATATTGCTGTAGCTTTTATACTAAGCGAAAGCCTAATTGAAAATCTGTAAAGCCACGTTAACTCCAAGACAATCCTCTCCACGAGTATTCTCTTTGCTTCTCATGCTACGATCTAGTAAGTTTTCAGATTTTTCAGTTTTCTTACGTGATTTAAAAAAAAGCATATCTTTAGTCACCCTTCTATGACTCAATTTAACTCAAGTAGAATCGCATAATATCGTCGAAGTCTATAAATTCAACTTTGATGATCAGCTGAAATGGATATTGATATTGCTAATATGATGGGTTTTGATAATATATGTATTTGAGAATTTTGTTTTTATTCTGTAGTGTTGTAATTTACATAGTCTCATAATATCATGGAGGCTACTGAAAAATTGAAAAATCGCAAGGTTAAAAAAAGTCGCTCATAAAAACGATGAGCAAAATCGATCATCGTTAACCAAGCGCTTATACTCAGCTTCCAGGTAGAAAGAAGCGGACTTTCCAGCTTTCTCTTGGGGTGTTGAAATGTTATTAAGAGTATATGGAGGCCCTATTAAATTATTGCGACCACTTAATAAGGTTTCAACCCCACGGTTTTGCATCGGTGTTCGGAATATAGCATCTACTAATTTCAAAATGATGAAAGAGATAAATAATTCCAAAGCTACGTTCCCCTCCTCTAAAATATGGACCATTCCAAATATTTTGACGGTCAGTCGGATTGCCTGTACCCCATTCATTGGCCATTACATTCTCACCCAAAATTTGACACCAGCAATGTGCTTGTTCGTGTACTCATGTATTACAGATTATTTGGATGGGTATCTTGCAAGAAAATATAAGATGAAAACGGTCGCCGGAACAGTTCTAGATCCACTTGCTGATAAGGTATTAATGATGACCACTACAGCAGCGCTGTGCTTGCCGTCTGGACCACAGCTCATACCAACATTTATTGCATCATTAATTTTCGGACGAGACCTGTTACTGGGATTGAGTGCGGTTTACTTCCGGTTTGCATCAATGAAATATAGATATGGCAGTGTGACATGGAGCTCATACTGGGATATTTTTAACTACCCCAGTGCAGAAGTCAAGCCTACTCAAATTTCTAAATGGAATACATTTATCCAGATGATGTACGTGGGAATTGGCGTCGTTTTGATGATTGTCAATGCCCAAGACTTGAATGAAGATCACCCTGAAGAGAAGAGAAAGCAGATAAGATACTTTAAAGAGAGCTTGGAGAGCCTTTTCAACGTTCTGGGGTATGTTGTTGGAATTACAACTGTTTGGAGTGGCGCTTCGTATGTATTCAATAAGAACGCCGTTCGTTTCTTGCAAAAATTATGAGTATAATGCATTTAGTCGTCTATTTTGACCATTGACTTCTGATTGAGTTCGAAGGCCCATGGTCTTGTTATTTACACAACCTTGATTAATGCTGGTATATAGATACTTGATATAATATACAATAGGATTGATTAACATGTTTTAACGACTGAATGTGATATCATCAATACGAAGGATAGATTTGACACATTCAGACGCCAGCGTGATAGCGCTGGTAGAGACCAAAACAGGTTGTAAAATATGCTCATCATACGTGTTTGTAGTTCCAGAGCGTCTTACTGAAATACCGGCATTTCTTTCACCCTTTTCGTGTCTTGAACGTAGTTCAGTAACCACGTTCAAACTATTCAAACCTGCATTCTCTGCCAACGTAGTTGGAATGACTTCTAAAGCCTGTGCATACTCTTGCCAGACAAAGGACTCTACACCTTCCATAGCCCGTGCTTCTTTCATGAGGGTACAAGAAACTTCGATTTCGGGCGCACCCCCTCCAGCAATTAAAGCTCTTTCCTTAACCAAACAACGAATAACACACAGAGCATCGTGTAGGGAACGTTCAGTTTCATCTAAAACCATATTATTAGCGCCACGAACAATCACAGACACAGTTGGCTTGGAGTTCGCCGTTCTCACGCCAGTAATTGTGACGATTTTAGATCCATCGCTTTCTATCTCTTCAACTACGTCAGCAGAGCCAAGTCTATCTTCGGTAAATAACTCAACATCTGATATAGGCTTACATCCTAAACTCTTCGATAAAAACTCGATCTCATCTCTCTCAATATCCTTGATAACCATGATACCAAGCTTTGATAAGAAATGCAAGGCAAGGTCATTTACTGCGTCTCTTAGAATGGATTTTTGGATCAAAAGCACATTACACTTAGCTTTCTTGACCTTTTTACAGATGTTCAACAAGTAAGCTCTTTCTTCCTTCAAAATCTTATCCATTTGCCTGTAATCGTTCACAACAATATTGTTCTCGGTGTCGGGCTTTGGTGGGGAAATTTGGAATTGAATTAAACCAATTCTTGCTTTTTCCATCCTAGTTGGACCTCCGGCAGTTTTAACAACGTTTTGAGTTAAGACGACACCATTCACCATTTCTGTATCATCAATTGTTCCACCGACTTTTTTAATCAGACGAATATCATTCAAATCAACATTACTAGAAGAATCAGAGGCGATACTTAACACACACTCTACTGCTAATGGTGCCAAAAAGGAAGAATGCTGGGAAACAATCTTTGAGCTTAATGAAGTAGTCGCCGCACGAATCAAGGCCTCATGGTTGTCCAAGGAAATTTTTGTAGACATCCCAAGAAGAACTTGAACTGATCTTTCAGCAGCCCTCTGAAAAGATTCTGCAATAATAGTCGGATGAATACCTTTATTTAATAGCTTCTCAGCAGCTCCCAATAAGGCACCGGTCAAAATTACAACAGAAGTTGTACCATCACCTGCTTCAACATCTTGAGCACCGGATACTTCGACCAACATCTTAGCGACAGGATGCAAAATGGCCATTTGTTTCAAGATTGTATGACCGTCATTAGAAATGATGATATCACCCCTAGCTGTTTTGATCATCTTGTCCATTCCCTTAGGACCTAAAGAGGTACGAATGGCATCTGCTACCGCGCGGGCTGCAATGATGTTAGCCTTACGTACCTCTTGAGGCTTTTCTCTATTCTTGAAGGTGGCGTTAGAAGGCTGTTTTGGTGCTGGCATAGTGGTTAATTCCAACCGAAATTAGGATTTCAAACTCAATGCCTCTAAAAACAACTTTGAAACTTTGTTTCTATACACTAATATTCAAGTTGAGTAGTTCTCTTCATCTCTAGTAGAATGTATAGTATTCCATTCAACACTGAATTTTTGCCACAGGGCATGAGTATTCGTATACAATGAACAAATCACGTGGTAAGAAGATTTGAAATATCGCTCATCGATATTGATTTGGAATACCGCCTTTACGAAAAGTGCATCAGTAGCACATTTAGCATCAGAGGTGTTTTGCACTGAATCATTGTAATTTGCGATTAAAAACTAACCGCATATATTTTAGACAAAGTTGCAGGGCTTTTTTCGGCTGTTTTTATAGAAGGTATTAACAAGCCAACATCCTAGAGGCTATGAGTTATACAGAATTAGTTGACGTTGATGTCACACAACAAGAAATACTCGATTGCAGCTTTTCCTCATGGTACTCCAAATTTAAGCACTGTACCCCGAAAGCCAAGATCATTAAACCTTTGAGCTCCCAATTCATTCAGTACCTCTCTCAGGATGGAATACAGTTAGATTTGGAAAATGATGGCAACTCGTACTACCATAGTGCGGCAGAAAATAACGAAGACAATGAATACAGTGACTGGGAAAATGATTCAGATACCACCGAGGGCAGTATGGAGGAAATTCGGCCTTTGAAGGACTTTCCCGAACTACATCAAGAAATACGTGCGATAATTTCTGAGTTTGGTTCGGTTACTCCAAAACTAAATTGGTCATCACCAAAGGATGCTGTTTGGATTCTGCCAAATAATTCTACCAAATGCAATGAAGTGAATGACGTTTATCTTTTGTTAAATGCTTCCAACTATATAGTACATGACCTTGATCATGCATTCGACGAGTGCGCAGGGGTAGTTGACAACGACGTAAAATTTGAATTAGTTCTCAGACAATGGTTTGATATCAATCCTGCTTTAGAATTCAGGGTTTTTGTGAGAGATTCAAAAGTCTTTGGAATCTCTCAACGTGATTTGAACTTCTATGATTATTTGAAACCCTTGAAGGGAACTTGCGCGAGGCTGATTAATGACTTTATAAATAACACTGTGGTGCCTAACTTTCCGCATGATAAATTTGTCGCAGATATTTATATTCCTAGACCCTTTAAGAAATGTTGGCTCATAGACATTAATCCATGGGCAAGAACAACGGATGCGTTACTTTTCTCTTGGAACGAACTGGTGACCAAAAAATTTGATGAAAAGGATATTCCTGATTTCAGGTTAATAACGGAACATAACATGGGACGCTTCGTGTCTAAAGAACACTCAGAAAATCAGGTACCCAAGGATGTTGTACAGGCAAGTTTAGATCCAAATTCTATGAGAGAACTTACACAGAAATGGACGGAAATATTGAAAATGCAGGAGGAGTCCGATAGTGACTAAGATAAATAGTGCTATCGTTGAGTAAATATCGCCCTTATGTAAGAAACTAGAAATAGTATTTGAAACAAAATTTCAAAGCTATTAAAATCTTAATATATCTTATGCATATGAAAACTGCGAACTTAATTAGATCATTTACTGTGAGTGAATAAATCTATATACAATCACCAAGTAAAGGATTCCTCATGCAATGCTACGCTAACGTTAGCATGTTTCATTTCCTCTTTCAAATTGTACCTAACAGAGTCAATAAAAGAATCAGGGCCACAAGTAATGAAGGTCAAATCATTTTCGGCAGTTTGTACTATATTTTGTACTAGCTCCTTGACGTCTGGACGGCCATTGGACGATATAATTTCAAAATTTGATTTCAAGTTGTCTTCTGATTTTTCTTTCACAACTGAAATTTCAGATGATTCCAAATCTTCTGTTAAAGAACCAGTATAGAATATTCTAATTTTGCAATTCTTTGTTTTTAGCCATTCTAACTCTCTCCTGAACCAGCTTAAACAATTCAAATCATTAATGACCCAATCAAGCTGCGTATCACGTACTAGATTTTTTTCGGCAAGTATCATTGCAAAGTGAGGAAAGACTGCTGTGACACCGAGACCTGCGGCAATTCCAACGAACTTACGCGACTCAGCTTTATGGTATGTGTAAGAATCACCATAAGGCCCCTCAACCAGAATTTTATATTCTAGTGAGTCAGCACCTGTTTTTATCATTCTCTGTAAGAAATTTTTTGTGATACCCTTTTGAACTTTAAATATAATTGTCAAATTGCTATCATCAGACTCTGGGATAGCCAGGACAGTGAATGGATGAGACTGAAGCGAATAAATCCAAGAATCTTTAAATGAAAAGAAGTAAACATAAACGAAGGAACCTGGGGAAATTTTGAGATACTTCGGTCTCTGAATGGTCATTTTAATGACGCCATTACCACAATCAACGAGCGTCGTAGATTGAAGGCCACCACATAAAATAATCCTAACAATACGACAGACTCTTTCATATACTACAATCGCAACCATTGCCCAAAGCCAACCCAACCAACCTAAAATATTCATATGGCCAAACATGCAGATAATGAAGGCAATATTGAATACTTTGTGAAAAATTAGGAAGCCTTCATAGGCGACATTTCTAATCCATTTTTCACTCTGGAAAATCAATAAGACTGAGAAGACTGTCGCAAAAACACCATATCGCCAATATGGATCGACCCACCAGGCACTATAAGGGCCTTGGCTTGGTGTTCTAACCCAAACGGTCCAAATAATTGAGTGTATGAATGCCAGAACAACCATTACATAGGCTGTCCATCTATGGTAGTAATTAAAGGTTGCAAACGACATCCCAGTCAAAGGAATAAATGGATTATTGCGAATCCCGAAAAGATAAACAATTGGAAACAATGATATTGCCATCATGTCTGTTCTGTAAGAGATCAGATCCATGTTTGCAAAATACCTTGAAGTCAAGAATGGATGAGGCATATCTATCATATTATAACCAACTGAACACGAAAGAATGACCTGAATCAAAAACACGACTACAATCCAAAATTGTAGCGTTGTTGGAATCTGAAACTTGAAAAACTTAAAGAGGGTCAGTTCTTGATTGTGATAGTGCGACCAGATAGAAGGAAGTGTGAATTTCCTTCTGATCAAATTGTTTTCCCACTCAATACCAAATAATCTTTTACTCATATTCATGAACGTCGCCATACCTATAATAGCGGTCCAAAAGAAAACCAATCCCCATCCAAACCACTGAGACCTTTGTACGGAAAATGTAAAGTCCTTGAAGCCTTTATGGAAAAACTCCCACTCGGTGAAGTCGACCTTCAAGGTTGTATTCACTATTTCTGTGTAATCTGCTTCAGTCGGATTTCTTAGGTAGTTCGTTCCATTCTCATAGAATTCGACCATGTCATCTAGCGAGTAATCAAAGCCACCCTTGTCACGACAACGTTGTGAAATATGTTTCAATGCATGCTCTATCAATGCAGTGTCATTACTTGTTTCATAAACACAATTGGTCACAGTTCCCAACCAATTCACGTTTCCGCAGCGACATTTATACACCTTCTTAGAATTCCCATGCGAGCCGCAACCCCAATCAAACGTTTTGTCGTAATAAATGCATGCTTCTGCAACCGTAGAATCAACAACCACCAGGGCTCGTACAACGGCGCTGAAAGAAGCTAGTAACAACAAAAGAACCTCTGAAAAATTGATCTTCATTTTCTGGTCCTGAAATTAATTGTACTTACGGCTTGAACCAAACGTTTTTACGTTCTGGTAGGGAATTTCAATAAAATACTCAAAAGGGTTTCACATTCCATTCATGAGATCTTACCTTTATATGATTGGATTTATTTTCAGCTCATCTTCCCACTTTTCGACTAGCTTTGAGCAGTGTGAATCTAGAACGTACATTCTGCTATCTAGAACGTACATTCTGCTATCTCAGAATGCCCCGACTGCAAGAGCTGCATTTCAAAAAGATGATCTCTTTACGATTCATTCCACTGCATGACGGCCTCTGCGCATGGATACATTTCCATTCATCTTCTCAACCTTCGAGCAAATATATGGTCTATGGCTAAACCATTTATAATCTGTAAGGCTACCTCCCGCTACTCATTTTCTATGTCGGCCGTTTTTTTTTTATTTCGAGAACTTAGAAAATGGGTGTTGAGTCTTTTTAACAGGCACTGAGCCATTAAATACCAGTAAGGTCGCACCATGCTCAATGAAAGTTCTCTAACATACGTTACTGAAAGTTTATTCTCTCGCTATTTTACGCACTAGAAGAAGAAGAATTTGGGACTGATCTAATCTAAGAAGAATACACTTGCACGTGATGGAAATACTGTCTTAATTTTTTTAATGTTTGATTTTACTTGAAACTTTTTTTTTGTCCAGGCGCATTTTGACTCCCGATAATTGTTCGTGCTCGGTAGCGATGCCCAAGCTGCAAGCTGCAAGCTGTAAAATGCATCAATAGTTGCACACAAGTGAAAACAACTAAGCCTAAAAGAACAAGTGATTGAGCTAATAAATTTATATTATGTTTTCTAACATGGAACAAACTGAGAATATCCCCAGGTGTCTTATAATAGGTGCAGGTGGTGTTGGTGTAATTACAGCGTATTCGCTATATCATCGCAATGAGTCAGAAGTTTGTTTGGTGACTAGATCAGACTATGAGCATGTTCAGAAACAGGGATACCAGATAGAATCATGTGATTATGGGCAAGTGCATAATTGGAGGCCACATGAGCTTTTCAAGACTGTGGACAACGCTGCTGAGAGCGGAAAATTCTTCGACTACATTGTGTTAACAACTAAGAACATTCCTGACGGGCCTTCAGACTCTACGGTCCATGCTATCTTGAAACCAGTGATTGAGTCTAATTACAGACTGAATGGTGATAGAAGGACCAATATAGTACTTATTCAAAATGGTATTGACATCGAGAAAGAAGTTTTATCGTATTTTGATGAGAATAAGTATCAATTGTGTCTCTTATCTGGAGTCCAGCTAATTGCATCAACCAAAGTTGGACCGGGTCATATTGTGCAGAAGGGACAAGATAATGTTCAAATAGGTCCTTTTGACAGGAGTAATGAGTCAGCTGGGGAACAAGCAAAGAAATTTGTCTCTATATATCACAACGAGGGCCATAACATGTGTATTTTCGACGAAAATGTAAGAGAAACGAGATGGAAGAAGTTGCTCTATAATGCAGCAGTTAATACCACTACCGCATTGGTAGGCTTAGATGTAACACGTTGTTTCCACTTTGCTGTTAATAAAGAGTCCACTGAGAATGCAATTTTCATTCCTGCTATGGAAGAAATCATAGCGATCGCTGCAAGCGAAGATATAGTAATTGACAAGAGCTTAATAAAGTTTTTCAACGATGTCACAAGAGATATCATTTACAGACCATCGATGTGTGTGGATCTAGAACATAATAGATTGATGGAGTTGGAAATTATTTTAGGTAACCCAATTAGAATAGCCAGAGCAAATGGAGTCAAGACTCCCACATTAGACCTTCTATATCACTTACTCGTCCTAGTTCAAAACAAGTTGAAGGAGCAGAAGAAGCTAATTGAATTCAACGAGGATACTCTAGAGTTACTCTTGAACTGAACCACGATAAAATAAAAATTTGTCACTAATTTGCTTTACGTTTCGTTTTGTAGGATCAATTGGTAGAATGCCAGGGAATAAAACATATAAAAGTTAGACATTGTCTTTTAATTCATGTAAATATAACGTTAAAAAAATCAGTCACTCGATTTGAATATTTAGTACTCTTCTGCTGTTTACATGTTAAGATTTTTTTCAGATGTCATCGATTGACATCTTTTGTGTCAGATTTTTATCTTTGACATTGACTTTTTGTTGAGCGTCTAATGACTGACAGTATAAATTCCAGAGCACACCATCAACACGAACAATCGATATGCATTCAAACCATTGTATAGCATATATAGTCGAAGTCACCATCAAACGCTGTAAAGAAGAACGAAAAGGAAATGCTCTTCTATATTCTCTTCCTTTTGTTATTCACGGCACATGTTCAGTCGCAAGAACTTAAGTTTTTTCCCTCAACTCCCATTTCATGTTCTACCTCAAGACATTGTCCTCCAGACTGGCCATGCTGCTCACAGTTTGGCGAGTGTGGTGTTGGACCGTATTGTATTGGTGGGTGCAACCCAAAATTTTCCACATCTTCTGAGCATTGTCTACCTCAACCAGCATTATTACCAGTGAGGAATTTGAATCTTAAGCGGAGCGTACAAGAGAATACACCGGCACTATTGACAAATTTTAGATTGATGGAGCAACATAAATCAATTACAGGTAAAGCACCGAAAGACTTGCAATTGAATAGCCAAGGGCTCATTCATTTCAGTGATTTTTTAATTTCACCAAGAACCGAAACTATAAAAAAAATGCTATTAGACTACTCTTTCACGTATAGTGGGTTTTTGGCCGCAGAAAACTTAGGTTCGTTGACTCTTGGAATGCCTAAAAAGACAAGTGGCAGTCTAATTTCTTCAACAAAATCTTTTCTTTACGGAAGAAGCACCGTTAGGATGAAGACATCTAGGGGCAACGGCGTTATTACCGCAATAGTTTTAATTTCTGCAGTTGGTGATGAGATTGATTTTGAATTTGTTGGAAATGATTTATTTGCTGTACAATCGAACTATTTTCACCAGGGCATACTTGATCACACGAGAATGCAAAAACTCCCGGTAAACACTAATAGCTTTGAAAACTTCCACACTTACGAAATTGACTGGACTACGGAGCGTATACAGTGGATTGTAGATGGGGTTGTCAGCAGAACCTTATATAAAGTTGATACTTGGAATGAGGAAAAAAAAATATTTGAATACCCCCAAACACCTATGAGGCTTCAAATTTCTCTTTGGCCTGGCGGTGCTGGGAACGCGCTTCCAGGGACCATCAGTTGGGCTGGAGGACTTGTGGATTGGGAGAATTCTCCGGATATCAAAGAAAAGGGCCAATTATATGCAACCGTAGAATCAATATCAATAACACCGTATGAAAATAAATTCTGGTATAACATTGTTGACGACTTTAATAGAAAAGGCCTATCTCTTTCACCAGAAAATTTAATCAAAGTCACTTACGATTATGACAATAAAACAATTGATCAACATAATTGGGGGGAAAATTCAGTAAAATTTAATGATGGTCCCATTCCTCAGCTCACCACGATAAAAGGTCATGGGTTGAATACTGGTGTTTCAGATTTTAGTCAAAGCCGGAAATTGGATAAAAAAACATATCGTTTTTTGGAAGCAAAACCAAAAATTAGAACAGGACTAATCGACCTCAAACATGACTTCATCCAAGATTCATCAAAATTAGTCGAAGATTCTAATGGAAATTTATATTTAACTTTCAATCAAAAGACCACAAGTAATACAGGGGCTAGGTCTCACGGCCATAATCCATTATCAATTTTCCGCACATATTTCCCATTTCTATTTGCTTGAAATACTTCCCCGAAATTTAGAGTTAGAGAATAAAATATTGAGTATGTGTATAAACAACATGAGTTGTACTGACATGATTGTTCGAAGATACATCATCAGATACCACTTCCGTGATGGATGAAACTTTGTCGCTCGACGCAAGTCCGGGTAATAATTACCCTCTCTAAAACTCTCATTTTTAGATTCAAGTTCATTCGAATAAAAAAGGACAAGTTTTTCTAATAAACACGATCTAGGCGTATGCTGTTCTTCAAATGTACTTAGAAAAGAACTGCAACATTGAGTAGGAGTCTAAAAAACAAATTGAGACACTTCTAGGTTTTCCGGATTGTGATAAGTATCATTGACTTGAGAGGTTAATACCAGAAGTTGCAGCTATTTCACAATGAAGATGCTTACGAAGTTTGAATCGAAGTCTACTAGGGCGAAAGGCATAGCTTTTCATCCTTCTAGACCATGGGTCCTGGTAGCATTGTTTTCTTCTACAATTCAATTGTGGGATTACAGAATGGGTGTTTTGTTGCATCGTTTCGAGGATCATGAAGGACCTGTTCGTGGGATTGATTTCCATCCAACTCAGCCATTGTTTGTATCTGCTGGTGATGATTACACTATCAAGGTTTGGTCTTTAGAGTCTAAAAAGTGCTTATTCACTTTAGACGGCCATTTAGACTACGTTCGTACCGTTTTTTTCCATAACGAACTCCCTTGGATTATTTCTTGTTCAGATGATCAAACTATTAGAATATGGAATTGGCAAAACAGAAAAGAAATTGCGTGTTTAGCAGGCCATAACCACTTTGTCATGTGTGCGCAATTTCATCCTACAGAAGATCTTGTCGTGTCTGCCTCCTTGGATGAAACCGTTAGAGTTTGGGATATTTCTGGGTTGAGAAAGAAACATTCAGCCCCGGGCACACAAACATTCGAAGAACAGATGAGACAGCAACAAAATCTATTAGATGGTGGATTCGGAGAGTGTGTTGTGAAATTTATTCTCGAGGGCCATACCAGAGGTGTCAACTGGGCTTCTTTCCACCCAACGTTACCATTGATCGTATCAGGTTCGGATGATCGTCAAGTGAAATTATGGCGAATGAGTGCTACAAAGGCATGGGAGGTTGATACTTGCAGGGGTCACACAAATAACGTGGATTCAGTGATCTTCCACCCTCAACAAAATTTGATTATTTCAGTTGGTGAAGACAAAACATTGCGAGTATGGGATTTGGATAAACGTACCCCAATTAAACAATTCAAGAGAGAAAACGATAGATTTTGGTTGGTCAGAGCTCACCCTAATCTGAATTTGTTTGGTGCGGCTCATGATTCTGGTGTCATGATTTTTAAATTAGATCGTGAAAGACCTCCCACTGCAATTAGTCAGAACCAATTATTTTTCATCAACAAAGAGAAACAAGTTCAAATGTTTGACTATCAAAAACGGATAACCTCTTTGCCGTACGTTTCACTCAAGGCTGTTGGAAAGCCATGGAGCTCTTTCAGATCAATGTCTTATAATCCCTCTCAACATTCTGTCTTAGTCAACTCTTCAGAAAAAGATTCTGACAAGTTCTCTCTATGTGTTTTACCAAAGCAACCAACTGGAGCAGTAGATCCAACAAATGTTATTTCAGATGCTGGTAGTTTTGCTACTTTTGTTGCTCGTAATAGATTTGCTGTATACAATAGCTCAACAGGGTCGCTAGAAGTGCGTACCCTAGAAAACACAGTAACCAAGTCGATTAAACTGTCTGAGTCTGTAAAAGAAATCGCACAGGCTATTCCTGGCACCGTTTTAATCCTTCATCCTAAATCTGTCGTGTTATTAGATGTTCAGCAGGGTAAGAAAATTGCAGAGCTGTCATTAAAAAATGTCAAGTACGCTGTTTGGTCTCATGATGGACAGTATATTGCCTTAATGAGTAAGCACACTTTAACTATTGCTAATAAGAAGTTGGAAGTCATCACTTCAAACCATGAAAGTATCAGAATCAAAAGCGCAAGTTGGGATGAGACTGGAGTTTTAATTTACTCCACCCTAAATCATATCAAGTATTGTCTACTAAATGGTGATTCAGGAATTATTAAAACGCTTGAAAAAACATTGTATGTCAACAGGGTGCATGGGAAATTCGTTTACGGGTTGAACCGTGATGGAGAAATTGAAATTTTGACTATTGATCCAACTGAATATCGCTTCAAGAAGGCGCTGGTGAATAATAACTTCCCTGAAGTTTTGCGCATCATCAAAAATTCCAACCTAGTCGGTCAAAACATTATTTCTTATTTGCAGAAATCTGGATATCCAGAAATTGCATTGCAATTTGTTGAGGATCCTCAAACTAGGTTTGATCTTGCGATTGAATATGGTAATTTGGAAACTGCCTTGGAGGAAGCACAAAGGTTAAGCAATGAACTAGTGTGGGAAAGATTGGCTAAAGAAGCTTTGTCACAAGGCAACACTTCTATTGTAGAATTAATTTACCAAAACCTGAAGTACTTTGACAAGCTCTCCTTCCTTTATCTACTAAGAGGTGACTTCTTAAAACTTTCGAAAATGGAGACAATTGCAGAAAATAGGTCAGATATTTCTAGTCTGCTACAAAACACATTTTTCAACAACTCTGTTCAAAAGAGGGCAAACGTTCTTTTGAATGCGGGCTCCGGCCCTTTAGCATTTGCAGTTGCAAAGGCCAATGGTGATGAAGAAACAGCTGCAGCCATCTTAGAATCATGTGAAGTTGATGAACAAGACGTTGTTTTGCCACCTGTTGTTTGTCCATCTACTCATATTAGAAAACCAGTACTTGCTGAGCCAATTCAAGACTGGCCACTCAAGGAGGCCGAACAGTCTTACTTTGAAAAGGCTCTATTAGGGCAAGTTGCAGAGCTGGATATTTCTGAAGGAGAGCAAATTAATGATAACTCAGACAGTTTGCAAGATCCTCAACACGTCAAATCCCTCGAGGATGATTTAGTTTTCGAAGGGGAATCCCTAGAGGATGAAGAGGATGCATGGGCACTGGGTGACGAAGATCTTGATGTCGGAGATGTTTTAGAAGCGGAAGAAGCAGAAATATCTGAGGAGCCTGAAGAAGAATCAGAACTGGCTAGTTGGGTCAAGAACTCTAAGCTTCCTGCTGTTTTAGTTGCCGCAGGAGCTTTTGAAGCTGCTGCACAGGCCCTTAACAAACAGGCAGCTATTGTGAACTTCGAACCCCTAAGAGCACGTTTCCTAGAAATCTTTGCTGGGTGTAGATCTTATATGTCGTGTACCCCAAGTGAACTCCCATCAATTGTCGGATATATTCGTTCAGATGCTGATGAGGAGGACAAATCCAAAATTTTGCCGTTTGTTTCAGACAGTCAAGTTGTTACAACAAAATTGAATGAAGGTTTTAAACTGTTTAAAGCTAATAAATTGGATATGGCTATTCAAACATTCCGTGATGTAATTTACACAATTACTCTTCTAGCCGTAAATGGGGAAGAGGATGAGGCTAGCGCTCGGAGTTCATTGAATTTAGCCCGTGAGTATGTTTTGGGACTTTCAATCGAGCTTGAACGTCGTGCGTTACCTGCTGACGATGTAAAGCGTAATTTAGAATTAGCTGCATACTTTAGTAGAGCAAAACTACTACCGGCACATAGGAGTAATGCTCTAAATGTGGCAATGGCTCAATCGTTCAAGAATAAGAATTATGTGTTGGCATCGTATTTCGCAGGCGAATTCTTGCAGATTGTCACCTCGGGCCCTCGTGCTGAGCAAGCCCAAAAAATTAAGGCAAAGGCTGATTCACTTGCTCACGATGCCGTAGAAATCGATTTCGATCCATACGCAGATTTCGAAATTTGCGCTGCCACTCACACACCAATTTACAAAGGAACCGCATGTGTCTCAGATCCTTTAACTGGTGCCAAATATCATGCGTCTGAGAAAGGTAAAATTGATCGCATTGGGTTGATATCAAGAATTGGTTCGCCTGCCTCAGGTTTAAGAATTCTATTGTAGAGGTTACGAAACGTGGTATTTCAAACATATATACCTACACAATAATATACATTTTCTGTAGAAAAAAAATTGAGTAATGTTTTGATAGCTCGCCGTGAAGTCGAATAAAATGATGAGGGGGGGAATAATAAAATTACAATTGATACTGAGAAAGGTGAACAGAAAACATTTTACATATGAAGGAGGCGTCTGTTTTTTCCTACTTGAAGTGAAGAAGTGTTACCACAGTGAATACTGTTTATTAGCGATCTGGTGATCTTTTTCTCTTTTCAGCTTTCTTGGAGTCTGTGTTGGAGTAGGAGTAGGAGTTTCTAAAGATTCTTTGAGGGGCACAAACCTTGGCTCGGGGGCGTATCCCTTCGTTTTGATATTTTGATGGCAGTGCTCACAGTGAAGGGGAGCTCGCTGGTTTTGAACGGCAGAGCTGGCATCTTCATTAGAACTCGATGGCGCGTTATTGCCGTTCATGTTTAATTCCTCCATAAGGTCTGCAAGTTCTTTATTGAGAGAAAGTTTACGCAACTCATTTTCCTTCTTAATAAATAATTTTCTTTTCAACAGGTCGATTTGATCTTGCAATTGTTTAAACTCTTGCGACTCCGACACTATGATATCATCCTCACTAACTGGTCCTCTGTTCAAGTTGCTATATTTGGCACTCATACCCTTTTCCTTGTTAACGGCATTATCCACCAGCTTGGTAAGAGTTTCCAATCTTTCATATATATCATCAATCCGGTTTTCATCCAACCGTTCGTTTTTCCCTATTCGTAAACTCTCTCCACTTTCAGAACCTACTTGAACAGGTGAACTTACTCTAACGTTGGAGACTGAACGGTATTCCGGTTGCACATTGTGCTGTTTCTGTAGCTTCTTGTTCAGCTCTGTATACTTTATTAGTTTTGCCCTAAAAGATCCGATCAAGACATTCAATCTATCTATCTCGTCCTGCTTTTCAATTACCTGCCTTTGTAAATCTTTATTCTGCTTGATTAACTCATTTATCATCGTCGAGTTGTACTTATATTCATCTGGAACAATTCTATCGTTCACGTCACCACCACTATACCCAAATCTTTTAGGAGCCGTACTAGAATGTATCATCTTAAGAACAGATTTCTTAGATCTTTCTATCCTTACCCCAGATAAAAAGTATATCTATATCGTCAAATAAATCTAGTAATACTAGTGCTTGTTTATTGACGGACACTTCCTCCACAAACGCGTCGACTCTAATCGCGTTTGTTATGTCTACGTCAAAATTCATGTCCACGTCGCTTGAGAGATGATGAAAATCAAATTCAAACTCTAAAAAATTAAAAAAGATCCATTTCGAAACTAGTCACGTGCACTAAGAGTTGAAAGTTAGATTTGTATAGGTAAGTTAAATATACAAGACCAATCTGGCACTCGATCGAGTTTAATAGTCTTTTTTAAGGAGCAATATGAAAGTGTATATATAGTGGAGGTATGTATCCCCGCCAGCCAATTGAATAATCAATGGAAAAGTGAAAGATCTATGGTTACAATTTAAAGGTCAATGATTCATACTTGTTGCAAAAGTGTTGATCCAGGAAGGACATCGGTTCGTTGATTGGAATGTGGTTTGGCAATTGGCATATGACCGTCGCTATGCTGCTGTGTAGATGTTCGTAGCGCAAGATGAGGTTGGTGATGTGATTGTTGTTGTTGTTGTTGTTGTTGTTGCAGCTCGGACAATTGAGAATCTCTATCAGAAATACTTTTTTGCTCTTGTGCAGCTTGCTGATGGACAGGATAATAGTCCGTTGGTTGTTGCATAACTGAAGACCCCTGAGTCAAAACAAGAACTTGATTCGAGTTATCGTCTTGCCTCTTAGCGCTTGGTAGAGGCGCGGCATGAACCATAGATTGTAAACTGGGATGAGAGTGAGAAGTTTGCATTTGGTCATGCATTTGCGTGTTTGATTTCTTAATCTGATCATACGGATCGAATTGATAACCGTAAACGTCTTTCCCGGAGAGTGTTTGTTGTTGCTCCTGTTGCTGTTGTTGACGTGAGGGCTGGGTTGTTGTTGGTAGTGGCGGAGGGACTGATTTAGTTTGAGGTTGGTAGCCACCATTGGAATCTTGTTGGATCACCGATTGAATATCCCTGACAAAAAGCGGGTACAAAAGATCAACAATTTTTTCTCTTTGAGCCATCACCAAGGCCCGTTCAAATGGAATCCAGACGCCTTTCAGTTGCATAGATCCGATCTTGACGACATGACGGATTCGCTCTGCTTTCAAAATACCATCTCTACGACCTCTTGTCATTCTTGTCACGTTTAACAGCTTGGTACCGTTTATCATGTCATTGTCCGCTCTTCTCACGACGCTTACCCCATTAGCCTCAACTTGATAGCACAAAGTATTTTCATCTTCCCACATGGTTGTTGTAACCTTTGATCTAGCATCAGAAGCAGCAGTTACGGCTGCTGAATTGCTCAAAAATTGAGCTCCTTTAGAAGATTTACTCCCTTTCCTACTCATTTCCATCTCAGTATTTGCCATTCCGCTACCAACAGCCATGCTGGCCTTCGATGCTGAGGGAATCGAATTACCGCTAAGAACAACACTGCTACCAGGCATCTGACTGTTTACTTGACCTTGAATTTGTTGAACAAGTGGCAAGCCATACTGCTGGAATCGAGGATATTGATATGACGAAGCCGGAGGCAATTGGTAATAGCGCGAGCCTGAACTTTGTGAGTATCCAGTATTGTGCTGAGCAAGCTGATTTGCCAATAATGGGTGAGTTAGCGACTGCTGTTGTTGTTCTTGCTGTTGCTGCTGCTGTTCTTGCTGCTGCTGCTGTTGTTGTTGATGTTGGAGTTGGAGTTGCTGGTGTTGCTGCTCATGCTGATGTTGCGGGTGCTGCTCCACATGCTGCTGCGGGTGCGATCTGCCTTCAGCATCATCTTCTTGTCCCTGGTGAGCGACCTGCTGCTGCCCACTAGTTTGCGTTGGCACCTGCTGGTAATAATAAGAATATCCAGAATATGGATAGTACATCATCTGCTGCGCGGCAGAAGTTGCCACGGGCTGCAGTTGTGGAAGCGCTTTTTCATATTGTTGTCCATACACTCCATACTGCTGAGTCTGCGAATTGACCCTCTGTGGCATTACATTGCTTCCTTCATCCTGCCCTGAAACCTGAGATTGGCTGGAAAACTGCAGCTGCTGCGCTTGTTGTGCCTGTTGCACCTGCTGCATTTGTTGAACGGATTGTTGACCTTGAGGTAGTCCTTGACCCTGCCCATAATACGGATAATCCCAATAGCCGTAGTAATTCATGCTAAAGCTGTTTTTCAGTTGAATATTCACAACACTTACAACTAAATTATGTAATCCAGACTTTTGAACCTCGTTCGATATCTTCAGGCTGGTTTTATTTACGTCCGAATCATGAACGTCTTTTGTAACAAACTCTTCTTAATCAAATAAAATAACACGATTTTTATTTTTTTGGATCTAAATATTTTCTCTCTACACCCTTTTCTTCATTAAAAAAAAAACACTTGATAACTCTCGATCAAGGTCTTGCCAAGGACCAACAGTTAACTTGGGTTTCAGACATACAAGAAAATGTTGAAAACATTTTTCCAAGTAACTTCTCAAATTAATTGGATCGTTTGATTTGTATTTTCTCAGTTCTTTTTTTTAGCCGTCTTAATAAAGTGGTAGCCTCAATTTTGCGTATGAACTGTAACTTGATCTACTGTCGATCCTGTGCCTCGGTTTTTATTATTTAATCTCGTGTAGTATTACTGGTTTATTTAAAAACTGGTACATACTAGTTATACTTGGAATACAAAGCGCTAATGAGATTCCAGCTGTCTTGATCTGTCAAAGAATTGGTTTGGATGGACAATTTGGACGTCTAAGACGGTAGTATCATGAACAGCTTCAAAGACTTTGGTACATGCTATTGTATAATCCTGTTTTTGACATGAATCCATAACGCTGTTTATTTGTTGTTGGGTGAGTGACATTGATCTCAGGGAATCGGAGAGTTTATCGGGGGCGAAGTCTCTATAGGGGCATCCGTGATATTCACCGCGACTTGGACGTGGTTTTGAAAGAATTGTACGACAATCCCAAGGTTTGTAATTGATCCTGTTACCCTCAAGGCCATAATTGTGCCTAAAGTTGTAGCGATACTCTTTGTTGAACTGATCTACAGTCATTTTTTGGCCTCTTGTGAATGACTCAGTCCAAAATTGCATTGCTTCATCTACAGAGAGACCAATACCCTTCAAGAAAAGACTGAGCTGTTGACGACCTTGATATCTGAGGTGATGATTATGACTCAAGTTCTCCATCAGATTTTGAGCACACAGCGGGAAATGTTTCATAACTGCTTTTGTTTGAATGGATTTATGGGTAAACTCATCTACTGTTTGACTTGCACCTGACTCGTGAGATTCCGCCACAACATAGCCTGATGACAGATGATGCAAAATTGGCAGCAGTCTGTCATCCTCATTGAGCTTTGGAATAGCTTGGTACGTTCTCATTAGCTCAGCCTGTAACATTTCACTAAACTCATTACTGATTAGGTTTAACTGCTGGAATTGGGGTAGATATGCCCAGCCTTTCCTCACAAAAACCTGGCGTTGACCTACTAAATCCATCACATTTTCCATGGGTAGTTTATAGTATTTCTCCTGCTTGAAAAACTGCCTTCTCGTTGATTCATCATTTAAATTCAGCTGAAATTGTAACAGGTGAGATACCGTCTGGTACAGTTCACTTGCCAGATTATGTTTTTCCCCATCATCAATGGTAACCAAGTAAGGCAAATCCAAGCTGTTTATAAAATTCAACTGATCAACACTTGTTAACATTTGAAAACGTATCTTGAACAACAATGTCTCTGCCCTTACGAATTTATCACGTAGTTCCTTGGACCTGCAAAAACATAATCTGAGAATGAAATGTGAATAATAGTCTTTACGCTTAGAGTCACTGTCTACCCCCAAATTCAACTTCGCATGTAATATAGGCTTGATTACCGTCTCGATTTCCTTCATGCTTCTGTTCCGCTGCCATAGTGACTCGAGTTCCAGTAATACTTTTAATCGATCAATAGCCCAAGTTTCGAATTGTTCTAAAGTTATCTCTCCCCTTGGAGCAATACCATACCACGATACTTTAGCTGGGTATATTTCATCGTAATCTATTTCACCATTATCGCCTCCATAACTCTTTACTTCGACCCGATTCATCTCATCCTCGGCAAAATGTCTTCTGTTAGAGACCCTCTTCTTTGTAGGCCTAAACATATTAGGCTATTATTTCCTCTGAGCAAATTTCTCACGCTAAATGAACGTAAACTGTCAATTTGAAACAGAACGTTTCCTCTATCGTTATTCCAGAAGATGCCTTGTTTAATTGTAAATGCTTAAACGCGTTTACAACTTGAAATTAATACGCGTTGTCAATCTCTGACAGCTCGCTTTTTTTTTTTTTCATATGGTCGCTTAGATCAGAATGATGTCGTTTAGCAACGTTTGGCAAGCGACAATTTGACAAACAAAACTTGACCTTATATTAAATATAAAAAGAAGGGGATCGGTATGATAAAACTGCATTATTGCTGTCATATTACATAATAACATCTATTCTAGGTTTCATTTTCTATTATTCCTTAAGGGAATGAACAAATTATGACTGATTTTAAGGTGATTGTCATTGGTGCTGGTATTTCCGGCTTAAAAGCCACCTCCGTTTTACATGAAAATGGTATCAAAGATGTGAAATGCCTTGAGTCTAGAGATAGAATTGGAGGCCGTTTGTACACTGTGAGTGGAAGAAATGGGAAATATGATTTAGGTGCCTCCTGGCATCACGATACTTTAACGAATAAGCTATTTTCTGAAGAGCTGAGTTTACCAGAAGAAGAAAGGGCAGAATTTGCATTCAATGACGAGGATAGTTTAATGGTAGTAGATAAAGATGCTGGTATTTTAGATGTGGATCAGTTACATTGTTTGGCGGGAGAATTTGAAAAATGGATTGAATTGAAATATTTCGATACCTTAGAGGCTGCTGATAAGTCATACTTCGACTTATGTATGGAATTTTGTCACATCAAAAGGGACCTATTGACAGATGATCAGCTACAGTGCTTGCCTCAGCTAGTTCGTTATATGGAACTGTGGCATGGTATAGATTGGTTGAAATTGAGTGGCAAGTGGTCGGTTATTGAACACAACGGAAGAAATGCCTTTGTGCAACATTACGAGAAGATCGTAAACCGGATTAGCAAACCAGTTGAGCACTGTATTGAGTTGAATCAATGTGTGCAAAAGATTAAGAAATTAGCTAATGGCAGTTATGAAGTTAAAACTAGTGACAAGACGTATAAATGTGATTTTTGTATTGTTACCATCCCTCAACCAGTACTTGCCTTGTCTTGTTCTGATGAAGAAATTTTGGGGCGCATAGAATTCGATCCACCATTAAACGAATCTATCTCGAAGCCTTTGACTTCTCTTATTTCGTTTGCGTCCTTAGGTAAGGTCATTTTTGAATTTGATTCTACTAAGTGGTCTACAGATGTCGGCAGAGTATTAGGGGCACATGAACAGCCTGCGAACTTCAGCGAACTGGTCAGGAATAGCAAGGATATTGCGAATTTATTGAATGAAGTGAAACCAATGGTTGTCGGCAAGCTCAACT
Source organism: Kluyveromyces aestuarii (assembly GCA_003707555.2). Lineage (NCBI taxonomy): Eukaryota > Fungi > Ascomycota > Saccharomycetes > Saccharomycetales > Saccharomycetaceae > Kluyveromyces > Kluyveromyces aestuarii. The sequence continues at coordinate 435,637 of PPJO02000002.1, forward strand.
GTTGTTGGGACAACCCTGTTTATTTTATAAACATGGCAAAACATTTGGGAATGCCCTCTTTAATTGGGTTAACTCAAGATCCGGTCACTCAACATGTGGAAAACTTGACTAAAGAAGAAGTGGAAGAATTTTTTAGACCTATGATCAATAAAGTTCTTGAAGCGCTTGGTAGTAAACCTTATAAGCTTGATTTTAACGATGAACTTGCGGAATCAGATGCTCCGGTCTTGAAAAATATTTTAACCACGTCATGGTCTTCTGATCCTAATGCTAGAGGATCTTATAGCGCCTGTGAACCGGGTGATGATCCAATGGAAATGGTTATAGCATTTACTACTGGTCAAGGAAACATCAGGTTTGCTGGTGAGCACACCATCATGGAGGGTGCTGGCTGTGCACATGGTGCTTGGGAGAGTGGCATAAGGGAAGCCAATTATATTCTTGATAAGTTGTCGAATTTGTAAGTATACTATTTACATTAATAACTGATTAAATACTGTCGTGTTAACAACCTCATTATTATCACCATTGTTCTTCTGGTCCTGATGGTTGTCTTTTTCAGTAATAACATTGTTAATACCAGTTGAACTTTCTTTTCTGATATAATTATAAGTTTCTTCATGATCTTCTTCATTATAACTCAGTAGTTCAGAATCATATGTACGTATTAAATTATCGAACCATTCTAATAAATCCAAGTATCTCAACTGATTTTTTGTCATAATCGGTATTTGAGCAGTTATAAAATCCCACCAATATCGAGATGGAATTAATTTCTCCTTATAATTTATCACCGTCGTCCTTTTCCATTCGTAGTTTAATACTCCTCGTACCAACAATTCGGAGATTGAGACGATATCCTTTACTTTGATTTGTCCAGTACCACTAGCATTATAAATGTTTGGCTGGCTGTGATTCTCGTGTGACTGACTATGGTGATCAGCAAAATAATTAGCAGAATGAGTCCCAGGCTTTGAATATGTCATCAAATGAGCGTTACCTAAAGGTATTAATGGTTGATTTAGTTCCTGTAAGTAGTGTTCCAATTCTTCCTCTTTCCTATGTATCAAACAATTGCCACATGGGCAGTTATTTTCATCACACTCACATGAAGAGCTAAGGAATGCTCCCTTCTGCGTGAACAGTTCGACCACAGAGTCGTCCGGAAACTGCATGTCAGTCCTTTTCGGTTCAGATGCATCAGAGTTGGTCAAAAAGTGGTTTTTGAACTTTTCCTCCAAGTTCGATTGCTCATAAAAGCCATCCATATTGATCTTTTCATGGGAAGAACAACAGCTTGGCCTCTCACCGACTGAGTGCTTGAGCAAAAATTCATCTTCTGAAACAAACGCACATGAATCTCTCGGGAGATTTTTACTCAACTCTTTAATTTCTGAATTTGGAGTATTAGACTCTGAAGTAACCATTATTTTTAAGTTACCGTCTACCAGCAGGGCTTTCTTGGTCGCGATAGCCCGCAAAAATAATATAGGTTGTCTGTCTGTGGATGAGCAACCACAGCCGGTCTTCTTGTCCATCAAGCACTTGCACTCTTCTTCGGAGTTCTGACAAACTCTAGAGTCATTGTCCACCAGGATAACTTTTCGAACATCCACAGGAGCGGGCCTACCTCTCGTCCTTACCTTCACCAACATACGCTCACTATGTTTGCATGTCGAAGATCTGTGGCCTCGAATGCAGGAAACACATGAGTACTTCTCCCCGTTAAAAATAATCATGAATATGGGTTTTGTTAACGACTTTTGCAACTATTTCTGCAGGAGAGATCAAAAATATAGTACTCTGCACTTGCTTTTACTATATATGCACGTATTTGCTGTCCTCAAGCTAAAACTAATTCCACCGATTCTAAGTCTATTCGTGAGAGTCCTGTCCTCGTAACTTTGTGATAACTCATCTATCATTATTTTACTCTTTACTTTAAATTTTTTTAGACAAATTAAGACATTAATCGAAGGTAATGGTGAACCTATCTTGGATAATACTACATTTATTTAGCATGTGAAAGTAAATATTCTTGGCTTTGTTTTTATCCATTCTGACAATCAATATATTATATAAATGGATAATTCACCTTGTCATCTTATAGCCGAGGTGTTTCTAACTATTCTCCCTTTGTCTCCTAACCCTTATTAACAATTGAGAGGACTAAGGTTTACGTGCATCTGTGTCTTCACGTGATTTGCACATGACTATTGTTTTCAAGGTTTTATGCGATAACGAATAGCCATTTCTTAACTGTTCGTTTGCGAATTAAACAGAACTGACAATGATTTGAAACTAACGGAATCTAAATTCAAACTGCGTCGACATTTTCAGTTGTTCAGTGTCACTCAATAAGGATAGTGTAAGGGAAAGACCTACGGTATATTGATTATATCTTGAAATATTTTGGAAACACCGTTGCCTTTAGAGAATGTCCAAGACTGCCCAAAAGAGACTTCTAAAGGAGTTGGAGAAATTGACGAAAGATAGTCCAGAGGGTATTCTGGCTAGCCCAATAGATGACTCAAATCTGTTTGAATGGGATTGTCTCATTATGGGTCCTCCGGACTCCTGCTATGAGGGCGGCATCTTTAATGCTAAGTTGGAATTTCCTCAAGATTATCCATTGAACCCACCAAAGTTGACTTTCCAGCCTAGCATTCTGCATCCAAACATTTATCCCAATGGAGAAGTTTGTATATCTATTCTTCATTCGCCAGGATCTGATCCTAATATGTACGAGCATGAATGTGAAAGGTGGTCACCTGTGCAGAGTGTGGAGAAAATATTACTTAGCGTTATGAGCATCTTAAGCGAACCAAATATTGAGTCTGGTGCAAATATTGATGCGTGTATCTTGTGGAGAGATAACAGACCTGAATTTGAGAGGCAAGTTAAAAGGAATCTTCTAAAATCTTTGGGTTTCTAAGGATTGCTGGCATACCTATTTTTATCGCAATGTGTATTGTATCTACTCTGGTGTAAAAAAATATGGAAGAGTAAGTTATGTAATACCATACTACAGCATGAGAATAACTTAGTAGAAGTAAGAAAGATAATCCTCAAGCTATAGGTTTTCAATGTTTTATGACGTCCTCAGAGGATATTCTTAGCATGGGAAAACTTTCCTGATCTAGCATTCTAAAAAAAAATGTTTGAGACTTCATCACAGTAATATGTGTAAAACATATATACAGAAAAAGGTATAAATCGTCGTCGAGAAAGGCAACAGTGTTGAGCGCTTGAGATACCACTCCAGTCGTTAAATATTGCCTAGCCTTTTTATACTAGGATGCTATCATTCAAGAAGCTATTGATCAGTCTTGTGGCATCAACATGGCTTGTTGCTGGTATTGATTTGGATGTCGAAGACGTAAGTTCAATCAAAAATGCAACGGCACTTATTTCTACTGGGTTAATGGATTATTATACAGGCCTCGAGCCTGGCAATACCATTGGTATGTTTTCTAATCCATACTATTGGTGGGAAGCAGGTGGTGCATGGGGATCTTTAATCGATTATTGGTGGTATATGGAAAACGATACTTATAATGACATCGTTACACAGGCTCTATTGTATCAGACTGGTGAAGATGATGATTATATGCCACTCAACCAAACGGTTACGGAAGGTAATGACGATCAAGCATTTTGGGGGTTCGCAGTGATGGCAGCCGCGGAAAGAAATTTTACAAATCCATCATCTAGTGAACCCCAATGGCTATATTTGGCCCAAGCTGTTTTCAATACGATGGCGGCTCGTTGGGATGATGAGTCTTGTGGGGGTGGATTAAGATGGCAGATATTTACGTGGAACTCTGGTTATGATTATAAGAATTCTGTTTCCAATGCAGCTTTGTTCCATTTGGCTGCCAGGTTGGCACGTTATACCTCCAACGATTCGTATGCCGACTGGGCAGTGAAAGTTTATGATTGGATGCAAAGTGTTGAAATGTTAGTGGATTCAGACCCTACAGGGTGTTATGTGTATGATGGTGCTGATATAACAGACAACTGCTCTGACATTATAAAGTATCAATGGACATATAATCAAGGTCTCATTTTATCCGGAAGCGCTTATTTATACAACTACACAGAATCCGAGCTATGGCATAACAGAACAAAGAACTTCTTAGCCTCTTCTTCGCTCTTTTTCAATAATAGTGTGTTGTATGAGATCACTTGCCAAACCTCAAATACTTGTAACACGGATCAACGTTCTTTTAAGGCGTATTTTGCAAGATTTTTAGGATTGACAGCCCAGTTAGTGCCTGAAACGAGTGATACTATTATGAACTATATCACAGCATCTGCTGAAGGGGCTGCACAATCCTGTTCTGGTGGTTATGATGGGCATACTTGTGGTTTGAACTGGTTTTATGACGGATGGGATGAATATTATGGTTTAGGTGAGCAAATGTGCGCCCTTGAAATTATACAGAATTTGAGATGCTTGGATAGACCCGCTCCATATACTGCTGATACGGGTGGTTCCTCTGAAGGAGACGGTGCTGCAGGTACCCAAACAACTTCTACCAACGTCGCCCCGCTAACAATCGATGCAGGAGATAGGGCAGGAGCGGCGATCATCACCGCTGTTATTGGTATTTCGATGGTTGCTGGAACTGTCTGGTTGCTAATTTGAATCTATTATAGGGGGGAATATTTAACAATGTTTCGATCATCAATGACTGAATTTTAGGTCAAAATAAGTAAGTATAATCGGTTTTTCAAACCAAATTTGAGATAATTTTGTAACGAATTCTGAATCGCAAAAATAATCTAATTCAAGGGATATAAGTATATTTGCACTGGTGTAAATTGTGTCTACTTCCTCGCTTTCACGTTCGATTTTATGCAATTGTTTCCAGATATCTTCAGTTCTATCAGTGAAATATTGGTAGAGATCAGCATTTTGAATTGGGTTTACCTCTAAATGATACCATGGCTTACAAAAATTTCCCGTGAATAGAAAGAATAATCCATCAATAATGAGCTTTGACCAAATTATTGAAGACTCGTATTGATACTGAAAGCGATTTAGGCTTTCCCCAGTAAGTGCTTTGTAAACAGTAAAATCAACCTCGTTACATTTGAACTCCCTTTCATGATCCTTAATGTGAATCCCTTGGGCATCCCATATAATAAGTTTATCATATGTATTTTCATTGTATATGATTATTTCATCACTCGTTGTTCCACACCAACAGTCACTATCGCGAAGTCGTTGTTCATCTAATAGACTCAATGTCATGAGATTCTTGTAGGAAGCATTTTTCATATTACCAAACTTTGCTATAAGATTGCACAAAATATTGCATTGGGCAACGCTGATACCTTTATTCAAAACCAATATCCTCTCATTAAGCAATGAGTATCGCCATATTTGCGACACGATGGGGCCAATAGAACGACAAAAGCTACTTTTTGAGATCTCAATTTCTCCAACAAATCTACCTCTGTCCCATGCTTCTAACATTTTATTGTCTTGTTCCTCCCACCATTTATCGAACACCTCAATCATTCCAGTCTCGTATCTGGCTAGTTCTTCCCAATCCAATTCTTCATCGAAAATGGCTCCAAATGAGAACATCAACACCTTGCTTCTGTCTATATGATGGTTTGCGCTATCTAGGTCCCGCGCATTTTGCCTAAACAGTGATAGACCACTTTTTCCTTTCCAAGAGAAGTATACTACATCCCTATTCCTCTTGTGAATACCAGATGGTAATACTGTGAACTCTAGCCCTTCAAGTTTTTTAGGATCGCCATTGGTCCAAAGTAGCCTATTACCCTTCAATACATCGAATTGATGAACGAATACCACCATTTGTTTATGTTAAGTCGTTTTCTTTCGTTAATTTGTTGATTGTTGAAGATATTTTGCACAATTGCTTTTAAGTGAATGAATACATTTAATATCTTCCAATATAGCCCACATCACTGAAAGAAGAAATCAAGGGCGATATAGATGAGAAGAAAAGAATTGAATTCCAAAGTTGAAGAACTTGTTGATGCTCTGCAGCAAAGGGTTGACTTGTTCGCAGCAAAAGGTGTTTCATGGTTGGAGCACGAAGCTGAAAGTAACTATAGTAGGTTGCAGTACTTACAAGACAAAGCACCAGAAAATGATAGTCTTCCAGATTGGCTTCACTCAAAAAGAGAGGCATCAGAAAACTTGGAAAAGATCGAGAAACAAATAGATGAGTTGGAGCAATTGGCTACTGAGTGGGAAAAGTACTTCGAACTATTTACCGATACAAAACTTGGAAAACACAACATCTAAAACTTCCTCGAGGTCAATATTTTCACCTGTTATCTTACCTATGCCATCTGAAGCAATCCTTAAGGACTCGCAAGCCATTAGAATGTCGTTTTCATTGTTGAATTTGAAGAAGGCTTCAATTCCATAAAGCAAATCTGAAGTCAAAATCTCTTTGATTCTACTGGAAATCGTTATGGGGTCTTCATCCTCCGTATTCGACAGGCGTTTGAACTCTATCGTGAGGCTTTTAATAAGAGTATTGATGCCCACTTGTTTGGTACAGGATATTCCTTTGATCAAAGCTCGCGGAAATTGGGCCTGAAGATCTGCCATGATTTTATCTACAAGCATGGAATTCACTAGGTCGATTTTATTTAATGCAATAATCAAGGGTTTTTCAGCCAGGTTAGTTTCAATAAATTCCTGAAGCTCTTTATCGATGTCTGGATCTGATGCATCAACGACTAGAGCCACAATATCGCTATCTAAACTCTTTTTTTTAGATCGATCAATGCCCTTGATCTCGATGCTATCTGATGTACCTTTACGTATCCCAGCTGTATCTGTTATAATGCATTTGAACCCATTGATATCGATAACAACATCAATAGAGTCTCTTGTTGTTCCAGGAATGTTGCTCACTATTGCTATATCGTCTTGCGATATCTCATTTATCAAAGATGATTTGCCAGAATTTGGCTCACCAAGCAAAGTCATTCTAATCCCCTCATTAAGAATGCTCATTCGGTCAAGTTTCGACATAAATTTATTGATCTCTGCGTTTAACACAATTATTTTCTGGCTTACGCCTTCTGTAATACTATTCATATCCTCTTGTTCTATGTCTTCACCAAAGTCTATTATAGCAGTCAACTTCGCCATTTGATCTATGATTTCATTTCTCCATTTCGTAAAAAGTTCCCGATTTTCTCTGTCTTTGAGATGAGATATCCGCTGAAGTTCTGTTTCTGAATGTATCAGGCTGTTAATGCCTTCTAGTTTCAATAGATCCATTTTGCCGTTTTGAAATGCCCGGCGGCTGAACTCACCGGGCATTGCCATTCTAATTTCACTAGTAGGAGAATTTAGAGAAGAGATGCAATTGAGAGCTGCTTTGATTATGGCTTTACCTCCATGTAAATGCAATTCCACCAAGTCCTCCCCGGTAAAGGTCCTAGGTTGCGGAAAATATAAAATGAGTGCCTCGTCAATTAATACGCCAGTTCTTGGATCAGATAACTTCCGAAGCATAGGTCGTCTTGAGTGGATAATTTTACCTTCGCATAAATTATCTAAGATATACCTGGCATTTGTACCTGAAATTCTGATTATCGCTATTGCTGAGCGTTGGTTAGCAGGCGTTGAAAGCGCGTATACGGTGGGATGATGGTAAGTCGCAGGTACACCATATTTCCGTACCAGGCAACGACACCCAGCGAGACGTATCGAGGAAAATCTCAAACTAAGCATTTGATACAGCGTAGCCAAGATAGAGTGGGATTGTTTTATATCAGAGATTTTTATATCATCTCATATCTCATCTTACATGAAGCATAAATTATTTGAGCCACTAGTGCTATATTTTTCGGTCACCTGACTGTGTGTTCGGGTAATTTTAACTTTCTCAAAAAATTTTCTTCTTTTGAATTAAAGATTAGAATGGGATTAAATAGATTGATATTCTCATCATTTATTACTGATCTAATATATTGAACACTTGCCAGAGCCTAAACTTAGCATTGAGGATGAAATCCATCAGAATTTTGGCTCCCGTGCGAGCTTTTTCCGTTATGTCTCGTACTGGGCAAAGCGAATTGAATGCTTTAAGACAGTATAGGAGCAGAGTTAATGAACTACTAGCAAATCCCGAGAATAATACCTCTCCAAACCTAAACACTCTTCACTCTAGACTCGAGTTACCAAAGAATTTTCCCCTCTCGTTATTGTCTAAGTGCTTGATCTGCCGTTCCGCGAAAGTTCCAAATAATGATAATCACGGCTTAAACATTCTTGGGAAGAACATTTTGACTCTAGCAGTTGTTACTGAGCTGACTAAGAAATACCCAAGATTGCCTGCTGCCGTCTTGAATGGTGCGGTCGCAGCATTCATCAGTGATTCCACGTTATATAAGGTTGGTAAATCCTGGGGTATCGAGGTGGAAGATAAAAATTTGATGGAAAGATACGCAAGTAAAGAAGAAGCCAATACTATACTGGGTAAATTACTCTATTTCAGCGAAAACCGTAACACTCTCGTTAACTTCACAGATATCAATGCTATGGCGATGGCTGTGCGGAGCATAATTGGTGCTTTGTATACCATTGACAAGAACGCCAACCTGCCAAATAAATTCATTATGGATCACATCCTGTCCAGAAAATTAGATGTCAAAAGATTATTTGAATTCGAGCAACCTACTAGAGAGCTAGCAACTCTTTGTCGCCGTGAAAATCTAGAAAGACCAGTGTCAAAACTTTTGGCTGAAAATGGTAGGTTCTCTAAATCACCTTTATTCATTGTAGGTGTCTTCAGTGGTGAAGAAAAATTGGGTGAAGGTTTTGGCTCTTCTCTAAAAGAAGCAAAAGCCAGGGCTGCAACCGATGCATTGTTGAAATGGTATTGTTATGAACCAGTACAAGCTCAGCAACCTACAGTCCTTGACAAGGGTGAAATTATTGTATAGAATTTATTTCATCTTCATCATAGAATCATTTTATTATTTTTTTCCTGTAAATATAGTAAAAGTATAGTTAATATATTATTACATTACACGTATTATTAATTTCGAAAACATAAATTAGATACAGGGGTGAATAAGTCAGAGGGTGGTATTAACGAACTTTTTGGTGTAAGTGAAATGAAATCACGCTCTGATAATTAGCATATTGTAATTATAAATTGTGACCATGGATATCAGAGAAGAAGTGATTTTCCAAATTAATGCTTCAGTTGAGCAGTGCGCCGGACCTTGGTTGATCATCATCACAATGGAAAATGGGGTTGGATCTCATTGCTTTCAGCACACTGGTAGAGCACATCTGGAAACAAAGCTTAAACTTTTGAATTGGAAATCAAACAACCCAGTAGGTATTGTGCTAGTGGACCCTGATATTTATGACTACGATGAATATCTATCGGAACTAGAACACCTTAACATCTTCTCAGTGTTTCATTACTTCCCTGAGACCTCTCGGCTCTTACAATTTCAAAATGGTTTTCATTTTCCATTTAAACTGATTGCTAATGATATTGGCTTTGGGGACAATTCTAATGATTTGAATTTACTTGGACGGCAATTAAAGGAGCGGATAAATCGAATTATAGAATATTTGGAGATGGCACCTGATCTTGATGACAATATACTCCAGCAGTGTTGGCTATTGATTTCAAAATACAAGAAATCTTCACCTATCTTAGAACATCAAATAGGTAAGTTAGAGAATGAAATTTTGATGCTTCAAACAATGTGCAATCAACTTGAGACGAAAATAGAATTAAACTAGAAGTCTACGTACTTGATTATCTATTTCACTACCAGTAATGAAACATGTAGAATTAGAAGCCAGCCATGTGATGATGCATTGATGACAGGCAATATAACCAGTTGATATCATGGCTGGCTCGTGAATTTTTTTGTTGCAAAGCGGACATATGTCACCGGTCATTTCTTGGCTACTTTTTAGAACTGGGGGCTTTGGTCTCTTAACTCTGATCTCCTCCTTGAATATTTGCGGTTGTTGGTTTATCCACTGCAAAACTCTTATGATCACTAGGAAAGTTGGGAAAAGCTTATCAAGAATCATGGTTGATGATGACTCCATCAAGTTTTTAGAAATAGAAATTATGCGAGGTAAGTTTGTTCTTTTTCTCCTAGATAATGTAACAGACGGGCTTGTTGCTTGTTGCTCGTATCTCTCATATCTTACTCTTCCTAAGAGATATATTAAGTTTGACGCCTTTGAATCCCTCAAGTACTTTAGCTTGAGGCAGAAATTAATCACCTTGAATCCCTTAACAACTTTAGGATAATATTCATCAAACCGCTGTTGCCATAATGTCAATTGTTGTGTTAGTTTTCTGGATTGCAGTATTTCATGGTATTCATTGAATCGGTCATTAAAATATTCCGCAAAAATATCATGGAACCATATGCTGAAGTACAAAGCAAATTTATTATTAAATTTTGAATATCTTCTTAGTCCATAGAATTTATCAAGAATAGTAGCGTCTGTTGTTTCTAAATGTCTGTATTCAACCAAGGACTTTAGGACCAGCACAATAAAGTCGAATTTATTGTATACTTTGAGGAGAAGTCTTGAAGGTCTGTATTGAAGATATGTTGTTAAAATATATCTTAGCGTTGGCTTGAGTAGTTTTCTGATTTCATCTACAGAAATAATTTCAAATAAACTCGGCTGCTGAAGATTTACCGGTAAATTTGAATAAAAATCCATAGTCAGTGGTTAAGCAATTATATCTGGAAGAGTGAACTGACCTTTGATTCGTGTTAAACCTATGGCGATGTGAAACAATTTAAAAATTATGGCTCCAATCTTTATTTTCCGTGATTCATCATTTGGAGAGTTCCGGATGAAAATATCAAAATCTTCAATTCACCAAAATTGAATAAGGGAAAAAAATGTGAACTTCGAAGAAATGCCTTTGATGGTTGCAAAACACAACAATATTTTGTTATTAGAAGAACTTTGTGGAGGTCCTATGCTTGCATGTGGTATATAATGGTGTGCCTATTCTGTTGCTTAATTTTTCGTAATAACGTTTTCTTGTTCTTGGGAATAATATAATTGCTTCGGTCAGATGCAGTGGCTTATATTTTAATTCTCAAAATGAATCAACTTTCGCTCAACTGTAATACAATTTTAATTAAATTCTTGACCTTAACGAGACCAGATTGGGAAAAATGCTTTGAATCGCTCGTTGGGATTGTAGCATATGCATAACGGTAATCTTCGTTTTCAATCTATAAAAATCGATTTATTCTTATAATTTATTCATGTCAAAATAATATATATCCACTACAAACTACTATAGTGAAAAATCATCAAGTTCCTTACTCACAATTGATCCTTAGTACGGAAAACTTCCAAAGCCTCCGCAATTCTCTTGGACATGGTCTTTTCACCCTCTCTGACCCAGACTCTTGGATCGTAGTACTTCTTGTTTGGAGCATCGCTAGATTCTGGGTTACCAACTGGGGTCATCAAGTAACCTTGTTTCTTTAGAATGTAGTCTCTGATACCAGAAAGGTAAGCAAATTGACAGTCAGTGTCCAAGTTGACCTTAACGACACCGTTGTCGATACCAGTGTGGAAATCTTCGACAGAAGAACCAGAACCACCGTGGAAGACCAAGTACAATGGCTTTTCACCAGCACCCGTCTTTTCGGAAGCGTACTTTTGGAAGTCAGCCAACAAATCTGGTCTCAACTTAGCAGCAACCTTGTAAACACCGTGTTGGTTACCGAAGGAAGCAGCGATGGAGAAGTTTGGAGAAATTGCAGATAGAGCTTCGTGAACTGCGTAAACAGTCTCTGGGGTAGTGTACAACTTGTCCTTGGAGGCACCTTCGTTGTTAACACCATCTTCTTCACCACCAGTGATACCAATTTCCATTTCCAACCATTGGTTGATCTTAGTCATTCTAGCAAAGTATTCAGCACAGATGCTGATGTTCTCATTGTCTGGTTCTTCAGATAGATCAAGCATGTGTGAAGAGAACAATGGCTCACCATGTTGCTTGAAATAAGCTTCGTCTGCTTCTAGCATACCATCGTACCATGGCAACAACTTCTTAGCACAGTGATCAGAGTGTAGAACAACTGGAATGCCATATGCTGGAGCAATTGCTCTGATATAGTGGGCTGCTGCAACGGAACCCTTGATAGATGCGTTTTGGCCTTCGTTGGAAATACCCTTACCTGCAAAGAATGCCGCACCACCGTTGGAGGTCTGCAAAATGATTGGAGAGTTGTTATCTCTGGCAGCCTCTAGAGCTGCAACAACTGTCGAAGAAGAGGTCACATTGATAGCTGGAATGGCAAACTTGTGTTCTCTAGCGTAGTCGAACAAAGCCTTGACATCGTCACCGACAATAACACCTGTCTTTCTAGAAAGAACGTCTTGAGCTGGCATTTCTTTATACTATAATTTTTGATTAAGATTTTAAAACCTATGGTTTCTTTGATATCTGTAATCACAACTGGTTTTAAGAAACCAATCTATCCTACAGCTAATGGAATATTTTAAAACTATGCTTCTAGCCACCTTTTTATATACCATTTTCTAAAAAAACCCGGCTACCTAATTCAATGAGTACCGGAAAAATCACCATCAAGCAATTCTTTGAAAAACAGCATCAGAATCGTGTTCAGAACAACCACGATAGAAAGAAGTAGGGAGAAAAACGACCAGTTACCTAAACAGCAGTGTTTTGGACGCACAAACCGGACACTCGTTACCAGTGCGCTGAAAATGTGCCAGTCAAACATCACGAGAACTGCATCGCAACACCGCACTTCAGAAAGGCAGTTTGTGGGCTTCTTGTGGGAAACACGTTGCTCTCTGGTATGAGGCCGCCGCGACAAAGTGCATTAGAGGTGGCTTCCTGTTATCAGCTTCCTGTTGGGGAACTTCGTATGATGCCACCTACGAGCAAAAACAAAAAAAAAATACATGCAAAAAAAAAAAGAAGCTAGTGAGAGTGGAAGTCAGATTGCTGTGGTGGTATGAAGAACGAAAGGTCAAGAAGCTCCGGGGGGACAAGAAAAAGCTACCGCACGAGACACGGCAGGACAAGCGGGACTAGGTTAGTTAGTTATCCTTCTTTGGAATCATAGGGTGGTCACGTGAACAGTTATTTAATGAAAAGTGCGTACTATTTGCAAGTGGGGAAACCGGTGAACAAGAATAAAAAAGGTAGTTAGGTAGTAAGGTATGTAATGTCTTATCGCTACCATGCTATTGATGAGATGAAGCTAAGTTAGATTAGTGGTTGGCTTGCGGGTGGCTAATATGGCTGTATCTTCGAGAGTGATGGAATTGTCTACGTATCTGAAGAGAGAAGTTTGGAAACCATATGACTGGATGAACCGGGCTCTGCCCTCGTCTATTATTCTCCTTGCCATATGACCTAGAAGTTTTCTATCATGATGGGAAAGGTTTGTGAAATGGTTATTAGCTTGGTTAGGGTCTGCATCGGGTCTGATGCCGCATGTGGCGTATGAGGAGAATTTTATGAGAGCGGTAAAAAATTGAGGGTAGGACAAGTTGTTGAGAGGAGACTTGACACTGTATTTTGATATTAGATGGCGAATGTAAGGAATATTTGAGTACTGGTGTGGTGAGCAAGCGTGCCTGCAGCACATGGCGATGAGGATTCCATCAACGTTGGATTCGTCAGTGGTAGTATTAAGCAGACATCTAAGTGCAAGGTCTGTGGCAACGCCACAGAGATGTTTAGATATCATGACACAGCTGAACGGAATTCCTTGCAGTAAAGGGGCAAGATTTAGGTCTTTAATATCGACTTTACGCCTGGTGATGGAAATTTCTGTGTTAACGTCAGAGGAAAATTTTGAGTCGAGTTTGAGCCTCTGCGGAGCTCTGTCAATGAGAAAATAGGATGGGGAGTTCTTATATTCCAAATGTGTAGCCATGTTGAGATACCTGGAAAATTCAGCACGACCACACCCCATTTCGATATATGCAAGTTTTTTGGAGTCTTTCGATTCGTTAGGCCACAATTGAGCGTGTTTCAAATGCTGGATAAGTGAAGACTGTTGTCTTGCATGTTTTCTATTCGTTATCTCCTTGAACCGCTCTGTGGATTCTAGATCAGTGTGGGACATTTCTAACAAGGGAAGTTCTGCACCCGAGAATTCTTGCTGAAAGATGGTTTTGATCAAGGGAATAGCTTGCAGCAGGGCTCCTTCGGAACCTACAACGTTTTTGGATCTTTCTTCCTCCTCCTCTTCCTCTTCCTCTTCCTCTCTCCCTTTGGTTTGACAATTTATGTTCTCGCAGAACCATGGAATATCCTTAGTTTTAGACTGTTTGGACAAATCATGTCGGACCTTGTTGCACTTTTTCATGTGCGCACGCAACTTACTCACCGTGACAGTATGAGAAGGATCAAGTGGGCAGGGTACTCGTGATGTGTTGTCGTCATGTTCAGAACAATACAGCGATTTTGCTGATCTCGTCATTCCGCATTTACGGTTTTTCTTCTTGATGAAAAATTCACATTGCAGCCTCAGCTTGTTCTCTCTCTGTACTTCCACAGCGCTCATCACACTAATGAGCTTTGCAATTTAACTCTCTTCGTCTTAATATGTATTCAACGCTGAATCGAATCGCATGTGACGTCTTTCCTCCATCGCAGTAATATTACTACACCAATGCAGCCTATCCACCTTACAGCTCATCTCGACAAAATTTCAAAGGCTCAGCGTTTCTTTTCTTTCTTTTTTTTTAACCCCCCCCCCCTGCCCTTGTTCAAGAATCTAGCACGTGACTCAGATGTGTCACCCGCATCACATCACATCATGTCCTGTCCCATCCTCATCCTAGCTGACGCGGGGCAGCACGCCGAATGCCTCTCGGCTTTGCACGGCCCCACCACAAAAGAATATCATGCATGGCACATGACCTGCTACGGAAGGGGCGTGATCCCTCGAAAGGAAAAACAAAAATGAAAAACCGGCATTTCGTATTTTCATGAAGAATACCCGCAGCCGGAAACTATGTACGGGAATAAATTTGGGAAAAATCCGGTTGCTATGCACAAAAGAGAAAGAATGACGAGAAGCCCCCAGTTTCTCTACGAATATCTCTTTACCCACGCCTGCCTTTCGGTATTAATTAAGGAACTATCATCATAGGAACAAGGGGTCAGAAATGCGGGTAATAGACCGTCCTCGAAATGAAACCACAAAGAAGTGCAGCCTGGTATGAGGTTGTTATGGCGACTCGATAGGCCTGTTTTGGTTTGTCAAAGTGGCATGGGAAAGAGTGTAATGGTTGTTGCAAGGAGCCGTATGAGAATAGTGTGGGAGAAGGTATACTGAGGTAGTTTTTCTTTTTTTTTCAAATGTGATCATGGATTTGATCATGGACTTTGTGATGGTAGTGTAGAACGATGTCATCGATTTTCTGCGTGTTCGTGTAGTTTATGTAGGGAGTTTAGGGCGGTGTGTAAAGAGCGCCAGCAAAATGCTGTATGGAACGAAGCTGATCTAGAAGCTGATGGTATTTATTTTTCGATGATAGGTACTAGTAAGTACCCTGTAGTAGTATTGGAAAATTATAGCGTGTAGATTTGTTAGAACGAAATCGTATTATATAAAAGGAGAAAGTCTGTTTGCATTAACAGCAAAAGTATTATGAAGATATGCTAATTACTTCTGAAGTTTATAACTTTTATCGTTAAGATAAGATCTAAACTAAAGACGAGAGGAAATACAGAAATGCCTGCTACCACACGTGTTGGATCAGACACTTTATTAAAGATTGCAGTTTTAGGAGCTGCAGGGGGCATTGGGCAGTCGTTGTCACTCTTATTAAAATCTAATGCGTCGTTTTTGTTGCCACGTGACTCAGCGTTTCACATCCAATTGTCGTTATACGATGTGAACAAGGATGCAATTGTGGGGGCTGCGGCCGATTTGTCGCATATTGACACACCTATCACTACTACGTCTCATTATCCAAACGATGAGCATGGGGGGATTCAATCTTGTTTGCAAGATGCTTCGATGGTCATTATTCCTGCAGGGGTGCCAAGGAAGCCAGGTATGACAAGAGATGATTTACTTGGAGTTAATGCTAGAATATTGAAATCTTTGGGTGAAGATATTGCAAAATATTGTGATTTGAAGAAAGTACACGTTATGGTAATTTCCAATCCAGTTAACTCATTAGTTCCGCTAATAACATCTACGTTGATCAAGCATGATCATAACAGAAGCAATATCGAGTCTAGGGTGTATGGTGTTACTAATTTAGATCTGGTGAGGGCGTCGACATTTATTCAGCAATTGACTGATTTCAAGACCAATAATCCACCAGGTGTTCCAGTTATTGGTGGTCATTCTGGCGATACTATTATTCCAGTATTTTCTACCTTAAATTCGGTTTCAGGGTATGAAACCGTTTTGTCTCCTGAAAGCAGACAAAAAATGGTTCGTAGAGTTCAATATGGTGGTGATGAAATTGTTAAGGCGAAGAATGGTAATGGTAGTGCAACTTTATCCATGGCATATGCAGGATACAAGATTGCTGCTCAATTTATTGACCTTTTGGTCGGCAAAATAGACGTAATAGAGAATATTGTGATGTATTCACCTTTGATTAACAGAGATAATGAAGAAATTGCACCAGGAGCAAAATTATTGAGACAAGACTACATTGATAATCTTACATTTTTCTCCATCCCAATGTCAATCGATAAGTTTGGCATTAGATCCATTAATTATGACATTATGAGAAGATTAGATTCTTATGAGCATGACACTTTGTTACCTGTGTGTTTGAATACATTAAGATCAAATATTGATACAGGATTAAGTCTAGTATGACTTTTTCAAATTGTCTGGTTACTATTCCCGGTCAACATCGTTGCTTTTGGAGCAATATTTGATTTAATTTAATGATTTTTTTTTTGTCTCTGTTTTTAATTCGGTAGTTGTTGGCTTCACATATCCGTTTAGGTTGGTATATGTACATATTTATTTATTCATTTATATTTGAATTATGCTTTGAATCTAAATAAGATATGATATGATAAGGTTGGCGTTGTATGGCTTAGTCGTGAAAACGATGTTTCAGAATGACACTTTATTATTCTCCCAGCAAGTGTAGACTTATATCAGAGTAAAGCGATAGATAATCTTGCCTTTAAACTTAACATTCAATTGAAATACTATAAAAAAATATTGATATTTTTTCGAGGTCAAAAATAAAAAACAATGCATCGGCCGGGAATCGAACCCGGGGCCCAACGATGGCAACGTTGGATTTTACCACTAAACCACCGATGCTAGTTAGTTGAATTTGGTAGAGGGTAACTGGAACTTGTTCTCCCGGTACCACACGTGTAGTTCACGTGAATATCAGTTGAAGTTAGAGAAGTCAGACTTAACTAGGGAATCAACGACAGCGTCAATGAATGAATATTAGTGAGTAAGAATCTAATTAATCAGCTGGCTCTCTAGCTAGATGTTAATTAGATTCCAAGTGAAGATCGTAGAACCAAGTTAAACCTGGGACTCCAGGCTGGGACTCCAGGAAAACGTATAAAAGCTCGTCGAGAAACGTCTTTTATCCAACTTCAAGACTACGATCTTAATTATATTTAGTCACGTGCTTATACATAAGAAGTAAGAATTAGTATACGTAGGAACAATATAACAAGAGGTTAGAGTCAGTTATCCTTGAATTAAGTTATTTAGATAGGTTGAGAGTTAAGATACCTATACATTGAGTTACATTATAACAGTTTTTCCGTCATTTATATTAGTATATAATTGAATAACAAGCAGAATAACACAACCAATCACGAACACTATGCCACGAAAAGTATGCAGTTATTATTCTAAAGTTATGACAGATTGTGAGTGTATATTGCTATACACATTAGTAACCTTTTCCAATCACAACCCCGCAAACCAATGTTTACCTGGTAAAGAACGCGCGTAGTTCTCCAGTTTTAAAATTACTATGTATTTGCATCATCAAGTTTTGTAATTTTATCTTCTGGCATTTGTCATCACCAATGATTGCACTGATAACTTCTCTAGGAATTTATTTTCTCAAATATCTGTATACTGTATGAAAGGTTTACGATATTCAATATTTTTTAGGGTTGCTTTCCTGAAATTCTAAATTATAGATTGACAATTTCAAAGCTTATGTACTTTCTTAGCTTGGCAAAAATCTGTGTCATATAATCACAAACAAAAGGATCTAAGGTCTAGGGTCTAGAGTCTAGAATTTGCTTACTCATTCACAAGTTTCAAATAAAGAGACGTTTCAGAACCAATCTCTATGTCAGAAAATGCTCCTTTTATCCCTGATGACTTCAAATATTCGACCAGTGTGAGCTCGTGCGAAAACTCTGTAAGACTGAAATTTTTGAGAAATGTTTATTCAATACTATTACTCCAATTAGCTGCAACGTTTGCATTCGGGCTTTTCGTTTATACTTCACCAAACCTGCAGCTTTTTATTCTTTCGAGGCCATGGCTAAGCATACTGTCATGTTTGGTGGCCTTTGCAACTTGTATTTGGCTAAGTGTAGCCCCCTCCATAGATGATGAAGAACACCAATCAAGGTTTGCATTATCCTTCACTCAGCAAGCACTTCTTTTGACAATATTCACAATCGCTGAGTCATATTTTTTGTCTTTGGTAATAGTATGCTACAGTGGAGAGGTTTTGTTGAATGCTGTGATGGTGACTTTGTTCATCGTGATTGGTATTACTAGCACGCTAGTATCTACTAGCTATTTCAAAGTTTATGATTTTAACAAATGGTATTATTGGTTGAACCTTTCAATCTGGTTTTTGATGGGCTTATTGTTTTCCTCCATGTTCTTCAAGTTCAACTCGAATACTGAATTGCTCATAAGTTGGGCTGGATGTATCATCTTCACACTCTATATTTTTATTGATACGCAGCTTATATTACGGAAGGTGTTTGTCGGGGAGGAGATCAAATGCGCTATGATGCTGTACCTTGATATAATCAATCTTTTCCTCTACGTCTTACGGATTTTGTCGAGGAATGATGATAATTAGAAGCTCTTTGCAAAGAGGTTAAATGCAAGTAGTGACAGGAAGATAATTAGTTGCTTTAGAAAATATTCATTTCCATCGTTCTACTCATGTACAAGATTAGCTTACACATTATGCAAAACACTAAAACGAATGAACTGTAATGATTTGATTGAGATACACGTTTATTGATTGTTATGTATACATTAAAAATGATTAGATGTAACCAATTCTGTTGGCAATGTCCAAGGCATCGTAGTCGGCAGTCAATCTAACGTAAGCCTTCTTGGTACCGTTTGGTCTGACCAAAGTGTTAACGGACAAAACATCAACTTCGTACAATTCCTTGACGGCTCTCTTGATTTGGTGCTTGTTGGACTTCAAGGAAACTTGGAAGACCAAAGTGTTACCATCTTCAACCTTCTTCATAGCAGTTTCAGAAGTGATTGGTTGTTCAATAACAGTGAAAGAGTCCAATCTGGTGTAGTGTGGGACGGCCTTGGTGGCGTACTTTGGAGATCTAGCCAACTTCAAGGTCTTTGGCAATCTGAAGGATGCAGAAGTTCTGACCTTCAAAGCCTTCTTACCATTGGTACCCTTAACAACAGCCTTCTTAGCAGCAGTAGCCTTAGCTGTATTATAAATAATTGTTAGTAAAATCATTCGAATTTTTGTCGTTTTAGAAGTACTGCTGATTATCGATGAGAGCAAGGCCAACCTATATTACTAAACTGATAAAAGTTCTTTGATCTCTTAGAAAGAGATTCAAATCCCATAAAATAACTTGGATTGTCATGAGTACGCTTTGGTATTGTAACTTGATTAGGCAATACTCGTGGAATATTCAACCTGTCATTACTTTGTATATCTCAACTTCTAGAGCGTCAAGCTCCTTTGTATCTATCAAACACTTGTCGTCATTTCACTTAAGCTGTCTTGCCAACATTTTCTGGAACCAATTATAAATCATAACATGCATTTAAAACTGCTTGTAAACCTTGCTGAACTTCAAAAACATGGAATAGCGATATCGCTATACTCTAGAACATACCAGATGGAGCCATTTTTGTGTCTTGGTGTTATTGACCTAGTATCAGTTCAATGAGTAAGAATCACTTGTTTTAAAAATGTCAATACTTAGAATACTATGGTGAGTAAACCACAGAGGTGGTGAAACTGGGCTCTACCCAGCCCTGTCGGAACGAAACGAGGTTGCACGACAGCCTGCAAGGGTCGCCCAGCCAAGAACTGTACGTCAGTGAGGACTAACAGGGAGGGGATCTGGTGGCCAGGAATGGCGCGAGAGGAGCTGACTGCCTAGGTCTCCAGTCTAGGGGCGAGACCGCTAGACCGCCGCTGTGTCCAGTGCTGAGGGTTGTGACGAAGTGCTGCGGTAGGACGCACGCGGAGTTTCTCAGCGAATACGAAGGAGGATTTCATTTTTCACAGCCGAAGTTTCTTAGTTAGGAAATAACTGTTTGATAAAGATAGCGAATAAAAATTAAAATTGAATGAAAAATAAACAAAATCCGTACACCAGTAGACAGTCCTCTTTTAGTAAGCAAGGTCTGAGAAATGCTGAGATATGTAATCCGATGATTCTACTAAATGAATTCTCTCCATTATACTCGGTAATTAATTGCGACTTACCGATATTTACATGTTTAATATGCTGAATACGTACCAGTGTTTGTTCGAATGTGATTATTTACAGAAATAAGAAGCAAGCTACCACCAGTGCATCAAATCATAATCTTCTTGGTCTTGGAGCCCTGACACCACCGAATTTCAATTCTGTAGCATCAGCAACTCTTGATATGTTACGCCTAATTGCATTACCCTCTTTACCATTCAATGCACTGACAAAGGCATCTCTACCCTTACCGAAGTCCCTCATTACAACCTCTATGTTCTTATCTAAAAACCTTCTCTCTTGTAAAGTCTGGAAAAGTTTCGTAGCTGTCTGGAAAGCTGCTTCGTACTCACCACGAGCGGCTTTACGGAAACCCAAGTGTCCCGTTGACATGTGTAGCTTCACCTTTTGTGGCAACCTCAAGTAGTACATGTACTTCTCATTGTAAGACAAATGTTCATTGTTCTTCAAGAAGTTTCTGTCTTCTAGCACTGCACTCAACGTAAAGTGAGTATTATTCTTTGTAAATCGACAATTCAAAATGTACTTAACCACAGTTTCATCGATCTTTGACTTCTTCAAAACCCCGCGAGGAGAAGCCGGTTGTACAACATTTGTCATTTTCTCTGCTTCGTTCGCCTTTTGCGCAGCAATCGACGAAAAAAGAATGGACGCAACGTCCTGTCTTGCTCTGTTGGTCACACTAAACGCCCTGCTAAATGTCCTAAGCATTACTCCCAATTGTCTGCTCTCTTTGCAGTGATAATGACCACTCTCTACCGCCTTGAACCACGAGGCTAATGATTAATCCCAACCACTTCAATCTGTGTTCAATGTTGAAATTTTGTGAAAAATCTAACGTCCGACGTGATGAAAAATTCAAAAAAAAACAAAGTAGGCGCACAACATAGAACAAACAATTAATGCGATGCTTAACGTTATCACGTGCTTAAAATCAGAGTAACCATGGTTCATCTGTATTGGTACAAGCCCGCTGAATAAACTTATGCTGCGGGATACATGTAATCCAGACGGTTTTTTTTGATAGAAGCTTCCACGCTCTTACTCATCGTGGAATATCGTTGTAAAAGGGATTACCCGCATCCCGTGTTCTCGTTCGGCCCGTAAGCCCAACACGTGACTTATTTCCTTGGTGCTATTTAGCGCAAATTCCCGATATCGTTACCCTCTCTTACCGCTTCATGAGCGCGTGCCTGAGATTTTTGGTGGCAAAAAGAAGTAATTTGACTTGAGCATCAAGAAACTGTAACCGATAACGTATATAGGTATTATTTATGCGTTATAAGGAAAACAGCGTTTTTTTAACGTCAATCAAAGTTCGAGGGAAAACAAAGGGCCAATTGGAATCATAAGAATTCCAAGTTGGAAGGACCAAGAAGAAGACTATACAGGTGAACTTAAACTTGAAGACCTGTCATAATAGGGGAAGAGAACGAGGTTAGTTATAAGGAGGGACGGTCTAATTGTTGCATCAGGTGAGTTTAAGAAGGAAATTGTAGAAGTTGTAGATTACGCGAAAAGAAAGAAGCTGAAAAGGATGCCAATGCAGAGGTTAGACGAATATATTGCACATGATGTGATTAGTAACAAGTCTAATGTGAAGAGAGAGATGTTAGTGAAAGAATATAAAAGAATTGGACAAGGGGCTTTTGGAACGGTTGTACAGGCATATTTGACACCTGACAATGAAAAATGGATTGGACCATTTGCTATCAAAAAAGTTCCTGCTCAGACAGAGTACAAGTCAAGAGAATTGGAAATTTTAAGGATTGCAGATCATCCTAATGTGGTTAAATTGGAATATTTTTACACACATATCTCACCTACAGACCACAAGCTGTACCAGCATTTAGCGATGGAATGTCTTCCGGAGATGTTACAGAATGAGATTTTAAGGTACAAGAAAAATGGTTTAGACTTGCCATTGAAGCATATCCAACTATACACCTATCAGATAGCCAGAGGTATGTTGTATTTACATGCATTGGGGATATGCCATCGCGATGTGAAGCCCTCGAATATTTTGGTGGATCCTCAGTCAGGAGTGTTGAAGATATGTGATTTTGGTTCTGCCAAGAAATTAGAAATTAATCAACCTTCAATCAGTTATATTTGTTCTCGTTACTACAGGGCTCCAGAGTTGATTGTAGGTTGCACCCAATATACTACCAAAATTGACATCTGGGGTCTTGGTTGCGTGTTTGGTGAGATGATTTTAGGAAGAGCAGTCTTTCAAGGAAATGAGCCACTTCTTCAGTTACACGAGATCACAAAACTGCTTGGCCCACCAGATAAGCGCTTCGTTTTCTTTTCAAATCCTTCTTATAACGGTCCATTATTCTCAAAACCTTTGTTTGATGGTCCTTCAAAGGCCAGGTTCGAAAAGTATTTCAGCTATGCGGGTCCTGATGGTATAGATTTGCTAATGAAGGTTTTGGTCTTTGAACCTGAGCGCAGAATATCCCCAAGAAGAATACTTGCGCATCCGTTCTTTGACGACCTAAGAAACGAGCGGTATTTCTTCCCTAGTGGGAGCTCTCAACCAAAGCATTTACCTGCATTATATGATTTCTCCCAATTTGAGCAGCAAATAATTGGTGATTTGTTACCTGATATTTTACCCAAACAAGATTAATTTGAACCTGCATGCTACTCCTTTCTCATATGAAATTTTAACTATCAAATGTCCTTTTTGAAACAATGTCCTTTCTACTTGTATTTTTTATTTTAATTCCACCCTTCTGATAAATGTCCACCATCAACATATCCAATTTTGTGATTGTCATAATAATAATCCCCAGAATCCTTATTCTTATTTCTTAGGTATCACTATTATCGTCTGTTGTTATATCTATCCCCCAATTCGATTGAAGATGTGAACATAAATTGATCCCTGGCGGAAATCTTTTTTATGTGGAATTATTGATGAAGTTCGAATGTATACTTGATTATACATAATATACTCATATTTTGTAACCACAATTACCACTATTTATATGTGCGTATGTTCATAGCGTTAAAGAGTAATTATACTCATCTTCGACATTTTGTCCTATCCATAGAACAACACAGCTTAATACAAGACACATATTTGCCAATACATTATTGACCCCCATTCCTAAAGTTGGATAGCTTCCGTAATCGTTTAGGAAGAACTTGACAATTAAAATGACAAACGATCCCGATATACCCCCCGCTAACAAAGAAAATCCAAGGAATAGCACAACCCGCGCCTGCCAGGCTGTGGATTGGGATCCCGTGAATGACCCAGAAGATAATGCATCTTGCAACAATCTGTTCTTCTCAATAGAACTGACAATGAGCATACCCAAAATGCTACAAATAATGGGAATCCAATCTGTAAACGTAATATGAAGATCAGAACCGTTAGCGTGCTTTGAATACAAAACACAATCTAGAAATGACCATATCCCTATTCCATATAACCCCCCCGCAAAATAAACACAGAACTTCTTTGCAGATATAGACGAGGGCAATTTAAAAGGCAAACGAAACAATCTATCCTCACCAGAATCCATTTTTCTATTACTTATCTTCACTGTTTGATATTAGGTGCAAATTAAGTGTATCATAGTTTCAGTGTTTAACGAAATTTTGACTATTTATTTCTATATTTTATTTAAGCTCTGATAGTAAAAGAACAAAAAAAGGAGACAATAGGTATTCCAAAACGAATAATTGCCAGCCTTCTAGAATTCATGTTAAAATATTCAAAGAATTATCCAGAAATGTTTTAGCGTTCCCGTATTAAGCCAATTAAATTAACTCCCAACCATGATGGTGGGAAGCTGCTAGCACGTGATGTTTTTTTTCTTTTTTACCGTATACAACTTTTGAACAATTTTTGAATATCTATCTATCTCATCGCACTCTTCATAGACAGCATATGAGAAAACGTCAGGAGAATAGCTCAACATTTGCTTCTTGTGGACCTTTAAATTAATTATCACAAGTACAAATGCCTAGAAAGAAGTCAGCTGCAAAAAAGGCCAGAGAAGCAGCAAAGAAAGAGAATCCTGAAACAGGTGTTGTCAAAAATGCTGCCGAACCATCTGCTAGCAAAACTATCGTGGTTGAAAAGTCTGGGAACTCAAGCCCAGAAAGTGTCGAAGTACAAGTTTCTGACGAGGAAAGCTCTACTTCAGAGGATGAAGATGATTATGGTGATTTAATCACAGAAGAAGTTGAAGAGGGGATTCAAAGTGTTCTCGCCGCCATAAAGAACAATGAAATGAATAAGTTGCTCGATCCCAAAGTCAGGTTTTTCGAAAACCCTGAGAAGGCAGTTGAAAATATAATCAAAGATGAGAAGCAAAAACCAGTTTATTTGAAAGATTACCATAGAATGAATTTGTTGAATGGGGGGGAAATGGAAGATGAAGACACTGATTCATTGACGGTCGACGGCAAGCAATCTTACGTCTCGCAACAAAAGGAAGAAAGAAGCCAATTGTTGAGTGAGATTAATGAAGCGTTCAACGTTAAAGAGGAATCTCATAGGCTAGAGGGTGGTAGCGATGATGATTCTGATGAAGATGACTTTTTAAAGAAGAAGGAACATGTTATATCTAAGGAACAGAAAGTTAACTTACCTGATCCTGAAAAGAACGATGAAGAATTTTTAAGCGAGTTCATAAAGCAACATGCCTGGATACCTCAAAAAGGAGACAAGACCGTGGATTTGGACCGCGTAAATGTAATGGAAGAAGACGATGAAGAGTTTGAAGATGCAGTTGAAAAGTTCGAAAACGCTTACAACTTTCGTTATGAGGACCCTAATGCAGCAGAAATTGTATCATACGCCCGTACTCAGGCAACTTTAAGAAGGTCTACAACTTCATCTCGTAGAAGAAAGAGAGACGAGGAAAAGTCGGTCAAACAGAAGGAGAAAAAAGACAAGGAAAAAGCCGTCCAGAAAAAGAAGAAGGAAAAGATCAACCAATTGACTGACGTCCTGGAACAAGTCAAAAAGGAGTATGGTTCCGATATCAGCGAGGATCGCGTGAAAACCTTGACAGAAACATTACTTAATGGTAAGTTCGAGGATGACAAGTGGGATGAGGTCATTGGCCAAATATTCAACGATGAATTTTATGCTCAGGAAGGAAAACCAACTTGGGACGAAGATGATGAAATTATGGGCGAGCTTTACGAACAAGATTCAGGAGCTGAAGATGAATTGGGTCAAGACGAGAATGTCGATTTCAACGAACAGGACACCTCCAATTTGGAAAGCTCAAATAAAAAGTCAAAGAAGGAAAAGAAAGAGGATAAGAAATCGAAGAAGAAGGAGAAAAAGCATTTGTCTGAGATGGTCGAAAAGGCTGTAGAGGAGAATAAGTTGGCAATAATAGAAAAGGTGGATGAAGAAAGAGGTCGTACTAGCGAGAAAGAAGAAATCAAATTCAGATATCGTGAGGTGTCCCCTGAATCTTTCGGCTTAACAACTCGTGAGATTTTCACTGCAGACGACAATGATTTGAACGAATTCATTGGCCTAAAGAAATTTGCTCCCTATAGGCCCAAAGAATTGAGAGCTAAGGACAAAAGAAAGGTCACAAAAAACCGTAGAATAAGGGAGTGGAGGAAGAAGGTGTTCTCCTCAGAAGATGGTCTTAACGGCGATGAATTATCTATCCCTTTGGAGAGCGGCTCAAAAGTAGTAGGACATTCTGGCCACAAGGAAAAAAAGAAATCGAAGAAAAGAAAACGCGAAGATTAGTTTAGCATTAGAAAATCAAACTCTTTTGTGCCATGTATATTATATTGTTTAGAACAATAAACCGCTGTTAGTTCGAAGTTGGGTTAGTTTGAACCAATTTCTGCTCTTAAATACTAAAGTTTATGTTTTTGCTCCATCTTTTTATCTTTGCTTACCCGGCAAAACACGAAAGATATTATTGTAAAATGTTGATTTTAACAAGGACTTTACGTGACGTATGGGGATTAATAGTGCGTTAACATCGAACTGGTGTTAAAAAGGTATCTTTTCGAAATTATTTCCCCACTTTGTACCAACTATGGCAAGTATGTTATATTTCATCATATAAAATCTCCTCTTTATCCCGTATATCTAATTCACTGATTACTGACCATATTTTACCTTCCAGCATACCAACCTTTCAACGATTATTCTTCCGTGACAGGTGGTGGTTTCGATCAGTCTGATCCAAATCAATCATCAAGACCCACAAGCAGTGGCCAAAATTCGAACACACTAACACCGGTAACGATCAAGCAGATTCAGAGTGCAAAACAACAAATTCAAGATGGTCCTTACGTTTTCATGGGCCAAGAATTACACCATGTATCATTCATCGGTGTTATTAGAAATGTCACAGACAATACTTCAAACGTTACTTTAACAGTCGAGGATGGGACAGGACAAATCGAATTCAGGAAATGGACCAATGATTCTAATGATATGGCCCATGCTTCAGAAGATGGTGCTGATTATAACTCACAGGTGGCACAAGAGTATTCCGTGGGGAAATATATCAAAGTTTATGCTTCGCTAAGAGAATTCAGCGGTAAAATGAACGTACAGTACGCTGTCGTTAAAAACATAGATTCTTTCAACGAAGTCATAGCTCATCATTTGGAAGCCATGAAATCGTTTGCAGTCATCAATGGATCTATGAACTCTGCAAATGGGGCAGCGGGACAAACATCAGCTACAAATGGGCTGTTTGTACAGGATAATGAGCCTCCTAAATCAGCAACTGAACAGGTGTTGGATTTTATTCGTGCGCAATGTGCTGGTAAAGATTCCAACTCTTTTTCTGTTCCAACCAAGTTAATATCCCAGTCATTAAATATGTTAGAAGATGATGTCAGAATGTACTGTCAAACTTTGACTGAGCAGGGATATATCTACCCTACGTTTGATGAGTATACATTCTTCATATTATGAGAAGTATTTGATAGTGTTTTTTATAAAGTGGTTATTTTGTCCTACTCTAAACGGTTCGGAAGTCCTAATTGATAATTAAACATTAGTGCCTTAAGTATAATTTCTAAACTCTTCCTTTGAGGTAAATGCAAAGTGAATTTGAAGGCATATTCTGGTCGATATAAACCTAGATCCTACTGCATTCTGGGCGTTTATATTTATATTTTTTAATTTTTTTGTTCACGACATTTCGACAGCGACACTTCCACAAAGACCCTTGTTGTCAAATCCTTTATATAATGACGGCCGTTGTTACACAAAACAAGCTAATAATGAGATTAACCTAGGGGAACTTAAAATCATTAAAAAAGTAATAGTGAAACGACTCAAATTTAAATTAAAGAGAAGAAATGCACATCAAAAATTATTATTTTGTGGTATTTCTATGGTTTGGAGTCTTTGCGAACATCAATCCAATCGAAATTCGTGGAAATCATTTCTATGACTCCACCACAAACGAACCGTTTTTTATCAGAGGTGTGGACTACCAGCCAGGTGGCTCATCTGATGTAACCGAAGACAAAGATCCATTATCTGACCCGTCTATTTGTTCGAGAGATATTCCATTGTTTCAAGAACTTGGAATTAATGCAATTCGCGTATATTCCATCAACCCAGATTTGAACCATGATAAATGCATGACAATGCTAGCGAGTGCAGACATATACTTGCTATTAGACGTGAATTCACCATTGATCAACCAACATTTGAATCGCTATGAGCCTTGGACGTCATACAACCCATCCTATTTAGAACATATTTTTAAAGTCGTTGAACATTTTGCGCAATACAATAATACGTTGGGATTTCTTGCCGGAAATGAAATAATTAACGATCAAAGGTCAGCAGAAAGGTCTCCTCCTTACATCAAGCGGTTGGTTTCTGACATGAAACAGTATATTAATGCTCACTCCCCTAGGAATATCCCAGTTGGCTATTCAGCGGCTGATGATCTTGACTACCGGGTTTCTCTTTCAAAATATTTGGAATGCCACGAAAAGGATTCATTTTTCAGCTCTGTAGATTTTTACGGAGTGAATTCTTACCAGTGGTGCGGCAAGCAAGATTTTGAAAGTTCAGGATACGATAAGCTAGTAGAAGCATATAAGGATTACTCCAAGCCTGTTTTCTTCTCGGAATTTGGATGCAACGAGGTTACTCCGAGACAGTTCGGCGAAATTCCGACTTTATATTCTGATAAGATGTATAAGACATTCTCTGGCGGCTTGGTATATGAGTTTTCGCAGGAAATCAACAACTATGGATTAGTTTCCGTCAACGAAAACACAAAAGATGTATCATTATTGGAAGATTTTGAAACCTTAAAAAAGCAGTATCAGCTTGCCAAAATGCCCACTTCACAAGACTTGGATTCAAAGAATGGCAAGTATTCAGATACTAGAACAAGAAACACTTCTTGCGTCGAAAAATACACAAATCTTGATATTACTGCTAAGGTTGCCCCAAAATTGGCCACCGAATTTATCAAAAGAGGCGTCAAAGGCGTAAAGGGCGCATACGTAAGTCTTAAAACTGAAGATTTAGTTTCGAGTTACAAGTACTTTGATCCTAATGGAAAACAAATTGGTAGAAAAATGGAGATTAAGGTGAAAAATCAGATCGGAACTTCCAAAATGGAGCAAAATGAAGGAAAGTCCAAGAATGCAGCTCAAACAGTACCCGTTTCTGTACTCAAGGTAACAATAGGAGTTGTAATCGTCCTAGAGTTAGTTTTAGGTTTTTCTTAGCTATTAGTTTCTAGTTGAACCATAAGAATATAACAAATATCCAGCGTTATCTTTAACTTTAACAGTTGTCCTAGCATTTAGAATAGGATTTAACAGGAGTTCCCAATCATATCTACTCCTAGGAGTGCAAAATAGCCATTGACGAAGCATCCTTATTTCAACAGATTGGAATCGCGATAGTAGTTTGAAGAAAAACCACAAATTAACGTTTGGAATGTCTTTGAAGGAGTTTATTCTGTGAAAATCATTCCATTTCGAAGAAGTCAAGTCTTGATCATCTGGGTTCAAATGTGGAAATTTTGTGCAAGTAGCCTTAAGATAATCGTTTATCTTTGAATCCCACCAATATTGGAATTGGGTTGTACTAGAATCATCTACATTGTCAACTTCATATAAGGTATCCACCTCTGTATTCAAAAACCGCTCCCATACATATTGGGGGTCTAAAGGAAAAACGTTGGTGAATGGAATATTCACAATAGTCAAATGAATGTTTTTGCGGGGAATCCGCTCCCACAGAGGCTTGAAATGATGAAAAAAACAATGAAATGCAGAAATTGAAGAGGAATTAAAATAATGAGCCTGGTCCGCGGTCAACAATGCCAATCTCCGACTGATGTTAGGCCTATCATTGATTAACTTTTCATAATTCATGAGGGCTACAACGGGGGTTGTTGGAGGGGGTGCGGTTAATTTCTGTTCTTCTCGGACATCAATTAATGTTTTTGCATCATCGGTATCTTGTTGGGACGAATCTGCTGGGTAATAGTATGTGTCCGAAACGGGTTGCACGTCGACAAAACAGGAGCTATTGCAGTCTAAAGTAAGATGTGTCAAAGAGCTGAAACAGTTAATAAGAAGAAGATCAAACTTGCTTTGTAGATCAAACATTGATAACTTCCGCACCAAAAAGAAAAATGCGTGCAATAACCTCATCAAACCATTACCGGGCTTTATAGTACACGCTCGTAACTCCAGAGATTGAACAGCACAGTGCAAATCAAGAAGGTTATCTGACCCAACGCGCATTTGTAGAGGCAAATATTCTAGTGGTGTATCCAAGGACTCAGTGGTTATCGTAACGTTTTCCAGCACGAGCTCATCAAATACACCAAAACAACAAAGAAGGTTTGGTTTTAGCAAAATATTATCTTGGGCTTTGATGCTTAACTTTTTAAATCTTCTAAGAGACAAGAATGTTTCTTTGTATTGGCTAATCCATTTCTCTGACACCCTAAAACTTCTGATGTCCTCGACATTCATCGATTGTTGGTTTTGTATTATCTTTTTAAAGAAGTCTTTAGATCCATCATTGAAAACAGAGTACCATAGAGGAATTTTGAAGTTAGATTCTACACTGGACAATATGACGTGCGATATGTGTGGTAGAAGATCAATTATATTCAACATCAGTTCGATGTATGTATAATCACTGAATTTGCATTCTAACTTAAATAAACTGCTGTGAGTTTCTGAGCCGAGAGAATGATATTTCTTTTTAGACTTGGATGTCGAGCGTGGTCTAGAAACTGAACCGCGTCTTTTATCTTTGTTCAGTACACCGTTATCCACAAAGCTGTACGACCCTCCAATCACTGTTTCGGTATATCCACCTTTGTAATATTTGCTGTACTTGAACAAAGAATCATGGTGCTCAGGATTGACAAACTCAACAGTTTTTACCAGACTGCTCACATCTTTACCTATTACCAGTGATTTACACTGAAGTAGAGCATTAAATTTTAATAACGATAATTTGTCCACCAATACAACATGTTTAAACAAAAACTTCTCGCCAATTAAACGGCACAGTCTCTTGTTTACTTGTAACAGTGACAAATGAGTATGCAAGTCCAAGTTTTCCAGGATCCGTTCTAATATTTCTACCTTCAAGTCCAATAGCTGAGTACCCGTTTGTCCTTGAGTCATGCAATCATTTCTGACTAGCAAAGGTTCCTGATCTTCGTCTGTATATTCACCACCAAATAACTGTAAGCCCCGCATTTATAGCACACTGAAGCAAGCTCACTGCATACAATGTACAATCGTAATTTGTATCTGTTGAATTTTTGGCTCTAGATACAGGTGTGTAAATAAGTTTTATCAGGTCAAAAATTGATGATTTGAACTGCGAGACCTCAACCAACTTGAAATTTCTACTGAATGACTGGTCCTATAGAGGCAAAGGGAAAACAAAGGAAACAAACAGGTGTCACATCTGCTGAGATACTAAGTATAATACGAAAGAGCTGCTTTGTTGTTTTATAAATGGAAAAATCCGAATAGATTATGATTGATATTCAACTATTAATTTAAGTACTATGTATCTGCATTAAATTGCAGCGATGCCAAGAAGAAAGAAAACTTGACTCATTTGTCAGATGAAGGCAAATGATGCACTGTGTCATTATCCAACTTCTTCTTGATACTATCTGGTGCATCTTTCGCGTAGTGTCCGATAACATCTTTTAACG
Organism: Kluyveromyces aestuarii; assembly: GCA_003707555.2. Lineage (NCBI taxonomy): Eukaryota > Fungi > Ascomycota > Saccharomycetes > Saccharomycetales > Saccharomycetaceae > Kluyveromyces > Kluyveromyces aestuarii. The sequence goes on from PPJO02000002.1 coordinate 467,549, forward strand.
ATTCTGGGACATCTTCAAAAGCTAAGTCGTTAGTTGTGAGCGACACAGATTCACCCTTCGCATTCATTATATCTTCTATTGTGATATGGTCATCATTAAAAATCTTCAAGTGGTCTGCAATCAAATGTCTGTTTTTGCAGCCGGGGCATTGAATTAGAACTGTGCCCTTGGTATAGGCTTGTTTTGACATTGTGTGAGATGACCTAGTGTCGCATCTCTTACACGTAAACGCAATCATCAGCATAGGTTTATCAACCTGTAGAGAGCCCACCTTCTGAGGTTTAGTCTTATCTGAATCATCAAACCTGGGTAGCGAGGTATGAAAAGTTCTGTGGCCCACAAGAAGATTGGAACTTTCTTGTGGATAAGCGGGATAAAAGCGTAGGTTGGCAAAAGTTCTGAGCCCTAAACTATTTGATATTCTGACGAATTTTAATACCTTTCTTGACATCGTCATATCTGTGCAGCTTTTGACCCAATAAATGAATCACCTCAGAGGACGCTAGAATTCTTGATTAAATTGCAACATGAAAACATTGCTTTACCCAAAATGGTTTAGTTATTCAAAATTTTTAATTTTTTATAAGCTAAGGAAGGACATTTTAAAGTAAATAGCAAACTAACTTACGCGAGATAAGTGTTTGGGATAGCAATTAAAGCCAATCAGAGATCGCTGGTGAGTATTGTTCAAAATATACGGTTTAAAAAAAACATAGCTTGAAGAGCTTGATATAGAATACACATTTATCGGTCAAACGAGTCAAAAAATAGAGTCAATAAACTTACAGAAAGTCATCGATATGCCCTCCTCGTTAAGTACAGATAAACAACAGGAACTGGCGGATAAGATTTTGGAGAGAGCAGAGCTTGCCCAAATGGCCAGAAAACTTAAGATGGGTCTGAGCAAAGTCGTATCTCCAAAAAAGGGGTCTGGTGCCGCTATGTCAATAGGAAAAGGCAAGAGAAATAGCATTTCAGATTCTCTTAACGGAAAAACAACCTCAATACGGGACGGCGCAAATTCCATAAGGAAACCAGTTTATACAATAGAATCGCCTACGAAAAAAGCTAAGCTCAATTCATCTTCATCTGGACAACGCTTCTCGTCAGGACTTCCCGTCGCCTCAAGTGAATACTCCGATGACAATTCAGATGCAAGTGAAAACCAAGAAAATCAGCAATCACGTCCTAATCCTAAAGAAACTAAGAACACTGTACCGGATGACCACCAACAAACCAAACATTTATCATTTGTTCCTTCGACGCCCAAATCAAAATCGGAGGCGCATAGAGATATAAACGAGGAAGGTGCGGACTTGCTTATGTACCTAGCCACCAGCCCCTACGCCTCAACCGGTGTTCGTAGAACAAGTATATCTGGAACTGTCGCTGCTTCACTAAATAATACAGATCATCCTACTACCCCTGCCTCTAACGAATATACCGCTAACGTTAATTCAAGTCAGGATTCACAATTAAAGGACATTGTAAGACTATCACATATGAAAGACCGCGCCTCTTCCAGCTCACCTCAATCTACTTTCAAGCAACCTGTAATGATTGCATCTAGCATACAAGATATGATGAATTCGCCCTCTGTCTCTATGTTCATGTCTCCAAGAAGAAAAATACACGACGACCAGCAATTGTTGGCCCCAGGAACACCGTCAAGAATTGGTCTGGCGGTTGCCAGTTCACAAACCGATCAATTAAGTGATTCTCAGGCGAAGATTGGTTCACTGCTAAAAACTCCTAGCTTCAACATGGGCGATTATGTGCATACACTTTTTTCCCCGTCGCCAAGAATAGATACTTCACAACAAGGTAAAGAGTAGCTATATCATCACGCTATTGTTTTAATTTACTCCAATCTGGATTAAAAACATATATAGTTATTAAAAACCGGCTTCAACTTCTCGTGAAGCACGTCATCCTTTCATTCATCTCCGGCATGGTTATGGGATCTTTCATAATTTATCACGTGTTTATACCAAACTAATATTTTTGGCACGTGGAACAAAAAAAGCGTGCCAAAGTATCAATCAACTTAAAGAGAAACTCGACAACCGGAAATAGTAAAAATTCAAAATGTCATTTGAAAAATAAAAGGAAAGATTTATATAGTTTAAAAGTTTCTGAGATGAGTGCTTAAATCAGTAGTGTAGGTTTGTATCATTACGTTAATGAGTGTCAGAGACTGAAATCTGAAGACTGTTTTTACTGTTATAACTTCTTAGTTATTTGAGTAAGGCAAGATTGCAGTATCCGGCAAAAAACTGAAATTTAAGCCAGTATTAGCTTTATCGTGATCATCTTCTACAAGGCAGATACATAATCGGGACTGATATTTAAAATAGGAAAATATGTCAGACGTTGACTCTGGAACCTCGAGGCAACAAGAGTTATCAGGTACATCTTCTGACATTGACTCGCTCGCCTCTTTGAGAACGGATGAGCTCAATGAGTTATACGACCATCGCCAACAGAAGGACTTTATAGAAGAAGGCGGGGATGTAAATGTGGGGAGTGAGGCTTACTGGGAAGGTTCAGAAACTACAAAGGAACCTAGAGAAAAGGATCGGCATGGCAGTCCTTCTCGTGGTGAGGTTAACCGCTCGATGGGGGATAATAATATATCGCCTAGGAATTCATCTAAAGTTCAAGGATTGAGCGGAGATCCTAATGATACAGGTGCTAAGCTGACGTACGATTATGATTCTGATAATGAAATGGGGATACCCCTAAATGCTATGTCTACGGCATCGAAACTTGCTGCGACAACTCAAACCAAGTTGGGAAAGTCAAAGAATATGATAAGTAATTCTCACTCAGCAGCTTATTTTGCAAAACAAAGCCAGGAGCATTCGCAACAGTCAAGTTCAAATCCAAGACGCGGGTCGTATTCCTTGGGTATTCCTATAATGAAGAAAAAGTCAAGATCATCTTCTAATGCATCACAAAAGGGAAATACTCTCACTAGAACGCTTTCACACAAATCTCAATCTTCTCAGTCTCGCGACCTTAGGCGGAAGTTGACCAGAAATGCCTCTATTGATAGTGATGGATCTCATGCCTCACATCTATCCCAGGAAACAGAGGAGGATGTCTGTTTTCCGATTCAAAAAAGAGATCACACCCGTATTAATGGTATTGATTTCGACGAATTGGATGAATTTTCTACGAATGAAAGGGAGTTGATCAACAGAAATCAACCAATGAGAAATGAGCTGATAAAAGATTTTTCAAATATAGATTTCCATCAGGCACACTCGTCTTCTGACACATCGACTTCTTTATCAACTGCGGCGCAAAGGTACACTCCTAGCTCCAATATGTATCCAGTGAATGGTATCTCTTTTGGCAATAATAAAGTTGAGCCTGATGAATATGAAGATGAAGAGGACGTCAAGAAGTACGCCTCTTCTCATTATCCAAAAAATGATCAACAAACGGACATTCCTGACTTCAATATCCCAAATAGATTTTCATTCTTCAGCTCAGAGTCTGCAGAAACACTACACTCACCTGATTTGTCCTCTTTGGCAAAACCTGGTCAATCTTTCAAAGATCTGTTTAAAAATGGTTCTCCAACTTGGTGGCTAGATTGCAGCTGCCCTACAGACGAGGAAATGAGATGCTTAACGAAGAGCTTTGGTATTCATCCATTGACATCCGAAGATATCAGGATGCAGGAAACAAGAGAAAAGGTCGAATTATTCAAGAGCTACTACTTTGTTTGTTTCCACACTTTTGAGAATGACCATGAGTCTGAGGACTTTCTAGAGCCCATAAACGTTTATATTGTCGTTTTTGCCAATGGAATTTTAACATTCCATTTCAATCCTATTTCTCATTGTGCAAATGTTCGAAGACGTGTCCGTCAATTGCGTGATCATGTGAGAGTCAATTCCGACTGGATTTGTTATGCATTGGTAGATGACATCACGGATAGTTTTGCCCCTGTTATTCAATCTATAGAGTATGAAGCTGATGCGATTGAGGATTTTGTCTTTATGGCAAGGGATATGGATTTTGCAGCTATGCTCCAGAGGATTGGTGAAAGTAGGAGAAAAACAATGACTTTAATGAGACTTCTAAGCGGAAAGGCAGATGTTATCAAAATGTTTGCCAAAAGATGTCTTGACGACGGAAATGGAATCGGAGCTGCACTAACATCCCAAGTGAACATTGCAAACCTGGAATTTAAAATGAATAACAACGAGGAACGCCGTCAAAAACCTAGAGCCGATATTGCACTCTATTTAGGTGATATTCAGGACCATATCGTCACCATGTTTCAAAACTTGCTTTCATACGAGAAAATTTTCTCGCGGTCTCATGGAAACTATTTAGCTCAACTACAGGTCGAATCCTTTAATTCAAACAACAAAGTTACAGAGTTGTTAAGTAAGGTTACAATGCTCGGTACTTTGCTAGTTCCACTAAACCTCGTAACTGGTTTATTTGGTATGAATGTTGAAATTCCTGGCCAAAATGACAAAAACCAGAGTTTAGCTTGGTTTTTTGGTATAGTAGGCGTGTTGATAGTTTTCGCTCTTTCATCCATGCTGTTTGCCTCCTTTTGGCTTTCGAGGATAAATACACCAAAAACCTTGAACGAGGCCTCTGCTTCGGGTACGAAATCATTGTTGAACTTTGGTACCAAGTCCGCGAAAGATAGACAATATCATATTCCAAATAAATCCAACAAGTCAGTGTTGAGTTATTCAACTAGCAAAATTGGTAGTTATGATTAATCAATATTATCGATCAACCCTATAGTTTTAATAACCTTAATTGTACCATATTTTTATTTAATGATCCTATGATCTCAAATCACGTGAAATATGTTGTTCTTCGGAATCGGTTTTTTTAATGCCTCCAAAGAAAAAGTAATCATCTTGCTGGTGATGAGCTTCAACCGATGACAGGAGTTTTCGAAGTAGACATAAGGACCAAAGTGGGGGGGAAACAATGGATAATCTAATTCAAACTCATCTCTTACTCTCTTCTCCACCTTCTGTGTTGGATGGACTTCAAGAAGATCCTTTAGCGCCGCTTGCAAGAAAGATTCTTAACGGCAATGCTTATGAAGTGATAGCTCCAACGTTTTCGGTGAAAATTGATGTTGAACCAGTGAATGATAAAGCCTCGATGTTGCTCACTTTAAAGGAGTGGGTTAATTCAAACATTATCGATAAATACTCAAGTTCACAACGTTTGCTAATTGCGGTGGCTCTTTTGCAGACCTTTGTTCAAAACAACTTCACTGGGCCAGCTGTTCCAATAGAATCCAACACCACAATATTTGCCAATGAAACTTTGAACCCATCTCATGAAAAATACATTTTACAACTTCTAGCAGTACTTGGACAACCTGCATACCATCTTTGTGATGATTCCATTTACTTGGTTTTGTCCATTTTACTGTTGGAAGAACTAACAGATCAGGTTTCATTGTTTGATCCAGAAGCCAATCCAGAAAATTATCAGCATATTCCTAAAGATACTGACACAATTAAAGCACTTGCCTATTGGTGGAGATGTCGTGCCATCTTGGTTCAATTAACTCTCGTCTCAGAACCCAAGGGACCTCAACCGATTCTCGCCTCTTCATTCTTAAGCTCGGTCGATATCGCCCATGCAGTGGTTAATGGTCTTCCTGATGATATTGATGAATCGTTCAAAAGAAGCGTTTATACCATCTATTATTTGGAGAACTGTAAGTGCTCATTAGAGATCCAAACCGAACACTTATGTTTGCCGAGTTTGACTAAAGTTAAAAAGTTAACGAATTTCCAATTTATTCTTACTGGAGCTCGAGCAAAGCGCACAAAATTTCAACAAGTTAGTCATGCTGGTCTAATTATTTTAGCTCGCTCATCTGATAACAGTGTTGGTAATAAAGAAGCTGTGGAGGCACCGGAGATGTTTGATTTGGACTCGGAGCTGCTACTTGAAAAACCAATTTTTGATTCCATTGGCACTGAGCCCATCGATGAACAAATTGTTAAAAAGCAGAAGTTTGATGAGACGAATGGCTACCAAGAAGATAAACTTCTCCCTGTGGCCCTAAGACAGGAGTCAATTCCTCAAATTTTGCAGGATTTAGATCCTAACAACCAACCAAGCTTATCGCCCTATGATACAATCCAACTGCTACTAAGATTGTATACTATCCGTCAAACAACGGCAAACAATCCGCTAGTTGAAGAGGAAATGAACGCAATAATCAGTGGAATAATATATCGTGAAGGCTCTAAGAATTGGACTATTTTCTCCCGTTCTTTATGGGAGAGGTCTATTCTTGAAACGAAAAGGGCAAAAACTATCGAAAGAGGGTTGCTTCAAATGCAATCTCTAGTTGAAGAATTAGGTCTAAAAATCAAAACTAAAATGATACCGGATAGAAATAACTCCACAAGTTCTAGCTATACTAGACTAAAGTATGTTTACCAACTGCCCTTCATTCCACGCTGGTCTTTAGATGCAACTTTAGCAGAAAAGTTTATGTCTATGGGTGTTTTGAGATCTGCCGTTGAAATTTATGAACGTCTGGGAATGAGCTGTGAGGCCGCTCTCTGTTATGCCGCAGTAGGGGATGAGAAGCAGGCTGAAACTATCCTGGTCAATCGTATCAATGAGTATCCAGAAGATGCTCGAGCATTTTCAATTCTTGGTGATATTAGACAAGATCCATCTTTGTGGGAAAAAAGTTGGGAGATCGGCAAATACGTAAACGCCAAAAACTCCTTAGGAAGATATTACTACAATCCTCCAAGTGGCTCTGGCTTGAAGCGTAATAATGATCTCGCATTAAAGCATTTAAACGATTCATTGTCAATATTTCCCCTAAGTTTTGACACCTGGTATTTTTATGGTTGTATTGGTCTTGAATGTGGTAGAATGCAATTGGCAGCCGAGGCTTTTTCTCGTTGCACTACATTAGATGAAACACACTCCCTATCTTGGTCAAATCTGAGTGCCGCTTACGTTGAAATGGGCAAATTAAAGGAGGCTCATAGTTGTTTGAAAAAGGCTGTTACTTCAGATTCTCAGAAAAACTGGAGAATATGGGAGAACTACATGATTGTTTCTACCAAATTAGGAGAATGGGAGGATGTACTCTTATCTTTTAGACACTTGGTGGAAATAGGCAAGGATAAAAGGGGCGAAACTTGCATCGACCTTGCAATCCTAGAGAAATTAGTAGAAATTTTGGTCTCTACTGATTTTCCAACTGATCCTACAATCAGAATGACCTATTTCCAGCAGTCCTGCATGGAATTTGTTTGTCAAGTACTTCCTTCAATCGTCACCACTTCTGTCAGATTGTGGAAAGTTGTCGCCAAGGTTGAATTGTGGAGAAAAAGGCCGTGGGTCGCACTTGAATGTCACGAAAAAGCGTTTAGGGCCATTTCACACAGTCCTGATCTCACTATAGATGAAAAAATATGGAATGAGAGTGTAGAAGCTTGTGATGATTTGGTTGCAGCATATGAATCTCTAGGTGAGATGGACGGAAGATATGGTGCTGGTGATGTTGTCTGCAAAAATTGGAACTATAAGGCAAGATCTACCATAAAGTCGTTAATGAGTAAGGGTAAGAATTACTGGGAAGACTCTGATGGCTGGGAGAAATTACTTGACATCAAAGCCTCATTATGATTGCCTCCTACTTGCTTTGTAACATAGAAATTATATAATCCAGCTTATACATAACCTGTTGCCTGAATTTGAGATCCTCTTGATGTTTTGCCTCCATGTGAGTAGCCAGTGTCAGTATTTCCTGCCGAAGATCAACATCCGCCAGTTTGTGTTGCCCTGAAGAGTATGTGCCTGGAGAACCAACTTGAGATGTTTCTGAAGCGGCATTACCTATTGTTTCCTCAAGACTGCCAAAACGGCTTTTTTGTAACTGTTTCATATGGGTATGCGGAAGTACTGTTATCGAATCCAAGGGAGCTTCATTTTCGCTGTCTTCGAGCATCACCTGAGCAGACTCTAGCCTGTCAGTATCGACTAAAATTCCAAGCTGAGGTGATTGCTTATTTACCTTCAGAATCAGTTCTCTTTCGTCCTCTTCATCTTCCTCATCGTTCGCCATTCTTCGCGGTGAAGGACCAGACAAATGCCAGTCACCTGATTTCTGCCTTTCAAATTCGAATTGACTCACTAACTGCTTGAAAATATCCACATTTGTAACGTTGACATTTCCAAATCTTGCATAAACTGAGCGCAACTTTTCGAATCTTCTTTTCAATGTTCTTGTTTGTCTGTAATTTAATCCTGATAAGCTATTAAACTCATCCAAGAGATTTTGCCATGATTTCATACGATGACTATGGGTCTGTAAATGTGGTCTATATTTTACTAATAGAGTTACCAGTAATTCGTCCAAATTTTCTGCACATGTAGCTGAAGACATGTTCATTGGTCCCCTTATTTATGAATGCACCGTTTGTGATTGGCAAGGGAATGCCAATTTGCACTAATTTTTACCAAATTTGAAAGCTTTAAAAATTTGAAAATCTTGAAAATCATCAATCACCATCATGAACATGAGCTTCTCACATTTTAGAAGTTTGAGGTGAGAGTTAATTATCGCAATAGCTGGATCCTTATGCTTAGAAGCTGGCGTAACGCAGTTGTTAGATCAGCATCTCAATTAACACAAGCACAATTCCAACGCGTGTTTCGTGCTTCATCGATTCAATCGAATAATTACTATTCCACCGACTCTTTAGAAGAAAGATACAAAACCAAACTTCTGGAAAGAGCGCGCTCTCTTGGTTTTGATAGTGTCGAATCTTATAAGGAATCTATAAAAAAAGAGCTAGAGGACAAAAAAAGAGAGTTAAATAAAATTGACCCATTGAAGGAATTGGAGGATTACGAACAGAGTAGGAAGATGTCATCTAATATTGCCAAAAGCCGCGGGCCTATCGATGCCTCACAACCTGAACAACCATTCAAAAAATTGAACGACTTTTTGGATGTTGAGAAGGTCAAGGCTCTCTCCAAGCAAGAGTGTGAATTCTTGTGGAGGGCTAGATGGGCTAGTAAGAATAATGTTTTGAATGCAGTTGTACCTATTGACATCTGGAAGAAAATTGAACTGTTAGCAAAAGGAAATCCAATTTTCGTTTTACCTCTTCCCAGAGAAGTTGAAAAGGATGCCCATGATCAATCTGGAAGTGAAGGGGGAATGGAATTGCATTATGTTCAATGGCAATTTGTCGGCCCAAATACTGTCCATTGTATTATGACAACTTTGGCTGAGTTTAAGTTGCACAAGGAATTTGCCAGACCTCACACAACCTTGCAATTTCATCTGGATTTGGGGAATGAGAAAGGTATTGTTTTCATGAATGGCCAAGTGGAGGACGATTCCAACATTACTTTGGAAGAAGCACAACTTTTGCTACTCAACATACAAAGGTTCTATGGCGCCATGGGTCAAGAAACAACCAATGCGAAGAAGAGAGTACAGCTCTTAAAGGATTTCACTAATGGTTCTCCAGGCTTTAACGTTGATGCTTTGATCAGTCTTTCCCAATCCATGGAATGAACAGGCCCCCAATCAATCCGGACTACTATTTTTGATAATATAAATAAAGTTTTTATTCATTCATGTAGATACTTTTCTAGCTAAGGGTTGATGCACTCAATGCAAAGTTTATACCTTTTTTATAAGGCATCACCTTAAAGTTAGAAATATCACGTGAGCAGTCTCGTTTCCACGTTCAAAAATTTCATGCTTCGGGCTAAACCTTCGGGATGCATACTCATCTTCAACTACAATCCTAAGTTAGTCATACATTTGAAAAATATCAACAAAGCCATAGAAAATAGACATTTTAATATCTGGTCTCACAGCGCAGTATAAACCTGGCTATTTTAAGCTTTTGCATCAAGATATATCCTAGATGGTCAAAGTTTTGTTTTTAGGACCACGCGGAACGTATTCTCATCAGGCAGCTATTCAACAATTCCCTAACGAGGAGTTAATTCCAGTCCGAAGTATACATAATTGTTTTGAGGAGTTGAATTCTGACAAAAGTATTGATTTTGGTGTTGTTCCATTAGAAAATTCAACCAACGGTCAAGTTGTGTTCACGTATGACTTATTCAGAGATTTTATGCAAGAAGATGCCGAACCAAAACTGGAAGTAGTAGGTGAACAGTATGTAAAAATTGAGCACTGTCTAATTGCACCATGTCAATTAAAAGAGGAAGACTTGAAGAGGGTAGATACCATATACTCTCACCCTCAAGTGTGGGGCCAGGTCAATGGGTACCTAGAAGAATTGAATAGACGTTTCGGAAGTTTTGTGCGAGTTGATTGCAACTCAACATCAGATGCTGTTAAAAGATGTCGAAGGGAATATAAAGAAAACGGCAAAATTACACTTTCAATTGCAAGTCGTGCAGGGTGTGCAGTACATGAGGGACACCTTGTTGATACCGGCATAAACGACATCAAAGGAAATACAACAAGATTTTTAGTACTGAAAAGACGTGACAATCCGATCTCCATAGATTCGATCCCAACACAGGGAACAAAATCTAAAAACTTTGTCTCTTTTGTAACATTTGTGATAAATCAAGATAGTCCTGGCTCTTTGGTAGAAGTATTGAATGTCTTGAAAGTTCAAAATCTTAACATGTGTTCAATCAATTCTAGACCTTTCCATAACAATTTAAGCCGCGAGCGGAATTGGCAGTACTGTTTTTTCGCTGAATACTACGATAATGAAGACGGAGATAGAAAGGAACTAGCAAGAGGATTTGATGAAAACTGTGCCAAGTGGATTCACTGGGGAAAGTTCCCAAGGGACGGTTCATACTATGAAATCAATATTAATAAACGCTAAAAAAAATGAAATGAATGGAGCCAAATTAAGCTTTTCAAATTAGCATAGTCATCTAACTATAAATCATGTATATTCCCTGTATAGTACTAAATTGAAGTTTCCCAGCTGCACTAGCAATGGCATGAGTTAATTAGATGAAATAGTCTCGACTGTCTCTCCGCCTAGCCATCGGCATAAGTTTTGCACATAAAGAATGGAGGAGAAGTATTCAAAAGCAACTGGTATAAAACTTTTGATACGTCTAAGAGCTTTGTGATCGACAAATTAGGAAATTCCGTCGTCCGTAATGTATGGTGTCCATATTACTTTTTTGATCATCACTTACCACACCTTGCTAACTTCCATGGCTTGTTGTCCAACGGACACACATTTCTGCTCTTGATCCATTGTGTGATACAATGAAGATGGAAAGCATGATTACATTCACCCCATGCTGCAACACACTCGTGATCTGAGCTAAATGTCGCATCTTGTTGACAGTTTACACATGGTTCCATGATATGATTTCTACAAATGGCGCAATTATCCACATCGATATCCCAGGACCAAAATGCTACTGCCGTCCACTTAGTGATTTCGAAATTTGGTTTCTCCTCTTGTTCTTCTTCCAAATTAGTGGGCTCTAAATCCATTGCTAATATTACTTCTTCACCGCTATTTACCCCTAGGATTGCCCAACTTCTTGTGTCCTGTTCAAGACATCATGGAATTTGCAAGATATAGTACGTTCATGTTACCTAAATAATCTTTTGCTTCAAAACTCTCACACGATCACGTGCTTTTGTTCGAGTCATGTGGATTACCCGCTCCAGAAGGGTTTGGTTTCTCAGTCGAATTGCTCATAATATTGAATATATATTATTACTAACAGTAGCCCATCTGAACAACGGACAAAATTATAGCATTCCGACTCACCCATTAGCCGCTTAAAATGACCGATAGCAACGAAATATCGTCTCTCTATCCACAACCACCACCATATATCAAATTTTTTACAGATGAAAATATTCAAAAGGCCTCAGAATTAAGTAAAAAAGGTCCTTCACAAGCACCGCCTGGTGATAATTCCTCTCAGAAGTCTCCACTATCTTACCTGTTACCACCAGAACTACCAGATTCTGGAATCTACAGGGCATTTGGTAATGTATGGCATATCAAAGATCAATTGCCCCAATTGTCCCAGCTTGGCATTGAAGAATTGTATCAAAACACGCCTATAGACTCGACTCAGCCCGACCAACAAGCTCAGCCAGTTAACTACGAAAACAAGATCCAAGAACTTAAAAAATTATTGAAATCTCTGCTGCTAAATTTCTTAGAACTCGTCGGCGTTCTCGGGATCAATCCAGACTTGTATACCAAAAAATTAGACGAAATTCGTATAATAGCAATCAACATTCATCATCTACTCAATGAATATCGGCCGCATCAAAGCAGAGAATCACTTATAATGCTTCTTGAAGAACAACTTGATCAAAAACGAAAAGAAGTAGAACAGATTATCAAACAGACAAAACAGGTGGAAACAACACTCAATAACCTATAATAGTCCACGTGATCATATAGGCCAAACCGTTTTCAATTCCTGCAAGGCATCCTCCTCCACTTTCTGGTCAGGTCTTCATTTGTCTACCTTACCGTTTGTCTCTCTTTCTCCCTCTGTGCTTCTGCACTTTTTTTCGGAATTCCCCCTCACGAGTAAGCCTGCTGTCCCTCACTGCATCACGCAACGCTACAAATCCGTACACCACATTTTTGAAGGCCTGACCTTGCTGTTATGTCTCTCCTCCTCTTGTCCCAGAAAACGTCGCTGGTACTCGGCTCACTCGATGCCGAAACATGTCGCTCCGTCTTCCTCCCGTACCACCCAGATACAGGATCAATCGGAATCAGCGGCGGACAACAAGTTTTTCCGAGGCGGGTCATCATTTTTCCATGGTGGTGGCCCCTCTTGTGGTGCAAATTTGTCCATGAAGCCCATTTCTAATGCTTCTCTCGGTAATTTCTGGGCTTATCGGGGATTTCATAGTGATTACGAGGACAACCAACGGTTTGAACATTTGTCGGTCCGTGCAGGAAGCCTCTTATTATTCCAGTTTGTGTGTGTGGTCTAGTGGTCGAGTCACTACCGGAGAATTTCTTTTTTATTTTGTGGACGGCGAAAGGGAAATATGGTTTCTCCATCACGAGTGTAAAGAAAAAAAGAGACAGGTCGTATATATGCAGAAACGTGGAATAAATAGTGATAATAGATATAGGAAAGGCAATGATAATAAGAGGAAAGGAGGTGCGGAAGAAGGAATTGGGTGTTGAAAGCCTTGCAATATACAAAAAGCTTTTAGCAGTAAAGGTAACTTCATCAGAAAGTGTAAAGTTATTTACCGAAAGTTACCAGTCAGCTGTTTTCGCGGTAGAGTTTTCAGGTACTGCTGTTTCCAACCGGACAGAAATTGAGGTAAATACAGATTATGGTTTCAAATCAACAGATTGAAAATATTTTGATAGAAGGCTTGAAAAGGGTTGATACAGGGTCCCAAGTGGCTTCTTTAGTCTCATCAACAAATACGTCGACGAGCTCATTATTTTCTCTTAATAGGGCCAGCTCATCATCGATATCGCGTACGTTCACTGATATAGACGAGGATGCACTAGATCCGGCAATGAAGATAAAGGATGTCGGACATGTGACTAATGCTAGATATTTGTCTCAAGGTTCTTCATTAAGTATACAGTTTGGGAATAAGAGACACAATGTGAATCATAAGTTTTGTGTTGTATTAATTGGTCTTCCAGCTACAGGGAAGTCAACAATCTCAAGAGACTTGATAAATTTTTTGCATAGCTCGGAACAAACTTCACAGCTTCGTTGCTCGATATTCAATGCAGGAAATGTGAGGAGGAAATTGAGTGTGCGACGTCGTCGTCCGACTGCGCTTTCTGGACTAGGTGAGATGAATAAGTCAGAGGACGATTTGTTTAATCCCAAGAATGCGCACAAGAAGGAAGAATACGCTAAGATAACGTTGTCTAAGCTTTTTGAAGAGGTTTCTAACGATCAATGTGATGTGGCTATATTTGATGCTACTAATTCTACCCTTGCAAGAAGAGACTTCATAATTGAGCAAATAAGGGATTTTAACAAACTGCATTATGACAATCAAAACAATATCGAAAATTCTGGCTCTAAAAATATGGGTACAACCCCTATCCATATAACGCCTATCTTTTTGCAAGTGTCTTGCAATGACCCTAGTTTCATCAAATTCAACATTCACAATAAGTCTTTTAATCAGGATTATTTTGATAAACCTTATGAATTCGCAGTGAGAGATTTTGCTAAGAGACTTAAACAATATCATTCGCAGTTTGTTCCCTTTAGGAAGTCGGAATTTGAGGGATATTGTAAGGCAAATGCAGTTGCTAACCATGGCTGTCACAATCCCAATTTTGGTTTGTTTTTTTTCCATATAGTAGATGCAGGCCAATATTCATCAAATGACGAGAACTTGTATTACTTTCCGTCTCAGTATTGCTCGGACACAGCAGAACTGATCAATGTGATAGAATATTTCATCCAGAACTATTCAAAAATGTATGGTTTCAAATATATTGAAAGAGCTATAGCATTCAATAAAGGTAAAGCTCTATCACCACCAGATACTGGAGTGGATAAGATAAGTGCCAGTGTAAGAGATTCTTCTATTAGAATTTTAAATGATGTTATCAATGACCAATATTTTAAAAGCCTGTGATAGAATACAATGCGCGCAATTTAGCTGCATGTAGAGAGGGCTTTGGGTTACTGATTAAGGAATTATCATGATGAACGTATTTTCAGTCAACCCATTAAAGTTTACGATGTTTCCTGTTAAATCTTTTTGTTTTTGTTCCATTGTGTTGATGAGTTGTTTAGTATATGTTGAGGTTTACGGTGATTTTAGTTTTTTACGTATCGTATTAATTTATATAGAGTTTTAACTGGTTTATTGATTCTTTTGATAACGGTTTTGGTCTAAAATTGTCCTTGACGCCTAGAGTTACAATTGAAACAGAAGCAACAATTTTAAGTTAAAAACTTAGTCCTGGTAACCCAGAACCTAGGCCTGGAAGCGTAGTTGAAACAGTTGGCTTTTTGTCTAAAATGTCTGATGGTTTCCCCTTGCTAACATTGCTATCTGTTATATTACCATCCTCCGTTGGAGGTAATGCGATTCCATGTTCAGTTTTATTTCTCACGGCGTTTATATTGTTATTAATACCAAAATACCATGCATTGACTTTTTCATTGTTGTAAGTTGGATCGTCGAATGCGTTAGGGTCAACAGGTCTTGATCTTATCCAGAAACGGATTGTACGATCTTTTGATGCGCTTGCCATAATGTGTCCAACCGGACTGTACGCGAGAGAAGTGACACACTTTTCATGTGCATACGGTATATTGTGTGTAGGTTTGTTGGGTTGAATTTCCTGAGAAAGATCAAAATGCTTGATGGAGCCGTCATAACAACCAACCGTGAACACAGTTTCGTCAATTGGATGCCACTGTAAAGTCATGTAATCAACTTCGTCCCGGACGCTAAATATTTCCTTTGTCTGTTGTCTAATATCATAAACCTTACAGGTCTTATCCTTCGAAACTACTGATAATAAATTTCCCTGAGTTGGCTGGAATTTTGTTTGAATCACAGTATGCTTGAATCCGAGGACCGTTGAGACACAACCTCCACTTCTGGGATCCCAAAATTTTATCAAGTTATCTTTGGAGCCGGACACAATTAATCCCATTTTTGGATGCCAATCACAAGACTTGACGTCCCAATGATGGCCTGAGAGAACTCGCTCTTGCTGACCGTTACTAAAGTTCCAAATTTTTAAAACGTTATCATCTGAACAGCTAACAAATTTTTGATCGCTACTACTAAACGAAATATCCCTGACACATTCCATATGCGCTTGATCCATAACCTTAACCATGTTGAAATTTGGCTGCCATATCTTTAGCTCCCCATCCGCACTTCCACTGACAAGCCAATCACCGTTGTGAGAGTACTTCATCACGGTTACAGAACTGTCATGTGCCTGCATTATACTCTCGAAGTTGAAACTAGAGCCGCTCCACAGAGAGAATTCGCCATTGTACGTTGCTACAACTAGCCTTCTCCCTTCTGGAGTCCATGTAATTGCAGGAATGACATGTTTGACCTTATTTGATGAAAGATGTGTGAATTTCGTGGTCATGTTAATACCATGTCCATGCACACCATATGAATCAGGAGGCAGTAAATTGACTGCATAAGAAGTTTCAGGTTCAATAAACGGCTGTTTCATTTGCCCATGCTTTCGCAGGAAGTACAGTCTGTCATAAGATGATGAAATGTCTATAGTACGCCGTTGAGATGTGTATTTTCTTCCAGCATTCCCCTCCGAAGAATCTTCCATCCTCTTTTCGGGTCGTTTTGATTTGATGCTTGAGTGCTGCTTAGGGTTCTACTTCTCTCTCTTCCTCAGCATATTTGATGTCCTCATGAAATTCAGGTGATGTTCTATGCGATATCTATTAACTTATTTGCATTCGGCATTAAGTTATCACGTGATAAGGACAATGATAACTCAAGTAAAGGCTGACTTTCACCAAAAAACGCAATGCACAGTCCTTCTAAGGCATCGTTCGGTCTATAAATATTGAATTGAACGTAGCAAGTGTGAGAAGTATTATTTGACTACTACTTTAGTGTTTATATATTATAAATATCGTTCATGTCCTTTCATCGCTTTTGGGTATGCCATCCAAACAAGATTAAAAGAGACAATACCGAGGAGACAAAGTATAGAGTATGACTTGAATCCGGTCCATTGATTTACTAGCCCAGCTAAGTAGGGAATCAAGGCACCTCCACAACCTCCGATACCGACTGCCGCTCCGACGCCAGCAAAATGTAAGGATTTAGGTAAAACCTGTATAGCAACTACACTGGCATTTGGAAATAAAGGACCGTAGAAAACCCCACCGCCAAAAATAGAAAAGGCTATCAAGCCGAAATAAATATCTGAATTGGAAGCTATCATGCTTAATAAAACGAAAAGCGAGAAAAAAGCTGCAGAAAGCCAACCATATGCCAAACTTGACCTATACTCGTTTTTAAATCGTTTAGTAACAAAGCCCAAACAGAGCCTACCCACTGTAATACCAGACCAGAAGGACGCAGTAACGTAAGACATCTTCAATTTTTCACCATGCTTGTTTTTCAAAAGATAGGTATACATCCAAGAAGCTATTGAAATCTCTGTTCCAAGGTATAGAAAAATGTATAGCGCATACAGTGATATTTCTGGTATCTTTAATAATTTCAGCAACGTTAGTGCCTCCCCATCGTTGCCGCTCTGTTCTGAGCACATGTGTTTGTATTTTGA
The DNA here is from genome assembly GCA_003707555.2 of Kluyveromyces aestuarii. Classification (NCBI taxonomy): domain Eukaryota; kingdom Fungi; phylum Ascomycota; class Saccharomycetes; order Saccharomycetales; family Saccharomycetaceae; genus Kluyveromyces; species Kluyveromyces aestuarii. The sequence goes on from PPJO02000002.1 coordinate 484,837, forward strand.
AGCAGTTTCATACTTGAACGCGAACCTTACCAAGATAGTTCCTGCTATTGCAAATGTGAATGGAATCCAAAAGAATTTAGCCCAATCGATGTATTGTGCAAAAGTTGTCACCAAAGGTGGAGTTATTCCTGCAGCTAGGCCATAAAAACCATGCAAAATTCCCATCCATTCATTCTTATGAATTTCTAAATTACCAAAGAAAACATTTCCAGTTGAATCCAGGAATCCAATACAGAGACCTAACGGAAGAAAGCAAGGAACATATAAATATAGGGTTGGTGGCTTTAGCGCAAGAATCGCAAAGCAAACAGAAGATACGCCTCCAGCGAATGTCATTACACCTAGTGAGCCCCACTTACGATGCATTCTGTCGTTGAGAGAAGATGCAAGAGTGTAGCCAAGAAGCTGAAGGAATAAAACGAAGGAAACCTGAACTTCAGATTTACCATAATATTCTGTTAATACGGGCATCAAGGAACCTGTTACTTGATCATTGATCCCAAATATAACAAACATCAGCAAACATGTCCCGATTTGGAACCTCACTATTGGTACTTCTTTATAATTGGCGGAATACAAGACGACGGGTTCCCCCTCGTAGAAGACCGTTTTGTAGTGAGCAATTTTGTCTATATCATATTCCCCTGTAGATGTGCTCTGATCTCCCGAATAAATATCTGTGCTATTCAAGTCCTTCGTTGAGTCAGGAATGAGATGAAGTTTTGTTAAATCTGACCGATCTAGATCTTCTAATTCATAATCCGGAGTCTCGAATAGCTTTGAATCTTTCATTGTACACAGTACGTCTCTTGTGATTCAGATAGAGAGTTTTAAAGTTTTTGGAAAGCAGCCTTATTTGCCAGCTAACTCTAAATCACTTGAAACTAAGGATCGGTCCGTTCTGCCTGACCCAACACCTTCTTTACTCGAAGTGATGACTTTCCATGCTTTGCAACCAAAAGAATGACACCCTTGATTTTCGAGAGAAAATTACATCCAGTCAGTAGAAGAGAGACGTGAAACTTTCGAACTCGTGATACAATTCCTTTAGAGCAAAATTATGGGCAGTATTTCAACTACTCAGGTTGGAACTGAAATCCACCCACTAACGCCTATACTTATTTGTCTTCATAAATTTACGATTATTTTGTGGGTGTTGGAATTAATACAGGTTTGTAATTGGCTCATGTGACCACTAATTGTGAGTCAAAGACATTCCTTGGCAAGGGATCATCGTGCAATATTAAAAATATGATTCAATAAGTACATGTGTGAAATAGGTGCTTCTTTTTTTGAGAAAAAAGAAGCACCCGAACGTCCGGTTTAGTCAAAGGTCCATTTGACCAAGCTTTCCTTCTAGAGTAAAATTTCTCGTGGTAAGGAACGCTGAGGAATTTCAACGTTATTTTTTGTCATTTTGTCGCGCGCCAGTAAGGAAATGGGTACTCAAAAACAAAAATATTTAAGAAATGCCATAAGAGAGAGTGGTTTCTACATTGTAGTATTGAAGTGAAGATTTTGAAATTTAAACTCGCAGAAGTGGAGTCAAATATAATTACCGTAAAACTTTCGAAATGGGTCCCTGTGATTTTACATTTTTTCTTTTTAACATAATATAAAATAAGGAACAAATTTGTCCAAATCTTCATCAACAGTAAGTTTGATAACAAAAAGGTTGTAGGATAACTCTTCCTTTAGAAATTTCTTTCAGGTTATCTGTGAACGTGTACAATATTAGGAATCAATTAGATGCCTGGGAGTACGGTAGAAGAATTTGAAACAGCTGAGATGGTGACAAAGGAGTTGGCAAAGGATCCAACTGAAGAGGTGATTTCTCTATCTTTCTCTTCAAAATCAGTTACCAGCAAGGAAACTCCAACTGAGGAAAAATTTTTGAAGGTGGAAAGTAGTCCATTTGCCGATAATCTTATTCCAATTTTACTTTGCTTGGCAACCTCTTTTGGAGGCTTCATTTTTGGATGGGACGTTGGAACGATTGGGGGAGTCACAAACATGGTCACGTTCCAAAACTATTTTGGAACACAATATGATTCTGTCAATAATGTGTTTTACTTTCCAATGATTTTAGTTGGGGCGATTGTATCCATATTTAATGTCAGTTGTGCATTGGGCGGTTTGTTTCTTGCAGGATTGGCTGATATACAAGGTAGAAAATTTGGTATATATGCTGCTTTGGCCATTTATTCATCAGGAACCTTGGTGAGTTGGACTTGTGGAAATCAATGGTGGTATTTTTTTTGTGCTAGATTTATCGCAGGTTTAGGTGTTGGAGCGACTGCAGTGATGGTTCCAATGTTCATCGCTGAGTCAGCCCCACTCAAGATTCGTGGGTCAATGGTTGTATTATACCAATTGATGATAACTTTAGGTATATTGACCGGTAACGTTATTAATTATGTCTGTAAAACAACTATACCATTATCCAATAATGCGACCTGGAAAGTACCTTTGGGTTTGGGAAATCTTTGGGCCGTTATTATAGCTTTAGGCACTCACTTTATGCCGGAATCACCAGTCTTCTTAATCAATAAGAGAAGAAATGTTCTTGAAGCTAGAAAATCGTTTGCAACAATGAACAATTTACCACCAGATGATCAAAAGGTAATTGAAAACATTAATGAATTATTTAATACAGCTGAGACCAAGGCCCTCGAATCTCAAACAAATGGCAAAAATAATAGATTTGAGTTTTTGTTTGGGGAGCCTAAACTCGGGCTTCGTCTATTCATCGGTATTATGGTAATGGCATTTCAGCAGTTATCGGGTGCAAACTATTTTTTTTATTATGGGACTAGTTTATTTGGTTCGGTAGGAATCGAAGATTCTTATATCACATCGATATTGCTCTCATCTGTAAACTTCATTTCGACTTTTGGAGGAGTGTACTTGGTCGAAAAGCTAGGGCGTAAATCCTGTCTTATTATTGGTTCAGTTGGGATGTTTACTTGTATGACAATTTATGCATCCGTTGGTTCTTTCCTCCTTTCAGACCAGGCAGAATCGGTCGGTATTATTATGATTGTTTTCACCTGTATCTATATCATGTTTTTTGCATGCACCTCAGGTCCAGTGACATTCGTTGTCATCTCTGAATTATTCCCCGCTAAAACAAAAGCTCTATCAATGGCAATATGCACTTCCATCAACTGGATATGCAATTTTTTAATATCTCTATTGACACCTTTTATCACTGAAAAAATCGGTTTTAAATTTGGGTTTGTCTTTTCAGCTTTCTTATTCTTCTCAATATGGTTCTTCATATTCATGTTGCGTGAGACTAAGAATAAGACTCCAGAAGAGATTGATTCCATGTATGCTGAGATCAAGTAACAATTATTTTAGGGGAGGTGAACAAGGTGAAGAAAATCGCTACCGAACTGACTTCTTTCTTTAAAAATATTTCACCACAATAGGAAGCACATTGGATCAGCTTTCTAGCCATGCGTAGGACTCTCCTTGTGAATGAAACGATATGCCAATTATTTTTAACGTTAGAAAATCCACTATTTTAAACGAGCGATCCGCGATTCAATTTTTGTAACTCAATTCGGAATTTTTTTCATGAAATAACATGAAATGAGTGGTTACATTGAAAAACGTCAATTTGATCTCAAAACTAGATTAATTTTGGTTTACTTTATATAATATCTACCTCTAACAAATGCCAAGGCTTTTTACAGTAACACTTAGTTAATATTTGTGAACGTCATATTTATGAATGCTTTAATGGGTCAGCTAGTCTGTTTCTACTCTCAATTTAAGGTCAAAAAATAAATATAAAAAACTATCAGGACTGAATTTTGAGCCCAACACCACATCCTGTAATAGAGTAGAATAGTAGATTAGTGAAACTGCTGCTCGGTTTGGACATTGGCACCAAAATGCACAAACTCAGTTCTAGCAGGAGAATTTCTTCTCCTCAAAATGGACAACTGGAGAGCGGTAGTTTATCGAAGAATTCCTCAGGCCCTACTAGATTTTCATTTCATAGACCATACAACGCTGGTTTTCACGGTACATCATACGGAATGTCACCAAAGTCAAAGATCGATAGCCGTTATTCTTTGAATAATGAGTCAACCGGTCTTAGTTATCGAGAAAATTCGTTTGCGCTGGAAGAAGAGGCTACATCTTGGGATTCAAAGGACAGCTCCAGAGGTAATATACAAAATTTGCATGGTGCAAAATACATTCTGCAAGTTAACAAAGAATTATCTAGTATCGACAAGATAAATGACTTCAATGCAAAATCTCTAATCATAGCGGGGAAAAGTCACCTTGGGCTATATACCTTCAACGAAGATGACTACACATTAAAAATGGCGCATGATTTCATCCCGTCATCTAGGACCAACAATGCTATCAGTAAAACGACATCTTCCTCTCTAAGAAGACAGTTAAAGAAAATTTCTACGATTTCTGACGTCAAGGCGGGGTTTCACAACCATAAAAACTACATAGCAATATGTGGAACATCCACTTCAGTATCCATCTATGATATCACAAAGACATCCGCCATTGATAACCCATTGGTAACTTCTTTATCTGAACATACCCGTTCCATCAATAGTGTTGACTTTAATATGTCCCAAACAAATCTTATAGTCAGTGGAGGTCAAGACGGTTGTATAAAGATCTGGGACTTACGTTCTCCTCAAATCACGATTAATAGGAGTGACATCAGTATAAATACAGGTTCTGATTCCGTAAGGGATGTTAAATGGATGCCAAATTATAATTTTGGTGATGAATATGGTGGTTCATCTAATCGTGGGTTTAAATTCAGTTCTATACACGATTCTGGACTTCTCCTAAAATTCGATATGCGCCAGCCTAATCAAGTTGAAAAGAAAATTAATGCTCATTCGGGTCCAGGCTTATGTATCAATTGGCATCCTCATCAAGACTATATTTTTACAGGGGGTAGAGATGGAAAATTATGCTTGTGGTACATGGGGGACAAGTCTAATAACGGAAATATCGTTAACGTCAATCCAACCAATAATTTACAGTATGGGGCAAACCCTTCTTATTCATTGAGCTTGGGATCAACAGCTCTTGCATTTCCTGAGCTAACGATTAATACTGCTCACCCGGTTAATAAACTGAAATTCAGCCCAAAGTACGAGAAAAATGTATTTAACTCTCTAGTCGGAACTTCATCAATGGGAATGGACTCGGATGTTTCCATTTACTCGTTAGCAAGAAAATTCATACCGAAGAACATTTTGACGTTAAACTCTCCATCTCTTGGATTCATTTGGTGGGACGACAAAATGGTTTTCAATATCGACAAGCAAAGTAGGATAAGTGGATGGAATGTGGAACAACAACCAACCCTGTTAGACAATTTACCAAAGAACGCCGTATATTGGAGAGACTTAGATGGAGATGGTCTTTTGTTTATTGATCAAAATCCTGGGTCTTATTATTCATCGGAAGAAATGATTTTGACACCTGGAAGCTCTGACTATAGGAAGGCTCAAAACCAACATAAATTGAGCAATGCCACTGCAAATAGTTTCTTGTATGGCAATTCAACCAACAGCACAAATACTAACAACAACAATAATATTGGCAATAATAGTGCAGTGAGTCTTTCTAAGAGTGGCCCTCATGGACTTCCACATCATCACAACCATATTATTCACTATCCATATCAAAATTCACTTTCAACTGAAAGGCCTGCTCTTGGAAAAAATACTAGTTCATTCAGCAGTAAAATCTCACCATCCCTTGGAAGCTCAGCCTGGCAAAATATGTACAATCTCTCTCACCACAATTCAATTGCATCAGGATCTGAATCAACGCTAGCGTTGGGGGCGGACTCCCAGTTTGACTCGCCAAATATAGTAAGTTTAGACTTACCACACGTTATGAGTTCTATAAGAACCGCAAAACTACAAGAGCTTCATAAAATGGTAGAGAATAAGGAAGTACTCGAGTTAAAATCTTCTCCTACAGAGGTATTCAAATTTTTAGCCAGAGAGCTCAAATTCTCTTATTTGCAGGAAAGAATTGACACCAAAGACATCGAAGTAGAAACTAAATCACAAAATTTAGATGAATACGATAATTCAAAAATTCAATTGATGGAAAAACTCGGTCTAACAGAGAACAACACTTGGGCTAATCTAGTCAGGTATACAAAGTCACATGAATCTGATGATTCAACATCTGAAAGTACCGAGCCAAAGACTCCAATGACTTCTAGTCCAGAAGCGACAGAAAAGAAAGGAACTTCGATAAAGCAAACAGAAGATAAGGGGAAAGGAGCAGAATTCACAACCATACAGACTAGATTGAATGATTTGATTGAGTTAATCACCGTGTGTGATAAAAATTCAGAAACATATTTGCTGTTAGAGGACTACACAGACTATAAACTATGGCTCATGATGAGAGATGCTCTTCTGTGGGATCTAAAGGAAATAAGCGATAAATTAGCAGTGGCAAATCAAAATAATAATGACCTTGATGAGCTAAAAATGCAGCAACCTTGGACAAAGGTCGACAGTTTTTCAAGTCTTCAGCATGCGAACCGTCGCGACTCAGTTCTGAGTGGGTACAGCACCTATAGCGCAAGTGACTTGAACTCTTCTCTGAATACCAGTGCTAGACGCTCGTTCAATGAACCAAAAGACTTATTGGAAAAACCCGCGATCTCTCATTTAAAGGCGCAGCTAGAAGATGCTCAATTATCTAAAACAGGTTCAAGATCAAATTCAGTCCATAGTAACTTGCAGGAAAACCTAGAACATCTAAGAAAATTGAAAGTAGAGCGCGGTGAAGATTCAGACAGTCCTTTTGATGATGAACGAGATGATGGAGAAGTTATGAAGCAGGCAAACCAACTCAATACTTCCGAGACTAAAATGGGCAATCCTAGTGAAAATGTTCCACCCTTGACAAAAGAAATTGAGATTCAAAATCGCCGTCCTAGAACATCTTTTATCGATACATTCATATCACAGTTGCGGTCACCAGGCTCTTCGCATTTAGATTCCGAGCATGAAAGCACTGGCAGCAAGAGATCTTCTCTTCCAAGCTTTGGATCTTCTGCTGCACCGTTTCTAGCAAAGAAAGGATTAAATATGATGAAAAGTTCAAATGCAAAAGAAAAACTCGAGGAGGGACTTGTTGCCACCTTTGAGCCTGCATTCGAAAACATACCTTTAACGACAGTGAAAACAAATCAAACATCAGCAATAACTACGTTTTTTGAATGGCAAAAGAAGCAAAATAACGAAGTCACGCCTCCATGGTCCACGAGAGAAATAATTTTACAAATCTATAAGAGTAGTGTTGCATCTGGCAATATCTTGCTGACCATGAATATACTCTTATTGTTTCAGAACATGTTCAATCTAGTGGATACTCGTGTCTTGAAGAACTCAATAGCCGAATTCACAACGCTCTTACATAAATATGAGCTTTTCGAAATAGCTGCAGAGTTATTGAAATATTGTCCATTCGATGATATCTCCGATGGAATGGCTGGCCAGTCTTCGGTTAGAATGTTCTGCGATAAGTGCGGCAAATTACTCTCTAACGAAAAGTCCAAAGAGAAATATACAGAAGAATTTCAATCTGGTGCCGAGAATAGCATGTCAAGATTTGGGTATTGGTATTGTGATAACTGCACCAAGAAAAATACTTTGTGCTGTTATTGTAACAAACCAATGAAGAGTCTGAGCTTGTGCTTGTTAAATTGTGGACACGAGGGCCATCATTCTTGCCTTAAGAAATGGTTCTTGGATGAAAAAATGGAGGGATGTCCTGCCGGATGTAATGGCATTTTATTGTAGAACCAAAATAAAGGGATTATATAAAGTCATGTCTATGTAGAAATTCTTTAACATAATTCCAATAGCCGTCTTGGATAATAGTATCATTGTGGGATCCATTTGGAAATTCAATAAACTTTTTCAGGATAGAAGGACATAGCTCATACAAAGTTTTCATGTGAGAAGTTGGTACTATTTCGTCTCTTTGGCCTGCAAGGAATAAGAACGGCAAACTCTCATCTACAATCTGGGTAATTTCTATCTCAGAGTTCCAGACCTCATGACAGAGGAAGGAAAAATACTTCAATAACGGGAAAACGTATGGTATAACTTTGCGAATGGACAAGAAAGTATTTTCAAGGATCACTGCATCACACAAATGAGGGAACTTTCTGGCAATATAGATCGCATTGGCGCCTCCAAGGGATCTTCCATACAAAATTAGCCTTTGGCTCTTATAAAAAGTCTCCTTGGATATGAATTCCATCACCGTATCTGCATCAATCTTCAGTCCTCTTTCAGTAGGTTCTCCAGTGGAGTATCCATACCCTCTGTAGGAATAAAGGAAAATAGAGAGACCGTACTCACGATACAAAAATTGAGCTACAGGTAAAAAATACCCAATATTTCCAGCATTAGGACATAAAATGAGCATAACACTTTTAGAACCTTCATTTCTTATATCAAATGCTCGTATTTGTACTCCGTCAGATGTGGTCAGAGTGACGTCTTTATATGGCAGCCCGAATTTGTCGGGTGTATCAACCTCATCTCTGGCACCTTGGGCCCAAGAAGGATACACAAGCTTATTTTGATACAGATAAAGAGTTCCTAATGACACAGAAATCATTATTGCAGCACTTCCCAGCACCATGTTCGCAAGCTTTCTCGAAAGCATTAAGCATTACAAAATTCACCAAGATTTGAGGCTTCCAAAGTCAAAAGAAAAGTATAAAAATATTTTCAGCGATGAATTCAGGTACAAATGATCCAACTGTTTTTGATCAAGTTGTATATGTGTGTCGATAGGGAGTTCTCGGTCACGATTGAGTTATAAATATTTGAGATGAGCGAGCAACCGATAAAGGGCTGTTTTTATTTTGGTCTTTCTTTTTTTTTTCGAATCAAAAATTACCCGGTATTTATGCAACGTGATAATCATGTGATGACGTGAAAAATGATTTGCAAATTTTTTTTTTTATGCGTTCCATTGCATTTCTAAAAGTTAAACTTAAAGCTTTCGAAGAGTAGCCAATTCAAAGGTTTACAACATTTTGGCATATTTGTAACATAAAAGGATAGAGCGTGTGAACGATTGAAACCCTGTACTAGACGATCCGATGTCCGTTGAAGAAGTTACTCAAAAGACCCAAGAACTAGTCGTCGGGGACGAGAAACCATCTACAGTCCTTTCCAATTCCAAGGAATTTCAATTGAAGCACCCATTGAATAGCAAATGGACATTATGGTATACCAAACCACCTGTGGATAAATCTGAATCTTGGTCAGATTTATTGCGTCCAGTCACTAGCTTGGAGACTGTAGAAGAATTCTGGGCCATTCAAAATGGGATCCCAAAGCCATACGATTTGCCAATAAAATCCGATTACCATTTGTTTAGAAACAATATTAGACCGGAGTGGGAAGATGAGGCTAATTCTGAGGGTGGTAAGTGGTCTTTCCAGTTCAAGAACAAAAGACATAACATCGATGAGTTATGGTTGAGAACCCTTTTAGCCGTTATCGGTGAAACGATCGATGAGGAAGATTCTGAAATTAATGGTTGTGTCTTAAATGTAAGAAAGGCTGTCTTCAAGATTGCCTTGTGGACTAGAACCACTAACTTGAAGTCATTGACTAGTATTGGTGCGAAGTTTAAGCAAGTGCTGCAATTGAGTGAGGATGAAAAGTTGGAGTTCTATGTACACAAGACTTCCAACACTGGTCACGCCCCACCTACCACGGTATTGTAAATTAGCACGTCTTCTGATTGATCCAATTTTGAAGATTTTTGAAGTAACTTAACATTATTTACTACCTGATATGTACAAATAATATCTTTGTTTATGTTCCCGCAAACACGTATCTTTTGTCCATCTTTCTGTAATTTATTCAGTGATGCGAATTATTCCGAGATAAAGCGCGACGAAAGATCCATCCAGAGTGTAGAACGAAATCGGATGCCTTACTTGGAGAAAGGGTTATAGGCCCCTGCAATGGGGAACATGAAAGCGTGGCTTATCATGCATTTTTCAAAAGGTACTCACAACACAATTTCGAAAGGAAAAACTGAACTGACATTTCAATTTAATGTAACTTTCAAAAAGGTCCAAAAATTTTCATCAATAGTAGCCTGAAAGTGGAAACCTAATATTACTACAAGGTACAAAAATATGAGCATACTTCCCTTGAAGTAGTTAGATTTCCCTTCCGCATATAAATAAGTGAACATAAAAACAGATGCTACTGTAGCAATCAAATCCCAACGAGGAAAGAGCAAGGGGAACATTTGATCTCTAATGCTTATCTTAGTAATGTCTTTGTTCATAACATAAAAAATGGAAAAAATGACCAATGCCGGAATTTGTAAAAGACAGACCTGCAACGCATATGCACTACCAATTTCCATAGAGAGTGCAACATTACCATTCATAGCGAATGAAATAGCATTCAAAAATTCGGTTGTGTTGGGAATCAAGGCGAAAACTGTCAAACCAAGGAATTTTGGACTCAAAGAAGGGAATGTTTTCAATACATTGTCAACACAGTCCACCAGTATTTCTGCGATTACAGCATATAAGAATGTAGCACCTAACAAAATACACGTAGACTTTGTTTTAGACCAGTTTGGCGCATCGTGACCGCCGGCGCCATTTGAATTATTTCCATCGATTTTTCCATTGGAAAAGGTCATGCTATTATTGACGTTTGCGATTGACATCTGACTCATCGATGGGGTGAAAGACATCGGGGCTTGATCTTGTGTAGATTCCTTTTGTTCTGCGATTGGCATTTGCCAAATCAATTTTGCATGCGTACGCAACGTGAACAACATTCCAATAGCATATTGAAGAAACAAGACCACTGCGCAAAATATTGCAGTAGGTTTCAAGACCTGAGTATACATCTTGTTAAACGTTACCTCTGGCTCCATAAAGTGACAACGTTCTCCCTGCTCATCGCAAACTATTTCCCATTCGCCATATATTTCTCTCAAGACAGTCGGTATGAACATCACCATCATGGAGAAAATTAACATTGCGCTCGACACGCCAGCACTGGCTGGATTATACCTCTGAGTCTTCCTTTTAATGGCACCTCCACACATGGACAATCCAGGTAACAGAAGAACAGCACCAAGAATTGAACCAATTAGGGAACCTTCTACTAAAGCACCTTTACTTTGCTGAATTGCAACACAATAAAGAAAGATTTCTACTATTGTGGAGAAAAATGCATTAATTACTGCTGCAACTCCCATTGAACTTTGGGCAGAAATGGAAGCCACTGCCTGTCCTATATAGAAGGCAAGTGGTACAATAGAAATTAAGCACAGCATAAATATCGTTGACTCATCAGTGAACCAATAATCAAATTTCCATGTTTCCTTCACCACAAAAAAGTCAAAAATAGTGAAAATCACCATCATAATTAAGTTCATGACAATAACATTCGTACCATCCACGGTGAATTTATAGTAGTGAAGACCAGCGCAACGGAATGTACACAATAGAACATTTTTCCCATGGATTTCTTCAATTGGGGTAGTTGCAACATTTGAGGCAGCTTTCTTAATGGTGGTAATATACAAAGCCAATGGATGCCTCCTGCAATGGTACATTAAATTCCACATTATATTACTCATGGGAATAGTGAATACCAATAACCATGTTATTAATGTCAAAATCATAACAACAGGTTGAACCAATAAATGAAAGGAAATATAAAATGCAATTCTGCCTATTGTCCATTCTCCACGACCAAATAAGCGGTAATGTAAATGAACGTTTTCTTCCTCGACGATGGAATTTCTTCTTGCAGACGAGTCGCTTCCGGCAACAGGTTCTGCAGGAATAGAGCCATACGATGGATGTTGAAGTCCAGTTCCAGCTCTACCAGGTAAAGCTTGTGATTGGTGGAAAAATAGTCGATTGCTGTAAGTAGTAACCCAACGGTAGAATAATTGAGGACTAATACCTTCATCTCGATCCTCCATCAAATATTGAGCATCAGAAACCAAGTAGATTATTTTACCAAAAGGCCACAACAAATAATAGCCGAGCTTGAACAAAATACTAGAATACTCGAAAGCTGATTTTGTAAACAAACCGAAAATAAGTACTATAATTCCACAAGCCGAAAACAGTAAACATAAAAATAGTCCAAGCGTCAATGCCCATACAAAATTTGTCACTTGCACAGCAAATGATATATTGCGTATTTTTGTTTCATGGATATCTTCATCTGCAGCTTGTTGTACCGACCTTTTTTTTTTGTATAGCGCTGGTTTCCAAATTCTAATACCAAAAGGATGCGTTTCATTTATTGCCTCCTGGCGCTCACGCAACGTATAAGATTCAACGGAATGCACACTTGCTTGTTCAAGATCTCCGCGAAGACTTTCATTCCCTTCATTGTCGATGTAGCCAGATCCTTCTTCATCAAGCACTAACTGTCGTTCACCATCCTGCACAATTATGTGATCATTATCTTCAGCAATACTGAACCTTGATCCCTTGGCATGAGGAACTGCTTCCTGTGATGGTGAAAGTGTACCCGTACGTTTTAATTTCAGCCCATCTTTTATGCCCTCCAAATAGTGGAAGTCTCGCTCTAATTCATCCACGTCGTCGTCCACTGAGAATACTCTGCGCGCATTTTCTGACGTATTGCTTCTTTGAGGGAACAAGTTTCTCTTTGGCATCCCTTCTGGTCTTGTTCTGCTCCTGTCAATGACGAAAGCTAACACGTAATACCAAAAGACACAGTCCCCCGCCTGTATCCTCCTGTGTATCTTTAAACAAGGGTTGTATTCTGTAAATTCAAAGGAATAGCGAAGCTCTTGCCTGTTCTGTAGTTTTGTTTTTAAAAAAAAAACACTCAATATCAACACCGTGTACGTATACCCTTAAAATTAGCAGCATCTACCGCTCCTAGACATTGAGCGTAATCTTCTTTAGATTGAGGCCAACCAAAAAAAAAAAAAGATATACATGAAGTTTTCTCATTCACGTGATCGCATCTCCTTTAAAGATCCCACTATATTCCTTACGTAGTGGGTAAAATTCAGTTACCGAAGCCATTGGGCAATTGTCAACCGAGGTAACAACATAAAAATCTTATCATCAGCTTGAATTTCGCCTGAATCACACACGGAGAAAAGTTGCCAAATAGCCGCCCAACATTTTTTGATCCATGTCTTAACCGTACTCTCCATTAACTGTTTTATTTAGCAAGAAGAAATGTTAGCGTGCAAAGGTTCCCCAAGATGTTCAGCTTGACAGAAAATAGTATTCAGTTTTCGATGATGATAATATGTTGAAATTTTCGCGCACAAAACGGCTGTCCTTCCAAACGCTTGCGAAAGATGTGCGACCACTTCCATACAGTCCCCGTTAGCATTATTTTCCATGCATATTTATGAATTTGAACAGGTCAATGTTGTGGGGTAAGCGTTATGGTGCCGTCGTTTGAATTTTTTATTTTGTAGTATTTCTGCTTTTATCAACAAAGGGAGGTTAATCGCTTTCGGTTGGTTGGCGTCTATTCAAAAGTATGTCTGTTGAATATGACCGCCGGAAAGACGGGTAACGGAGTAAAATTCGGTGAAAGGCTGAACTAATACTAGTGAGATAAAGGGAAATTCATCAACAGAGGTATACGTAAAGTTTCGCCTCCCATAGCTGTCGAGTTACATAGTTGTCTTGTTGCTGGAGACCAAAAAGATTTTCTATAATGAATGCATAAATGTCCCCATCCGTAATGAAGCGTATACTCTCACGTGAGAGGATTTCCGTTTTCGTTGAACTGGCTTCGGAAGTGGAATGTGGAAGACAAATTTGGTCGTTTCTTATTTAATTATATTGCGCCCAAAACTGACCCCAAAAATTCGAACACCCATAACTTGCATCAAAAATATTTATCAAGAGAACAGCAATGTTAATAAGCCACTAAAGACACTTTTTCTGGTAGATTTGTTAATTTGTTAATATTTTAGGAAACTTTAGATCTACTGTTTGAAGATGGGAATAGTTAGTGAAGAATAAGTAGAGAGCAAATTAAAGTTATAGATCATTCCATCGTTTACTTGAGAAGATGTATATGATAAGGACTATAAGCCTAAGGGCGTTGATTATTCTGCTAATGTTAGCGACTGTACAAGCTGTAACGACAACATCTACATATACAACGACTAACGTCGCAGGTCAAGTTATAACACTAGTTACAATATTTGACCCTGCGACCGAGACCGCGACCGAGACTACCACTGGAACTGGAACGGGGACTGGGACAGATACAACCACAGAAACGACCACAACAGATACTACCACAACGACATCAAGTACTAGCAGTTCTACTACTACAACGAGTACTAGCCGTACTGCTGCTGCTGATGATGAGTACTCTAACTCTGCTCCCAATCCATCAACAGACCGAACACCGATTCCACTGACCCCTGTGACGACTTTGTCGCTAGATACTCTACTTACAATTACAATGGGAACAACATACACTTACACCACCACCAGGGCTCCGACAACAATCTATTATACGACCACAAGTAATGGTGTGGTTCTCACACCTACCACTACATTTGTCCAGAGATTTTCGACCATGTATTCAGCTGTTGCTACCCCATCTTCTGCAAGTATAGGTTTAGGAACACTTTCTGGTACAGTTGGTCTCGTAGAGTCGAATGTTTATTTAACGATCTCTAACGCGGGTGTCAAAATGGCTAACTCGGCTGGTAACCCACTTACGTGGCTCCTTGCATCAGCATTGCTGATGTTAATTTGAATAAAAAGAGGCTCATTGATAAACCACCGCTGGGTATTGTCCAACTAACAAGCAGGACAGATTTATCTATCATATATTAGTTGTTATTTATAAAGCAACAATACTATGGTTCTATCACACCTTCTTCTAAAATTAAGCATTCTGGGTTTCTACATAAATATATGGATATTTTATAATCTCTTAATCAATTTTCACAGTAATCAACCGTACACTTTTGCTACAGCTTGCTCAAGAATGCTCAATCCTTTGTCTAGAATTTCATCTTCGATGGTGAGAGCTGGGACTAGTCTGATAGTGCTCTTTCCGGCAGTGATTACCAAAAGACCACCTTCCCTAGCAGCCTGAACCACGGCACTTGGTGGCTCCTTGAATTCACATCCAAGAATCAACCCTTTACCTCTAACATCAGTTATTTGCTCTGGGAACTTCTCTTGCAAAGTTTTCAAACGAGCCATAACGTATTCTCCCTTCTTTTGAACAGTTTTTAAAAAGGATGGTTCAGCAATAGTACTTACCACATAATTAGCAACGGCAGATCCTAGTGGGTTACCACCATATGTCGTACCGTGGTCACCAACTTTCAAAATATTGTTGACCTTTTCATTGACAATAGTTGCAGCAATTGGGAAACCGTTTGCTAGTGCTTTAGCGCTAGTGAAAATATCTGGATGAGCCTCTTTAGGTAGATAGGAATGTGCCCAAAGTTTGCCCGAACGACCCAAGCCACATTGAATTTCATCGTAAATTACAATAACATCGTTAGCCTCGCAAATTTGCTTCAAAGAAACTAGGGTTTCCACTGGAACTGGGAAAATACCACCCTCACCTTGGATGGGTTCCACAATTAGACCAGCGACTTTATCTTTTGAAGAGGATATTTGATCATTTAATTTTGTCATATCATCATTTAAATTCAGGAATTGAACGCCTGGAATCAACGCTCCGAAAGGCTCACGGTATTTTGGATTGCTTGTGACGGAAAGCGCTCCCATTGTACGACCATGGAAAGAATTTTCAAATGCAATAATGCCCTGCTTTTCAGCGCTCTTCAGAACACCATGCTTCTTAGCAAACTTCAAAGCCGCTTCGTTGGCCTCTGTACCAGAATTACATAGGAATACCCTTGATGCATCATGCTGACCACCAAAGTTCTTTGTAGCTTCAACCAAGATTTCGCCCAGCTTTAAGCATTCTTCATTATAGTATAGGTTTGATGAGTGGATTAATTTGTGAGCTTGGTTAGAGAGAATTTCAGCAACTTTTGGATTTGCGTGCCCTAAAGATGTCACCGCAATACCGGCAGTTAGATCAATAAAGGATTTATTATTGATATCATCGTACAGCATGGCATTGGCACCTCTAGTAATAACAAGATCATCGGGTCTAGCATATGTGGTCACTTGATAGGATTTCTTTTCGACAACCGACTTAAGAAGTCTTCTTCCGGAGTGGAACTTACGAACATGCAACATTTTCTGAAGTTTTCTAACCAGAGTGAATTTTGGAAGCCTCCCTTAGCAATATTCAGTACTCGTACTTAGGTTCCTTTATATAAAATATATGAGTAACCGTTATAAGAATTCCAACATGCAGGCGATGGATGAGTCAATTAAAAAAATCCAGACAATCTTACTGCTTTTTTACAGCATTTTTTTTGTCAATATTGTGAACCAATTTTTAAAAAAAAAAATAACTGAAAGGTAGCATCGCCCTTATGAATTATCTTGAATACTTCTAGGAACAGTTTGCAGAGACAGAGCCACGCTGAAATCTTAAATCAAACCATCGCTTGATAACCATATTTAAGCTTCATGGAATTATGTAGTTAAATATATGCACAAAACCACCATAATTTGGCGGCCTAATAAGTATACATTCGACGAGTTTTTTACATTACACTTTTACTTATTCCATGAGAGTAATCTCGTATCTCCAACGGCACGACCCCATAAGAAATGAGATAACAGTGTTATGAGTGCCACAAAAAATGAAATAGCACCGCCTACTAGGTATGCCACTCCCAAGAAATTATTTCTGCCAATGCCATTTGAGCCGTGCGTAATATAAACGGCCTTTTTACCATTGTATATGGTAACAGGCCAGTTCAATTCTATATCAATTTGGTACTCGCCCTCATACAGAGCAGAATCGCTTCTCCTTATCAATCTAGAGAATTCGGGGAAGGCAGGCGTCCTCATCCAATTCTGAAATTCCTCCCAAGTTTCGATATCAGGAACGTTTGTGTCGTTGTATCCGTCAGGATAACGCTGTTGCCAATATGGTGGTGGGACAATATCAGAAGCTGAATACTTCGTCTTCTTGAACCTAGCCTTATCCGAAGACCAATTGATATTTTCATCACTCAATGAAAAAGTCGTATTGTCAGTTGCATCAGAGGAAACAATCGTCAAGCTGTCCGGATAGGTGTCATTGAACATAGCATTTGCGATCAAACCACATGGATAGTATATTTTACCCTCAGAGTTTGTCACTAATGGCTTGCAATTAAATCCAACCGTGTCCTTGACTACACTTAGAGAGGCATCTTCACCATTCAATTGATCTTCACTGTAAGAAAGAACATATCTTCTATGATTCCCATAAAAGTTCTCGATTCTATAAAATACATTTGTAGGGCCTGAAAGTTCATAAGGTATGGTAAATCTTATCTGACATGTTCCTGACTGAGGCGCGTCAGCATCAGCGCTCGAGTCGGCCACATATTTCCACTGTGCTTGTGTTAGTTCTTCATTTTCCCCTAATTTATGAAATGAATATTGGAAATGATCATCTGGAATATCCTCAAAGCCAGATGTTGGAGCGCTAGTGTCACAATCTTGATAGTAAATATATACTTCATCACCAATTCTTGCCTCCCTCAACATCACTCCACCAAATATCAAAAAAATAACCATCAGAACTAAAAAAACTGGAACCACTAGCCTAGGTGTTAGTACTGGATTCCATGCAGCAATCCGCTGTTGTGTAAACCTGGTTTCTTTCGGTCTTCTGGACTTTGTTTTTACCTTCTTTTCTTCCTCTTCTTCAAACTCCGACGCGTCCACATCATCCTCTACCTCCTCAGTTCCGCTCATCATAATTTCTTCACTTCTCGAACGTTTTCCATTGCTTCGGTTGAATACACCTGTAACTTTACTCCCAATGTTTTTCAACGTAGTCATGTCGATTTGTATATTCTATTGTTGCACGACTTTAGAATTCCAGAATTCGATGAAGTATGATTTTGAGTTCACTTCTTTTGTTTAGACCCTCTCAACTCTTATTTACAGTAATTCCAATTCAGAAGGTGCACCAGAAGTTTGTTTATATATTCAACCTCTGTATTGCTCCTGCTCTTAATCTATTTTGAGTTAATTAAGATGCTCCTAAGAAATATTTTGTCCATACACTCTTTCTTTTCCTTTCCTATGTAATTATTGATCATCAGGAAAAATTTGGTAGCATTGCACGTGATACAATTTGCATTTCTCAAGTTTTACATCAAGTTGAAACTATTGACGGTCCTACACGTGCAATGTTCGCAATAAGCAAGATATACCATGAACCAATATAAATCAACAAGCGTTGGCGAAAAGCTTTCGTGCATGACATTTTATCTTCTCAATTTGTCTTCGTAGTTGACAGTCCTAATTTTTTTTAGCGATAAATAGAGCGTCACAATTTTTAAATGCTGAGCATCACACAGTATGTGACGACTGCGGTCAGCTCTTTGAAATTTTGAGCGGCTGGTGGGTTTAGTATTTAGGCTAATGCTACTCTAATTTCAAACTGAAATAGCCTATATGGCTGTTAACACTATTGCTTTCTCTTGACTGTCATTGCTGATTCGTGGAAGGCTTTGGTGCTGAAACTACAGTACTGCAACAAGATTATTTCTTTGACGTTTACACTCTCTTGAGAAGTGACATGGTTTTTTTTGGTACATAATAATATTATATCCTATGTCCAACTTCAAAAGACTTGCTGCTACACAAAATAGTATGAGGAAGAAGGTAAAGTACTGATAGCGCAGTGATACCAAATGAAGGCTACATCTTTTCATTTTATTTGCATAAATGGATCTTTGACTATAGTTGTATTGGCTGAATTTACTAGTGTGTTTAAGAGGAAGCACACACTGCCTTTGTAAGTTGCCCTCAATTGAATGTCGGAGGCGGTTTGGATCTTATGTAGTCTTGAGCATGTTTCCTTACTGTCAAAAGCCGTTGATATTAATAGTGAATTTGTTGCATCAAGATGAGTACTTAATTCCTTTTTCGTTGAAAGTTTAAGCGCCCTCTGGACGATCGATCATAAAAACCAGGGTGTACCTGCATAGTAGCGAACTTTTTGTGTGGGGTAACTCAGGAAATAAACGGATTAAAATTTAAATCCGCTTACATCCGTTGAATGTTCAGAAAATAACGAGTTCTTTCAAGATTTTGCTTGATATATACCATTGGCATCATAGCAGTGCAAATAATATATATATATATATGCTTACACTACCCTTCTATGTCAAACAAGTATTATTTAAAACTCGAAGAGCGGACGTGCATATGGATGATTAATCGAATTCATTTTTATCTGTTAAAAAAAACAAAAGCTCAATTCGCAGTTGTTATTACTCAGCACGTACGTCGTATTCTGTTACATCCCATACAAAGCATAAACACATTGAAGTCCGAGACAGTTAATTGATTAGGAAATATAAGAAGAATACCTTCTACTTATTATCAAAGCTGTAAAAACTGTTTAATCTTTCGATTCTTTTTTACCCAAAGTTATAGAAGCTGGTTTTCCACCAAGCTTTGAATTGAAAATAGTGGAGAATTTATCTTTTATTGCAAGCTAATTGAAAATCCATTACAATGAGAGGGTTAAATGAAGAGGACAAGGATGCTGACATGAGATACAGATCTGAAGATGAAGACGAATCATCTGTTGCTCCCGAAATTGAGTTGTTGAAATTCAATGAGGGCATGGTTGGAGTTGACAATGTACCTGACAATGAGTATCTTAAGGGCAGTGATTTCCTCGATGAAGAAGAGGCAGCAGACATAAATTTGTCTAGAAGAGCCACCCATACCATGGAGTGGATAGGCGCTGATGAAAATAAAATTTATGAGACTGATAGTACTGCAAAAAATGAGGAAGGAGAGGGTTTGTCTCACTTGAGTGACGTTCCGTTGCAAAGGTTGAAAACGAGAATATTCTCAAAGAAAATGAGAAATGACAGAAGGTCTTACGGTAAAAAGTTTGTTTTCAACATTTTAGCTCTTGGTACCCTTATGATAATCGTCTTTTGCATCTTTTGGGGTATATTGTATGACAGACCATCTCACTATTGGAAAGTAAACTTCTTAGCTGTTGTTGAAGATAACGGTGAGTTGGGAGAATACGTGACACAACTTATGGAATCAAGTCCTGCAACCTATCATATTTACAACAGCACTACGTTCCGCGAAAAATATGGCACAGATGTTAATATCGAGGACAAAGTTCACGAGCTGGTTCATCATCAAAAGTTCTGGGGGTCATTAATGGTTTTTGAAAATGCTACCAGTAGTTTAACCGATTCCTTGGAAATTCAATCTGCTCCTTCGTATAACTTCTCTGATTATTTCCAGTTTTTTTATGAGTCGGGCAGGGACCTGCTAAGTTTTGATGCATCCATTCTCCCTTTGCTTACCAACATCGAACAGGAATTCCAAGAATATTATTTTAGTTCTTATTACCCTCAGCTTTTGAGCAACTATTCATCTGTATTAGCTTCTAGCACCGAAAAACTGTCAGGTACTTCTTACGTCGTGTGGAATGCAATTGACAATAGACCCTTCAATAACCCAGTTTTGATCGCTCCATTAGATATTGGGTTAGTTTATTGCATCTTAGTGACTTTCTTCCAGTTTGCTCTATTTGTGCCAATTCATTCTGTGATTTCTCCAAAGATCAAAACTTCCCATATCATCATGTATCGGTTGTTCACATCTTGGGCGGCGTATTTTTTCCTTTCGTTATTTTTCTGTACAATATCTGCAATTTATCAGGTAGATTTTACTTTGGCTTTTGGCAAAGCAGGGTTTATTGTTTATTGGATGTCTACTTGGTTGATAATGGGTGCAATAGGTGGAGCTAATGAAAATGCTATCTCATTGATCATTGCGTTTGCTCCTCAATACTTGGGTTTCTGGTTACTATCTTGGATTGTATTGAATATCACACCATCATTTTTCCCCATGGTACTTGCAAATAATTTCTATCGATATGGTTATATCATGCCTGTCGAGAATGCCGTTGGTATTTACAAGGTGGTGTTCCTAAATCTTTATAAGGGTCATATGGGATTGAATTACGGTGTTCTTATAGCATGGTGCGTGGTAAATACCCTACTTCTTCCACTAGTTTTGAAGCTACAAGCATGGAAGTTTGCCAGTAATGCAAAAAAGTCAACGGCTGCTTCACCAGCGGTTAATAAGCCATGAACGGTTGCTGAAACATTACATACTAGCACTGAACACTCAGTTCCCCCTTACTCATATGAAAAAATAAGGCAGTTTACAAGTAATAGTTAAAATAAATTAATAAAATCAGCATTCTTCTGGCATCCCCAAGATATATTTTTGCCAGGCGACTGTTAGAAGACTAATCCAAAGTGTTGCAACATTTTTATAGCAACTAATTCTTAAGTGTATCAGATGGTAAAATACCTTCAACTCCAAAAAATCTTCATCTACTCCAAATTAAGAGGTACCCGTGCGGATTTTGTAGTATTTCTATTCATCATAGTTTCAAACATGTCGTTGGTTCCACTTTACCTTAGTATAGGAACAATATTTCGCGTTTCAAGTCGATTGGGCCATTGCTATATTGAAAATTACAGACTAAGGCATTTTTTGGTATTTTTGTATGTTGGTTGAATATGTATCCAACGAGTACAGTCGATACTGTCACTATATTAATCACAGTCTGACCTACCTTTCTGACGTAACGGAAAAGTATATCTGTACCACTAATTCTCCTTTTATTATTTTTTTGGAAAAAGTATGTCAAGAAATCTCAAATTCTTGTTCTAATGGGCACATACATCCAAGTTACACTAGTTAATCAACTTTTAATTATAAATTAATTCTTTTTTCACTCTTTTAATCTGTCGTCGTTTTGAAATCGTAGCAAATTAAATAAGATTGATATTCATGAAAAATTTAGTCAGTCATCGTTAGAAAAGGGACTCTGGAAACAAACATTATGATAACGCTTATCACAGTTCGCATCGTTTAGTTCGCATCGTTTAGGTCTAGGGTAAAGTGCACCTGAATATCTACTTGATTCCAATTTTGGAGAAACAAACATGAGTGTAATGGACTCAGGACCTATGGATTCGATTACTAGGCCTAAAGAAGCGAAACAGAGGAAAACAACGACGTTTACACTAAGCAAATACACCATTTATGAGACAAAAAAGTCCATTTACATTGTGGCAAGCAATAAACGAGAAACAATGTTCCGAATTTTGGAAATTAATCTTCAGGGTCCACTGGACACCCTTAATGTTGCCGAAGACAACGTTTTTTTCATGAGGAGTGAGGTTATGGAAGTTTTACGAAAAATTGAGGAGACCGATGACGATGGCTTAACGAAAAAGTTGACTGGATATGGATTGCTTGGGTTTATTCGGTTCACCTCATGCTATTATTTAGTTGTGGTTACTAAAACGAGCCAAGTCGCGATTTTGGGCGGTCACTCAATATTTCATATCGATGACACAGAATTGGTCCCTATATCTAATAATGCGAGAAAGCCAGACGCTACGGAACTCAGATTTATTCAGTCTTTTCAGAATATGAACTTGTCAAAAACATTTTATTTCAGCTACACTTTTGACATAACTAATACCTTACAAACCAATCTGCTTCGACAAAAGTTACAAGCTGTAGCTCGTGCTGATTTAGAAATCCCCCCAGGTATTCCAGACTATAATGAAATGTACATGTGGAACTCTTATTTACTAGATCCGATTTTTCCTTGTATCGAAACTGTCTATGATTGGTTCCAGCCGATCATCCACGGATTTATTGATCAAGTAAACGTATCGATGT
The DNA here is from genome assembly GCA_003707555.2 of Kluyveromyces aestuarii. Lineage (NCBI taxonomy): Eukaryota > Fungi > Ascomycota > Saccharomycetes > Saccharomycetales > Saccharomycetaceae > Kluyveromyces > Kluyveromyces aestuarii. Next base: position 507,761 of record PPJO02000002.1, read on the forward strand.
TTGGTAAAAGCATATATATAACGCTTCTAGCAAGGAGGTCACATTATTTCGCTGGAGCTAGATTTTTGAAAAGAGGAGTAAATAGACAAGGTTTTGTTGCTAACGAAGTGGAAACGGAGCAGATTGTTGCCGATATGTCCTTAACCTCCTTCCACGCCCCTGACCGTGGCTTTTTTGATAGTGACAGATATACATCGTTTGTTCAACATCGTGGCTCCATACCTTTATTTTGGTCCCAGGAGGCCTCCAATCTAACCACAAAGCCTCCAATCACAATTAACATAATTGACCCTTTCTACAGCTCTGCTGCTAAACATTTCGATAAATTATTTCAAAGATACGGCGGTGGTTCTATCCAAATACTCAATTTGATAAAGACAAAGGAGAAAACTCCAAGAGAAACAAAGCTTGGCAAAGAATTCGAAAAATGTATAACTTACCTGAACCAATTTTTGCCTGAGGATAAGAAGTTAAAATACCAATCATGGGACATGAGTCGTGCTTCTCACTCACATGGTCAAAAAGTTATCGAATTTTTGGAGAAGTATGCTAGAGAGACAGTTGGTACAACAAATATCTTTCACAATGGTAAAGCATTCAAGGATACGACAATTCAGGAAGGAATTTGCCGTACCAACTGTATTGATTGTCTAGACAGAACAAACGCTGCCCAGTTTGTAATTGGAAAGTGTGCTTTGGGGATACAGTTACATGCCTTAGGTATAATAAAGGAGACATATCTAGAATACGATTCTGATATCGTCAACATTCTTACAGAATTATTCCATGATCATGGTGACACAATTGCATTACAATATGGCGGTTCCCACTTAGTAAACACAATGGAAACTTACCGGAAAATAAACCAATGGAGTTCGCATTCAAGAGATATGATTGAAAGCATAAAACGATTCTATAGCAATTCCTTTGTTGATGCGCAAAGACAAGAGGCAATTAATCTCTTTTTAGGGCATTATGTTTGGTCAAAAAACCAGCCAATGCTCTGGGATATGTACACTGACTTTTACTTGCATAATATCAACGAATTCGGTATTCCCAAGCGAAGCTATACTCATTGGTGGATAGATTCGCATATAAAGAGTTTGCGCAAATTGATTCACGAGGAGATCATAGCAAAAGACAATGACATAACCTTTGAGAAACTTGTCAGGAATATAAAAGGCTACCCAAACTCATATGACAATTATTGGAACGAGCATTATAAACCCCGAACAATTGTGTCTCTCAAAGAGTTGTTTACATATAATATGAATTCAACTAGAAGGTATCATCAGGACAAAAAAGAAGTTTCTCCCTTCATATCTAGGAAGCAGAGCTCCATAAATCAAAAGCTTCGCCAAATGATAATAATAAGTGAAGAGGAGGACTATTCAACTAATGGTTCTTTGAATGGAACTAAAACAGATTTTGCCAAAAAGGAGATTTCGTTTTATCGTTCCAGATTTTCTGAATGCGTCAATCGCTTTGAGCAGCTTCAAAACAAACTCAACAATTTTTCACTGAAGCGTAATATTATTACTAGTAGCGGGTCTATATCGGATAATGAATTTGCTATAGAAGATGAGAATAATGACTTAATTGAGGAACAGACTGTCTTGGAGCCAGTTATGCAAGACACGGCTTCGACTGCATTGTGGGAGGACAACGATACAATAGTAGAAGACCCAGATAAGCAGTTTTACCAAAAAGTAATGGAACCTGATGATTACAGCTCACTATCGGATTACAATGAATATATCAAAAGAAATACCTTCTCCAGTTCAAAAGCCAATATTATGGAATATGAAACAGCTCTCAACAAGATTGGGAATGCCGAAAAATTTACTTTCATCTAGGTCAATAAGTTAACTTTTTATGATGCGTCATCTTCAGCTGACTGTGAAAGCTGCTTAAATATTTCTCGTATTTTAGCTTTAAACTGTCCCGTAGGTATTTTTTCACACTCTCTTATGCATCTCAAACATGCAAGAGTCGTTATGACATCAACCGTTTTTATCCAAATCGTACCGTTAACACCGATGGCGACCTCAAACTCTGCCATCGAACCAATCATACTCAGCAGCGGATAATTATCATTAAATAATAGCTCCCTAGAGAAAGCAAGCGATACTTGAACGACCATGCCTCCGTCTAGAAGGCCAAACCCAGCATCTTTTCCTGAGGTAGAATCTATACATTCAATTTCAGCCTCTAATTCTTTGTCTGCAGTACAAACCCGTGCATAGCACAAGTCACCTACCTTTAGAGTTGGTCTATTTTTCTTCGTAGCATTTGGAAATGCCATGTATGAGAGAGAGACCGGTCCAGAAAAGTTTGATAATGACACTCGATAACTGTCTCCAAATGACCCTGTGATTACTCCTACAACAAGATCTCCAACAGATGGATTATACCTTTTTGAATTGTAATCGACATACACAGCTTTCCCCCTCTTGGTTTCGTTTATATGTTCCATACCAGCCTCCACTACTTTTAATTCCTGAGTTATTGGATCGCAGTATATGCCAGGTCCCACCGAAATTTGTTGATTTTGCAAAACATCAACACTCGTTAAATCACCTGGCAGTACAAGGTTTTGCATCATAGCGTTAAGTTCAGCTCTATTAGTGTTTATTGAAATGGATAAACTTTTGGTACTCGACTTCCGCTCATTTTATTTTAAAATTTTTATGTCAAAATGTTAAAATTTCAAAATTGATAGACAATATGCTGTTTGGTTCTCATCATGACCGCATTACGTGAACAATGGACCGACCTTGAAGAAGTAATCAAAGAGGCTAAAAGGTCGGATCTCCAGGAAATGTTATGCGATCGGATTAGTTCCGCTTTCCCGAAATTGTTGTCGAATGGACTTTTATTGTATACATTTCTCATTGTTCTAAAATCCGTTACAGTAATTCCAAAGCCAATCAATTCCTTAATTTTGACCGCATTGCTTTCCCTAACCATGTATACGTACTGGAGGATCATTTCCATAGGCGCTGGCAGCCCACTGGATTATCCTATGTTAAAGATAAAAAATCTGGACGATGTTATGAACAGGAAAGAAGTGCCACCAAAAATCATTGCGGATAACTGTATTCTTGTGAAAAGTGACGGCAGTTTCAGGTTCTGCAAGACTTGTATGGTATGGAAACCAGATCGTGCGCATCATTGCTCTAAGTGTAATGTTTGCGTGCTTAAGATGGATCACCACTGCCCATGGTTTGCAGGATGCGTTGGATTCAGAAATGCAAAGTTCTTTATTCAATTTCTATCATATCTCACGCTCTATGCTCTTTACGTTTTTATGGCAACCTGTTATCAAATATACAGCTGGTTCGTTCAAAAACAATATCAAACTGAAATACTGAATCTTAATCTTCTTATTGTTTCCATTCTGTCAATGATTACTTCCATAGCAAATCTTGCATTTACGCTATATACGGTTTGGTTGGCGACTAAAAATGAAACAACGCTAGAAACATATCAGTGGAACGATGTGAGGCATGATCTTCAAATTTTTAGTGATAGTGTAGGTTCTCGCATGTCAAATACTGAGAATGTCTTTGACTTGGGTTCGAGAATGGCTAACCTTAATTCAGTTATGGGGACCACTTGGAAGGAATGGATACTTCCCATAATACCATATTTCCAAAGAGATAGAGAGAAACTAGAAAATGCAGGCTTGCATTTCCCGATGAAAAAAGATAGACTTCAGATCTATCGGCAAAGTGTCGAACTTCAACAAAGACTTCTTACAAGGTTTACTCCAAGATCTTCATTAGAACACATTTAGTGTTGTCACAATAGTATGAAAGAAAATATATTTTACTTTTACCTTAATATTACAGTTAAACTAAAAACGTAAACCAAATAAATTAATAACAAAATTAAGACTTATTAGATGACATGATATGAGAGAGGATGATGTATTTAGCACCCAATTCGGCGCGTCATATTAGCATCGTCAAAAGCACGGCCAAAATACCACTCAAACTGCGTTGGACACGAGCACCTGCAGCACTGTAAGGCAGGAAGGTAGCTGATGTTGTTTCATCTGTTATACTTTTCGAGGAAACAACCTCTGTCGCCAAAGATGAACCACCCAAATACTGCGTGGTGATAGAGAGAATTTCCCCCTCCGTAGTACTTTGTAACGTAGTTTCTGTTTTGATCGTCTCACTCGCCGAAGAAACACCTGTTTCCACACCTGTTTCCAATGATGAACCACCCAAATACTGCGTCATGATAGAGAGAACTTCTCCTTCTGTAGTACTTTCGAAAGAAGTTCCTGTTTTTGTCGTCTGATCGATACTATTTTTTGATTTTCCTGAGCTGGAAGAAATCACTGTGGCAGTGGTACAAGATAAGCTCTCTCCTGACATGAAAGATGTGTAAACTGTAACCTGGCCTGATAAAGTTCTAGTAAAAACATTTTCACCAGACACAACTGTTCTTGATAAAACATTGTTTCCGTTTTCTGTTGACACAGATGAACTGACAGATCCGCCGCTAGTTTTAATAGAGGAACTGATGGTGCCGCTTGATTTAATAGTAACCTTTGTATATTGAGCATCTAGGCTACTTGTCTCAGCTTTCGTTCCAACAGAAGATTTTGCTATGGTTGTAGAAGATGATGTGCCTTCGGAAGTAGACTCAACGCGTGTAGAAGTTGTCGATTTACTTGATGCTGTGTTCTGGCTCGATGTTCTGATCGTGCTGACTACATCTTCACTTGAAGTCAACGTGGAAACAGGATAGAAGGAGGTGATCTCTGTAACTTCGGCACCACTAGTGTATGTGATAATTGTGTACGTTAAGGATCCATTGTTATAAGGTGCAGAAGACGACGAAGTAAGGGATGTAAAGGTCTGAGTCCCGTTAATTGAAGATGTCGTGTTGAAATAGACCGAAGAAGCAATATTTTCTGTTGAGGATGATAAGTAGTTTGAAGATGTTGAGTTGACATAAGCAGAAGACGAAGGAGCAGCGGTTGTCGAGGTATTTGCGTAGCTTGAAAATGATGCTATCGTTGTATTCGTACTAGTGGAAATTATGCTGGTTGATGAAACAGAAGCACTGACCGAATTTGTTACCACACTAACGCTTGATTGAGAATCGGTTTCCACATTTGCTTCGGCGCTTAGATATGCAGTAGAATCGAAGTAAATTGAAATATCTCTCTTATACGAGGAAAGCGTTGGATAACGTAATTGAGCAACATTGGAAACAGAAGAGGTGTTGCCTGAGGTCTCTGCATAGTAAATAATACGGAATCCTTGGCCACCGGAAACAGAAGAACTTAGAGAGAAGGATATCATCGACTCATCGGAATCATCAGTGATTGCAGTTAAATTACTGACAGAAGATGGATTATTGAAAGCATCCAATGTAGTAATGACCTGGAAGTATGCGGCAGTAAATTTATAGCCAGATGATGCCAATGAGACAAACTCTAGCTGACCAGGATATTCGGCATATGGAATCATAACTTCAAACCATACCTGTCCAGAAGAATCGACGCCATTGTTAATTGTAGAAACAGACGTTGATCTTGCAACAAAGTCCAACGCAGAGACAAATGAAGGGCCAGAGGAAACACTGAATGTATAACTAATTGTTCCTACTTCAGTAGGTTGCACTGTTAGTTTTGTTAAGAAGTTGAAGGTACCGTAGGTATCTTCAGATATAGTGTTGAACGTTACGCTGAAAACGTTTGAAGAGTTATGGGATACATAACCAATAACTTCCACTCCTGACAAGACTTCATAAGTTCCAGTTGGGAAAGAGTCAAAATTAGCAGGAACTGTTAGTGATATTTCACCATCAAACCCTGCTGTCACAAAAATATTTGCAGAAATTATAAACCAGTTAGACGGATCGAAAGTCGTTTGGTCTAGTGAAACTGCATCTAGAATTTGGATATTTTCAAAGTACGCAGTTGGTGACGACGTTGAAGTGGAACTCGAAACAGAGGAAGAAGTCAATGTGGTCCCATTGGTTGACACAGTAGAAATCGTCGAACCCGTTGTTATATTCGTGCTGCTCAAACTCGTCTCAATGGAAGCATCGGAAGCACCGGAAGCACTGGAGGTAGGCTCTATACTGCTGATTTCAGCTGACAAAGAGCTCGTGCTCGTAACATTGGAATAGAGTGCATTTGCACATGATGTCAATGCGCATATAGCGAAATTTCTTAATAAAACCATACTTTTCACTCACGTTATCGTGACAGAACGAATTAATTAGTGATAGACGTGGCCTTTCGGTGATAGTCCGTGTAAAGAATGCTCCTACTACGTATGAAACTTCAATTCCAAACAAAGACTTTTATGTTGTTTTGAATTTACTTTTATATCCCACAACCTTCGCCCTTTACGAGAAACTTTGCTGGTCATAATCAGTTGCAATTGAAAACTATAATCTCCACAGAGCAAATACTACAAAATCGATACTATGCCGTCATATTATTCAACTAAAAACCACGAGACGCATATCAGGAACGTTCCTCTGTCCATAACCATGTTAAAAGATTCAGCACGCACCTACTAGGCTAAGGAACGGTTACTCACCATTGCTGGTTTTTCAGTCAGGAGTCATTCCACTTGAAAGACAAAAATCCTTAAATTCTTGCCTGATTCAGGTTGTATCACATCGTTATGATCATATTCAGGCCTAATTTACCGCCCACTGCTGGTTCATGATATATTAATACTATTATAAAACCAGCAAAACCTGGGGAAAACTCTGTTATGTATTTGTATGTGGTGTACGGATTCAATGAGCTTTTTTTCTAACCTTTGCACGAAACGAATTGTTCGGACATACAAAAATTAAATTAGCCCGCTGGTTCCAGATCCATCATCATAGGTTGGACTCGAGGTTACGCTATTCTTTGCAATATTACGTACTTGTTTCAGCTAAGTAGTGATGTTGTACTGACACTCAGTGGCTTAAAGATTTGTTTGTGGCTTATACTGGGACTTCATCAGCATAATTACTTTGTTTCAATAAGCAAAGTTGCTCTAGAGGAAATACAGGCGTTGAGCATCAGCATTGCAACCTGTTGTAGGAAGAGCTTGAGGAATAGGGAGCGACCAAGAACGGAGTATTTTTGTGTAGGGGATAGTTTAGGGGTGGAGAAATGGTATTGCCAATTTTAATTGGCGTTGGGATCACGTTAGTATCTGTGGCAGTACGATCAGGAGCGAGAGCTTGGAGCCAGTACCTGAAATTGACCCCTGAGATGATCGCTAAGATGAATGGAGTAAAGATAACACACACTAACCTTAAGAATTTTGGGACCAAGTACGATACCGGACTTTCTCCGGAAATCTTGTCAAGACTGGATAGGTATCCAGGTGGATTTTACATGAAGATGTCGGAGGCAGAAGCGTTGATGATTCTAGGCATTTCTCCAAACGATATTGAGAAACTGGACGATGAACTGCTTAGAAAAAAACACAGACGCGCGATGTTTATCAATCATCCTGATAAAGGTGGAAGTCCTTATCTTGCTTCTAAAGTCAATGAGGCAAGAGACTTGTTGATGCATAGCGTACTTATAAAAAAGTCACGTGGATAATAGATAAGCAGTGCGTAGAATGCTGTCTTAAATAAAATGTCATTCAAAAGAATTTTGTAAATATTCATAACGATGGTGTGCCAGGAATGGCATCAATGACTTTCCTGCCCGCATGAGTGTGCTTGTTCATTCGAAGGCAGGGTACTGAGGTATTGTCCAAATCTGTTTGTTGTGATTTTAAAGTTAATTTTCATCTTGACAATGACTAAATCAAGACCTCAGCGATCACATGGCAAAGTCAGGGATCAGCAAGGGAAGAGCGCAACTCCAGAATTCACTGGACGAGCTAGTCAAATATAACATGCCGCTTGCCAATTTGGAGTTCTTTGGTGACCATTCATTGTCATCAAAGATATCAAAAGACCTTTATGAAGAGTTCGCTAGCGAAGATGGTAAGGGTAAATTCGTCAAATTATCACTGCCGTCATATGATAGGTGGGAAACACCAACGATTATTACGCGATACGAATTGGCAGATACCCTGAGTTATTGTTCTGTCAACATGTCTCGTTCTGCAATCAATCTTTCGGTCACATCGCCAACGATTTCCCATATTAATGTAGAACCATTTTCCCCGAAAGATATTGGTGAACTTAAAACTATTGTATTTGCAGTTAATCCAGATTTGTACCAGGAGCTATCTAAGTTGCCAGAATACCTTCAAAAAGACTTTTTGAAACTAAAATTTGCTATTGATTTTGAAGAATGTGTTTTGAATTGTGGCCAAGTTGTTTATCCTTCATTATGCAAGGTTCAGTCGTGCATACCTAAAAACTATGGATTTATCAGGGAATCGACAGAAATAATTCTCATGCCTGATGAAACGCTATTATCTGGATCCTTGAATGGCGTTATTCAACTGGACCAGCAATCTAGCATATCCGTTGCCATTGAAATATTGAGCAACCCAGTTCCTGCCGAGTTAATCACCCCACCCCAACACAAAACAGCTGATACCGATTTGTTCGTGTTTGTTAGTTCAAACATTTTGATGAAACTCGGTGTTTCAAGTGGTACATTTGTAACTATTTCCGCCGGCTCGAAAGAAATCCTTGCTCAGCTATTCATACTACTAAATCCAAACACACTGAATCCAGACACGCTATATGTTACACCAAGAGTTAGATACGAATTTTTAGGTGAGAATTCGGTTTCTATTTGTAAATCAAAGTATTCCGTGGATGAACTCTCCTTATCCAGTGGTGTCACTTTGGCAAGAGTCGGGTGCGCGATGAATACCCAAAGGCGCTTTCAAGACATGGTGTCCAATCAACTTGCTCTCTACTTCAGAGGAAAAAAAAGAATTCTTAAGAAAGGTAGTTTGATACCAATTTCTTTCGATTCAAAGTTGGCTACCATGTATAATGAAGATGTTTCTTCAGGCGTTCCTGATGCATTGGTGTGGTTTAAAGTGGAGAAAATCGAAGGAAATTCGGATAGCCAATATTTTATTGTAGATAGTACATTAACCAAGCTCAGTACAGTTGATATTGTGAAAATGGATTTGATGTACGGCCTATCTTGTGATTATCAAAGGTATTTCAATTTAGAGCCAACATATAGTTTCCCACCGGCTATCTTTCCATACGCTGCGCGTTTAGAAAATATTCTAAAAACTGCCACTAAGTGTGCAGAACGAGGTATTAAAATCGGATCTAGGCTGCTTCTTCATTCTTCTAGCCCTAATGTAGGCAAAACTATGGTAACGAAGTCTATTTGTTATACCTTGGGTTTCCATTTCATTCACATTGATTGCTTGACATTAACTGCCAATTCAAGTGCTTCCGATGTAGCAAACAAGACGATCGGATATATGAGAGCAAAGATTGAAAATGTAGTACCATATGTCGTTAAGGCAGTTGTTTACATTTCTCACCTGGAGGCCATTTTAGAACAGGAGGAAAATCAGCAAGATCGTAATAGCTCTAAAGCTGTAAGAACAATGAATTTGGAGATGGGAAATTTAATATTAGAGTATTCAGAAAAATATCCAGCCGTTGTTTTTGTCGGGTCCACAAATAATGTAGATGCCATTCCATCTTCCGTTAGAACAAAGATGAACTTTGAATTAGAAATACCAGTTCCTAATGAAAATCAGAGAGCAGAAATCTTTAAGTGGTTCTTCCATCCACATGTTTGCAATAGAAGAAGTTCTTCCTTCCGTATAGTGCCAGCCACTGATGTTTCTATAAAAAAATTGTCTGTTCAATCTGCTGGTCTTACCCCATTGGATTTGAAAAGTATCGTTGAAGCAGCGAAGTCCAAGTGTTTTCAAAGATCCAAAAGAAATGAACTTGAAATAACTATGCAAGATATGATAGATGTGATTAATATTGCTAGAGACCGCTTTTCAGACCTCATTGGTGCACCTAAAATCCCTAATGTGACTTGGGATGATATTGGTGGTATGGATATGGTAAAGGGTGAAATCATGGACACCATAGATATGCCATTGAAGCATCCAGAACTTTTTGCATCTGGTATGAAGAAAAGAAGTGGTATTCTTTTCTATGGTCCACCTGGAACTGGTAAAACGCTCTTGGCCAAAGCAATTGCATCAAACTTCTCTTTGAACTTCTTTAGCGTTAAGGGCCCTGAATTGTTAAACATGTATATCGGTGAATCAGAAGCAAACGTTAGACGGGTATTTCAAAAAGCGCGAGATGCTAAACCTTGTGTTATTTTCTTTGATGAACTAGACTCTGTGGCACCGAAAAGAGGAAACCAAGGAGATTCTGGTGGTGTTATGGACCGTATTGTTTCACAGCTTTTGGCCGAACTAGATGGAATGAGTGCAGGAGGAGATGGTGTGTTTGTCATAGGGGCAACAAATAGACCAGATCTTTTAGATGAGGCCTTGCTTCGTCCTGGCAGATTCGATAAGATGCTCTACCTAGGTATATCAGATACAAATGAAAAGCAGATGAATATAATCAAGGCATTGACAAGAAAATTCAGCCTCTCTTCCGATATAGACTTGTTGAAAGTTGCTCAAAGTTGTCCATATACATACACGGGGGCTGATTTTTATGCTCTCTGCTCTGATGCTCTTCTCAATGCAATGACCAGAGTCGCGGGTGAAGTGGACAAAAAATGGGGACAGTATAATTCCAACAGAGATGAAAAAATCTCTCTTCGTGTTTGGTTTGATAAGATTGCCACTCTTGCTGATATTGAAGTTTTGGTCAATCTATCTGATTTTGAGAAAGCTCAGAAAGCTCTAATCCCCAGTGTCTCAGAAGATGAGCTTCGACACTATTTGCATTTAAAGAATACATTTGAATCACAGTAATCCGACCCTAGTGTGATAAACGAGTATTCTTATAGATAGTTTTATTGAAAGAAGGCTCCAACTACATGATTCATCCTTTGAGCCTTCTTTTCCTTATAGATGTAGGAGAACGATAAGAGGATATTACAAATGTATCAGATATGTTGCTTAAATAAATTATCCAATAGGTTCTCAATTCTGACTAGCCGTGTGTAATTTACATCGTACTTTATACACAAACATTCATCGGGCGGACTCTAGTTCCGTGATGTTGTACAAGGACTCCCCTGTCTTATAGTGACAGAGCGAAGGTGTAGGTGGGTTAACATAAGTGTTGTGCCTTCGTTATTAACGACCTTCGATCATTTTTTATTATTTAATGTCGAAAGAAGCACGAGAAAAATAAGTACTGACAACCTTCATTGGAATACTTTATGATTGTAGTCACTCCTAAAGAGACCCAGAATTTTAGCAGTGCGATTGCAAGTTGCATCCACGAAGAATAATAATTCATTGACATGGTTTACGAAGCAAAGCCATTTGATCCGATTGTGGTAAAACCAAGTGAAAAGAGAAGAGTTGCGTACTTTTATGATGCTGACGTGGGAAACTATGCATATGGTGCCGGACATCCGATGAAACCCCACAGGATAAGAATGGCACATTCTCTTATTATGAACTATGGATTGTATAAGAAGATGGAAATCTATAGAGCAAAACCGGCTACAAAACAAGAAATGTGTCAATTCCATACAGATGAATATATTGATTTCCTTTCCCGTGTAACACCAGATAATTTAGATATGTTTCAAAAGGAGAGTGTTAAATTCAATGTTGGTGACGATTGTCCGGTTTTTGATGGTATGTATGAGTACTGTAGTATATCCGGTGGTGGGTCTATGGAAGGTGCCGCGCGTTTAAATCGTGGTAAGTGTGATGTGGCTATTAATTATGCTGGTGGACTACATCATGCCAAAAAGTCAGAAGCTTCCGGCTTTTGTTATTTGAATGACATTGTCTTGGGTATTATTGAATTGTTGAGGTATCATCCTAGGGTGTTATATATCGACATTGACGTCCACCACGGTGATGGTGTGGAAGAAGCATTCTATACAACGGATCGTGTGATGACATGTTCATTCCATAAGTACGGGGAGTTCTTTCCTGGTACAGGTGAATTGAGGGACACAGGTGTGGGCAAGGGTAGAAATTACTCTGTCAATGTTCCGTTACGAGACGGTATTAACGATGCAACGTATAGATCGGTTTTTGAACCAGTTATAGGGAGCATTATGGAGTGGTATCAGCCGTCTGCTGTAGTTCTTCAGTGTGGTGGTGATTCACTATCGGGTGATCGTTTAGGATGCTTCAATCTCTCGATGCGTGGCCATGCAAATTGTGTCAACTACGTGAAATCCTTCGGGGTTCCATTGATGATTGTTGGAGGTGGAGGATATACAATGAGAAACGTTGCACGTACGTGGTGTTTCGAAACAGGCCTTTTGAACAACGTTGTATTGGATGCAGAACTCCCTTATAATGACTACTATGAATATTACGGACCAGATTACAAGTTAGACGTGAGACCATCCAATATGTACAATGTCAATACACCGGAGTATTTGGATAAGGTCTTGACACAGATTGTTAGCAATTTGGAACATACGAAATACGCACCCAGCGTCCAACTTAATCACGTTCCTCATGATCCCGAGGATAAGGGTGATGAGGAAGAGGACTCTGCAGAAGCCAAGGACACCAGGGGGGGCTCACAGTACGCCAGGGACCTACGGATCGAAAAGGAAAATGAGTTCTAGTAACGCTATGTACTATATTCATTTATTTAGAATCTTTTAGCCTTTCCCAATTTCACTGTCTACCACTGTATATTACCACAATTTGAATAGTGGATGGGTATATGGACAAGTTGTCGGTCATTATTACCTCTGCTCAATTTTTTTTTTATTGTTAGAATTCATGAAAAAGAAAAACCAACTTATTAAATGAAACTTTAGTAATTAGTACTACATATATTGTAAGTATTATACGTTATTTCCTAAAGTAAACTTGAATTTTGCTGCAAGCCTAAATATTCTCAAATTTATTAAAGTATGGCTGTAAAGGGTTTAGGTCAATTGGATCAGGAGTACGATGGGTCAAAACTAAGAGTTGGAATTATTCATGCTCGGTGGAACAGAAAGGTTATCGACGCATTGGTTGATGGTGCAATCAAAAGATTGACATCACTGGGTGTCAAAGAAGAAAACATTATTGTTGAATCTGTTCCTGGCTCTTTTGAATTGCCATGGGGTACTGAAAGGTTTGTAAAAAAGCAAGCCGAAAAAGGCACTCCGTTGGATGCCGTCATTCCAATCGGTGTGCTTATTAAAGGTAGTACAATGCATTTTGAATACATTTCCGATGCTACTACACACGCTTTGATGAATCTCTCGGGTTCTTTGTCTATTCCAGTTATTTTCGGTCTTCTTACTTGTTTGACGGAAGAACAAGCGTTGGCAAGGGCTGGTATCGATGAAGCTAAGTCAATGCATAATCATGGCGAGGACTGGGGTGCTGCCGCAGTTGAAATGGCTGTCAAATTCAATTGATCTATCAGTGGACCGTTAAGTTTGATTAAATATCTACTTAATAATGTTTTATAGCAATAAAGAATTTCCTCGTAGATTTGCTTTCTTTCTCCTCTGTCTGAGGGCATCCCTCTTTCTTTGCTTCATATCCCTTGTCCAAGTACTTCTGTTCGCCCAGAATGTTTCTTCCCAGTTCGAAAACTTTTCATCGAGACTTGAAGAAGGTTTGATTTTCGTCAGCCTTGTTTGACCAACTAAGAAGGGTGAATCAAAATGGGGGAAGAAAAGCATATTGCTTTTGGGTACACCGGTTTTCAATGGCTCAAGGATGAGAGGAGTTGTGAGGTCTTCGGGTACATCTTTTCTGTGGTCTATATCATCGTCTGATTCCTCAATAAGTTTGAAAGTTGTTTCCTCAGATGGATTTAATAAGTCCCTTAATTTATTCGTGGTAGTTGGGGCAGTACTTGATTCCTCGGGTGCTCCAAAAGTGGGTATAAACTCTTCTTCGGAATCAGAAGTATTTGATTCAGGTGCATCTTCAGTAGATGTTTTCATGTTTCCATCGTCAGAATCTTCAATAGCGCGCTGTTCCTTACCTTTCTGTGCTTTGTTCGGTCTAGATTCATCATCTTTTTGATAAATAGCCTGATACTCATAATCTTCACCTCCATATTCTTCTTCCTGATCATTCTCTATGAGCATAGGTTTGTCGAAATCGAATGTTCCAAGTACGGATGATAGTAAAGCGTTATTTTTATCCTTTTCATCCTCGGTCACCGCAGAATTCTTATTTTCCTCTGAATCCTCGTAGAGCATTGATAATTTGTTGCCTGCCTTATTCCTGAAGTGAACCACTTTACTTCTTGAGTAGTCCAGTTTGTCCACTACGTGCTCTGTTCCGCTTTTCCAATAATTGTCCACAAATTTGTATACCAAATCTCTTACATTTTTGTTTCTTTCGTAACCCCAAAGTTTCGTTTTATAACACTTATAAATCTTGATTTTCCCGTTAACATTAACTCTGAACGTTAAGTGGCGAGCTTTATATTTTGATCTCTCTTTAGTTCTTTCACGTCCTTGAACCACCTCTTTTCTATCTTTCCACGACATGTTAATATTCTCTAACTTCTTGTAGTGCTCCCATTGCTGTTTAAGAATCTGTTTTTTCTTTAGCTTTTCACGCTCATGGTCGGCATTCTCTAGCTTCCAACGTTGTTTCCAATCCATCTTCGCTTCAGAGACAGATAACATATTACCTTTGAACTTTACCCTGTTGAAGCTAGCTCTAAGCTTAGTAAATTCGTTTTCACTTTCGAACGTCATGTTGATATATCCATACGATATATGCCTTTCGAAACCGGTCTCTAATACTTCACCAAATCGTTGGAATCTTTTGTGTAGTTCAGCAAAGCACTCGTCGTGATTATTCAATACACGTCCCACATAAATCCTTTTTTCGATCATAGTGCACTAGATGATACGATTATATGCCTTTAAGACTATCTTAGCGGTTACAGCACTCGTCAGTACGTATTATCAGTTCATTGTTTTACAAATTATACAACAGCTCAAGCGATGAGATGAGCTTGAAGATTTGAACGCATAAGAATTCGTTTCGATGAAAAACCGTGCCAAACGATATCACGTGGTTTAAACTTTATCTGTAATTTTTTGAAAAACTTAGTATTGGAAAAGCCTTGTGTGCCAATATGATTACATTGGGAGTGGAGTGACTACTGGCAACAAATCCTCATCAATTGGTCAGGATGGATGAACCTATTGAGTATCCTCAGGCTCACTGGCCTGGAAATTTGGATATTCCATTGCGAGAATCGGAGGAAGTCGTTTCTATTGATTTGAAGAATGATTTGCCTGAAGACCCACAAGATTTGACTACTCTACTTGTTGAAGAAAATTCAGATAGAGAGCACTGGTTAACAATTGCTGGCTCTTATTGTAACAGTGGGAAGACTAGGGAAGGAATTAAGCTTGCCGAGCAAGCTCTTTCCCATTTTCCTGACAATCAGTCTGCTTTAATTCACACTTTTTTAACGTGGGCATATCTTAGAATGACCAAAGAAAAAGACACAACAGTAGAGAGCAGAAATCAACAGCTGGGTTCGGCGGAAAAGCATGTTATTGAAGCTTCAAAACAAGATCCTACTTGGATAGGTAACAGACTCGCTACTGTGGAATTGTACTTCCAAAGAGGCATGTATGATAGAGCCTTAGAATACACCGATATTTTTATTAAGTCTATCCAGGATGAAGATAAAAGAACTGGGACTCTCAATAAACCTAATATAATGTTCATTATGATGAGAGCAAAGTTGATGTATATTAAAAAAAATTATAGTGGCGCTCTACGATTATTTCAAGAGCTTCTACTACTAAATCCAACATTGAAGCCTGATCCACGTATCGGTATTGGTTTGTGCTTTTGGCATCTCAAAGATCGTAAAATGGCTATAAAAGCCTGGGAACGAAGCCTCGAGATTTCTGGCAAGGATTCTTGTTCTTCAATTCTCGTCTTATTAGGGAAGTTTCACGAATCTCTGAATGATTCTGATAATGACGAGATGTTTAAGGTCTCTTTCACAGCTGCAATAAAAGATTTGGAAACTTTGTACGGAGAAAAAGGATCTCACCCAGTTTTATTAGCATTGTTGCAGCTTTACTTTTATATGAACAACGACTACGGCAAGGTTATATCCATATTCGAGGAGAAAATCAAGCCATCTTCTCCTATAATATCCAGTACTGTATTTTCTGAATCTGCTTTTTGGGCTGGAAGAGCTTATTATGCACAAGGAGATTTCCGTCAATCTTTTTCATTGTTTCAGGAAGCATTGAGGAAAAATGAAGACAACCTCTTGGCCAGAATTGGTTTGGGTCAATCCCAAATTCAAAACAATTTGGTGGAAGAAAGCATTTTGACCTTTGAGAATCTATACCAATACAATGAATCCCTGCAAGAGCTCAACTACATATTAGGTCTATTATATGCTTCTAAGTGCTTCAATAAGACCTTGAAGTTAAACCCAGTTGAAAAAAACAAGTTAGTTGAAAAATCTATGCAGTTTTTGGAAAAATATGTGAGTTTGACAAAAGCAAAAAGTAATCAGCTGATTATTACGAGATCCTACATGGCGCTTTCTGAGCTTTCTGAACAGCAGCACAATTATAAGCAAGCAATCGACTACTTGGTTAAAGCACTTGATCAGTTAAGATTGAAGGGTGAAGATATCCCTCTAGAATTGCTGAACAATTTGGGCTCATTTTATTTTGTTTCCGGTGAGATTGAGAAAGCAGAGGAACTATTCAAGGAGGCTAAAGAAAAGGTCGAACAGGATGATTTGAAGCAAATCTCCTTAGATTTCAATCTTTCTAGGTGTTTGGAAGAAAAAGATGCGAAATCTTCTGAGAGCATTTATTCAAAGATATTATCGGCACATCCTGAATATATCAGTGCAAAGATTAGGGATCTATATTTAAAGGTCATTCATGCATCTGACTCGAATTTATCAGAGGAAGTTGATTCTTTCCTTGACAATAATGCATCAAATCTTGAAGTTCGTGCATTTTATAGCTGGTACTTGAAAAAGATTGGAAGACTTGGGCAACAAAAAATTTCTGAACATAATAAGCAAACGCTTATTAAATATGACTCCCATGATTTATACGCTTTGATTTCTCTCGCAAATCTTTACGTCACTATTGGCAGGGATCAGAAAAAAGGGGCTCAGAATTCTAAAGAAGCAAGCAAATCAACAGAATCGTACTTGAAGGCAACTCAATTATATCAGAAGGTGCTCCAAATAGATCCTTTCAATATTTTTGCCGCACAAGGGCTTGCGATCGTCTTTGCCGAAAATAAACGTTATGGACAGGCCTTAGAGGTTTTGAGGAAGGTCAGAGACTCTTTGGATAATCAAAGTGTTCACATCAATCTTGGACATTGCTTGCTAGAGATGAGAGAATTTACAAAAGCTATTGAAAATTATGAGCTTGCACTCAAAAGATTTGATAATCCGAAAAGCAAACCGTTGTTATTCAATCTTTTGGCTCGTTCTTGGTACATGCGTGGTATGAAAGAAAAGTCTTTGCAATGTTTACAAAAGGCACTATCATATGTTAAAGAAGCTTTGAAGGCGGAAGAAGCTAGAATTGGAAGTAAAATGATTAGTAGCTACAAATTTAATGTTGCTCTAATGGAATTCCAAGTCGCTGAGCAAATGAGAAGGTCAAATCCAAAGCAAAGAACCATGGCAGACCTGGAATCAAGTGTAGAAGGATTAGAAAATGGTATATCCTTATTGAAGGAGTTATTGAAAGAGAATAATGGTACCGTACCATTGGAACAATTGGAGCAGCGTATTCAATTAGGTGAGACCACTATGAGAAATGCTTTGGAGCGTACAATCGAGGAACAAAAATCCTACGAAAAGGGTATCACTGAAAAATTGGAAAATGCACGTAGATTGATGGAGGAGGAGCGTGAGAAGGAAGCTCAAAAAGAAGCTCAATTAAAGCAAGAAGAAGAACTCAAGATGAAGAAACAAGCCGAGGAATTCAAAAAATTGCAAGAAGAAGCCCAAAGATTGATCCAGGAACGTGCTGCTCAAGAAGAAATTGTCGAAGACGAAAACGACAACGATACCTTGCCGCAAGATGAGGATGGCGAATTCAAGGAAACTTCTAAGGGAAAATCAGAAAAGAGGAAAAGCTCTTCTGGATCTAAAACCTTGAAAAAGAGAAGAAGAACCTCTAAAAAGAAAATAGTGGAGGATGACGAAGACGTAGAAGACGAAGAGGCTGAGCTTGATGAGACGCAAAAGAATGGAGATTCAAATAAGAATAAAGCGGGACCCATCTCTAAGGAATTCATTGAAGATAGCGATGAAGAAGCCAACTTTACTGAAGACGGTGCGAACGATGCGAACGATGCGAGCGATGCGAGCGAATGATGGTAGAGAGCAATCTCGCTACTGTTTTTTCTATAGGGAAAGAAAAAAAACAATATTAACCACTCTATATTAAATTGTATAATTACTTCTGTAAAAACCATTTCTTCATATCTTTACAACTTCTATGAGTATCTCTATAAAGGTCCTTTTCAAACTCGTCAAGCGTTTGCAAGAACACGGCAGAAGAATTGAATTGATATCCACTTGGGTAGGCCGATCCACTAATCGCATGATTGTTGATTTCCTGTCCTCTTTCAAGTAACATGTCCTTCAGTACCTTTGCTAATTCTTCATCACTAAATAGAGCTGCCCACCTCTGCGCTAATGTGTAGAAATGTGGACTGACTGCATGCAAATCTATACTTGTCGCTCCCGATTTAATCGCATTTATCACCCTTGGCGCAAACAAAGCGGGTGGCAGCAATTCCACGAAGGGTACTGCCTCTTCCTCCTCATCCGCTTGCATACCAACCACAGCAAGTAACTGTACCATCCATAGAGGTAACTCCATTTTTGTATTCTTCAACACAGGGCCCCCTGGATTACCCTCAAGATACCCTAATCCTGGTACATCATAATTGAACCTACAGGGGAATCTTGTTCCATCCGCTAAAATATCGTCAATGTCATAGTATCCCATATCTGTTCACGCTAAATAAAAAAAAAATAAAATACTAAAAGGCTTTGACACAGGCCGGCCAACTCAAATCTCTGTTAGCTTTCAAGCTTCTTAATAATTTAATTCTTTGACCTACTTACTCATTTGGATTTCCATATTTACTTTTACCATGGTCAAGCGTGGCGATTCTTATTGACGCGTCTTTAAAATTGCAGACCGTATCACGTGCAATAAATTCAAGGTCAATACTCTCAGTAATACAATTTCGTGACACATTATTTCAGATCACGTGATTCATGCTCCTTTCTCTTCTTCTACGGAAATAGGCCCTCGGAACAAACCGGAGCTGGTCCCCGGCTAACATTTGTTATTTGCATTGGCCCGGGACCTAGCGCAAACCATCGCACGCAAACATCTTTACCTCTCTCTTCAGGACCAGCTGCTTTACCGGACCGTTGTAATGACAACAAGAACATTTTGATAGCGAACAAGGATTTGTTAGCAGAACAATCCGCAACCAGTATCTCGAAGAATGCTTTTTACTTATTATATCGATGACTCCGGGAAGTGGCTGAAAGAATTTTCGGCGTGATTTGGGCGATACGAAGTGTAGTTGAATGAGATTTGGGCGCAAGTTTGGGGTCTTACATAATTGAAGGAAAGGGATATCGAGAAGGAATTTGTTTGTCTCATAGAGGGACAAGCAAAAAGCTACGTGACGTTAAATCCCAGTTGCCCGTGACGGGTTAGTATACATTTTCCAATCAATGTGGTTTTTTTTTTGGCCTTTTTTTTCCGGAGACTTTAGGCAGTTTTCTGTCCCTGCCTTGCTGTAGTAGTAGATATAGACGCACGTAATAAATTCACATTTATATATAAATACAAAACTTGTAATGGTACTTTCGGCCAGGGCCTTCCACACGGGGAAAACAAAGAGATCACAGGTGAAATTTTCGACTTCTACGTGAGGGTGTAACTGACGGAAACGAGTTTTTGAATTGTCTTAATAATGGTCTGTGATTTGGTAGTTTATCATCCAACTTTAACTAAGTTGATTAGTTTTTTGAATAAAACTGCAGGTAGAGAGAAAGTGCTTAGATTGCTGCAATATTTGGTGAGATTCCTTGCAGTTCAATACAATTCAAGTTTGAATAGACAGTTGCAAGGAGAATTCACAGTGGTGAGAAAGATTTTGAGATTTTTGAAGCCATTGAACCATATCCAAGATGCTTCCAAGTTGTATGATAATAAGATTGCGCCTGATCAATATGTAAGATGGTTGTCAATTCTTAAGAATGTTGGGTACTTTGGTTACTTGGCTCTAGATCAAGTGAATTTGCTACGTATCTTGAAGTTGGTGCCATCCACGCCTACCACTGCAAAGAAGGTCCCTCGCTACACAAACTGGTTCTGGTTCTTGGCGTTGATCGCTGGTCTTTTGACCGATGTTCGTAAACTATACACTTCACAAAGAAAGATTGAGGCATCAGTGAAATCCGAATCTGAAAAGGTGCCTGCCAAGTTAGAGTCGTTCTACAATGAGAGATTTGCTGCTTTCAGAAGATTGATTTGGGACTCTATTGATACTTTCATTGTCTTGAACAACTTGAAATTCTTGAACAATGACGAATCCAGTATCGCCCTAGCCGGTGTGGCCACATCTGTATTCGGTCTACAAGATATATGGAAGGCCACTTAATCAACCAGTGCCAGTGTTGTTTTCAGTATTGCTCAATTCCAGAGTTTTATATCAGGTCAATTAACCTCACTTTTTTCTGTAACTCACTTGGATCTTGTTGGATTTAGGATTATTTCTGACAAAATGTATTGCTACTTTATCTATATAATATTTGTATCTTTGACAGTGAATTTATGTTTCATGTGAACGGAACTTAACTGTAAAATGCATTATTAATGCACAAATTATGTTGTTGATGTTGAACCACCCGTTAACGATTTAATGGTTTTTCTTCAGGAAATGGGTTCTTGATGCGCTAATGTTTGTTACCCGAATTTGTTGATGCTAAGTGTTTCCTCACTGTAATACGCGTAGACGGAGAGAAAATTCCAGCATGAAACTAAATCCAAGCATGATCTATACCAACATCATCACAAAGAGGATAAAGGCGTGCACACCGCAAATTCTCAATACTTTCGTTTGAGACATGAATGCAGGCCAGTACTTTAAGAATACTGATGTCTCAAGCACATCATCTCCGCAGATACGGCCTTCGGCTTCTGTGAATATGTTGCAACAACAGCAACAGCAGCAACAACAGCAACAACAGCAACAACAGCAACAACAGCAACAACAGCAACAACAGCAACAACAGCAACAACAGCAACAACAGCAACAACAGCAACAACAGCAACAACAGCAACAACAGCAAATTCAGCAAATTCAGCAAATTCAGCAACAAAAATTATTGTATCAGCAGCGGTTAAAGCAGCAAGAACAACAGCAATTGCATTTCGAGCAACAAATATACCAATTGTTGACAACACTCAATAGAAAGCCTAAAAGGCTCTATCAATTTAAGGAAAAAGCTGATGAGTTACTGAAAAAGTATGAACAATTCAAACCCAGCTTTGAATTTCACATCTATGAAAACAACTTTAAAATATGTGCACCAGCGAATTCGAGACTCCAACAACATCAAAAGACTCCACAGAACTCAAACGATGGGTTGATATTGAATAAAAACAATGAAGTTCTAGCAGATTTCCTCGAATATGTGGCTAGAGGTATCATTCCTGAGGCAATTATGGAAGTTTTAAGAGATTCTAATATTCAATTCTACGAGGGCTGTCTGATATTACAAGTCTATGACCATACAAACACTGTTGACATCAAACAGGAAACTTCGTCTCCACATCCATCCCAGCAAAAAGTGGAACAGAATAATGGCATTGCAGGACCTGGCTCCTTTGGAACCAAAAATGAAAAGGAAGCTGCTGGAGGAAAATCGTTCACCACCCTTAAGAGACCAAGAATGTACCGAACACTTTTGAGGCCTACAGATCTTACACACTACTATGATATGCTCTCTTATGCTGATCACACCCGTTTTCCTGATTCTTTGTACCAACAACTAGAGTCAGAGATTTTGACACTGACAAAACGAAATTTGAACATTGAAACACCCATCAATCCATATTTGCATACTGATTGTGTTTTGGATGAAGAATTTTTAGATCCTACATTGGATGAAAATTCAGGCCGTTGGAAATTTCCATTCCGCGACTTATGTACAGATCCAAAAACTAAAGGTGCTGTGGAACATATCGAATTGCATGAGGAACTACCTCAGCATAGCTCCACGTATGAGCAATTGATGTTAATAATGAGTGAAAAAACGACTACGACTACAGCAGCAACTCTTGCAGCATCATTACTTCGAAAAGCTGAAGCTAATGCGGCAAGAAAAGCGGCTACAAATGGAAAGACCTCAGGGTCTACTGCCGGTGTGGGATCGAATACCGTGGCTGCGGCTGCGGCGGCTGCGGCTGCGGCGGCTGTTGGAAGTGGATCTAGCACAGATGCTCAACAGTTTAGTAGACTTAAAATCATTGAGCATTGGAGGGTGGAGAAGGAAAGAAGAAAGAACCAGAATGCCAATTCTAATATGGTACCGAGCGCCTATAATACCCGTATTTCAATAGGTAACCCTACAATGAATCAAAGAACGATGTCAACCCAAATTGCAGACGGTAGTATGCAAGGAGCAGCAGGTGGGAACAAAAAGGGTGCGCCTGACTCTGAAGAAAAACCAAAAGGTAAAAGAGGCCGTAAATCAACCAAAAAAGCTAACACAAGTGCACCGACCCCAAAAAAGAGGGCTACTACCAAGAAAAAAACATAATATAATGTGCATGTTCCAAATAAAAAAATGTAACAATATAATTACAGTTGTATTTAAATGCAGGTCAATTACATCATTTGAAAGATTCCTTTGGATCGCTCTCTAAGAGGTATTTTATCAACTCATAGATATTCTGTCTATCCTCCGGAGTATGAACCCAAATTCCGTATACTTCCTTCGTCAAGGTTTTGATCATTACAAGGTCATCTCTAACTTCTACGCGCATTTGCTCCAAATCTTTGATCCCCTCAGAATTGAATAACTTATTTTTGTTCAGCACACTGTTAGCTGAGATTGCTATTGAGAAGTTATCAGGGTTGATCCTATTCATTATAATTAATCCATAATTGTAAATATCACGTCCGCTTAAGACTTGTGTCTCCTGATTTTCGGGCTGTTGTGAAGAAACTGCATCATCATACGTGCTTGTCGTAGGAAGCATTACATTCTTATCGCCAATGTCTCGTAGGTAGATCGCTAAAACGCCTTGGTAGTCCAACTTGTTCCATTTATCGTTACCCCATTTATAAACATTCGCGTGTGGTGTGTGAAATAACAACTGTTTTATTTTTGGGTCATATCTAGCAATAACATTAAAGTTGAGAGCCTTACGATATATTTCTATGGTTTGATCCACCATCGCAGCAAAGTTTCTTCGGTGGAATTTGTTAGAAATCAATTAATGGCTGCAAATTTTATGGAATTGTTTAAAAGAGCACTTTTTTTTTAGGCTGTACGCATGGCTGCAACTCATTTCCGCCAAAAAATAAGATCCAATCCTTAAGAGTCGTTCGAGAAAAAGCCTATTGTGACATCAAGTAATGAACCAATTAAGATATGAAACTCCATTGCTGCCCTTTTTGCTGCCCAAAAATGAAAACTCCAAAAGGGAGGGCCCTCAATTTTTGATGAAATACGAGTTTATGCAGCCGGGCGGGAGTTTTAAGACGAGAGGCATCAGCTATTTAATTGAAAAAACCTGGAAAGAGGCTTCTCCAGATGAAATTGTTTCCATTTTCAGTAGTTCAGGTGGCAATGCAGGACTAGCTGCAGCAAGGGCAAGTTCTGCTTTAAGTCTTCCATGTACTGTCGTTGTACCTAAATTGACAAAGAAAAGAATGATCGAGAAAATATCTGACGCAGGTGCGAAGGTCATCATTCATGGCGAACATTGGAAGGAAGCAGACAATTACCTGAGAGAGGAGTTGTTGATTGACGAACCAAATATGAAGAAGATTTACGTGCATCCTTTTGATGACCCAGTCATCTGGGAAGGTCATTCGATTATGATTGACGAGATTATCGAGCAACTCAGGGCCTTAAACATACCCGTTGATAAAGTAAAGGGTATAGTATGTAGCGTTGGAGGTGGAGGATTGTATAGCGGCATCGCTAGAGGTCTGGAGAAGCACCAGTTGCAAAATTCTATCCCAATTTATGCCATAGAGACAGAAGGTTGCGAGGTTTTGAATAAATCTTTACTTGCTGGACAGCGCGTCGTTTTAGACAAGATATCAAGTGTGGCAACTTCTCTCGGATCTACAGAGATAGCAGAGAACTGTTTTGAAAAAGCGAAGAGTTTAGGATCTAAGTCGATAGTCCTTGAGGACCACGATGTGGTTTCTACGTGTTTGAATTTTTTAGATGACACCGGAATCCTAGTAGAACCAGCTTGCGGAGCATCTGTTCATCTCGCATATAACCCAGAGCTGCTTGGAAAATTAGATGCTGATGCAGTTTTTATTGTAATCGTATGTGGAGGATCTTGTGCTACATATGAGGAGATTAAAGGAATGTTAAATTAGTAACTACAAAATACTTGAATGTTAAAAGGCAAAATAGGTCGGATCTTTTGAGATATCCTTTCTATTCTATCTTTCAACATACTCTCTTTCAATTTATCCTTTGGAACTAATGAGTAACTAATGGAAGACGTTCAGTACATAGACTTTCTTTTAAAATTTTTTGATAAACCTCAACACATCTTCCATTCATTACTCGCTCTTCTATAGAAAAAAGTAGTGACAGTGCTCATTCTACCGCGGAGGCTCTATCTCTCCCGCACGGTCTCTCTCTTCTTCGATAAAGTTAAAATGTAAACAATTTTGAAGGCGTTTCAACAAGAATTGGAGGAAGTTTTCTTGTAGAGTCGTGATTGTCTCAAAGTTTGCATTTTGTCCCGTCTAACAAATATGTGCTTCCCGTTAAAAATAGCCAACAAGAGCCTATAAGTTGTTTTAGGCAACCCTAGAAGCAATCAGCGGGTCTATTATTACGTCGGTGACTGATGTTAACGCACAACTCAGAATAAAGCTTAATTGCCAGTATTCTAAAGCCTTTTGAATGAAAAAGAAATGGGGGGTTATTTCGAAACTGATTGAACGAATCACTATAAAAAACGTGCCCATCGTGATAGTTCTCTAAACAATTTTGTCTAATTTCTTCTCTCACCTTCCAGTATTTGTCTCTTAATGTGCACCCCCCACCGGTACCCAGTCATGCTGCCATTCGAACCAAGTACTCGATGACAGGGCACGACCAGGGCTATATTATTGCTAGCTAGGGCTGCTGCAACTGCTCTTGTGGCAGTTGGGTTTCCCATTTTATGGGCAAGTCCTTTATAAGTCAAAGTAGTCCCCCGAGTTATTGCCTTAGCTGAGTCCCAGACCTTTCGTTGAAATTCTGTGCCCAAAAGGTATTCGCATTTGATATCTGATGATATCCCTCCAGATAAGAGATATTCAAAATCTCTGCACAAGTTCTCCAAGAACTTAAGTTGTTTCTCCTTAAGAAAATCTTTACTTCTCAGCAAATATTGCTCGTTCTTGTTGCTAATCTTGCTTACATACTGTTTGGCGTTTCGAAGCATATTTGTCTTGGACTGACCAAAACATGAAAAGACCAGGCCTCCTGTTGAGGGCTTAATCAATATCAAAGCATTCGTTATTGGATTATCAATGAATTCGTAGACCAATATGGTAGGCATAACCGGCATATTAAAATAACTATACCTTTCTTCGAGTTCCCCCACTTATCTCCTCTAAGATAATGGTATGATATTTAATCTCTGCGCGTCTTTGTTTCCAAAATTTTGGTAACGACTCGGGAGATAGGGTTGTCAAATAGTGACACTGGTAACAAATTCTTAATATGAGAGTAATCGATGATGCTTTGTAAGCTACGTGAAACGTTTTCACTATGCAACTTTTCTGCACATGTAACAATTAGGCAATTTTGACGTTCATATGCTGGATGCAACCAAAAAAAAAAGTAAGTGACGTAACTGAATTTGTCATATAGCTGGAGTTAGTTCCAATGATTCAGGATGATTGAAGAACAGTTGAACGCTTGCTAATATCAAATAAGTCTAAACGCCACCGCGTACTTTTTCCTTTAAATATCAGTTGTATCGATGTTTTTACAGGGAGACATTTGAACATTTGTTGTGTAAAAATGGTCTGTCAATAGCCTTTTTCTTCCACGTTTTTTCCTCGAGAAGTTGAGCTTTTATTAAGCTTTTGTATACCAAATCAGATGTGGCAATAGAGCGTCCTATAATGAAGCAAGTTCAAGGATATTTACCACATCCTATAATTTTCGCTTGTAGAACGACCACTGTAGAGAATTTTAATATATTTCCAAGTTCTGCTGTAATACCTGATTGAGAATACAAGTCTGGATTGAATTTGAAGAACTGCGAAGTAGACATCTAGATGAAAAAAGAAAACTAGATATTCCTAGAGTTAAGATATGCAGGTGAATGTTAGGAGGAGATTATAAAACATTTCAATTAAAATCTAAATAAATGACATGAAAGCTTTTCATTCGTTATTAAATCGGTTGTCATTATCCGTTTAGTTAAACTTTTGATGGTCATATGTGTATAAGAGCTCAAACATATAATCTTATTATTTCCAAAAACTACAAAGAAATCAAAGTGACTTGCAAAATGTATTCGTAAGTTTTTAGTAGTGTACCCAAAAAGAGGTTATCAGTCATGGAATCTTCATTATTGCTCGTATTCATTTATTTTGTTGGTAATGTTCTCCCTATCGATCGGGTGGTATGCAATATAACATCAGAGTACTACCCAACTGATATTTATAATTTTCTGGGTAGAGGTGCTTAGATTGTAAGTTTGTGATTTTGTTGAGTGCATAAACTCCCTTGTCTGTGTTAGGAAGTCTGCTAGAGAGGAGTCACGTTACAACATCCACTCATCAAAATATGCAACCTCTTTGTCTGTGCTTGATGGCGCTATGGCACTGCTGTGGTCAAAGATAGAAAACTCTATGTCACTTGACTTACTAGAATCCAGTGGTTGTGTCATCTGTAATACACTTTGCAGAGTGACTCGGTAACAATCGAATGCGATTTTTTCCAGCTTATCGTCATAGACCAGCACCTCGCATAGGGATCTGATATCAGGCTTGGTAAGTTGTTCGGTGGATATGCCAGACTGACTAATGAATCCAAGAATTTCTTCGATTGTAGTGTAGTTCTTGACATGACTTGAGTATAGCACTTCTCTTTGAGATGATCCAAAATTGTTAAAACCATTAGGGTAAGTTTTTTCGGAGGTAAAACGCCACACTATAGTTAGTAAACTGTTAATGAATTCAACGTCCAGCTCACTGTCTGTGAACCATGGCCCGCCAGTAACATCTATCGATGGTTGAAGATTGTAGAGCATATAAATTTTTCTCGTTGGAAATTTCACACTTTTGACACTTTTCACGTATCTTTGAGACTCTAGAGATTTAAGACATTTCAGAACTACATGCTGGTGTAAATTTGTCTTAGCTTTTATTGTTTTAGTCCATATTCCCTCCCTTCCGCTGGCTTCGATATAAGAATACACTAGGGCCTCATCAGATGTCATACCGCTCTTCTTTTGTGCCTCAGCCATATCTACAGCCTGAAACTTAAGTTCTTTATTTTGTTTTACTAGTTTTAACAAGTTTGTATCCAATAGTTCTTGTACATATTGCATCAGTTCACTCAGAAGGTTCGTATTTAAAAACTTCATTAGTTCTTCCTGCGAGAACAACGTCCCGATGTCTTGGGCGCACATTTTCTGGTGTAATTCTCTTGCGAGATCAGATAACTTCAGTGAATCTTGAAATAGTCCGTTCATTATGGAGCTGTTACCTTGTGTTAGCCTGACTATCTTAGCTTTCTTTGACTGCTCTGGGCATCGAACTGCTAAATTCATAAGCTTACAATTATGATTGATCGAGGATGCTCGTCAGAGAAATTTGGGAATATATTTACATGGCGAGAAAAAAAACAAAAAAGAAACACAACATCCCTTCCTAGTACAAAACTGACAAAACTGACAAAACTGAGTCCTGTTCTTATGTCTTACTGTGCTTGAGTATAGAATATGGTGTTCGGTTTATATTAGGTACTCATCTCAGGACGTATACTTCAAATTGAATAGCACCTTATATAAATTTTACTTTTTGTCTAACCTAGTCAATCTCTACCTCTGTTCAACAACAATCCATTTTAGGGCAAAATAACCTAAAACCAAAAAGACAATATTAAATACCACCAAAATCTTGATATCAAATAGTAGGTTTTGAACAAGAAAGCCGAATGTGCTCAATATCGTAGCGCCTGGTACCTCTATGTTGAGGCCATATTTTTTTTCTCTCAAGATTAAGGTTTTAACTTCATTGATAATGAGGGATTCGTAAGCATAGTAGAACACAGAGAAGTTCTTCAAATATTTGAAAGCTACGTTCGATATGTCTTTCGTGTTAATGAACAACCCGCTAAACAGAAGTGAGCCTAAAATGATTAAAACGCTGACGATGATTGAATTATTCAAATCCTTAAATAAAATTCCAATCGTAAGAATCTCTAAGGAAATTGCAAGATTGAATAAAATCAAAATACCTACGAACTTAAAGAAAGCATTTTGATTCATATTCAACCCAACCATAGGATAAACAACTAATGCCAGGATGAACGGTGGTAATACCCTTAATGGAAGCACGTCAGACAAAATTTTAGACATGAAATATGCTAATGGAGAATAATAATTGTTGGAACGTTCCTTTATGAAAATTATTCTTTCAAGTGAGAAAGAACTCAACCCAGTAAACGTTAGGAATCCAAAATAAGTCAAAATAAAGAAGAACAATCCTAATCTATTCTGAAAACCGCTAATGTCGTTCTCCACATTGTAGTATAATGAACCCAAAAATAAACCAAGAAGAAGCGTTAGGACGAAATTGCCTAACAATAGTTTGGGATTTCTGTAGACATTTTTGAATGTTCTGGACGACAATATTGATAACTGTTGCAAGAATGAAGCGCTATTGTAGGCTTGTGGGATTGCAATAGTTTCCTCATTGCCCGACGACAGAATCTCATTTATATCAAATTTCATCTTTTGGTAATGAGAGCCATTTTTAAAGAGTATATGAAGAATATGAGTGTTGAAACTCCCAACAGCATCTCCATCCGCTTCTGTATGAGCCAATAGGTCTCTAAATTCATCCCTATGCACCGCCAAATGTTCCCATTCCGTCTGAGTAGTACCTCCTGTTATTGACTTACGCGTTGGATCAAGATTGTGAACTGGATTTACAACTCTTTCTCCTGGTAGAGAGGCCTCTAAGTCATTCTCATCATTAACAGAAATAGCGAACTTGTTGGGTTCAAATGTTACATCTATTAGGTAATCAGCAATATTGTAATCAGGTGGGCACACGTACCCCTCACTTCTCAAAAATTCACTTACCTTTTTGGCCTCGCCAGAATATACCATTTCACCATGACTCAAAAGAACTAGCTTATCAAACAACTGAAAAATACTAGATCTGGGTTGATGAATTGATAACACTAATGTTTTATTGTAGTGGGTGGCCAATCTTACAAGGCATTCAACGACGTTGTTAGCGTTGTTAGCATCTAAGCCAGAGGTTGGTTCGTCGAGGAAGAGGACCTGAGGTGACGTTACCAACTCACATGCGATTGAAACTCTCCTCTTTTCACCCCCACTAATGCCTCTTTCAAACTCGTTACCTATCACCCTATCTTTAATATCGAAAATTCTTAACTCTTCTAATACGTCATACACCCTTCTTTGTTTTGCCGCGAGGCTCATTTTTTTAGGCAACCGTAGTAAAGCGCTGTTTAACACGGTTTCATAAACAGTTAAAGTTGGCAATAAATAATCTTCTTGGTCAACAAAACCTACAATCTTTGAATAATTTTCTCGATTAATATTTAGCCCGTTAATCTTTATCGAGCCAGAGACATGTCCTGTTTTGTTCTTCATTGCAAGAATATCTAGTAAGGTGGTTTTTCCCGCACCTGATCCACCCATGATGGCCAAAATTTCTCCTGTTTTTACGGAGCCGCTTATTTGATTCAAAACATATGCTGTTGCATCTTTCGATGAAGAAATTTGATAATCAATGTTTTCGAAGGTTAGAGCTACCGATGCATTGGCCTTATAGAGGTCAAACTCATCAGAGTCGTTGTCAGGAAGAGAAATTGGTCCATTATTGAAAAGAGGACTCTTGGAAATTGCAAACACGGCTAGAGAAGCTAGACATATTACTGCGGCAGAACTTAACAACAAAATTGAAATTGAAACGATGGATAGTTTATCCTTTCCGGGAATTTCAAAGCCGGGAATTTCAGTATAGTGAATACATTCTCCAGAATCACAGGTAAGTGTAATATAAGGATCACCGAATACTGTTAATATTAAGTCATTCATACTTGGTTCCTTGAATCTACAACTCCTCGTCTCGAGATCGCAACTAAACTCACCAGGACCTCTAATCGTTTCAGTTAAAAAGTCACTGATGTCAATCGACCCACGTTGACCACAAAGCATCTCTCCTGGAACACACTTACATTTGACATTATTACACTTGTAGTTGGACGCATTCTTTTCTAGATCGAATTCAAAAGCACAAGTATCCAACCCACAATAGAAACTTTCCATTTCATCGATCCAAAACTGAAAGTTACATTCGGCTGAGGTTTTATTGCAAGAAAATGTGACTTGCGGTTTTGAGCCTTTCAAAATTTCAACAATTTTTTGATTGGTCACATCGCATGCTTGGTGAAACTCCTTCACGATCATTCCATTTTTGTAACAAGTGCCCTTCAATCCTTCAGGCATAAAAGCGTCACAAACCGAGTCTTCTTGACAAACATTACAGTTGATACCTGACCAACCGGTTTCGCAGTCACAGGATTGAGTTTCGTTTCCTCTGATTGGTCTTTTTGAGTTCCCGTCGCTCAATGCTCCACATAATGGCTTTGAACAATCATCACCTCCAAACCCATCAATGCATTCACATCTTCCATTGAAAGAATTACACTCTGAAAATTGCTTGCACTCAAACATCGGCAGCATGCAATTAAAGCAAGGGGGGCATTGATCCTCGTTCGGGGCCTTGGCACGATCATTTTTTATTGATTTGACGCTACCTAGAGTTTCTTTTGCAGTGTGCGCACTAATTAGCGTCAAAGACATCAATGCAAAAATAAGCATCCGAATAGCTGATATTCGGAAAATCATAACGTATAGTTACCAGAAGCACCTGCGCTCAGTGTTTGGAAATGACAGTGCGTTCTTGTAGAATGAAACTAATTGCACGTATAGGAATACTTCTGCAAGTTCAACACCCCAACCCACCCCTTGACAGAAAAAAATCAAATATTGTTACCCTGTCATTTTATATTTACAAATGTCAGTGCCAGTGGTAAATATAATAACAAAATTCATTCCAATAAGAATATCGTGTTCAAGGCCGGAATAGCTTTGAATTGAGATTGTGATGAAGCGGTGCTAGTGCTTTCTAACTATATTTCAAGGTGGAATTTATGCAAATGATGGGTTTTTTCGTAAGTTCTGTTTCATATCGCTAACAAAGAAAATTTATTGTCGTCTCACGGCTTGGTGGGTTGTAGAACGAAAGGTTAAAACCAGAAATAGACAATTGAAGATTCTTCGCGTCAATGCATGTTAAATATTTTGAGGTTTGTGCAAAAAAATGGTAAATTATAAATTGTTTATGAACATGAATTTACATTAAATTATCCTTCGATCTCCAGTATCGAATCAGAAACTCACACATCATGACACACCACTTGTGAACATGTTCACTATCTAAACGAGAGAATGTATCATCTTCTCTATGCCATTGTGAAGGGAATGGAAATGGAATCAGATGTAGTGCTTTTATACCTCTCTCTACAAATGGTTCATGGTCGTCGGAAATTTTTACCCCACTCAAAACAGGGCTTCCAAATATTCGATGGTTTACTTTATGGTATAAGTTATAACTTCTCTCAACTTCAGCTATCATATTGAAGTATATATTCGTTTCAGGATAATAACTTGGAATGGTAATTGGTTCATCTCCACCCAGTAGGTCTAGAACGACAAGGAGATCGATCCATTGTAGGCTTCCTTCTTTTTCCCATTTGTTTGCCGCGAATCGAGATCCATATAATGAATCAGTTCGCGTCCATTCATGAATGGCTTCTTCGCCATCAAAAAATATGATTTTAATGCCGGTAAAATGTTCTTTCAGTATAGGCTCTAAAGAGCCTTCGTCTTCAGTCAACACATAATCAATAAATTTTGCAACATAAAGCGCAACTGCACATGGCGCAGCGCTGTCTATGGCTCCAACAAAACCTGCAGGTTCGAATTTTGAATCATAATGGGTACCAATAGCCAGCACGCTATTATTTGTACCTAAAGAAAATATGAGATTAGTGAAGTTATGCCCATTTTCTTGGAATTCTTGTGCCTCAACCCTCCAATCCTGATTCAATCTCGAGAACTGTTCAACTAAAAAAGATTGTATCTCCAGAGAACCCTTACTACTAGGAGTACGTACCTTGTCAAAAGGGAGTAGTAAACTTCCATTGTCCTTGTC
This sequence comes from Kluyveromyces aestuarii, assembly GCA_003707555.2. NCBI lineage: Eukaryota > Fungi > Ascomycota > Saccharomycetes > Saccharomycetales > Saccharomycetaceae > Kluyveromyces > Kluyveromyces aestuarii. The sequence goes on from PPJO02000002.1 coordinate 540,583, forward strand.
ATCTAAGCCCATTAGCCTTTTTATAGTTGAGTCATAGTAGTTCTGAAAAAGTAAATTCCCAAGGCATAATACTTGGAATAAGATGCACTGGAGCACATTGCGAGGATTCATTTATTCTTACTCAAGCCGCGTAAAGAAAATACCGATATTCATTCGCTAGAAGATGCAATCACCAGGCCCCCTTACGTGTAACAGTTTTCTGTTGATAAACTGAGAATATTTTCTCCTTTAATGTGCTTGAATTGTGACCAATTCAATTGAGAGCAAAATGTAGATAGTTCTCTTATATCTATATTTAGAAAAGAACTGAGCAGGAAGGATTTCTACTGCTCGATGAGTTTTCTGGCTTGGATATTATTAGACGTCTTGTAGAAGCCATTACTTACTAAATAATATCATGTATCAAAAAAATTACATTTTAAGGCAAAGACCAAAAACCTTGATTTTGGCTTCCGAGTGACGAGACACGAGAGGCAAGAAAGCCTCGATACTTAATAGGGTTTCGAGAATGTCACAGATAGGGCAAGACTCACTTGATGTTCCTGATGGAACAGTGCATAGTAAGAAGGTTGATATACCTGAACTAATTGCCCAGAAACCCTTACTTTCTCGTACAACTACAGATTTAGACACTAACCCCGTCCTATCAGACCTACAGGTTCCAACACCTATTGGGATTGATATACTAGAAACTAGTGAGGAGGATGACGAGGCGCACTCTTTCAGTATGCCCCTGCCTGATTCAGGTATTGTACCAGGCCAAATATCGGAAAGTGAACCTGAAATGGGCGCACCCACAATATCAGCCATTTCCACCGATGAGGATATTGCAAGTCCTATACAGAATAAAGAAGATAATGCAGAAAACTGTGATATAGTCCATCCTTCTTTAGAGCGTGAAGATCAGCCAAAATCCCTGCACTTTGCGTTAGGAAATAGCGCTAGGATGAAAAGGTCAAGCATCTACGAATCAAAATCTACAGTTACTGCCATTCCCATAAGGGCGCCCTCTCAATCAAATAGAAATATTCACAGTAATTTTCACACAGACAGAGATGACGCAATGTCAATGAAAAGTGTTTCTTCATCTTTAACGGCCTCTTTCTCAAGAAGCTTCCTTTTCGGCTTTTATGACAAAAAGGCCAAAAAAGAGACTAAAAACAAAAACGTATTGGCGAGGGAATATTGGATGAAAGATGAAAGTGCAAAAGAGTGCTTTACATGTGCCAAGCCCTTCACAACGTTCAGAAGAAAACATCACTGCAGAATTTGTGGCCAAATTTTCTGCAGTAATTGTACATCTTTGATCTCAGGTGAGAGCTTTGGATATAGCGGTCGGATGAGAATATGTGGTAAATGTTATGAGCATTCCCTCAACTATGAAGATTCGAGTGAGGAGTACACAGATGACGAAAATAAGACCTATGACCAGATAAGTTCTCGACACCTTGAGCAGGACACTAACCAATTATACGATGATGATGCTCAAAGCATCTTAACAACCAATGCGGATTCCAAGCATTACTTGAATACACCAGAACCGCCGCCAAGGATGGCTATTCCAGCTACCAAGCAAGGAGAATCTTTAGAGATTTCCTTCCATAATGGAAATGGTTTTCACGCATTTCGCAAAAGTAGACCACGGAGAGGAACTCACGACAGATACACAATACATGACCTTGACATGCTTTCGCCCATTCCTCAAGAATTCTCAGAAGGTACTCACTTGGCCGATAGGCCTACACAAAGTAGTAAGGGTCCTCAAAGAGCAAATTTACGGCAATCATTTGCAAGTTACTTAGGTCACAAGGGTGGAAATACGCTACTTCCAGACAACGTTCCAAAGACCAGCGTCATGAAGACGCTTGCCAGTAACAATTTCAAATTCGAATTTAATTACGACATGAAAAACTTCCACAATTATTTAAACAAAGAAAGACAAGGCTCCTCGTACCATGAACCCATATTGTTATCCAATCTTTCGAAACAAGATAGCACCGCGAAATTTTTAGAGCTAGGAAGTGAGAGCGAAGATGGCTCAGAAGATGAAGCATCGATGTCATTGTACACTGCTTTGAATGACTCCAACAAGGGCGATAAAAACAGGACGAGGGGATTGCGTAGTACAACGAATTCCACTCAGAGGGCACAAGCATCTTTGCAGAGAATGCGCCAACGAAGGAAAAGTAAAAGCAGGTGGGCTAGTAAGGATCTTGGAGGAAAAGGAGATTTTAACTTCTTAAACTTAAGTGCACCTAATTTGGTAACCGTTGTAAGTAATGATTTGAATTTTCCAAAACAAGAACCGGCCACTTTCAAGCAAAAATCGAAACTAGACTCCAACTCAAAGGATATTCGAAAATCATCGTCTCCATACGCTCTCTGGAGAAGATTATCGATCGAAAAAAGAGACGAACTGAATGAAGTTTCCAAACTACACATAAATGCTCTTTTGAAACAAGCTTTAGAAGATCAGGGTATTGTCAGTTCCGATGAATGGCATCCTATTTTTGACAAAATGATCCATCAAATTCAAGCAATAAACCTTGATGCTCGAAAGTCAGGTGATATAGATTTCAAACAGCAGCATGTCAAGATAAAACGGCTTCCAGGTGGAAAGGTATTAGATTCTGAAATCATAAACGGGTTGCTTTATTCAAAGGGCCTTCCTCTCAAATCAATGCCACGACAAGTTTCCAATCCAAGAATTTTGCTCGTGATGTTTCCGCTCGAGTACCAAAAGCACAATCACCACATTATAAGCTTGGAGTCGGTTATGGCTCAGGAAACAGAATATCTCAAAAAATTGGTACTGAGACTTTTATCCCTTAATCCGGATGTTGTCCTAGTCGGTGCTAATGTAAGTGGATATGCCCTTCAATTATTTCATGAAGCAGGTGTTGTTGTGCAGTACAATATCAAGCCTCAAATTATTGAGAGAATTTCAAGGTTTACAGCATGTGACATCGTTATCACAATGGACAAGCTTTCTAATAACATAAAACTTGCCGTTTGCGATAGGTTTGAGGTAAGAACCTATATATACGACAATATTAGTAAGAATTACACCTTCATCACTGGATGCAAGGCACAAGCTGGCGTCACTCTATTATTACGAGGAAGTACAGCTGATTATTTGAGAAAGGTTAAGGACGTTTCAGAGTTTATTGTTTATGCCGTTTTTTCCATGAAACTCGAGAGCTTATTCCTTAACGATAATTTTTTGCAGCCTAATATTGAATTGTATAGGCTACAATTTGAGCGAAAAACTATCAAGGAAAATATGACGGGTTACTTTTCTGAGTTCTTAGAAAAATTTAAGGGCAGGTTCCTGTCAGTCTCCCCAATGGTTGATTTTCCCATTCCCTTTTTGCTGCAAAAGGCACGATCGACAGAGATCAAATATAATGAAAAACAAGCCCTCCTGAAGTCTCTTGAGACTGCTTCCAATGTCATCGACTACCGAGAATCTGTAGATATAAGCAAGATTCAATTAGAAACAGCCTTGACGCAGAGGGATATCAAGTATTTGATCAAATTTTTAAATGAAAGTGAGGTCAATGAATTAAAAATTTCGTTTGACAAATACAAAAAACAATGGGAAATATATCATGCTCTTTCACAAAACATGTTAGCAACAGGGCCTCACCAAAGTATTTCTGTTCTATATTCTGTCATATCCAAAAAGACCACTACACCCTGTATAGGTCCTGAAATTGTTACTATTGACTTTTTTTGGGAGAACGATATCTCTATTGGGCAATTCATTGAAAACGTGGTTGCAACCGCATTCAGACCATGTGTGGAAGGCTGTGGTGAATTAATGATCGATCATTATAGAAGCTATGCGAATGGCTCCGGAAAGGTTGATGTAATAGTTGAAAGACTCCATAGTAAACTTCCAATGGTGAAAAACATGATATTCACATGGAGCTATTGCAAAAAGTGCGGCTTATCTAGTCCTACACTCCAATTGAGTGACAGGAGCTGGAGCTACTCTTTGGGTAAATACCTTGAGCTTATGTTCTGGTCTCAATCTGGTAGTTTAAGCGGTATAGCAAACTGTCCACATGAAGTCTCAAAGGATCATTTGAAATACTTCAGTTTAAATGATATTGTTATACGGATGGAATACTCGCCAATTGATGTTCATGAACTAATAACACCAAGCAACATCATTTCCTGGAAACCCCATATCGACATCAAGCTCAAGGTTGAGCTCTACTACCAAACATTGGAAAAAATAGATGCATTTTATGGCAGTGTTTTGGAGCGGCTGAATAAACTTAAATTTGACAGTATTTCAGAGGCAAAGATGGAGGCGGCTAAAGATCGGATTGAGCAGCTCAAGATCAATGCAAATGAAGAAAAAACGGTTCTACTTTCAGCTGTCGAAGAGGTCTATACTGAAACACGTGGAAATGAGCATTTGAAACTAAATTCAACGATTAGAGCTTTGCACGATAACGCAGCTGGATGGGATGCTGAATTTATAGAATTTGAAAAATCGTATCTACCAACTGAGAAGGATATCGCCCGCATAACGGCTCTCCAACTTAAAAAAATGTTTGTAGATTCAGGTGAAATATCGACTGATTCTGCAGAGAAGGAGTTGAAAGATTCTTTTCCAGAAAAAGATGATAAGGAGAAAGCTTCCAAAAAGGAGTTTACTTCAGAAGTTCAAACGAAAGTTGCTATTCCTTCTTCCTTGCCAAGAAGGCCTGTGCTTACCTCGAGCTTATCCGTTCCCGTGTTAGATAAAAGCACAGGCCATAGAACTGCAGATGATCAAAATAGTTTTATGGACGCGAGGAGAAATTCACGATCATCTTACTCAAATGACGTTATTCACACTAGAAAGCTGAGTGTGAATAGCAACAATAGTGGAACTACTCAGCAGAGTAAAGATCATAATTCAGACAGCAAAGTCGGTCAGCTAGCATCATTCTTCGATCAAATCCATTTCGATGCCCTATCCAGGGAATTTGAACTTCAGAGAGAGATAGAAAGGCTACAGGTCAACAAAAATAAGTATAAGGCGATAAGAGCTAAAAGTTTAAAGCCCATAGTTGAGATATACAAAAACGTTCAGGATGCTGTGCAAGAGCCAATAAATGTCGACAAAAATGGCAGGGTATTACCAAATACTCAGTCAAAACTGGAAAATACTCAGTTATTTTCTTTACCTCCGCAGACGTTAAACAAAGGTCTTGAGAATGAGCTAGAAGAATCTATAAATCGTTGGTCGGAAAAAGTACTACAGACACAGACCAAGCAGCAGGGTAATGACCTCGCTACCAAAGCTTCAAATGAGCCATTGCCTCCAATTACTACGATAACAACAGCAAATAAAGATGGGACGAAACCAGATACGGAGCAACTGGTGATGCCCTCTCAAAAAACCTCGCTTCTGACGACTTTGAGCAATTTTTGGGCTGACAGGTCTGCGTCCTTCTGGAAACCTTTAGCCTATCCCACGTCTCCAACTGAACACATTTTCATGGACAACGATGTGATCATACGTGAGGATGAGCCCACCTCACTAGTAGCATTCTGCTTAAGTTCAAATGACTACCTCAAAAAAGTTCATGCCATGCTCAAGAAGACTATAGAATCTTCGGATGTAGAATCCTCAAATTTAACCCACGATGGTGCATCTGAGCACACTGGATCTAAGGATTTCCTATCCGAACATATTTTAAACGACAATGTTATCAGCGCAAGTGACGAAAATTTGGAGTCTATCATGACGAAAAAGACTGGAATGCACTTGAGGTATCAATTTCAGGATGCTAATACAATTATGTCGTGCAAGATATTCTTTTTTGAGCAATTTGATGCTTTTAGAAAAAAATGTGGTTGCGGTGATGAAAAATTCATTCAAAGTTTATCAAGGTGTGTTAAATGGGATTCTACTGGAGGTAAAAGTGGAAGTGCATTCTTGAAAACTTTAGACGATCGATTCGTTATAAAAGAGTTATCACATTCTGAGTTGGATGCATTTGTTAAATTCGCATCGAGCTACTTTGAATACATGAGTCAAGCTCTCTTCCACGAGCTTCCAACAGCGCTAGCCAAAATTCTTGGTTTCTATCAGATTCAGATAAAAAATTCTGTGTCAGGAAAGAGTTTTAAGATAGATGTTATTATAATGGAAAACCTCTTCTACGAAAAGAAAACATCCCGAATATTTGATCTAAAGGGTTCCATGCGTAATAGACACGTTGAACAAACAGGGAGAGAGAACGAGGTCCTCTTGGATGAAAATATGGTTGAGTATATTTATGAGTCACCTATTTTTGTGAGGGAATATGACAAAAAGTTACTTCGTGCCTCTTTGTGGAACGACACACTATTTCTTGCAAAAATGAATGTGATGGACTACTCATTAGTCGTAGGTGTAGATAATGATAGCCACAGCCTAACTGTTGGTATTATTGACTGTATTAGAACATTCACATGGGACAAAAAGCTAGAAAGTTGGGTTAAAGAAAAAGGCTTGGTAGGAGGTAACTCCAAAGAACCAACTGTTGTCACACCTCGGCAGTATAAAAACCGTTTTAGGGAGGCAATGGAAAGATATATATTAATGGTTCCTGATCCTTGGTATCAAGAAACGGGTAATTGAACATCAAAGGTACATAATATTTTAAGAGTAAATTGCAATAATTTTTTATTAGTGCGGCCAGAGAAAATGTACTTTATCAATTAAAATTTCTGCTTCGTGGAAAATTGGACTCTCAAAATCATGATTCAATTGGAGAATTGGAATAACTACTCATTCATTTTAGAGACTTTCTGACGAAAAAAAAAATGGCGTCACAGACAGGATTCGAACCTGCGAAGACAAAGTCCAATGCCTCTCTATTATTGAATAGCAGGGCATCGCCTTAACCACTCGGCCACTGTGACCCGTAGTTGTTGATGTCATTATGTAACTCGATCTATAGGTATCTTACTCTCAACCTATCTAAATAGCTCAATCGAAGGATAACTGACTCGAACCTCTCGTTAGTTCTTATTATACTGTTCTTACGTATACTAATCCTTACTTCTTATGTATAAACACGAGACTAAATATAATTAAGACCGTAGTCTTGAAGTTGGATAAAAGACGTTTCTTGACGAGCTTTTATACGTTTTCCTGGAGTCCCAGGTATAACTTGGTTCTTAGATCTTAACTTGGAATCTAATTAACACGTAGCTAGAGAGCCTGCTGATTAATTAGATTCTTACTCAACTTATATTCATTTATTGACGCTGTCGTTGATTTCCTAGTTAAATCTGACTTCCCTGACTTCAACTGATATTCACGTGAACGACACAAGAGATGCTTATCACTTGAAAGAACGATTAACTACAACGTGGAGCTATTAGTTACAGCGTGCTTGCAAGTAATCGATAATTAGATAAACGTGCTCTTTGAAGAATGGTATAAAACGTCGTCGAATAACGTCTTTTATCCAACTTCAGGTTATGATCGTAATCATATTTAGTCACGTGCTTAGTTATAGGAAGTAAGGATTAGTATACGTAAGAACAGTATAATAAGAACTAACGAGAGGTTCGAGTCAGTTATCCTTCGATTGAGTTATTTAGATAGGTTGAGAGTAAGATACCTATACACCGAGTCACATTATAACATTTGGTAGCGCCGCTTCGTTAGTTTTACACACTCAACATTCAATTGTTTGCGACTGTGAGTTCTGTTCCGCAACCGGCAACCCACCTGCGTATTTTCTCTCCTCTCCTTCTTCCCTTCTCTTCTCTTATTTGGTTGTGTTGTTTTGGTTTTTGTTTTTTTTTTTTTATTTTAATACTTTATTTGCATTTAATTCAAATTTATATATACTTAAATTTATTTATTTTAATTAATTTAATATTCATACATTTTATTTCGTTCACCATTTCGCCATATGTATATTGTCATGTTTCACTCGTGTTTATTGTCAATCAATTCTATCTACTCACTCTCTTGGTGCTTGGCGATCAACAACACTATGCTTGCTGATCGCTATAAGTCACCCGGAGCGCGCGTTCTACGTATTAACTACTTTCCAGTAGCTTATGCCTATCTGGTAATACATCTGACTACCTACCTGTGATATGACTAGCTCATCTGCTAGCTCTGAGTCGCTGCAATTTGACGTATCTTGAGCACCGTAGCACTCGTCATAACTGTAAGATCCATACCATGAGTATGTCTTGCGACTGTAACAATGGCTGCTTAGAGTGTTGGTCGCCTGGTAGTAAGTCTTACTGTCAGTGTACCCAGGACAGTCATGGTGCGGCCATACTGTTACTGATAGTTTGTATGATGCTGGGTTACCTACCATGAATGCGCGTATTGGGTTGCGAACACCGTCGCAATAATCTGTTTCTGGATAGAGTTCGTCGTTACTATCACAGTCCCCTGAATCCAGAGACATTCTAAAGATATAATATTCATGATACTTCGATCTAGGCGTTGGCAGGGTAGTGACAGCATCCGTCCCAGCTTGAGTGTTGAGGCAGTCACTAACGCTGCTCCACGACTGACTCGCATTAATATTTATGGGTCCCAGACCTATCTCATCAACAGTGCCGACTCTAGTCAGCCCTTCGTCGTAATCCGTTAGAGGTCCTTGGACACTGAAAGTGCTATTAGTATAGTAAGTAGACCAACAAGCCTGGGCTACAGTATTGGCTATCGTTGCATTGTAGTTGTCATCTAAGATTACTATCGCGGGTGTAGTACCTTCTTTATACATGACTGTACTGATGTTACTATTAATTAACTTACCATAGTTGAATTCTATGCAACGCATCAAATTGATCAAATCGGAGATATCTGAATCATCAGCTGGTACCTTCAACCATGAGCGGTACGGAAAACTGATAGTACTGTTATCGGTATCAATACCGAGTGATAGCCGGAAGAGACACAGAAATGATAAACACGTTTCAATTATAGGGACTAGCATGCTTATTGTATTTTTTCAAAATCAAAAGGTGAACAAGAAAGTTCATAAACATCAAAAAAACTTACAAAACTTGAATACAAAAAAATTACAGGCAAATAGTATCAACAAAAAGAACGTGACCACTTCAACAGTCACATGCCCTAATCAGGTATGTCCTATCTACATTGATGGTCCAATAGAACCTTTGGTTGGCTCTAAAGAACTCCTAAAATTATCAACACCTAAAGGCACTCAAAAAGTGTTCCTCGAAACATTACTTGACTCAGGTTCGCCTACGACCTTCATAAGAGAAGACAAGGCACATGAATTAGAATTGGAAATACAAGAAACGCAATCTCTGACGTTTAGAGGCGTGGTGTCAGAAGAGTCTGCAAAAACATCACAAGCTACTAGAATCCGTTTAGAATTTAAGAGGCACGGTATACGAAGTCGATGTATACGCGAAACCACATATAACGAATGATGTGAACTTGGGTATTCCAATAACACGACAATATCCAGAGCTGGCAACTTGGTTACATACAGAGCCAGATAAGTTCATTGAGGTCGAATACATAGTAGTCTTAAGCGACCTAGACGCAAAGGTTACCTGGGCTGAAAAGTTAGATGAGGCTCAGATATTGACGGTTAAGATAGAAGAAGTCAATACAGAACAGAATAGTTTCAAGGACACTCCAGTCTGGTTCCAGAATAAGTACCAAGAAACGGTCAGAGGGGATCTCCCACCAAGGACGGAGAGGAATATAGAAGTCGAACATGATATTGTTATTAAGAAAGGAGAAAAGTTACCCGGCTACAACCATACAGACTTACACCGAAGCTAGAGAAAGAAGCTCAGAAGCTAGTAGCAGATTTATTAGAGAAAGGATTCATTCTACCATCCAAATCACCCTGTAGCTCACCAATGGTGTTAGTGAAGAAGAAGGATGATAATTATAGGATGTGTATTGATTACCGAAAGCTGAATGAGGTCACGGTGAAAGACCCATTCCCTCTACCAAGAATTGAAGTAGTTTTAGCAAAGATAGGACAAGCTAAACACGTTTTCACTTTAGATTTACACAGTGTTTACCACCAGATTCCGATGAACTGGCGAGACCGTCATAAAACGGCATTCGTAACACCAACGGGAAAGTATGAATACACAGTCATGCCATTTGGACGTTTAAATGCACCAAGTACTTTTGCAAGATTCATGGCAGATATATTCATGGATCTTCCCTTTGTTTGTGTTTACTTAGATGACATTTTAGTATTTTCCAACTCGGAAAATGAACATTGGAAACATTTAGATGTGATCTTAAACCGATTGAAAGACAGAGGACTGATTGCTAGAGTATCCAAGTGTCACTTTAATCAGCCAGAAGTCGAATTTCTAGGCTACAAACTCAGTGAAGGCACCATTAAGCCAATTCAAGAAAAATGTGAAGCAATCAATAAATTTCCGGTACCAAAGACCATTAAAGACGTACAACGCTTTCTAGATCTTATAAACTATTACCGTCGCTTCATAAAAGACTGCTCAAAGATTGTGAAACCCATACAAGAGCTTATCACAAAACATTCTAAATGGACAGAACGTGAAGACGCTGCATTCAACAAAGCAAAACCAGCGTTAATGGCTAAACCTGTCTTAGTACCATTTCACTCCAATGGGTGTTATAGGTTAACCACCGATGCATCAATGGAGGGTATCGGTGCCGTACTCGAGGAAATGTCCAACAATAAACTTGTAGGAGTAGTTGGCTACTTCTCGCGCACAGTTAAAGGACCTCAACAAAATTACTCCGCAGGAGAACTCGAATTATTAGGTATCATTGAAGCTTTAGACCATTTTAAATACATGTTACACGGTCATCATTTCACACTCAGAACAGATCATATCAGTTTGCTAGCCATGAAGAATGCTACCGAACCAATACGAAGAGTAGCTAAATGGTTAGATGTACTTGCTGAATACGACTACACCTTAGAATACTTCCCAGGACCAAAGAATAATGTTGCAGATGCAATTTCTAGGGCATATTACGCCGAAGTTGGCTCTTTGGAGATGACAGAACTAAATCCAACCATATGGATGCCTTATTATTTACAAGACCCACTTTGTGCTGCAGTTTTGAAACATTTAGGTATAGTGACATCAGTTAATGTTACACCACAGAATAGGTGCTTATCTCAAATATGTTAAGAAACTCACACGCTCTGAATTAATAAACACACGTTTCACGTACATAGATAGCACACTGGATTACCAAGATCGAATTGTAGTCCCACAAGCGAAACAGGACATAGTGCTACAAACGTGCCATGATCACATATTGTTTGGAGGCCACTTTGGTGATACGATCACAGCCCAAAAGGTAGCTGAAAAATACTATTGGCCTAGTCTACATCGCACCGTCAAGGCCTATGTTGCTAGTTGTCTACAATCTCAACTCATGAAAGCTCATAAACACCACCGACATGGATTACTGAAACCGTCACCGATCTCAGAGAAACGATGGGATAGCATCTCCATCGATTTCCTAACAGGATTACCCACAACGCAAACCGCTTACGACATGATAGTGGTTGTTTTCGACCGATTCACGAAACGTGCACATTTTATTCCGACCACTAAAACATTGAATGGTCTAGAAACACTCAACAGTTTATTCAGATACGTATTTGCGTACCACAGTTTTCCACGTACTATTGTAAGTGACCGAGACATATGTTTTGCCGGTACCTTTTACCAAGACCTCACGAAACGCCTCGGAATTACTCTTACGAAATCCACAAAAAATCATCCTCAAACGGATGGTCAAAGTGAACGTGTCATCCAGACGCTGAATCGTATGTTACGCAGTTATACTACTCAGTATTCGGAATATTGGGATCAACTATTACCCATGATTGAATTTGCATATAACTCAACGTACAACACAGCGATCCAAGATACGCCGTTCCGACTAGACTAAGGGTTCAACCCTACTCCACAGGAACTGAACACCGCTTGGGAGGACACTCTGAAAAGCATTTATGCATCTGATCTCACAAAGTTATTGGATTCGCTCGCCGTTAGTGTTAAAGACACGTTACAACAGAATCAAGAAAATATGCAATACTCTCAAAACGAGGGGAGGAGAGAGATTAGGCTTAACATAGGAGACCATGTACTAGTGCACAGAGACGCATATTTTGAAGATAAAAAGTATCAGAAAACATAGCAATTTATGCAGGACCCTTTAGAGCCGTTAAAACCATAAATGAGAATGCATATGAACTAGATGTACCTGCTGCAGTAAAGAAACACAGAGTTTACAATATTCAGTGGCTCAAGAAATTCATTGCTAGAACACGGGAATATATCAAAGAACCGCCGAATACAACTCTGGAGAAAAAGAAGAGAGCAAATGAAATTTACAGTATAGTTGGATACGACAAGGAAAGAGAAATCTACTATTGCCAGATGGAAGACGTAGACCCCAGAATTAGTGTCGTATACAAAAAAGAGGAAATACGACCAATCAAAGAAACAAAACGCCCCAGATTAATACGAGCGTTTGAAGAACTCGTTTTACATCCAAACCAGGAGGAGGGGGAAGATGTTATAGGGTAACTGGAGCTTGACCTCTAGATACCACACGTGAAGCACACGTGAACGACACAAGAGATGCTTATCACTTGAAAGAACGATTAACTACAACGTGGAACTATTAACTACAACGTGGAGCTATTAGTTACAGTGTGCTTGCAATTAATCGATAGTTAGATAAACGTGCTCTTTGAAGAATGGTATAAAACGTCGTCGAATAACGTCTTTTATCCAACTTCAGGTTATGATCGTAATCATATTTAGTCACGTGCTTAGCTATAGGAAGTAAGGATTAGTATACGTAAGAACAGTATAATAAGGACTAACGAGAAGTTAGATTGAGTTATCCTTCGATTGAGTATTTAGATAGGTTGAGAGCTAAGCTACCTATACACCGAGTTACATTATAACAGTGGACTACATCTTACACTCTTTATTTATGTTTTAGAAATTTTAATCCCTCTCAACCTGTCACCAACGCAAGCGATCTTAAATTAATTCACTATCGATTATTTCTGTGACCATCCTGACATTTGCCAAGACTGTTGCAGAATCGGCGAGCGGCTTCAACATATTTATCTCAGAAGTATAGGCAACAAAATGCATCTTTTATCAAACAAGGCACACCAACAGGTACGAAAACGATTGTTGACTGATTTGCATTTATCAAAGACCTGAAGCTGGAAGACACGATTGTCCCCCTTCTACCAGTTTTAATTTTACTGATCTTGTTCAGGTTACGATTTTTGCACGTTGCTGCAGATGATATTAAAAGGTATACAAAAAAAAATTACAAAAAGTGGAGGCCCTAATATGGACCTCCAAGCTTTGTTCCATTCGACATTCACAGAGAGAAGATTACCAATCTTCAGAGACAAATATAAGGCTAACGTACGACAGTATTGAGTGATATACACAAGTTTTCAAATATTTATAGTGTTTGACTCATAGTTTGAGAAGTATATTAAAGGGATATCAATAACAAAAGGCATCCTGAAAAGGCGGTTTTTGAAATAATACCAGTTTGATTTAAAATGTCGCAGCAACTTGTCATAAATTTCATTAATTTCAACCAAAATGGCTCATGTATATCAATTGGAACATCTCAGGGATTTAAAATATTCAATTGCGAACCATTTGGAAGGTATTATTTGAATGATGACGGTGGATGTGGAATCGTGGAAATGTTATTCTCTACATCCTTACTAGCAGTTGTAGGAATGGGAGACAACCCTGCAATGTCACCTAGAAGGTTAAGGATTCTTAATACAAAGCGTCATTCCGTGATATGTGAAGTCACTTTCCCTACAACGATATTGTCAGTGAAAATGAATAAATCCTGTTTGGCTGTGTTACTACAAGAGCATATCTACATTTATGATATTACCAACATGAGATTGATTCATACAATAGAAACATCACTCAATAGTCAAGGCATAATGTCTGTATCCCCCAATTTGGATAATAATTATCTCGCCTATCCCTCACCGCCCAAGGTAATAAATTCAGAGATAAAAGATCATGCGACCACCAATAATATCAATATAAAAAAATTAGATGCGGCCGAGGATACGATATCTACTGATGCCTTGAATAATGACTCTACAGCACATGGAGCTTCGAATGATTCTGAAAATGTTACTTCATCCGCTGCCAACAAGATAATAAAGAATGGCGATGTCATTTTATTTAATCTGCAAACGTTTCAGCCAACAATGGTAATAGAGGCTCACAAAGGGGAAATTGCCGCCCTAAAGTTCAGTCCAGATGGCTCCTTATTGGCAACTGCCTCGGAAAAGGGTACCATAATAAGGGTCTTCAATCCCGAAAATGGAGCCAAGGTATACCAGTTTAGAAGGGGAACTTATGCAACAAACATCACGTCGCTGTCGTTTAGCAATGACAACCAGTTTTTGGCTGTCTGTTCTTCGAGCAAGACCGTTCACATATTCAAACTAGGCAAAACTCCTGCGGATCTAAAAAGCAGCAATGAGATTAACAGTGACGATGAATTAGAGGATGAGCTTCCAAATTCCATAGATGAAGAAGACATCGACTTAGATGAGGAGGCTTTGAGTATAAACTCGAGTCACAGCAATAAAGATCCAATAATAGATTCGAGCCGAAGTACTGTAGGTAGGATGATAAGGAAATCGTCTCAACGTCTTTCACGGAAAGCGGCGAAAACCTTGGGCGCGTACTTACCAATCAAGGTATCGTCAATTCTAGAGTCTTCTCGCCACTTTGCAAGTTTGAAAATACCAGCAGATTCGAGCCATGCGATCAAAGCAATAGCGTCTATTGATGATGCAATTGATATAAATATTCAGGAATATCCTGATCTTTTCACTAACAATTCTGGCAATTCCGATGATCCAACCTTAGAACTAGTAAAGATGGTGCCAATAAGAGTGGTTTCGAGCGAGGGTTATATGTATAAGTACGTACTAGATCCTGTGCGTGGGGGTGATTGCATCCTTTTGGAACAATATTCTCTCATTCAAGAATAAATTTCAGATAGGAATCCTTATATATGTTTACGTATGCATTCTACTTGGATCAGATTCATGGATAGTATCTCCTTGAGAAAAATTCAATCACTAATAAAACATGTTGGGCACAGAAATCGATAGGTAGGTGTAAGCTTCTCCAGCTCTCTTTTGCAAATCATTAAATCTTCGGCGAATTCGAGGCAACATAGAAGAAAAGTACTTTTGCGACACCATGATGAAATATCTAAGACTTTTCATACTTTTCTGATCGCTAATTTTTCCGAACTATCCCTTCCCCCGGAATAACCATAAAACCTTCGGAAGTCCAATATCATACAATTGCGGGGCTTTTCATTTCCATACTATCCTGAAAAATTTTTGTGGGGAAAACCACCCCACGTCACCACTATCTTTCAAAAAGGGGAAACAGGTAGGAAAGTATTTCGAAAGAGGCATAGATCGAATGTTTCCAAGTGTGTTTTCGACAGATCGTGTTTTCAGTCGATAGAACAGGGGTCTACCTACGTTACCACGTTAGTACGTTTCCTGATCACCCCAAACGCTCTCCGAAGGATAATCCGAAGGGGCTTACCCTGGAAAAAGTTTCTTTAAAAAGAAAGAAGAGGAGCAGTTAGTGCGTATTTGAAAAGGCTTGGATAACCCTGAATCCGATATTGAGGTAAGACCACTAACCACTTTACTTACCCGCGGGGATCAGAACGTTCAAAATATCAGGTTGTTAAGTACTCCTTAGAAAAATTGGATTGCTGAAGGGGAAAAGGTGTTCGGAAGAGAGAGCTAAATACCCACCTTTCTATCTGAGCACGCGATCAGCAACATTAATTTAATTCACTAAACTCTGTGCAAAGTAGGCTAATCGAAATTGCAATACTGCAAGTATCAGGGCCGATCCACACTATATTTCTGCGCGGCGCAAAATACTCAGTTGCATACTATTGGAAACGTATATACAGCAGGATTTAAACATGGTTAAATCATCGAAAGGGATATCCTTGTTCGATATCCGTGTGAAGGGGACGGATCATGATGTATTAGTAGTAAGGGGAGTACCAGAGGAGGCACCATCTGTTCTTTTGAGTGGATCTATCGTTTTATCTGTTACGGAACCGATTAATGTGAAGAAAATCTCTTTGAAATTGTACGGGATGATAAGAATCAAGGTGACCACTGTATACCAAGGAGCAAGAGGTCCCGCTATGAGAAACTTGCGTTATGATAAAAAAATATACGAGCACAACTGGGACAACATCGACATATCTCCATATTTAGTTGATACTCGCTCGTTGAGCAGAAGCAGTTCTTCTTCAAGTTTAGGAGCTGGCCTTTCGAGAATGGGAAGATCCACAACATCCCTAAAAAATTTAGCCGTTGGTCCAGCACATCACAATACCTTACTACCCGAGGGGAATTATGAATTTGCTTTCACTTCAATTATACCTGGATCACTTGTTGAAAGTGTAGAAGGACTCCCTAACGCTTCCGTGACATATAAGTTGCAAGCAACTTTAGATAAGGGTAAATTCTCCAATGATGTTGTTATCAAAAAGCATTTAAGGGTTGTTAGAACGTTAGCTACTGATGCTGTTGAACTTTTTGAAACGGTTTCTGTAGACAATACATGGCCGGACAAGGTTGATTATTCTATTTCAATCCCAACAAAAGCTATCGCAATTGGATCTTCTACTCCAATTCATTTACTAATAGTTCCTCTATTAAAGGGTCTAAAGCTCGGTCCTATCAAGATATCACTTGTTGAGTATTCAAATTATTGCGCACCATATGGTAATCCAAATGGTGCAGAGCGGACAGTGGTCAAGGTAAAATTGAGGGATCCATTAAATCATTTGAAAAATGTGAATGCTGATGGAACTGATATTGAAAATGAACAAAACTCCTTGTTCCAGGATAAATGGGAATTGTCAACAGTAATTCGGGTACCTCCAAATCTCTCAAAATGCACACAAGACTGCATGATTCTTAATAACCTCAAGGTTCGCCATAAATTGAAATTTGTCATTGCGCTAGTAAACCCTGATGGACATGTTTCAGAACTTAGGGCTTCATTGCCCGTTCAGCTCTTCATTTCGCCTTTCGTTACTGTTGCTGTAAAGCATGCATTAGAAACTACTAATAGCAATACAACATCGGGTTCTAATTCAGAGAATGAGGATAATGAGGCTGAAGATTACCTTTTTGCCAATTCTAACTCCGAGATAAATTTGGCGGGTTTAGATCAGGCAAGAACAATGGATCCAGGCGCCTCCACGGGGCCTGTCCTAGCGCCGCCAAACTATGCAAATCATGTTTATGACAGACTGTGGAATAGTATTTCAGTAGAAGATACACCTATGAATTCAGGCACGCAGTCTCCAGTAGATTCAAACCAACAACCTATATTGTCGAACCAACAAAATTTAAATGACCTAGAAAGAAGTTTAAGAGAGCTTCATATGGAAAGAGAGATGAATGATATTGAAGGTACAGGGTTGAGTTACGAAAATAATATACCTAGCAGATCGGCGCTGGCAACTCCGTTGTCGTTGGCCGATGTTCCTAGTCAATTAAGATTGAGTGATTATTTTTTGCCCACTAACTCACAAAATAACAATAGTATGCCCCATTTACCAAATAACTTAAAAACATCCCTGCAAATGAATTCGCCTGGGTATGATTATCTTTCAAGAGCCAACTCTTGCGACTTTAGGGTGGGTTCTCCGAGCAAAAACGACTGGGAAATATCCAGCTTAAGCAGAGTTCCCTCATACGATAATGCAATGAAGGCGGATTCGGTGGTTGATGATCTACCACCTGCCTATCCGAACGATGAAGGTGACCAAAATTCTCCGATGTTTGGGCCGGAGAGACCTAAACAGCTCCATTTGAGAGGTGTTTCAGATTACGGCTCTGCTACCTCTCCAACCTTTTCGAAACTCTCAAATGGCAATTTGGAGAGAAGCCGCAATCGTTCTTTTACTTCTGTACCGAAGTTCTTCTTGGACGATAACAAAAGTGAAATCAAGGAGTTGCCTACAAATAAGCTGCTCACTCGCCCTACAATTAATAAGTCAACTTCCACAAGTGCTTTAAAGTGTTCTACGACTAAACAGAGCGGCTTGAGCATGACTCCGCTAGGCTCAGTATATCGATCAGCTACACCTCCTGCAGGATCAACTGCACATTCCAATTCTCGAACGTCTAAAGGTGGAACATTATCAGGCGTTGTCAGCATGTTTCAGAAGAAAGACCGAAATTAGTTTAGAGTTGAGCCGTTCAAGACTTTTGATAACACGTAAATTAAATTAACATATAATTGAAGTGACCCTAGATTTAATTTCAAATGCATATAAGCTAGTCAACGGAATAACTTTTACTCACACTTTAGAAAGTTTATAGAAGAACTGTTAAAACAACATTGATAGAGGTTCTCCTAGAAAGATAGTCACGTTTAAATAGAGTGCACCGAATAAATACGTTGTAAAAAGCATTTGGTTAAAAGAAGAAGAAGAAGAAGAAGAAGAAGAAGAAGAAGAAGAAGAAGAAGAAGAATAATAATAATAATAATAGTGTTCTGATATTATAATGAGTTCGAATTGATCACTATGTTAGCTTTTTTATGTTCTGTCAATGGCTTAACATTCTTATACATGTCAAGTTACTGAAACATTTTGAATTCTTCAGGATGTGTCTTGTTTTGATGGTAACGTCTTGCTCTCGTGCTAGCAGAGAGCATGAATGATTTTCAGATGAAGGTATAATTACCAACACCTTTTAAAAGGTTTTTGTTAAGGAAATTCAATTGTGCCATCAATTCTTCCTGAAATTCCGGATTTCTTACTGAAGACTAAACAAGTCGAGATATTCACTTCCGTCTGGCTTACCAAGGGGAAACTAGTCTTGCGATTCCTCTCAAATTTAATAATTTTAGGAATAGCAGTTGATCCATGGATATATATTGTTGATACTAACATATATGAAATCAAATTGACAAGGTCCTTGTTAAAGTGCACTCGTTTACTCAACACTGGTGAAATAAACAAAGCAAATTAGGTCTTGTCAGATTTTGAAAAGAGAACTCCAACCGTGACACCATATTCGCAAACTTAATAAGATGCAAAGCGGGGTAGGACTGTCTTTGTAACAATGCACCTTTCATAAAGGAATATGCCGTTGTTACATTTGTGCTTCCACCAAAGATTGGACATATTATCGTGAAAGCAGGGCTTGAATATAAAACCAACACTTCAATCAAAAGTTCTTACAGATATAATAGAAGCTGAGCGATCATATCTCTGCCGAGAGAAATATTTTGAAAAACTGACATTGAAAACAAACTAGTAAGAATGATGTTTGCTACAGCTACTATTAGCAAATATGTAACTTATGGCAAAATAACGCCCAAGGGAGAAAACTAATATACGTAGGAACACATAAAACAATAGCTGTATGGCCCGTGACAAATATGTTTTTACAAATTTAACGCGAGGTTTTTTGGTCAATGGCATTTTCTCGTCAGGAAGTGATTAGGTAGAGTACAATGGTGTGACTGATGCCAAAAATAGTGCTAAACAAAAACTCAATAATATTTTGGGCAAGCTAAACAAATCTGGCTACATCTTGTATGGTAGGTTGGCTGATTCAAAACTTTACGCGCACTTCTTTTTACATCTATTGATACAAGTTACATACTTATCCATCTGTCAGAATGAGGCTAGGCAGTCTTTTCACTGTAGGACATACAGTAACCCAATAAAGTTAGTACTGATTTCCGATACAGGACTACTTCACACTCCACTCGACAATTTTGATATTATAATGCTGACTCACGTCATGGTACAGAATGAAAAAAGTAAATAAATGTTTATTGTAACACAACGTTATAATGTGACTCAATGTATGGATATATTAACTCGCAATATATTTAAATAAACAAACCAAAGGAGAACTAGCGCTAGCCTCTTGTTAGTTCGTATTATACTTTTGTTACTTATCCTATTATTTTTCTTATAACTGAGCAAGTGACTGAGTATAACTAATCATAATCTGGGAGATGGATAGAGCTTGTTCTTCCACGGCAATTTATACAATTCCCACAAAGGTACGTTTAACTAATTAGTAATTGACACCAGACATGCTAGACATGATAGCTCCTCGTTCCTTACGTCTCTTTCATCTAGAAGTCACCGCCCAGCTCTTGATTCTATTCTGCCGTTTGAGTTGGGGTCACGTGATGTATATAAAGGACAAGATTCAGTTACTCTGAATATAAAATAAGAGCATCCGCGATAGTTTAATGGTTAGAATTCGCGCTTGTCGCGTGCGAGATCGGGGTTCAATTCCCCGTCGCGGAGATTTTTTTTAATTGGACGCACTAGTCTGAAGGCGTTAAGTCGTCGAAGTGTGCTAGTTTACAGGAGTGCTTGATGAACACAGGCTAAAATCAATAGATATTAATTACAGCGGGGCGTATTTTACATATGAAACAACAATAACTAGATTTTTGAGCGTCGCCGAACCAATAACTGTCTTTGGTTTGCGACGAATATTTGTCATGTATCGTAGATCCTTTAGACCGCTTTGAAACAAAGCCAACGAACTAAGGCTAAGCTTACTCGGCAAATTCAGGCCTTAAATCCGAACGACGAGGAGCTACTAATGGATGAAGCTGTGACAAATATGTAACTGCCCACATTAGGAACATCATAGACATTGATAATATGACTGTACTTCTCCAGACCCTAGTCAAATGAAAACAAGATTAGTTAGTAAAGCTGGCAAGGATAATAACGCTTCATTAGTTCACATCGGCGCTAATTCCGAAAGAAATTGGTTGACATACGTTTGGTTCTCTTTTGGTGCAAATATCCAAAATATGCCAGAGGCAGCTGCTACTGCCAGAAAAGTGAATACCACGGTATAGCTATGAAACAGGGGTGGTTAGTATATCTGATAAAAGTGGTACATTCCCTTGCGATCTCGATATCCCAAAGAAAATAAGATTACTCGTAGTTAAAATGAAAAAAAAAAATATCATACAAACTCATCGTAAGCACAAATCGATGTTTGGTTGGTTCTCTTCTTCTCGGTGATCGATAAGCTTTCGTCTAACCATTTCATTTTAATCGTTCCTGTTGCACTTTTTTTTTAAACATGAGACACTACCCGGACCGACATCCCACATTGGGTCCCTAATAATGGTAAAGTGATAATGTACTGAATCGAACATCTAATAACGGCTACAAAACGTCACCATCCAGATACCTCTATACAAGCCCCCCTTTAAATTCAATGAACGAAATAACAGTCCCCAAGCAAGTCTTGGACTGGCTTTTCAAAGTTATTCAGGGAGTATGTCATCAACACTTTACATCAAACAGCGAATCTTGACAAAACCATTATACTAACAGTGGTGTGCTCGCAGCATTATATCGAACCTAGGACAACTTTTCACGATGTTGTGCATGTACTAAACTCTGTGAAGGAGCTGAGGCCACGTACACGCGTATATACTTTCGCAAATGGTACTTCAGCTTTGTTGCTATGTATCTATGGTAAAATTCTGGACGTTCCAATTCTTTTATGGTTACCCAAAGAGTATCCTTCGATTCCATGCATGATATATATTGATTTAGAGCTGATTCCAAGCTCAGTAAAGCCGGCGGTCAATCAATGTATTGATTCAAATGGACGAATTTATTTACCAATTCTCTCCCAGTGGTCGGAAAATCGCAAAGAGTTGCTAGACGTGGTAAAAGAACTCACACACATGCTCAGAAGCTACAACCCTCTTTTCGAAAACTCATCTGGTAGTATCGTTCCACTCCCTCCCAAACCATGGGAAAGAGTGTCACTTTCTTCAACGGAAAGTGGCATTCAACCTTCCGATGATAAACGAGAAGGGAAGTCACTTGTCAGTTCTGACCGATTAATGGGATCTGATAGCCTTTATCAGAAACACATCCCCCCTCCAATACCCGCAAAGCCTTTCAGAGCTGAAGTGATCTCTCCAAATATCGCAACGATATCAAATAAGCATAGGCCAATGGTTCCTAACAGGCCTCCTCTTGAAGACCAACCTGATATTTTGGTGAAGGAGCAATGTTCGGATACCAAATCATATTTTAAAAGAGATGAAAAAACTACGCATAAATCGAATCTACATGTTGAATCAGAAAGTAATTCCCTTATAGGACACCCAGAAAGTCTAGATTTTCTCACAAATCTCATGGATATGACATTGGACACCAGTTCTGACGGTTTACATACTCAGTTACTTTCAAGATTACAAGAAATCTTAAGGCATCTTACCGTTCAAGATAGTAGAGAAGTTGAAAACTATGTTGCATCCTCAAAATTTGACGCCGAATCCATTCTATCACGACTCGATTCCCATATAACGTACGAAATTAGTGTACTTGATGAGATGGAGGAAGACATCAAGAAAAATTCACTGCTATTTATGAAAGAAATAGACCAAGTAAACAAAGAATTAGCGAAAGTTGCCGCATTTAAAGAGGACATAGATCCGGCGAACATAGCCGTCCCAGAAACTGCCTCTCTTGTCCAACTGTACGAATTAGTGGCCAAGGACAAAGCATTAAAAGACGCAATCGATATGCTATCACAACTTTTTCATAAAAATAGACTATCATCAAATTTTATGGTGAAAAAGACCAGAGAACTCTCTTCAGAGCAATTTAGAGTGCGATATCTTATTTTCAAGATTGCAAGTCTTTTAGAATGATTAGTAGCCGACAATTCAAAGTAATTTTGTGCAGAGCATAAGTCTAAATGGCAGTGTAAGGATGACTTAGAGTACCTTTTAACAACATTTTTTATGAATACCTTGGTCTTACTCACAGATTTATTTGTCGTGACGTCTGTCTCATACAAAGATCTTTTCCTGGCACAAAAAAGGAATTGAGACCAAGTTTGGGGAAATTGCAAATCTTCTTCTGCACGACAAAATTTGAATATATTGACGTTCAAAAAGACGGTACGTCCCTGAAATTCCGTGCTTTAAGAGTTTCTTCAATATAATCATGTTTCCCTTAAAAACCGAACACAAAAACAAAAATTCTTACTAAACCATTGCATTTCAAATATGAGCTCCAATAAAGATGATACAATTTCCTCTGAAATGGAGAAGAATGGGGCAGATATATTTTGCGTAAATCAAATAATGAGAGGCTCACAGCATGGGAATATGAAATCATTGCATGGCGGAAACGTCCAACGGTTCCAAAAAGAGGTCCTTCTAAGCCGTGAGAAGGAGTTGCTCTCTTTCGTTCCATTTCAACCATCGAAGATAGATGTAGAGCAAAGATCTAATTGGTTTAAAAGAAAGATAGACCAGGCTGGTTGTCGCGCGTCTAATAAATTTTCAAAATTGCGCCCGTTCTCATCAAGGCGGCAAGACCAAAACGAAGCTCCGATACAAACTCCTATAGTAGATGGTGCTTACACAAAACCCTCATTTTTGGAATACAGCACCACGAAAATTAAGACTAGTAATGAGTGCGACGAGTCCATTGACATCATTTCCTATTCTTCAACAAGAAGCTCCTCACCTTCTGTACTTACAGGCTACAACGGTGTGGAATCAAAACAAGAAATAGAAAAAGTCCTTAGTTCATCAATTAAAGGCTCGAGTTTATCAGATCATCAACCAACATTAAATGAGATGCCAAAAACACCATCCAAGTTATATTGTGATGATTCTTCAAAAATTCCTATTGATGATAATGCAAAGGATATAACGACTTATAACAACAGAAGCAGCAACAACAGCTGTATCAGTATTGAGCCCAACATTCCTGCTTTGTCTTCCATAGAACAGCATGTGGCCGCCAATGGCTCCATTGGCAATTATATCGACAATTGCTCAAGAGCTGCACGGAAGTACATCGATTCGTATAAAACTCGATATGAGGAGCTAAGTGAAAGCTGCTTCTTTGACCCAATTACCTTCAATTTGAACGACATTTGTCCACTAAATAAAATTAAAAAGACTGCGGAAGAGGCTGCCCTTTCTTTAGCCAACAGAGAGAAAAAAACCGAGGATTCGATGCACGACAGAATAGAAAACAGGAAAGTAAATTTTGCTGATGCCTGTGATTTTGAAATTCAAGAATTCGATAAAAATCTACCTCCATCTACAACCGAAAAAGGAAAGAAAAACGTTAACTCTAAGCCCAAACAAGGCGTGCTCATTAACAAAGAAGGCAGAAAAGTGTTGCTAGAAGAAAACACAGATTTTACAGAATTGGGACCCATCCCTTTTCCAGATGTTTGCCTCAAGGAACGTGTTGATTCTTTGTTTGAGTTATTAGGTGCTCCAGAGGATTTAAAAAAATGCAACGATCTAAGATTGTCAATGTATTGTATTCATTCCTGTCTATCAAAATTGTTAGGGTTTTTATGGAGTGCAATAAATTCTGCACTGAAGGAAAACGACTTCTTGAGAGAATTATTACGCAAAAGTGAACACCAACGTCTTTCCGAGGTTGCAAAAGTGGAGTCTACTGAGGCACATTTATCAAACCTTAAAAAGATTCAAACAGAGAAAATAAATTCTTTAGTTAACACCATAAATGGTTATGAACAGCAGAACATATTATTAAATGCGCGTAGTGATCACAATATACTTGCTGTCGAAAAAGCTATGGAAAGTATGACAGAAGTAATAAAGGAAACTTTCAAAATAAAGTCATTTCAAGAAATGAAGCCTGAATCTAGAGAAAAGATTGATTCATTGATGGTTTTTTTGAAGAATATTTGTGACTATTTTACGACCGTGAGGGAGGACATCATTTTGAGTCTCAATGAGAATGCTGAAAGGGAGAGAATTTACTCCAAATACGAGTTTTTCCTGGAAAACTATCCAATGTTAGAAAGGGAGAATGAGGCTTTGAAGGCCACGGTGACAGGGTATCATTTTTTACAGGATATGGCAACTGATAGGGCTGCAATGATCAATACTTTAAAACAGGAAAATAGCGTTTTGAAGTATAAGTTACAAACTAAATGCAAAGAATTGGACGAAGTGGTCATGATGCATGAGAATGAGTTGGAAAAAATACTAGCCATGCCAGAAGGACAGCGGGCAAGGGCTCTGAAATTCTGGGAGAAGATACATTATGAAGATGCCTTAACCTCCAAAGAAGAAGAATTACAGGGGTTACAATCCCGTATAGATGTTTTAGAACAGTTTTTGAAGGACAAGGATACTGAAATTCAAAATGCTGAGAATAAAAATGAAGTTCTTGAAAAGAAGGTCACAACCTTAACTGAGGCTAATTCGTATTTCAGAACACATCAAGCCGAGCTAGAAAAAAAGAGTACAACCGACATCAAACTTCTTCAAGCCGAGTATGAGGGACGCTTAAGTAAAATCCAAGAAGAGTTAACTCTCAATAAATCTGTTTATGAGGCAGAGCTAGAAATATACAGAAGAAATTATCAGAAGACAATAGAAAGGGCATTAAAGCTTGCATTTAAGGCAGAATTAGTTGTTAGTACATTAACTGAATCCAAAGGCGCTACATCCATGAAGGCACTTAGGTACTTCGTCAATAAAAAAAAGAGCCTCCAAAAGTTCAAAGAACTCATAAAATCCGAAAATGTTTTCCTTTCTGATAAAATCCTAGAAAATAGATCTTGCTCGTCCGATGATCTTCATAATTTGCCAAATGAGAACTATGGTTTGACAAGGGCATTCGAGGCCAAACATTTTTTGTTAAACGGTAAGATTTTGCCAGTGGACCACAAACCGTCGCACCAAATGATAGAACCCAAGCTTATCCATACTAATTATTCTTCCGTTCAGGCTCCCACTACGATTCAAAATGACGATAAAACGTCTGATGATAAAGACGGAAAACCTTTCATAAACCGCATACGTCTGAGAAAACAAGATTGGTCAAATAGCAATTTTGATTCAAAAGTATTGGCTGCAGTTAGATGCACGCCATCATCAAGCTCACTAGCCTCGTCAATTTTTCCGGTCTCCAGAAGCTCTAAACTAACTGTCATTGAGAGCACATCCTCCATCGATTGCACAACTTGCTCCCACGTGGAAACAGATTGGAACAAGCTTTTGAACAGAGGACATAGTTGCGACTATGTTCCAAACTGGGCACAAAATCGAGAACAAAATTTATAGAAACTTAAATATTTGACATTAACAATATAAATTGAGTGATGAGAATGATTGATTTTATAATTCTTCTTGTTATAGGAACAAGGGTAGGGAATTTCTTGGACTCCTATTAAAGTTTGAATCCAAGGGCAAGTTCCTTCATAACCTGTCGAAATGAAAACGGTCTTCAATGAAGATGACTATCTAGCCAACATTACAAAAACAAAGCAACAGAACAAAAAAATCCAAGAGAGCCACAAAAATAGTAAAACTTTAACAATTGACTCTTGCTTCGAACTCGGAGCAACCAATTTTTTCTTGAACTTTTGCGCTGTTTAC
Source organism: Kluyveromyces aestuarii (assembly GCA_003707555.2). Lineage (NCBI taxonomy): Eukaryota > Fungi > Ascomycota > Saccharomycetes > Saccharomycetales > Saccharomycetaceae > Kluyveromyces > Kluyveromyces aestuarii. The sequence continues at coordinate 567,112 of PPJO02000002.1, forward strand.
CTCATCAGTTCTCTATGGGACATAAAGACATGTCCACCACCCATCATGTCCTGACAAGCGCGACGATCGATCAGTTGTAGATTTTGACATTGATTCGGTTACCCGTCGAAACGTTGGCACCCATCCGTTTCTTTTTGATGGTCTGGAAAATTTTCCAAACAGAAAAAATTTGACGAGATGAGGTAGATTGGATATGTATTAGATCACTTAGAGTCCAGTTGAATATAAACACGGAGCCTATCTTGGTCACACGGCACATCGAGTTACAAATGTCAGAAGAATTTGTCATAAAGCCAGAAAACGTTTCTCCATCATCCAACACCAGTGAATGGCCGTTGTTGTTGAAAGACTACGATAAGTTGTTGGTTAGAAGTGGACATTATACACCAATCCCAACTGGTTCCTCTCCGCTTAAAAGAGATTTAAAATCTTACATCAGCTCTGGTGTTATTAATTTGGATAAACCATCCAATCCGTCTTCCCATGAAGTTGTCGCATGGATCAAACGTATTCTACGTTGTGAAAAGACTGGTCACTCTGGTACTCTAGATCCAAAGGTCACTGGTTGTTTGATTGTTTGTGTTGACAGAGCCACCAGGCTAGTTAAATCTCAACAAGGTGCTGGTAAGGAGTACGTTTGTATTGTTAGATTACACGATGCTTTGAAGGATGAGAAAGATCTAGGTAGGTCTTTGGAGAATCTAACTGGTGCATTGTTCCAGAGACCTCCATTGATCTCAGCAGTTAAACGTCAATTGCGTGTTCGTACCATTTATGATTCCAATCTAATTGAGTTTGATAATAAGAGAAACTTAGGTGTATTCTGGGCTTCTTGTGAGGCAGGTACATACATGAGAACATTATGTGTTCACCTTGGTATGCTTCTTGGGGTTGGTGGTCATATGCAAGAGTTGCGTCGTGTAAGATCTGGTGCAATGTCAGAAAATGATAATCTAGTTACTTTGCATGATGTTTTGGATGCGCAATGGGTTTATGACAACACAAGAGACGAATCTTACTTGAGAAGAATCATTCAACCTTTGGAAACTTTGTTAGTTGGCTATAAGAGAATTGTTGTCAAAGATTCTGCCGTCAATGCTGTTTGTTATGGTGCAAAGTTAATGATTCCTGGTCTTCTACGTTACGAAGAAGGTATCGAATTGTACGATGAAGTTGTCTTAATCACTACTAAGGGTGAGGCTATTGCTATTGCTATAGCTCAAATGTCTACCGTCGATCTAGCAACTTGTGATCACGGTGTTGTCGCAAAGGTCAAGAGATGTATTATGGAAAGAGATTTATACCCAAGAAGATGGGGTCTAGGTCCAATTGCCCAGAAGAAGAAGCAAATGAAGGCTGATGGTAAACTGGACAAATACGGCCGTGCCAATGACAACACTCCTGAAGCCTGGAAGAAGAGTTACGTCTCCTTAGAAAATGTCGAACCACCTACTGTTCCTGCCACCAAGACTGAGGAAAAACCTTTGATCAAAGAAATTGAGAAGGAGGAGGTTGAAATCGAGAAAACAGAAGAAAAGGAAGAAGGCGAAAAGAAGGAGAAGAAGGACAAGAAGGACAAGAAAGAGAAGAAGGAGAAGAAGGACAAGAAAGAGAAGAAGGAGAAGAAGGAGAAGAAGAGAAAAGCCGAGGATGAAGAATCTTCAGAAAAGAAGAAGAAGTCCAAAAAGTGAACATACTATAAATAATGCATAAAAAATTTATAATAAAGTTTGTACTGTAGATTATTTTAAACTATTTGAACGTTATATTTCATTAAATGAATCACCAGACTTTAGAAAATATTACATGTGTTAAACATTTATATTTGAAGCATCCATAACAAACGTGGCTAGATGGAAACTTATCGCGTTGATTACCCTAGCATATGTTTATCTCCATGTTACGACGGTACTAGGACCATGTGAAGATCGAGCTTGGATATCTCGAGCAGTTATAAAAAACAAAGGCCGATCATAACGCCCAAAACTTTCAGATATGATATTAGTGCCTAAGCATGTTCAATTTCGAAAAGAATATGTGATGCTAAGAAAAGGGCGAAATGCTAAGCATTTTGCAGGTGTATCGATATTTTTGATGATTCATGCTAGTATACAATGGAACAAAAGAATACCTGGTTCCCGCCCAAGACATATGTATCGCTGGAAGTTTGAATTTTGCACAACAGGTAAAAGTCAAGAAAAGCTGAAAGTAAGAGCAATTTCAGAAGTATTCCATAATAACTTGTCTCTGTTGAGGAGTCAAAGAGGTTGGGAAATCAACCTTAAACTTAATGATCAAATCACCCCTTTGAGATGGGGTTTTTGAGATAGGCATACCTTGACCTGGGTAGGTTGAAGATTGGGTAGGCTGAATAGGTTGTGTTCTTGTAATTGGAATTGTTTTACCGTCGATAGTCTGAACTTGTTTACTGAATCCTAGTAAGGATTCTTGGAAAGTTATAGGCATTGTGTAAACCAAATTATTGTCCTCCCTTACGAACAATGGATGCGGTTTTTCCTGTAGAACAAATTGCAACGTTTGTCTTCCGCCAGTTCTAGGATTATAATCACCTTCGCCCTTATAGGTAATCTTGGTACCCGCTTTCCAACCAGGCTTCAATTGTATATCGATCTGTTTTTTTTCAGACACACCACCTGCGCCTTTCCTTGTAATTTTAAAGGACTTCTTTTTGCCCACAAACAGATCTTCCAAAGACACAGGTAGGTTTACTTGAACAGTACCTTCTTCAGCTTGAGCCTGTCTGGAAAACCCACCAGGCATACCACCAGGCATACCACCGGGCATACCACCGGGCATACCACCGGGCATACCACCGGGCATACCACCAGAGCTAGGATGGAAACTTCCTCCACCAAATCCGAAATCGTCGTTACTTGCGCTAAATCCAAAAGGCGATGCCCCTCCGCCCATACCAGAGCCACCTCCGAAGAATTGCGAGAAAATATTAAACGCGTCGTCTTGCGAGAAAGTATGATGGGCACCCGAGAAACCTGCTCCACCAGGGAAGCCACCAGCTCCACCAGCTCCTCCAAACTGAGGAGCATTACCGCGAGCTGCTTCTAAACCGTAGTTATCATATACCTCTCTCTTTTGTGGGTCAGACAATATTTCAAAAGCCTCTGAAATTTCTTTGAATTTTTCTGTATCACCTGTGGGCTTATCTGGATGATACTTGAGTGCAGCTTTTCTGTAACCTTTCTTGATCTCCGAATCAGCTGCGTCTGCAGAAACGCCCAATAAATCATATAACTTCGTTTCCTTGACCATTCTTATATATCAATTGAAATATGCTTTACTGTTAACAATTGTATTCCTTGGATCGTTAAAAATAAAGTAGAAACGCACCGTAAGTGTCTGAACACCTTCTAAGAGTTTAGTCGGGGCCTTCTCTTGTATTGTAGGCAACATTGGAGGTATCTTTCTTCCTTTTTTATATCTGTTGCTTCATTTCACTAAGCACTTCGTTGTTTCTTCGAACTTTCTAGAAAGGTAAGGTAAAGTCTCCGGATAATTCTTGATAGCACGTGAAAATCATGTGATATGATCAATAAGAATCATGGGTATGTGTTCATGAATTAGAATCCAACTTCTCATGAGAGCATATGATAAACATCATATTCAGAGCTTAATAGCACAGCTTCTATATGCGTTCTAGTGGTTTGGTGCTATTTTTTTTTTTTTGAATTTTTATGCTGGCAGAATTCATTGTTATCTGGGCATGTTTCTCAGTTCAATAGAAGGAAGTTAATTAGGATAAAGAGAAGAAGAGAACTAAAGGTGAAACGAGGCACTACCGAATTTATACACCTCCGTAATACGTTAAAGCGATCGAGAATAATTCTCTTCATATTTCCTTTTTTTTTTTTGGAGCTCACTGAGTAAAGAGTGTTTTAGGTTCAAAAGTCCAGAGTGTTCATGTCCGTCATATTAGCGAGTGCAGGGTATGACCATACGATCAGGTTTTGGGAAGCGCTTACTGGTGTTTGCTCGAGAACAATCCAGCATTCAGATTCACAAGTAAACCGGCTGGAGATCACATCAGATAAGAAGTATTTGGCGGCTGCAGGACACTTACATGTTAGATTATATGATATCCGTTCAAATAATCCAAATCCGGTCTCTTCATTCGAGGGACATAAGGGCAATGTCACATCTATTGCATTTCAACAGGAAAACAGATGGATGGTTTCATCAAGTGAAGATGGTACGATAAAGGTGTGGGACGTACGTTCGCCATCAGTGCAACGAAATTATAAACACGGAGCACCAGTCAACGAAGTAGCTATACATCCGAACCAGGGTGAGTTGATTTCTTGCGATCAAGATGGAAATATCCGGATCTGGGATTTGGGTGAAAACCAGTGTACGAACCAGCTTACGCCTGAGGATAACACCCCGTTACAGTCCTTATCAGTCGCTAGCGATGGATCGATGTTGGTAGCAGGTAATAATAAGGGTAATTGTTACGTATGGAAGATGCCTCATCACACCGATGCATCTAACCTAGAACCGGTTACAAAGTTTAAATCGCACACCAAATACATAACCAGAGTGCTACTCTCAGCAGATGTAAAGCATTTAGCAACCTGTTCAGCAGATCACACGGCTAGGGTATGGAATATCGAAGACAATTTCCAGCTTGAGACCACATTGGATGGCCATCAAAGGTGGGTATGGGATTGCGCATTCAGCGCTGACAGCGCGTATTTGGTCACTGCCTGTTCAGATCATTATGTAAGATTATGGGACCTTTCTACAAGCGAGATTGTAAGGCAATATGGTGGACATCATAAGGGCGCGGTATGTGTTGCATTGAACGATGTATAAGTTCGCCTATAACTAGGCAAACAAGTTGAATCGATATCAAGCCACTCTATTTTTTTGTTTTCATCTGGGTTCTAAGATAAGGGATTTCATTTCTAGATTCTATCTTTAAATAATGTTCAAGTACTATATATACAACCAATGTTCGAGAAAACCACGACAGGTGAACGACATAAAATGACCACAGTACCAGAGTTGACCGAGTCTTTTAAAACACAAGCTTAACTTGTGACGAAAATGTTTTTATAAAGTAATATGTTTGTGGGAGGAGCGTGCATCTTCAATTACTCACTTCGTAAATGCACGACTGAGCTATTCGTCATCATCACAAAAGAATGTGGGGAACGATAAATGTAATAAGAAATAAGCCAAAGTACAGACCAGACGATATATTTGAAGCATAAAAAAATACAGTAGATGCATGAGGAATGTTGTTGAAATACCACACACAATGGCTTCATTCATTTAAGAATCCACCAACCTCCCCATACCAAAGTAGCCATTCATCAAGGAAGGACTTAGAAATCAACCACAAATTCAAACAATCCACCTCTTTCAAAGATAAGTCCCTCAGACAAGCAGAAGTGAACGAGCTCAGTGTCAGTACTAACAGTCTTGCATTAGAGTTTTTGGTTTCCATAAATTTGCACACTTGTTTTACGAGGCTTATCAAATCAAACTCTTCATCGGGTACCCTGTATAAAGTTGGTAATTCAACTGAAAATAGGTTCACCACTTCCTTTTCCAACTCTGGATCGTTAAGGTAGCCAAACTCTTGAGAGGCAATATCAAATAATTTAATGTTTTGTTCCCATCCGAACAACATGGAGAGTCTAATCTCTTGTTTCGAGACAGTGTGAGACAGATGTTTAGTAGTTTCTATAACCTTCAGCAGCCGTTTAACTAGATGGGAAAAAGTCTTTGCGATATTCTTCTTCGAAGTCACCATCGGCAGTGGTAAATGTAAAGTGGACTGTTGGACCAAGTTCAAATAATTGTTCGAAAATTCAGATAGTTTGTTAAGAACTACATCCGGAATGTCATCAAACTCCATAATAAGGCTTGATAGCATTTTCGTCAAAGCCTTATGAGTAATAAGATCACATTGAGAAACCCATGGGTATAATTCTTCAGTGGTGAATAAGTCGTACATTGGCGTGGATATTGAGCTCGACGAAAACGATTGCAAAGTTGATGGCAAATCATCAAACTTCGTAAAACGGATATTTTCAAATAAGGTATTACAAAATACTTGGTAAAGGGATTCGACACTGGAGACGATATCGGCGTCAAATTGGTGGTCTCTAGGCAGGAACTGTTGCAAATTAGGGAAAGCCAGCGGTAATTCTACCTTTGCCTCACAAGTTTCAGCGAAAAAATTACTACCCAATATGAAAGCCTCATGATTCATGTTTGAAATAGTTGAGTTGGAAGGTGTCTCAGTTGCCCCTGCTGAATTTGAACTTAATGAAGTATTTAAGGAGGTTTCATCTTGAGAATCAACAGAGGTTACTGTGATACTAGCATTTGCTAAAACGTCCTTTTGAGATGGATTCTGGTTCTGAACCTGCCGTTGTGATTGCGAATCGCTTTTAATAAGAGGCGTTATACCACCATCCAATTGAGCAGAGCTTATTGTGCTAGAAGTTTCACTATTCGGCGTATTCCTCTCATTCGTAGAAGAACCAGTAGGGGTAAGGGCATCGCTTGAAGCAAGGGAAGAAACTAGTTTCAATCCACAGTAATGATATTTGGATTGACCCCTCATACCTAACCTTCTAGTTTTCAGATGTGGAAATAAGGACCTAATCAGTTTACCAAGAGTGGCCTGGGATAACGGCTTCAACTGATTTTGGGCACACGATGCAGCATATTGTGCAAATATTCTACCACGGGGAACATACGATTCGCTTTCGGAAATGCAGTTGTTCATTAACCAAACAAGGGCATAGACTTGTCGTTCACGCTCCCTATTCTGTTCAGCAGCCTGAATCTCAGATTTAGAATTAGTGGCTGTATCCATATTCAAAACTTCAATTTCTGCATTCCTAACAATAGTTGCGTACTGCCCCAATGGTTTGTCTTTGTTTTTGAGAGCAACCAATTTGAGGACGCTTTCTTGACTAGTTCGTTTTGAAGTCACTTCAGCTTGGCCTGCATTATGCTGTAGGAATTCTGCGAGCTTCTTCTTTTTCCATCTTCCACCCTGCTCATGAAACAAATACTGCTGCTGCTGCTGCTGCTGCTGCTGAAGATGCATCTCCTGTATGTTTTGATAGTTCAGCAGCTGATTTGGTACGCCAGACATAGCCCCATTTGGCGACATCACAGGAAGAGGAGTCATAGATCTCATAATATTCTGCTGCTGTGACTGCTGCTGTTGGTGATGATGTGATTGTTGCGATTGTTGCGAAACAGGTTGACCACCACCCAACTGATGATCATTAATTGGCGGTAGTGGGTTTGGCAAGAATCCTTGGTTAAATTGTGTCCCAGTTGAAGCCGAAGACGGGCCACTGGTGCCTGTACCGACATGCATGTGACCAAGCTGGGGTGGTGGGGCATACATTGTATGCTGAAATAAATGGTGAAGCTGTGCAGTGGAATTAGATGACGACAAATTCATATTTGACTGCGAAGACTCAGGACGTGGAATGATAGGGGGATTAGAAGCCGTTGCCAGTTGTAACAGCGAATTGTTCTGGCTCACCCACTGCTCAGGGTGCGAAGTCATACTTCAAATATGTACTCAATACGCTTTTTTGTACCAGTGATGACCCCAACTATTATAAAATCGCGTGTGTAACTGTAAAATACAAATCCTAAGTCGTGGATTTCTTAGAGTATTCGGAAACAGGAGCAAGGTGACTACCTTTGGATAGTTAATATGATTTAGAATTAACGTTAAGCTAGCCGTACAAATAAACTCTTAGGTGTGCACCGTTTGTCTATGATTTCTGTCCAGAGTTTCTCTTAGCTCTTTCAAGTTAATATGTGGTGATGACAACGACGACTTGGTGTTGACTTATAAAAAAACGAACGAATTGAGCCGCCTGTGTCCCTGCCTGGTTCACGTTCTTTTCCACCGTTGTATAGCTAGAACTAATTTTTTTTTTCAATACTCACGAACAAATGCTTCAACTCTCTCTTTCGCAACTCAAATCAAAAAGTTCACCGCTTGAAAATACGCAAAAAAGAAATAAATATACACCTATAGTATAATGACAAGCCCACCGGTGAATCTATTTTTGCAGATTCAATCGCTATACATTCACACACTGGGCGCCAGGGTCGTAAGATCTGTCGAACTGAGGTCCAACGCTGCAGAGACTAAATACAGTGTTCACTATATATGCAATCTCTTCTATATAGTTCCCAAATATTCAGGTTATGTCAGCGTTAGGCGACAACTGAAAAATTTCTATTTACATTGGGAACAAAGTATTAACTGCAATTGCGATTGGTGCTTGCGCAACCATTCCAAATGCGCTCAGCGTGGTTGCACGTCACTACTGTATATCAATGACTTAATCGTCCAATCGCCTAACGATATTGTGTCCCAGAACTATTTTTTTTTTCTCATTCTCTATGGCACCTTGCGAAATGCGTTTCTTTTTGAACGATGGTTGTCCATTACCACGTTATCTACTTACAGAATTTTACAGAATTCGTACTGGTCCGGTCATCTTAAAGCTCGTCTTCCCCGCTACTCTTCCTCAACTCCGTGTTGCTCTTTGCGGTATCTTCATGATTTGATTTGTGTATCTTGGTTTGGAATAGAACGTGCATACTGCTTTCTATGAAGCTACAAGGCTCCAATGGCAGAACGAACAAAATAGTATCTATTACGCTTACTCGAGGGCATTTTTCTGGTACGTTTGCAGGTGTAGCTTATTTTTTTGACTGCAGTTACGTCCAGTTCCTTATCTTGGCATCGGGCGGGCCATGAGTATTACACGTGACCTGATTGCACTCGAGAGATGATTTAGTTTTTCAAAAACTTTTCTTTTCTTATTTACTCAGTTCCATCTAATTTTTTTTTTTTTAACACCATGTTTAATTTTTGGCTGAAAATTTTCAGTTCATGCGATGAGATGAGCATCCCAAGAATAACTAAATAGTTTTGGGTAGGCAGGAAGTAGTGTCATTTAGGGCCAAAATAAGCAATAAACAAGACTCAAGATGTCAGATCGCCAACCATTGAACTCAAATCCTGAGGTATTATTGCGTAAGAGAAGAAACGCTGACAGAACGAGGTTAGAGAAGCAAGAACTAGCCAAGAAGAGAAAGGATGAGGAACAAAAGAGGAAGAGAGATAAGAGACAAAAGTTTGTCAGAGCAGAGAATATTGTCACCAAATCATTGGCAACAGAAAGGGAAAAAACGCGTATCAAGCGTATCAGGGCGCTCGAGAATAAGAAGGAATTGAAGGATTTATCGCATATTGCAAGTGACAGAGACTTCATCTTGAAAGTTACAGAGAAGAGGGAAGAAGATGTTGAAGCGGAGGCAGATGATGACGATGAAGAAACATTTATCAAGGAAAAAATAGTGTACGATGGGAAACCAACGTTACTATTTGTTGTAAGGGTTAAGGGACCTACTGCGGTCAGTATTCCAAGAAAGGTATCTCAAGTGCTCACAATGTTGAGACTAACGGAAGTAAACAACGGTGTATTTTTAAAGTTGACAAAGGAAACTTTCCCATTGTTGAAGCTAGTATCTCCTTACATTGTTATTGGTCAGCCCTCTCTGTCATCTATACGTTCTTTGATTCAGAAAAGATCAAGAATCATGTATCAGGGATCTGGCGAGAAGGAACCTAAGGAGATTATTCTAAACGATAATAATATAGTGGAAGAAAAGCTAGGAGATGAAGGTATTGTTTGTATAGAAGATATCATACATGAAATCTCTACTCTAGGTGAAGGATTCACGAAGTGTGTGTTTTTCCTACTGCCTTTTAAGTTGAATAGAGAAGTTAGCGGTTTCAGTGCAATCTCTCGTTTAAACAGATTAAAACTACGTGAAAATCACAAGAAGACACACCAGCACTCTAATGCTGCTACTGCACCTATCATTCAAGTCGATATCGATTCCATGATCTCTAAATTAAACTGATTGGAAAATTTCCTCATTTACGTCTCATTTAGTTGATTGAATTTATTGTAAATTATTTTGTAGTTAGTTACACTTCAGTAATGGCAGTTACAATCCCAATGAGTATTTTTCTAGTTCACGTGACTGTACGTGTGCATTTTTTGTGCGTTTTCTTTGATTCCGGTTCCGGGCCTGAATTTTGAATCAGTCATTTCAACAAATGTCTATTTTGCATGTACTAATAATTCGGCGATGTGGATCACTTTCATTATTATTTAATAAATACTGATCGTTATCACTGCTTTATATTCCCTCCATCTGTTAAACAACAGTAAAGCTTTGTCGGTGAACATCAGTTTCAGGAAGTCAAACTATATTGAATCTAAATAAAATGTCCAAGAACGTTGTTGTTTTGCCAGGTGACCATGTTGGTACCGAAGTCTGTAACGAAGCCATCAAGGTTTTGAATGCCATTGCTGAAGTTCGCCCCAATGTCTCATTTAATTTCCAAAATCATCTAATTGGTGGTGCTGCAATAGACGCCACAGGTGTACCTCTACCAGATGAGGCTCTAGAGGCTGCAAAAAAGGCAGACGCCGTTCTACTTGGAGCCGTTGGTGGTCCTAAGTGGGGTACTGGGTCAGTTAGACCTGAACAAGGTTTGTTAAAGATCAGAAAGGAACTGGGTTTGTACGCAAACTTGAGACCATGTAACTTTGCCTCAGACTCTTTATTAGACTTGTCTCCATTGAAACCAGAGTATGCTAAGGGCACTGATTTTGTTGTCGTCAGGGAATTAGTTGGTGGTATTTACTTCGGTGAGAGAAAGGAAGATGAAGGTGACGGTGTTGCATGGGACTCTGAAAAATACTCCGTACCAGAAGTCCAAAGAATTACTAGAATGGCTGCTTTCTTGGCCTTACAACACAACCCTCCTCTACCTGTCTGGTCTCTTGATAAGGCTAATGTCTTGGCATCTTCGAGATTGTGGAGAAAAACAGTCGAGGAAACTATCAACAATGAGTTCCCTCAATTAACTCTACAACATCAATTGATTGATTCAGCAGCAATGATCTTAGTTAAATCTCCTACCAAGTTGAACGGTGTTATAATTACCAACAATATGTTTGGTGATATAATTTCTGACGAAGCATCTGTTATTCCAGGTTCCCTAGGTTTATTGCCATCTGCTTCTTTGGCTTCTTTACCAGATACCAATACCGCTTTTGGTTTGTACGAGCCATGTCATGGTTCCGCTCCTGACTTGCCAGCTAACAAGGTCAACCCTGTCGCTACCATCTTATCTGCTGCTATGATGTTGAAATTATCTTTGAACTTAGTTGAAGAAGGTAACGCCGTCGAAGAAGCTGTTAGAAGGGTTTTAGATGAAGGTGTCAGAACTGGTGATCTTGGCGGCTCTAACTCTACAACTGAAGTCGGTGATGCCATAGCTATGGTAGTTAAGGAGATCTTAGCTTAAACACAAAGGTGAGAAGTTGTTAAGCAAATCCTTCACAATTTTCTGAAACTAATATTTCCTTCGTTTCCATGAATTCAGCACCAGACAATTTCATCGGGTTCTGGATAGCCCTACTTTGTATGTCACTTTTACGTAATATCTTCATTAATGACATTTCGTTATATTTAAAAACAGTTAAGACTATGAATATCTGGCAAAATTTAAACAAAACTTCGGATCTTCTCGATTTTCAGAAAAAGACGAACCTATAAGCGTCACGAAGTATGAAAACAATAAATGTTGAGGCAGTAATTGAGTCAAAATTTAGAGAGAAATATACAAGGGCATGAAAAGAGAGTTAAAATAAAGTGAACTCAGTGGCCAGACCATTCTATAGAGTCCAAATCAATACCTTCTTTAACCATTTCCCAAAGCGGTGATAGTTCTCTCAAAAACTCCACCCTTTCTGTGATAGCTTTAACAACGTAGTCAATCTCTTCCTCTGTTGTAAATCTACCCACACCAAATCTAATAGAGGAGTGGGCTAGAGCGTCATCCTTGCCTAAGGCGTGTAAAACGTATGAAGGTTCCAAGGAGGCAGACGTACATGCAGAACCTGAACTCAATGCAATATCTCTTAAAGCCATTAACAATGACTCACCTTCGACATAAGCAAACGAAACATTGACACAACCTGGGTAACGATGATCTGGAGAACCATTCAAACTTGTATGTTCAATAGCCAATAAACCGTTCATCAACTTGTCAGATAATTTTTTGATGTGAGCGCTATCACTTTCAAACTCTTTTTGCATTAATCTGGCAGCTTCACCAAAGCCTGACACTAATGGTGGGGCTAAGGTACCCGAACGCAAACCTCTTTCTTGGCCACCACCAGAAATGATAGGGTCCAATCTGACTCTTGGTTTTCTTCTGACGTAAATAGCACCAATACCCTTTGGCCCATAAATTTTGTGAGAAGAAATCGATAACAAGTCAATCTTCATATCATTAACATCAATTGGTACTTTACCATATGCTTGAGCCGCATCAGTATGGAAAAAAATCTTGTGTTTCCGGCAAAGTTCACCGATTTCCTTCAATGGTTGCATAACACCAATTTCATTGTTGACGGCCATAACAGACACCAAACACGTCTCTGGTCTGATAGCAGCTTCCAAATCCTTCATGTTGACTAAACCTTGATCATCAACATTCAAAAAAGTAACCTCAAACCCTTCATTTTTCATAGCCCTAGCAGCTTCTAAGACACACTTGTGTTCGGTTCTAGTAGTGATAATGTGATTTTTAGTCCTTTTGTAAAACCTGGCAACTCCCTTTAGGGCCATGTTATTGGATTCAGTTGCGCCTGAGGTAAAGATTATTTCCTTTGGGTCGGCTTTAATGACATCTGCGATGTATTTTCTAGCTGTCTCAATTTCTTTGTTAGTTTCCCATCCATAACTGTGTGTGTTTGAATGTGGATTACCATAAAGACCAGTGTAGAACTTTATCATATTATCAAGAACTCTAGGATCTGTGGGGGTCGTAGCCTGCATATCTAGATAAATTGGCCTAGTACCGTAATCGCCAGATTCCTGATAAGCATGCTTCAGAGCAGTTGTTCCGCTTTCAACTGCCTCTGGATTGGAAGCAGTACGTTCGTTGGCTTGATCGATTGCAGCAGCTTGGACATCGGTATGAGTTTCTAATGTCAAATCTTCACTCAAAGCAACTTTTGCAGTAGCATATGCTCTTTTAGTCTGGGCAAGGCATGCTGTGTGCGAAAAACGGACAGAATTTGCCCACAAGGGTCTTGGAACCAAATGTCTGAACATAATAACCTTGGAGAATCTTGAAAGTTTCTTCAGCCAACTGCGTAAGGAATTATTGTTTCTCGATGAGTTGATGTGCAATTATCTATGAAGGAGGTGTGCGTTATATATCCGTCAATTATTCTATTAGTCAAAAAAAAAAAAAAAAAAAAAGAGCGTTGACAATAGCATATCTTCGAATCTAGCCATTATGCCGGAAGCCGGAGATAACTTAACGTGCACTTGGAAAAGTATGGATTCACAGATGTTTCTGGCCTCACTAGTGAGTGGAGCAGCAGCGGGCACATCTACTGATCTGGCTTTCTTTCCAATCGATACCCTGAAAACACGTTTACAGGCCAAAGGTGGGTTTTTCGCCAATGGTGGATACAAAGGTGTATACCGGGGTCTAGGAAGTGCTGTTGTAGCAAGTGCACCAAGTGCATCGCTTTTCTTTGTCGCCTATGATTCGATGAAATGCTGGTCGAGACCTATATTTGGTAAAATTGTCTCTGAAGATAGACCCCAATTTGCTGATACATTGTGTCACATGTTTTCTTCCAGTGTAGGTGAAATTACTGCCTGTCTTGTTCGTGTGCCATCAGAAGTGATCAAGCAAAGGACTCAAACACACAGTACAAATTCGTCCTGGCAAACTCTCCAAGAATTACTTCGGAACGAAAATGGAGAGGGCTTGAGAAGAAATCTGTATCGAGGTTGGTCTACGACTATTATGAGAGAGATCCCATTTACGTGCATCCAGTTTCCTTTATATGAATACATGAAAAAGAAGTGGGCGTCTATACAAGATATCAACCGAGTTGCACCATGGCAAGGATCTGTCTGTGGTTGTATCGCAGGTGGTATCGCCGCTGCAGCTACGACTCCATTGGACGTTCTAAAAACGAGAATGATGCTTCATCATACTTCTGTCAATCCCATGAGCCTCGCAACTAAAATATACCACGAAGAGGGATTCCGCGTTTTCTTCAGCGGTGTGGGCCCGAGAACCATGTGGATTAGTGCAGGAGGTGCTATATTTTTGGGCGTGTACGAGACTGTGCATTCAATATTTTAGTTTCCGTTTTTACAGTTTGATTAAGTATATGCATATAGAACTTGTATATAATCATAACATTAACCGTTTATAATTGTCAATTTAGATAAGGCTTCAAACGGCCTTACGCGGGTAGCATGCATCCTCGAACTTGTGTTTTGACTTACCTTGAAGTTACGAGGATGTTATTTCCAACTTTTTTCTTCCTTGCATACTTCATTACGAAGTTTTCTATCTTAATTCCTTTTCCGTTAAGCTCCTCGATAAAAGGCACTAAATCGTCTAAGATCCAGCTGCTTTGCCAGTGGAACAGTTGCCTAAATCTCTCCTTAACATCTGGAGACAAAGCATGTCTGGAAAGGTAACGAATTCTCTCTGGTAATGGTCTCACAAAATTTCCTCGAAGCATTTTTATATCTAAATCGCAGTGAAAATAAGGTGGAAACTGGGATTTCCATTGTATCATGAATTCGTCCTCTGCTATAACCTCACTGGAAGCAAATTTTTTCAGTGCAGAGATTCCATAATATGTTGCCACCAGAGGCATATTGATCTTGTATCTGTCTGTAGCATTTTCCAATTGCAACCCAAACTTATGAACTACCGTATCGATTACATCATCTGTATACGGCGTGAATTCTCCCTCTTGAACGTCTTTCGTCACGGCCTTTCTTACCGCATCCAGTTCTAAATTATCAACATCGAGATTCTCTGCTAAACAACTTATCAAAACAATATGCAGTGCCTTTAAAATGAAGCCTGATGAAAGAATACATGCAGAACCTTGTATAATAGAACCTCCTATTTCGGACCATTTACTATTAAACTCTTCAATTGAGCAGGGACACGTTTCTCTAAAATCAGCAAGTCCTATATTCCGCGTCAATCGAACATCTTTTCCATCATACACATCCAGGCGTGTAATATCAATCG
Organism: Kluyveromyces aestuarii; assembly: GCA_003707555.2. Lineage (NCBI taxonomy): Eukaryota > Fungi > Ascomycota > Saccharomycetes > Saccharomycetales > Saccharomycetaceae > Kluyveromyces > Kluyveromyces aestuarii. Next base: position 582,320 of record PPJO02000002.1, read on the forward strand.
CTCCAGGAATAAGCCTGGGTTCTAGTTCACTATCTTGTATTGAAAATCCGCACCAACTTGATGTCGGTTTTTGCAACCCAAAGGTAGCAACCACTTCTTCATTAATCTCTTCTGTCGGTACAAATTCTTTCATGACTAGTACAGTATTGGAATGATTCTTTTGTTTGACAAGCCATGTCTTTGATTCTGAACACAGGACAACATCAGGATGTTCAGTTGACAAAGCCTTTAGCTTAACTGGCCCTTTCTTAAGAGCTTCTAGAAGATCATCAGTGACTTGCAACAGTCGATAACCTTTGTCCCACTCTAGTTGATTATACAAATTGACGCTCATCTTGGCTTAATTAAGGCGTTCCTATGAAGCTCCGCTTCCGTTGAGGTAACCAGGCAATCAATCGCCTTTGGATATTTTGTATAATATTTCGTGTCTATTAGCAGAACACATCATACGAACTGAATCTCTTCACGCGAAATAGGCCATTAAATAATGACTAGATTCTCGCAGAAGGAGTAATTACAAACCCACACGAGACAACAGCTATATAGTTTAAGACCTGTTCTCAATTGAAGAGCAATTGAAAACTGGCTAGAAGATCTAAAGATATTTAGGCTTGTATCTAAATATGGTTCTGTTTCCGTATCTGAATCTAATGCGCTGTGTGAGCATTTTAACAATGATCCACTAGAATCAATTTTTTATTTTTTTTTAAAAAAACGTCTCTCAAATATGTAAACAAAGAAGTTGGCTAAGCAGAGAAGAGATTCGAAACAGCAGAAGGATCCAAATATCTATTATGGCACCAACTGCAGATCTTCCAGATGCTGAGCAAGCTCCCAAAGAAAAGTTAATCGGTTCAGCCTGGAAAATCCAGTTGCCGCTAAACATGGCAAAATCGAGTCTTTCTAAAGATTCGGAGGAGGCAAAGCTTATGGAAAAAACTGAGAGAGAATGGGAAGAAATATTTGAAGACAGCGTATTCTTCCAAGGTTTTGACCAGTTGCTATGGGGTAACTTTCTAGTTTGTGTGTACCGTGACCCTGAATCGCATGATTTCGGTTCAATAGTACTTGACAAAGTTGGGATCACGCATTTCAGTCGGGTGAGTCTTTCAGAAAAATCCCCATACTATCCAGCTATTTTGAACTTAAGTGATGAATTTAAAAATTCCAACGTGAGAAGGGTATTGGCATGTTCTTTACTTGAGAAGTTTGCCAGGATGGATGCGAAGTTAATTAAGAAGATTTCTTTGGGTGAAGAGTTAGAATTTGACTACGATCAAACACATGCTGGCGATCTGGCTAACTCTTGTAAGCTGGTAGAATATTGCTCTCCAAGAGATCTTGGCAAAAGCCTACTGTTACATGGGTTAATTAGGCCAAAATATATTGGTTCCTTATTGATGGACGTGGTGTATGAAAATAAAGCCGAAATTATAGACGCAAACAATGAAATAGTATACTATCTTGGTGAGCAGTTGGAGCAATTATTTGATCCTTTGACTGAATATTCACCCGAGCAAACTGAACATGTTTATAAGCCACCAGAATATTCTCCTGAAACACAAGCGAACAAAGATACCCCTCTACTTGATTCCATATGCGATGAGTTATTAAACCTGCAAACAAGTTTCACCCTATCAATAGTGGAGTTTTTACAAAAGTTTCTGATTCCACTTAGAATAGAAGTATTAAATGACGAAGTACCAAGCTTGTCAGCGGTGAAACTGAATAGACTATTTCCTCCGACGATCGATGAAGTCACTAGGATCAACTGTATTTTCCTAGACGCCCTAAAATCAGCAACTCCCTATGGCACACTAGAAGTACTAAAAGCATGTAGTCTCACTATTCCATACTTCTACAAGGCTTATTCAAGACACGAGGCTGCAACCAAAAATTTTTCCAAAGATATCAAACTCTTTCTCCAAAAGTTCGGCAATGCTCTACCTAATCGTCGTGTGTATACTGAAATGAAGATTGAAACAATCATTAAGGGTCCTCAAGAGAAACTCATGAAAGTAAAACTAATTTTACAAAGACTTTGGGAACAAAAATCATGGGCCTCATCAGACCTTCAGGCAGAAGCAGCGAAGTACTATAACAATACAATGGAGATTATCGATACGTTCGGGAGGCTCGATCCAAAATATATGAGTGCATATAGTACAAGGGTTTTTACTCCATCAGGTAAAATTTTAACTGAGCTGGCGAAAGGCTGGCCCCTGGAGCTACAATATAAATGGTTAAAGCGAAGAATAATAGGCGTTTTCGACGTTATTAATGTAGACAACAACCAACAACGTGACTTATTGGTACTCTTCAGTGATTATGTTGTCATACTAAATATTCTCAATGCTGAATCTTATTATGAGACGGATAAAAACAAACCGCTTGTTTCACATGTCTTAATGAATTCTTTGATAAACGAGGTCCCGCTCCCTCCTAAAATTCCAAAACTTCAGGTGGTTTCACATTGCTACATAGACAAAGTTATGGTCTCAAGCTCAGATGAAAACTCTATTGAAATGACCTTTCTCGATACCGAATCACCAAAAAGATTTATTTACAATTTGGCTTCCTCCGAGACACAATCTCTCCATATTGATGAATTAGTAACCAAAGCTAAAATTCTTGAAAAAGTCACTGCTTTTCATCTTTTTAAGGCAAATCAACACAATTTCAATATGTACTTTACAGCACATGAACTAGAGGCTTATGAAAATGAAACCATTCTATCCCCTTTTGCCTTATTTTTGAACTGCGAACCCTCTAAGAATGTGTTGGAGCAACATCAATTAGGCCTCGCGTTTTTTGCAAAACTGAATTCAGGACAATCAGCTGAAGTCATCTTAACAAGTATTGACATGAGTGGAAACAAAGATGAGAAAATAGTTCCACTGGATAATTTAACGTCAATTATAACTAAGGATCTGATAGAAAAATACACCAATAATTTGTATTCTGGTTCTTCACCATTTTGGAAGCAACTCTTAATCGCAAATGAAGAAGTTGTGACAATTTTGGGGAAAAACTTCAATATAAAAGACCTGAAAAGCTCAGATGAGGATGATGATATGGATATCTTAGACCAGAACAAGAAACAAGAATTTGTGAAACTTCACAGGAAAGATAAATCATATGGCACCATAACAACATTTAGAAGCTCTGTCAGTGACTTCAGAGACACAATATCGGAACCCGCCAACAATAAGACTACAAAAACAGTTAATTCTTCAAGGATATCCGAGAAGGAAAAGCAAAATAGGGCTAAAAAAGGATCACAAACAGGGTTTTTTGCAAAAATCGTAAAAATATTCAAAAGAGGTACAAAAGTCACAGTCTCAAAAGCTCCATTCACGGTTCCAAAAGTTGGGTCTGACAAAGACAAGATGATGGCAGTTAGGTTAAAAAACATAAAACCTCTTCCAAAGATATCAAACCCCAAGACAGAGGAGAGAATCTCGTCAGTAATACATAATAAGAATCTCGTTGAATTCAAGAGCACTTCGCCAAATCCCAAAGATTCTCTCATCAACCGCGAAATAAGTCAGAATCCATCTCAAGAAGATATTTCAGCCATATCTGAAGAACGTCTGATTGATAGGCTCTCAGAAAATGAAATTTATGAGCACGAAGGAACAAAAAGACAGAGCCAAGTTTTCAATGACGATCTTTTCGGTGATTTGGTTCAGGTATCGTCGAACAGAATGATTACACCAGTTGTTTTGCCGAACTCAAGAAATAATAGAGAGCATGAAAGTAATAAGTCTCTAGAAATAGAACTTCTAGTAGAAGAATCTCATAATTCGTACACTGATATATTAAATCAAAGCCAGCCAAAATTCCAAGATAAACCCACACATCAGAACTCTTTCGCAACCGACCTTCATGACGGCACCGGTACTGATTTCGGTAATGATGGCGCTACTACCAGCCTAGCGCCAAGTAACAAAAACTTAAAGCCGCCAATGTTTCCTATTATACCTAGGTACGACGAGCATATTGTAGGGCTTCCTCATTCACCCTCTTTTGTTGAATTATTCAAGGAGATGAGACTAGTATTGGACGAAACAGATGAAACAGCTAACTGGAGAAGATTATCAAGTGAAGTATCTTTGAACGAAAAGTATGCAATAAACAAAGAAAAGAGCATTGGATGTCCCAAGCTCCCTGATGTTTCAGAAGACGACCCAGTTGAAAAGAGTAACACCGTCCAAATAGAAATTGATCAGCCAGTTTCAACCACCGATGAAACAGAAGAAGAAGGTACTCGTATGAACAAAGATACGAGTGATACAGTATCTTTGAAAGTTAGCAGGGGCTCGAAGTTCAACTTCCTCAGATCATCTCCAGTCAAGCTGATCAAACCTGAAAGTTTCCTTCAAATTAGAGCTGAAAACAATAAAAATTCTATTGAAGAGCTGGTTAGCTTTTCTCCAGGACAACATTCGCACAAACATACTGCTAGGCTAGTTGAACTGACATTTCAATCAAATGAAGATTTAAGAGAAAATATCTATGTAACGCCAAATGAGGAATCTACTGAGAGGTCTATTGAGACCAGCGGCATGCAGTCTCCTGAATTACGGCCTAAAGCAACAGATATTATTAATGGTGAAAGAAATTCGGTTGACGAACCAGACAGCGAACCCATTTTAGATTACCTAGAGTTCAGCTCCTTTCATATGTCGTTTGACGGTGCAACTAACGAAAATGCACAAGAAACATCTGCAACTGCTTTTAATGATGCTAATGTTAAACCTGACTACAATAAAGAAAATTTGGAACCAATAATATACCAATTGAAAAACATTCGCAAGTCGAATGACACCTTTTATTCCTTCGATGATGAGGAGAGACATGCGGATAATGGAATTGAGGAAGATCCTATTTGGGTATCTCCTAGCAAACTAGATGCATTTGATTTAACGAAAATGTCTGAGACGACATTCCAGAATGTGAATCCCAAGTCCAATAATTCACAACAGTACTCCAATTTATTTAAGCAACTAACCAAAAGCCCTACCAGACAATTAGAATCATCTTTACTAAAAGATTCCTCTTATGGTTATTTAGGAACACTTGTTTCGGAGTATGATCTGGATGATCCTCCAACGCGACTTAAATTTCAGCCATAAAGTATGCTATACTTTATACACATTAATTAAATTAGCTTTTTTTAGTTAGTTCTTATAAACTACTGACGATAACGATATAAGCATTTCAAAACTTCGCATAAGAGAGCTTCAACTCATGGTCACCATAGGAGTAGTTGTCCAACTTTTGAATGCATATCTCCGCATCTTCGACTGTTTCAAATTGACATACGGAGGCATTGGTGAATTGTCCATCGGCTTCGAGTTTCAGATGTGCTCTAACGACAGGGCCAATACTACCAAACAAGTCATATAAATCGGATTCTGTTGTTGATGAAGGCATGTTATCGCAATATATTACCTCACTTTTTTCTCCGCCTCCCATAGTAGTTGCTGGGTCAAAATTTATGGCAGGAGATCGCGTAGACTTGTTTGCCTTTACTACCGGTTTTTTTGGAATATAGGTATCGCCAGCAGAAGAAGAAGCCGTTGCTGATGAACCCTTTCCTTCTTTAACATCTAACAACCTGCCTTTGTAATCTACACCGTTCCATCTACGGATTGCCTCTAATTGCTCTTCCTTTGTTGCCATATAAACTGTGCCAAACCCTCGAGATTTACCATCTCTGTCAGTAACAACATCGGCATGCAAAACAACACCGCATGGTTTGAACATATCTTTAAGCTCCTGCCAATTTACTGTGAATGGTAATTGGGCGACAAACACCTCGAAACCAGCATCATGCGAACGTTTAGGCGGTGGTGGAGGGCCGGAACGATCACGTTTTCTCAACTCAGCAGGAGGAGGGTTATCCTGTCTGACAAATATGGCACGCTCTCTAATAAATGCACCATCAAACTCCCTAATTGCTCTGTCAACATTTTCACTATTTGTAAACTCAACTGTACCCATACCCCTGTGATGACCTCTGGAGGTAATGATGTCGGCTCGACGAACTTCCCCTATTTTGCCAAAGTAGTCTTTTAAATCTTCAGGTGTGGTATCATACGTCAAGTTGCCAATGAAAATACTGTTTTCATAATTTCTATTCATTTTTTCCTCGTAGGAAGAATCCAGTTCCCTTGCCAACTTTGGCCCATAATCACCTTTGGCAGATGAGTTCACAAATCTTGACCTGCTATCTCCAGCACCACCATAACTAGTTCTTTCACGAACATGATGGCCGTAGCCACCATCCCTTCTGTTATCGCGATATCCACGTCTTTCTGCGTATTCATCAACCGCTCTTGGATATCTGTCACTCCCGCCACGGTAATCACCTCTTCTAGAGTCGCCATGATATCCTCTTCTTTCATCTGAACGATAACTTCCTCGCTCACGTCCTCTACGCTCAGAACGATCATTATAACGATCACGACGAGAATCTTCGTAGTCCGATCTCCGAATAGGAGATTTAGATCTCGATCTTGACCTGTCTCTATTACCCGACTGAAATTAAAGCGAAGCATATATTCGTTAGGTAAACCGACGCACGTTTCGTTCGCCGTTCCACGAATAAGAAGCTCAAATGTTAGTAAAAGGCACCGAAAGTCTGTGAAGCGGAATGCAAAAGCACATTGACATCAGATTACAAAAGTATTTGAAGAGAATATCAGCAACTAGCGATGCAGCAAGAAAAATGAACCATTTTTAAATAACCAAAACTCGAATCCAATACCAACTTTTTAGGTAGCGTCAGCCCTGACTTACAAAAAAGAAAGTACCCCCCAAGCAGCCACCAATCATCAACCATAAAAGACCGATCACCAATCACCTAATCAAATAATCAAGTACAGCCAGAAAACAGAACACTTGATAAACATACATATGAGTCCATTATACCTTTTAAAAGGTTGAACGATTCCACCTAACACCCTGTAGTATATATACTCCTAAGATACAATAATATCACAAATGCTCGTTGGACATTTTGAAATCCATTTTAATTTTCTCTCTTTTTTTTTTTTACTGTGTCAGTATTCTATCACGTGGTGCGACAAACTATCAACAACATGGAAGGGAAGCAATCAGCTTTTATATGGATGTACATTAAAAGCCCAGATTGCTCTGGGAATCCGAGGATCTGTCTCCTCAATATAGTACAAAATAATACAATAAACATACATACGCAAAAATCGTGAAGAGCGGGACATACAACAAAAAGATGCAAGACTGATAACTTCCGCCCGATCTTTAGCGTAATCATTACTTCTCTTTCTGCTGTGGTTTTCTTATCTTTTTTTTTTCATCAATTTTGTCATTATAACAAATCATCTCCTAGAAGGAAAGGGAAGCACGAGCCTTCTTTCGACCTCTGTTTCCTTGTCTATCTCTTCTTCGCCATCAAACTGCAGCTTACACGTCCCATCCCTCTTGCTACCAGAAACTATAGCGGGATAAAATGTAGTAGTTTCTGGATATCGAGCAAGCACCTTCGTGTTCACAGGATAGTTCGGTAGTTGAGATTTCTTAGTACTCTCGGAGGGAATTAAAATAATCTCCTTCCAGTTGCATTTGAAAACACTCCCTGGCTTTCCAAACTCATCTGGTTCAGGATCCTTCACTTCAAATCTCATTCCGTCAGCTGAAATTTTCGTGCATATGCATTGAATCCACTCCCCAGATTTTTTAGATTTATATGCAACTTCCGATCCAACCTCTATCGGTTGCTCCGGGTTAAGTGCGCTTGTCCAGTACGACTTACCAACGACGTCAGGCTCGACCTGCGACGACTCTCGTTTTATCTCTTCTTCTTCGGGATAATTTTCTAGTACGTAACTGACATTGCCCATTAGTTCATTGCAGAAATTTTGTAGCTTGATATTTACAATCTGACGATGTTCTAATTGTTCTTGAATTTCTTTTAATTGACCCTCTGTCATATTATGGAAATTCATGTTTTTCGGGTCTAAAGACTCAAAATCCGCTTCGTCTGCATATTTGAAAACCTCTTGGAGATGTGTTATGGCTACACCCCATTTGTCTTCCATTACTAATACTCAACCTTTAAGCTTCTGCACTCTAAAAAAATAATGGATTTTACACAGACCTCTATGCTCTCAATCGTCTAGAACGTTTGTCCTAGTTCTTCTTGTGTCCGCTCTTTACGAATTGGTGGCCTATTCGATACCGACGTGGACAGCGAAACAGTAGTATCACGTACCAGAATCTCAGAAACAAAAAAAAAAATTAACTGGAAAAATAAATTAAAACACGATCGATCGATAATCGTGCCAAATGACGCGTCTGTTTCTCTTTAATTGCGGGCCGTAAAATCTTGGTACCTGCTTAAGACTATCTAGTAAGGAGGTTGTATTGCTGGATAGTGTACAACCAGTAGTTGGCGGGAGAAATGACCTGGTAGTGGGTTTTGTTGCAGCCAGGTATTTCGTGCCTTATTTTTTTTTTTAATTTTGCTCTCTTAGAGTAGACAAGTTGTTCTTGGGGAGGGAGATGAAAGTTTTTCAAAAAAAAAAAAAAATTTATTCGCAGAGTATATGTGAAGATGTTACCCGCTCATATGGCTCTGGAAAATTTTCCAAAACTAAGTACTATTTCAACATTAGAAGACCTTGCATTGATTGAGATGGAATTGTTGCACCAATTGATAAAAACAGATAACAGGAGAAATATAGAGCATTTTGTTGTTCTGGTGTAGTACTGAATTGACATTAAAGATGCTTTTTCAATCTTTGTGGCAAAAATCACCGGTCTTTATAGTGCAGCAGGTGCGTACAGCTACGAAACGTGCAGCAGGTTCTCGTACAAGTATGAAGGATTCGGCTGGTCGTAGACTGGGGCCAAAAAAATATGAAGGCCAGGAAACTCATGTGGGTGAAATTATTATGAGACAACGTGGTACCAAGTTCTACCCTGGTGAAAACGTTGGGATTGGTAAGGATCACACGCTTTTTGCACTAGAACCAGGGTATGTGAGATATTACTTGGACCCATTCCATCCAGGAAAGAAGTTTATTGGAGTGTCTTTGAAAAAGGAGGTCAAGCTTCCATTGGCCCATTTTGAGCCAAGAATGAGAAGGTTCGGTAAGGGCGTTATTTTGGACCCTACCAAGGCGGAAAAAGAAGAAGGAGCCTTGTCGAGAAAATTGTATTTAGCTAAAGATGAATTGGTCAAGGCGCAGCAAGAGCGGGAGTCAAAACGTGCTGACTTGGAGAAAAAGTTTGCGGAAGTTCTAGGCGGGCTTAAGGTTGAAATAAGTCCTGAGGAGATGACGATTGCATTGAAATACCTTGTTAGGTTACGGGCTTGCCTAAAGAATGGTTACAAATTGAAGGATGCCGAGTTCAACGCGTGCTTCTTCCTGGAACAGAGTTCAAGGTTAGCTTTAACTGACGAAAGTGCATTGAACGATCAATTGGCTTTGTTAAAACAGGTGACACCAAAATTGAACGATGGAATCGAGTTCAACAACAAACTTGAGTTGATCGCTAAGATAAGTGACATGGAGAAGGCAGACTGGAAGGCTAAGCTCCTAGAGGAGCTCAAGTCTATAGAAATCAAGGACAAGACCTCCAAAAAGCAAGTTCTTGAAAAGTTTAAGGATGCTAAGAACTACTTGACGCTTTCCGAAGAAGTTAGACTTCGCAGAAAATTCCTAAAGCCTGTCAAACCGGAGGTTCAAAGTGATGAGAATTTGAAACCTTCGAAGAAAACCGTGACAATGAGGCGTTACAACTACGAGCACGGTAAGATCGACGTCGTCGTCAGACCAAAAACTGATTTCCTGAATAAATTGTGATCATTATTTTCCATCGATGGACTATTTTTCACTTATTGAAGTTCTTGCTATTATCAATTATTGTCGAACTTCAGTGAGAAAATTAAAATCCTCAATTACATGAATAAACTTGTATATACTATGTGCAAAGATAAATATTTGAATTGGTATTCTTTCATTTCTTATCTGAGAAACGATAGCTTGTACATATAATACTACTAACCTGGAGGTAGTTGTGAAACGTCAATGTAATCGTTAAGCTTCTCGACAGATTCGTCTTCAACATCTTCCTCGATCTGAGTTCTTGGCAGAGCCATCATACCTGATCTCGCAACTTCCAAAACACCAAATGGTTCAACCAATTTCAAAAATGCAGAGATACGAGTTGGCTTTGCACAAAGTTCAATCGTACAACTTGTCTCAGAGATATCAACAACCTTACCACCAAAGTTAGCTGTCAAGTTGGTAATGTCATTCAAATGTTCATGCTTTAGTCTTAAAACTTGAGACAGCGGCAAGTTTGAAGGATGGAATTCTTTACGTCTAATCTCTTCGATTTCAGCATTGGAACTACCTTGTTCGTGGTGATGAATTAAATCTTCGAAATATTCTGCACCCAATAAAGAAACTCTAGTTAAAAGTAATTCTCTCTTGATGATCTCAGAATGAGAATAGTCCAAAACAACGAAAACTGGAACTAAGTCTTCAATTTGTCTCCTAGCTTGTTCAATCACTCCGTCTTGACCTTGTAACACGATTGTCATTCTAGACAAATCTTTCACTTCTGTGTTACATACAACCAAGGAATCGATGTTGAAACCTCTTGCTGCCAAAGTACCTGATACTAAAGACAAAACACCTGGCTCGTTTTGAACCAAACAGTTCAAAACATGTTGCTTTCTTGGTTCCTTAGAAGGTGCTGGAGTCTCATAGAGAATCGATGAAATTACACTATTAGTTGACCATGAAGGAGTTTCGATGGTTGGCAATGGAGGTCTGCTTCTGTTCTTATGCAGTTGCTTGTAAGCAAGGGCTGCTGTAGACGATGATGACTTAGCCCTCACAATTTGCCTCAAAATACTTTGAGACGTGCTAGATCTTAGCCTTAGCATTGTTGGAAATCTTTGCAATGGGCTTATTGATGAATGTAAGCAATCTCGCCTCTACCGTAATATATGAAACTGAGCCAGCCGTTATATTTAAATTTGTTAATTTTTTTTTTTTTTTTGCATATTAGGTGAGTCATGAAACCAAATTTTTCAGTATTGTAATAAAGTGATCATACCCCACGAACCAAAATATACTGGGGAAAACGGGTTGATGGGGACGTCACGTGCCGTAAATAGTGAAGTCTCAATATCGCAGTTCGGCTGATACATTTGACGTATTGAAACATGAACGAATGGATGTGAATGACAGTTATATAAACTCCGGTGCTTCACGTGCCTTCAACAGCTCATATACTTGATTTTGAATATATAAAAAAATAAATATACCCTTTCATACACATATACACGTTATCGCAGATCACAAGCAAAATTAAGCAAAAGATGCCTTGAAGTTTTGGTCCAATCTTCTGTGGACAGCTTCAATGAACTCTTCAGTAGTGACATAGGCGGATCTTTCAGTCTTACCCAAAATCAAAGCCAAGTCCTTGGTCATGATACCATCTTCTTGAACAGTGTTGATGGTGGCTTGTTCCAACAAGTCACCGAACTTAACAACTTCTGGGGTGCTGTCCAACTTACCTCTTTGAATTAGACCTCTAGTCCAAGCAAAGATGGAAGCAATGGAGTTGGTGGAAGTTTCCTTACCTTGTTGGTGTTGTCTGTAATGTCTTGTGACAGTACCGTGAGCAGCCTCACTTTCGAAAGCCTTACCATCTGGAGTGATCAAAACAGATGTCATCAAACCCAAGGAACCGAAACCTTGAGCGACAATGTCAGATTCCACATCACCATCGTAGTTCTTCATGGCAATGATGTAACCACCCTTGGACTTCAACATTTGAGCGACCATATCGTCGATCAAACGATGCTCATACCAAATACCTTGCTTCTCAAATTCTTCCTTGTATTCGGCTTCGTATAGACCTTCGAAAACATCCTTGAATTTACCATCGTAACGTTTCAAGATAGTGTTCTTGGTAGTAGAGTACAATGGCATCTTTCTTTCCAAAGCCATCTTGAAGGAAGCATGGGCGAAACCGATGATGGATTCTGTGGTGTTGTACATAGCCAATGCGACACCACCCTTACTTTGTTCGTCAAACTCGTAGACGCCCAAGTCGAGATCCTGCGACTTGTCCCCGCTACTGCTTTCAAACACCAAACGCAATTTACCTGCACCAGGAATAACTGCATCTGTGGCACGGTATTGATCACCAAATGCGTGTCTACCAATGATGATAGGTTCCTTCCAGTTGGTGACCAATTTTGGAATACATGGAATAGAGATTGGTTCACGGAACACAGTACCACCCAAGATATTTCTAATGGTACCGTTTGGAGACTTCCACATGGTCTTCAAGTTGAATTCTTCAACACGAGCCTCGTCTGGAGTGATTGTGGCACACTTAATAGCAACACCGTATTCCAAAGTTGCCAAGGCCGATTGTTCAGTAACCTTGTCATCGGTTAAATCACGGTTTTCAATAGACAAATCGTAATACTTCAAATCAACGTCAAGGTAAGGCAAGATCAAGTGGTCCTTGATTAACTTCCAGATGATTCTGGTTTGTTCGTCACCGTCCATTTCGACGATTGGGGTTTTAACGATGATCTTTGTCATAGTGCAGTTGTCTTCGATGTGCGAGTGTTTGGCGAAAGATCGTCTACAATGGAAAACCAATTGGTTCCTCTGACAAAAAGAGTGCGAGTTCTTGAGGGTGGCTATATATATATATATATATATATATATATATATATGTGTGTGTGTGTGTGTGTGTATATGTGTGTATATGTGTATGTGTGGATGTACGTTTTCCTAGTCATGGGTTTTGGCAGAAAATACTGGCAACGAGGAGGCAGCAACAGTTCACTTGCCCTGTTGCGCTCTGCGAGGCAGGAGTCCGAAGTGTGATTTTTTTTTTTTACAGTGTGGGGGGGTAGGAAGAAAACGGAACCAGACTGAATGTACGGGCAGTAGATTGGCTCCCTTAGTGTACCTTGCCGCCAGACACGGACCCGTAAGGCTTGTTGTCAACGCCAGTGCTGTTGGGCACATAGACTATGCGATAACGGAGTTGTTATTCATGCCTAGTTGTGGTGCGAAAACGCTGGGGGGAAATACTCCGGGAAGAACGACGTGATTCCGTGTCGGCTCCGTAGTCCGTGGTGTGATCGCTACGCGAAGCACCGTGATAGGGGCGGCGGTTTAGGAAAAACGGAAAAATGGAAGCATCGATATACACAGGCGGACACAAGTTAAAACAGTGTGCATGGCTACATCGGGTGCGCGTTGTGAGTAGAGCCAGCGGCTCGTGCGACATGATGACAATCACTTGGCAGCATCTCTTGGGAATGAAGTGTACATATTTTTCCTTTTTTTGTTTTTTTTAACTTTAGCCTGGCTATAGGATATATAATTTCCACATATTTGACTAATTACGTGTACGCAGGCATCTGCCGGTTGTGGCTGAAAAGCGCGTTGTTAGGGCAAGAACACGGTTTTTTTACTTTAAACCCATCGCACGTGACCATTCAAAGTTCGCTCTCAATGTACTGTTTAACGAAGTTGAAATCGGAGAATGGAATGTACGGAATTCCCTCGCGATCACAGTAGTAGATAAGATCGCGACCCTCCCGTGCAAAGAGTACGTCACACTCACGTGCCGCTGTAAGATCGCTCACACCATCGCCGCAGTAGTAGTACCGATCAGCATTATACTCGTTCTTGCATTGCAAGATAGATCTGGATTTGTCATGGCCATGCGCGGTTTCGTCACGGTAGACAATGGACCACGAACCATCTGGAGCAATCTCGACGTCGTTGGCAATGATGCGCACGTGATCGACTAGTTCTGGCCCAATGAGCTCGGAGATCAAAGCTTTGATTAGAGGAAGCATGCCGCTAGAGATCACCACGAACGGGATCCCACGCTCGTGACACCACATGAACGTTTCCTTGAATCCCGGATCGAGCCTGATATTTTTCAAGAGAGTAGCCACACAGTCGTCGAAAGGGATGTCGACACTGTCCAACATTTCTTTGAATGCGTGACGGAATCCCACATTTCCATCCAACACACCCTGGAAAACCTCTAACCTGCGTTCCTTGCCGAAACCCATAGTGTCGGTTAGAAAGTCATTGGAATCTTCCAATGTAATAGTACCGTCGAAATCAGAAAATACAGCAGCTTTTACCATTATCGTTTACTAGAGCAGGACCCTTAATTTATTTTTTTTTTTTTGGTTAGGGATCGTAATGTCACCACCATCGAACATGATAGGAGAAACGAATACATGGAACTTGCCTTATTTTTAAGTTTTGGATCTTTTTTTTTTTTTTAGTTTTTTGGATTTTTTACTTTTTTAAGGTATGAACGTAGGTGTTTAAGTAAACGACTTCGTGTTTAAGTGTAGGAGGCGTGTGAACATGTGGTGTTTGCGCGATTGATTTTGTGCTCAATCAATCAAACAAGCGATCGGAAATTGGTGCGAGTTTACGTAGAGAGAGAGCACTGCTTGAATACGTCACAGATCTGGAAAGGTGGATCAGAGAGTGCAAGTGAGGAAGGCTGGTGAAGACAAAAAGAAGTAGTAGATAATGCAAATAGTAGTGTTCAGCGGTGGCAGCGCGTCCAACGCGCTACTTGATTGCTTTCTTACTCTGGCTAAAGGTGGTCAGATTTGCTATGTACTTCCCGTCTCAGATAACGGTGGGTCTTCCAGTGAGATCCAGCGAGTTGTCGGCGGCATAGCAATTGGAGACTTTCGAAACAGATGCTTGCATCTGTTTCGCAATGAACCGTTGAGACTTTTTCTACATTACAGACTAGCTAATGATGCGGTGATTGCAAGAAATGAATGGTATCAATTGTTGAACGGTGAACATGTGAATTGGGGTGAAATAGACTCTGAGCAAGAATCCCGATTGGTACACGATAGTTTATCGGTGTTTAATCAATCGATTTTAGATGCGTGCTATTCGATGGAAACGAGTTTCGATTTCTCGTCTGCTTCGGTTGGGAATCTCGTTCTGAAGGGATTGGAACTACAATACGGGCTTGAGCTAGCTCTACAAAAGTTTGTACGGCTAGGACGCTGTCCTGAAAACGTTATAGTAGTGCCATGCATTGAGACAGAAGAGAGGGTGAACCTATGTTTGGGATTGACGGACGGATCCGTAATCCGCGGGCAATCAGAAATTTCGCATCCAAGTACGACCGGGTCCCAGTTACATTTTTGCAAAGACGGTAAGCATGAGGCTTTAACAGCGGCTATCGGTAGTTTATGGTATGAGGACAGAGATGGAAAAACGGAGGAGTTTAGTGCTCCGGGGCTGGCAGTGGATGCAATTTTGAAGGCGGACCTTGTTGTATACAGTATTGGATCTTTGGTTACCAGTATTTTACCATCATTGATTGTGAAAGACATTGCCAATGCATTGGGTAAAAATGTAAGGGCGGCAAAAACTGTGTTGGTTAACGGTAGTTACGACAGAGAGTCTTCTGGGCTTACATGCTCAAAGTACTTAGAATTGATAGAAAATACTGTAAAGAAGAATTATGATGGCGATGATGATAACGTTCAATTCGTCACAGACTTGATCAGGCTAGAAGGGGGGGAGATTTTGTGCGACGATAAACTTAACAAAAGGGTTCGAGAACACGTTGTGACAGGAGGCAACGTCTACGAGTGCCCATTGCTATATGAAGCATTGCTTAATGTTTGCGAGAAGAATCTAGTTACCGCCTAGGTATGGTAATGAATAGGTAAATCTTAGATTCAAGAAGCTTTGAAGCTATTCTATATATTTATATATATATATATATATATGTTTTTTTTATGAATATTCTTCCACGTCGTCAGGCTGAAATGGCGGTTAGAAGATTCCGTTCTTGAATTTAGCTGGAATACGGCCTAACTCTATTCTATTTTCGAGCTCATCATCAGTGATTACAGTGCCTTTTGCTGCACCGACAGGGGTCTGATCTTCGTGCTCAATCTCATGCTCATGATGTAAAAGCTCATGCTCGACATCTTCTTTGTGGACGTTTTTGATATCGGGATCCTGATCCTTATGATATTTGTTCCAATGATGTAATTCGTATTCGGCTTCAAAGTCTGAGCTATGACCTACGCCTACCCCTAAATCGGGAAATTGGTTGCCAGCTTTAGCAAAGGATAAATATTCAGCTTTAGTGATCTTAGTATCATCATCAACATCAAGCAATTGCATTATTAAGGAGACTACTCTTTTCTTCAATTCTGGATCGATAACTTCACTTTCGTCATGTTTCCCCATGCCGTTTCCCTTCCCTATGACGACATCACGATTTAAACCGTACATGTCCAAAATGTCATTTGAATCAAAAAACCCTTTATTTCCGATATCATGGGCATCAAAAAACTCTTCAGGGGTATATGTCTCCTTGCTATGTTCCTCTAGCATATGCCATTGTTCCCAACTTAAGCCTTCTGGGGGGGAGTCGACTTCCACCTGTATCTCTTTTCCGGTGCCAATAGTGAACGCTATATCAGCGAGTAGAAGCCAACTTCCTATTATGCCTGTTAGCTTCATTTTGTTAGCAAAATGTTTAAATTGTTGTTGCTTTGTTTCCTCTTCTCTGAACAAATAGTTAACTGTCGATCATCCATTTCTCACTACGTTTGGGAACTTAAATTTTTGATTTGTTTCTATTTTTTTTCTGTCTAATGGGCAACAACAAAAGGCTTGCTAGCCAAAAAAAATTTTGTTTTGTTGCCGAATATGCTTCCGTAATCACCTAATTATAACAATATTCTTTGAAGCACATATGACAAAATGTTGAATTTTCTAAATCATTTTGGCGCAAAAGCATTATGCATCCGAGACATGACAAATACTGGTCATCAATTCCAGCTTGGTTAAAAATATGATATCCATTATTTAACATCCCGTTGAACTCAACACTAGTGTAGTTTAATTTGAAAGTGGAAGTGTTAGACTGAAATACCACTGGGGTATTACCATAGTAGACAAGTATAGGCGGTAACTTAGTTGATTCCTTGACCTTTTTCTTCCTCGGAACTGGTTTGAAAGCCTCGAAATAGCAGCCAAATGCTATTGGTTTATTTAAAGAGAAATTGGATTTCGCTAACTCCGTCATTGAAGGAATATGTGGCATTACGTTTATCTCAAATATTGCGTCATCATATTTAACTAGTCGTTTCTGCTGCTCGTGATTGACAACATTATCGAATGTATCCCTTAATTTTGTCATATTGGGAAGATTATCCGCATCTGAGCTTGAATCAATTATTAGTACCAAATCGATTTGCCTTCCCCCTATAAGAAACGGGCGCAAAGGGATATTCTCACCATCCTCACCTCCATCAACTAATAAAAGTTCTGGTCTTTTGCTAATCGATTCTAAAATAGATGTATCTAAATAGAATGGATTAGGCTGATAAATTGCATAATCTGGTCTTAGAGCATCAAATCCAATTCCAAAAATACTAAAAACAGTCTTTATTGCTCTAAGCTTCTCGTCTGAATCGATATTATTTGTCACTGTTTTCCAAATATAAACTAACGCATTATTAAAAAGTGACGATGATGTTGCAGTGATAAACCCTAAGTTGTCGAATCCTTCTACACATGATACGAGTTTTCCAGCCCTAACAGTAGAACCAAGTAATT